>JAPQRP010000011.1:23823910-23853959 GCA_037367295.1 Apogon hyalosoma | reverse complement strand
GAGAGAGAGAGAAAGAGAGAGAGAGAGAGAGAGAGAGAGAGAGAGAGAGAGAGAGAGAGAGAGAGAGAGAGAGAGACCATTTGAAGATTTAGATGAGTGAGGGGAGAAGGATAGGTAAGAGGATGGAACCAGTTAGGAAGGAAAACTAAATCTAACATTATTTCAGATGCAAAAGGTTTGTCTGGAGTACTGTGAAAGACAAAAATGACTGTTCCCAAATGTATGTAATCTTGCTTTTTTGTTTTTGTGCATGCCAGTATCTTCTGAACCATTGGAAAGGGTGTTTTCAAAGGCCAGAGACGCTGTGTCAAAAAAAAAAAAACTTCAAACCAAAAACTGTTGAGCAGCTGTTCTTTCTGAATAAAAATAAGTAAAATCTCCCCTGTCCTCTACATCATTGTCCAAGTTCCACACATATTCAGTTTCCTCTTCCTAGTTCCACAAGCTCTTTCACTGTCCTCTGCCTGCTTAAGGCCATGCCATTTTCCTAAAGTGACACAAAAACATTACACAACCTCCCATATATGATACTATCATTTGGAGGAAATTTACACACAGAGATATATTTAAAAAATATTTTATTATACACATATGTGATAATTTATGTAGAAAAATTATTTGGTCATACATTTTGTTATTCATAGTCATTCCTAAGAGCCATAACAGACACAAAAATTCAATGTGTCACACATTATGTGGTTCAGACGCAGCTGTCTGTGATTATACACCTGGCCAGTAGGTGGTTTCATGTGCACATGAAGCGCCGAGAAATGAACCCTTTCTCCAACCAGTTGGCTCAAGTAGTTCCATACCTCATGAGGCTTCATCTCACCATCACTAGAATTTAGTCAGTGTGTACACAGTTAATTCAGCAAAGTAAATTATGCAGTGATGCAGTTTTGATACCCTGACAGTTAAATTAACAATAATTGGTGTAAAATGCACCCTGGGGATTGCCATTTCTTTTGGCTTGATTCATGGAACGTTAACTAAGACTAAATCACACTTTTATGTTTTTAAAAGATAATAAATAGAAGATGATTTTTTTTTCTACACTTCCATCTCTCTAGGGAACAGCTTCATCCAGCTCCAACCCAGGACCAACTTCATGTCCAAGTCCATAATGATGTCACAACTAATTCACTACTGGAACCTTTGACCTCTGATGATGCAGCCATCTTGGAACTCTCAACCTACAGTTCTGATAATGCAGTCATCTTTGAAGAGGAGCTCAGCCCAGCCAGAAAATGGCAGACGATGATGCTGGAAGTGTAAGTTGATGTATGAAATTTGGTTGTTGTCTTCTTTTGTAGTTTGTATATGATTTTCTTGTGTCATCTTCATTATTTGTGGTCTGCAGTATATTTAGGTGTGTTTACTGGCTATTGTGAAAGGTAATTTAATGTTCAGTGACTGACAGCTTGTCTTTTCTTTAACAGTGAGTCACATCATTGATGACATTTGAAAACTTTCTGCATGTGACAGTTCAGAAAGTGGTTCTACTTTTGATTGATAATGATTTTAATGATTTTGATGATCGATGTACTAACAGATATAAAGTCCAAGGAATCTCCTCACAATGTGTGGGTATTGTTGGAGATTTGAGAGTTTGTGATGTATTAGTCAGTTTGGTGGTTGTTTAAATGGAGCCTTCAAAGAAAAGGATTGCTTCTCCAGTGTGGAAACACTTTGACTAGAACTCTCCCAACAAGCCAAGTGCACTCAACAATATAGTAATGTTTGTATGTCATTTATTTTTCATAATTTTTTCTTTTATTCCTTGGCAAAAGTGTTTATTGTGTCTTAAAGAGCTGGTCTACAACAACACCGCCTCGTGAGAAATGTTGCTAAGGAATGTTTATGCCCTGCATGAAAATAATGTGGGAAATGATGGTGGACCCAACCAGGGTGGGTAATTAAAAATTCTACTTAAGTAACACTGTTCCAGTTTGTTTTACTATATTTGTCAATCAACCATAATGTATACAGATGATATACACAGCCAAATACAAAATAGAAAGAGAACAGGCCAAAGGAGGAAGTTTACTTTAGTACATGCACTACTACCAGCATACTGCAACTACTACTACCATGGAACATTGATTGTATATCAGTCAAGCAACTCTTATGCACACCTAAGGGGAAACAAAAACACATGGTTTTAATGCTGTTAAATAAAAATGGATTTATGCCTTGTTCGTGGTGGTCATTATCCCCATACCCAAACTGCGGAAAGATATCTTTGACGGTATCACATACAGTTCAAATGATTACAAACACATCCGTGTTTAACAGACTTTGGTCAGCAGGGGGCGCGTTTATGTGCGCGTGAACCTTCACAAAATGAACCCTTATGCGAACTAAGGTAGCCGGGAAGCCTCAAAGCTTCATGAAGGTTCATCTTGCCAGCACGAATTAATTTATAAGGCATTTTCTGATCATTACCTCGAGTACTGTTTTAAGCGTTGCAGTGGAGCGTTTTGTAAATAAAGTTAAAAAAAAAAAAAAAAAAACTTCCGTTAATGCAACGCTCGTGCTACTCTAACCGGAAGGTCGCCTGGAACCTGGATGCTGTCCTCACGTGAGCCGAGCCCCTGATAGGATCTTCATAAGGGCCGTTGGTTTTCTTCTTGAGCGTCTCTGAAGAGCTAAACAAGCAGGTCGGGACAGAAGCGCATGTGTATTTTCGTGTGTTGTGTCCTGATAGTAAATGCGGGTGTACATTTGGGTTTGTACTGTGTGACATTGTGTAATTGTGATGTGCTGTCCGTGTTCGTGCGTTGTCTCAGTATGTTTGGAGCTGTGGTGGTCGGCGTTGGAACGGCTGGGTCCGTGAGGATCCGGGACATGATGACTCCACTGTCTGGCAGCCCTGCAGAAAAGCTGATTTTGCGAGGATTCATATCCAGGTATCGCACAGTGTGTTCTTAGTGCTTAAGTGAAACAAGCAATATTGATGTATCTTAGGTTCCTCAAAGACGAGTGTCCAACATGCGGCCCGTGGACTAAAATCGGCCGGCCAAAGGGTCCAACCCGGCCCGTGGGATGAATTTGTGAAATGTTTAATTAATAATAAAAAAATATATATTAACAATCAAGGGTATTAGTCTTTTTTGTTCAGGGGCCACATTCAGCCCTATTTGATCTCAAGTGGGTTGGAACAGTAAAATACTATCATAATAACATAAATAATGACGACTCCAAAACTTGTTCTTTATTAGTCTATAAGGAAAATTATATGAAAATGTTTACATACTATCCTTGCACACAAAATATGAATACTTTGAACAAATATGAACAACATGGAATGTATAAAGAGAAGTAAGTGCAATGATACAACATTCTGCCTGTTACTAAATCTTTTGTTTATTTGTAGCTCCACTGTGATCTGTATTTTATAATGTACATGTGTAAATGAGACGCTGAGACACAACAGTACAGTTGCACTTTTTCTTAAAGAGATTTTGAGTTCATGTTCACATTTTGTAAAGGATAGCCTATGTTGTAGGTGTAAACATTTCATAATGTAATTTTACTTTTTTCACTGTTATTTATTTTACTGGTCTGGCCCACTTGAGATCACTTTGGGCTGTATGTGGCCCATGAACCCAAATGAGTTTGATACCCCTGCTCTAAGAAATGTCCCTGCCAGTGGGTAAGGAAGGGTACACTCAGACAAAAGTGACAGTTCATCACAGGCATGACATGTACAATGACAAACTATAATTATGGCACACATTTGCCATGGCATTGTTTTGATAATCTTATGCAGTGTCATAAACTTATTTCTGTAGTTTTGTGCTGAACTTAGACCACATCAACTGATCCCAGATCATAAAACTGTCTCCACAGGCTTTTAAGGAAGGCACAAGGCATGATGCGTACTTCACTTCATCTCTTCTTTTTTTTTTACCTTAATGCATCCAGCCCTCTCAAACAGGGTCATTCTGGACCAGGGGTCTGCAACCCTGGTCCTAGAGTGCTGCTGTCTGCATGTTTTAGATGTTTCCCTCTTCCAGCACACCTGACGGTCGTTATTAGGCTTCTGCAGAGCTTAATGATAGGCTGATCTTTTGAATCAGGTGTGTTGGAAGAGGGATACATCTAAAACATGCAGGATAGCGGCTCTCTAGGACCAGGGTTGCTGACCCCTGGTCTGGACTCATAAGACTACATGACCCTTCTCCATTGCTTCACTGTCAAATCTTATATTCTTTATCAAATATTAAAAGTCAACTTCCTTAACAATGTTTATCGCCACCATTTGAGCAAATGCAGTGTCTCAGTTGTTGAAAATGGTATCGCAATGACCGAAGGTTTGTCAACAGGAGAAATCTGGACCCTCAGCAGGGAGTGGAGCAGATATCGATTGAGGATGCAGTGAAGAGAGATGATATTCATGTAGCATTCATCTGCACAGAAAATGCACTGCACGAAGACTATGTCAGGTAACAAGCACATTTCTTATTAGGTTACATTTTAACAATTGTATAAATATTTCTAACAAATACATATATTGTTACGTTTTCCTCAGTAATGTTCTCTTGTTTGACTGGGTTGGTCACTGTAAGTGGTGATTGCCAGCAGCCCCCCAAATTCAACTTTCCCTCCAATTCATGGCTGTCTGTTGCACTTCAGCCTCTGTTGATAGATGCTGTACTAAGAAAAACCTGGGGCCTCATGTACAAAGATGTGTGTGGATACTGAAACCTGGCATATGCTTATATCCAGAAACGCACAAAAAAATCCAGATGAACAAAACTAAGTGTACGCTGAAATCCAAACACATTTCTTTTGTACATCCCAATCAGCGTGGAATTGACCGCATATGTTGGAGTACCAGACTCCTCCCTCTCCACACCCACATTTGCATAAGAAAATTCGTATAAACCGGGCATACAGGTGGGATTCCCTCTGGGATTCCCCTCTCTGCATGATCATATGATGATGGTGAAGGTGGACAGGAAGCGGAAGACTGTTGTCCACCGACAAAGCATGGCCAAAACAGGCAAAGAAAGCGCTCCAGTGGGACCGTAGTGTAAAAAAGCTTAACATAGCTTAAAGTCTGAAATCAGTCATCACTAAATTATGCATCTCAATTATGAGATTGGTGATGATTGATCGCAGTTTTCGGGCATGAAACTATGTTTAACGTTTTGATACACACCGTGGGATCCCTCCAGCCTTCCGGTGTCCGCCGATGCTTCTGTTCGCCAGCAGCTGATGCCCGTCCTTGGCTGTGTCCTCACCTGAGTCGCAAGAGGACATGGTAAGGGCAGTCGGGGCATCAATGAGGCTTGGACCAACTTCTAAATGTTCTCACAGACATTAACACTACATTAAGTACATTTAGCAACAAGTGAAGTTTGTGTCCTTGTCTGTTTATATGGTTGAAATTTACTGGGCTGATTGGCATGATTGGTATTGATGGGTCCATTGTCTGGTTCGGGGGGTGGTGTCGGTGTGGTAATTGTTCATTTGTGTATCTCTCATGTGCACATCAACCTGAGGCATTAACTTTTCCACAGTATTAACAGTTTCCCAGTATCACCTCTAAGCATTGCCAAAGGTTCCAAAGCACTAGAAACCTGTGTATGCCAGCCATGGAGTTGGCATGGAGGACCGCACACTTCCATAGTCATTTCACTCTTTGTACCTCTGAACATGAGTGTGCAAAGGGTGCGTACGCCCAAAAATGTGGCGTACGCACCCTTTGCACATGAGCCCCAGGTGATGTACTCCTGATATCTGGTTCTTCCTACTTTGGTCACTTGTTGTGGGATGGCTCCCACAGACAGAGCAGCTGGATTAAGTCTGACTGTGGGTGTCTCAGCCATTGTAATTGACAAGCTTGTGCTAACTATGATGCGTTTGATCAAACATCCACAGCAAAACTGAGTTTTAAATACAATTTCTGCACCAGAACAAATGAGCCGAGGAAGGAGAGCTTCACTGTATTGTAATATAGCTTTTGAACACCAGTAGTCGCTTTTCCATTGACCCTCAAATTGCACGAATATAACTTGAGCATAAACATTTACCTAATAGAAAAACAACAGTTTTGCCAAAACTCTTGTTTTTTTGATTAAAAGTTTTTGCGCTGGCAAGAGGTGGTTTTTCAGGCATAGCACAAATGGTATATCACTCAAAACTGCAATGGAAAGACCTTTTTCCACAACTAGAGTCATGTGAATTTAAAAAAACAAACAAAAAAACAAATGTTGATGGACATTACAGCAAGCGAAGAGGAGTTTTAAAAGAAACAGGAGCGGTATGTGTGGACACACCAGGAAACCAAATCATTTTTAGTTTAGTACAGGATAGAGTGGTAATAAATAATAATAATAATAATGAATATATCCGTAAAGCAACATGATATTTATGTTGGTCGCCATGTTAATGGAATAACTCCTTGTGTCATCTCGCAATAATAAACAAATCATCGCATTTGTGATTTAATGGAAAAACCGACATGACGCACCTCTGTTTTTTCGACATTTAGTAAATATCGGTAAAGTGTTGCACATTTGTCCTATGGAAAAGCGACTAGTGTCAGTATGATTATAAGGGGCTCATGGCACATTTTCAGGCCTGATGGTAAAAATGTATCCGAAAAACAGAAATAAGATAAAAGTAAAATTGAGAGAAAAAAGAAAAGGCTGCCGCTTAATACAAATTATTTCTAAACAATTAAGAGACAGTTTACAAAAAAATTCAGAGTAATTGGTACCAATTATTCTACATGTACAGTACAACATTTCAAGAACCTGTTAAATAGGAATACATAATAATCTTGAACTTATGCCAGGGTACTATATTCCTTGTTGACATGTTTAGTTGTATATGACCACATTAAATGTAATAAAATCATGGGAACATTTGTTTGAATTTCAAGAATTTATAAAATTATAGTACAGCTGTATGTGATAAATACAGCCCAGACAGAAAAAGTTCTACTTGAAGCAGTCTGTCCCCAATTATTTATCATTTAATTAAGATCTGCAGCAAGAGTAAGTGGAGCATACGTTTGAAATAAGCACAAGAAAAAAATAATGTTATACTGTTTCACATATGATATTTGTTTTATGCCTTTTTATATTTACAGTAGAACTGGGTAAGCAATGTAATGAATTAAAATGCATAAGTGTTTGATTAGTTCTCCCCTGCTGTCACTCAAAAGCAAACATCAACAATTCTCTATTCAGTGCGTGCCAATAATTGATTAGATCAGGGGTGTCAAACTCATTTTAGTTTTGGGGCCACACAGCCCAGTGTGATATTAAGTGAGTCAGACCAGTAAACTAATAACTTAGAAAAAATAATCCAATGTTTTCTCTTTGTTTTTGTGTAAAAGTTAAATTCCATTATCAAAATGTGAATAAGCTGAACAACCATGTACACTCTCATATCTTTTTAAGTGCAGTTTCAACTATATCATGTCTCAGCTTATTAACACAGGGTACAGATCCCTGTGGGTCTGTAAATGCAGAAAACATTTATTAACAGGCAGAATATTATTAAAATTGCACATATTTTTCTTAAGACATTTCATGTTCATATTCGTTTGTTATTCACATTTTATTGTGACAAAATGTTTTGTAAATGTAAATATTTTCATAATATAATTTTACTTTTTACTCATTAAACCAAGGATAAAATTTGGAGTTCTCATTATAGGTTATTATGCTATTATTTTACTTTATATTAGAGTTGTATGTGGCACCTGAACATCCTTGACTTAATATTTTCAGTGTATTTTTTGCACTTTGCAAATTGATTCTGCAGGCCAGATTGGATCATTTGGCGGGTCAGTTTTGGCCTGCAGGCCACATGTTTGACACCCCTGGGTTAGATCATGACAACTCACAGTGGTCCAGCAACAATGTGATTGACATGTGACCAATGATCAGTAACTCCTGTGTGTAGTGAGCTGATTCTACTGTGGTCAGGTGACTGTCAAGTTTCGATATGCCTGACTGCTCACAGTGCTTTGCTCATCTACCATTAGCTAAGGGATAATGCAGAGTGAACTAGTCACTATAACAAAATAAAGTAACAAACTAAACCTTGACAGAGTGGTGCAGGATCCCATCATGAGGCAGAAGATGAGAACTGACCAACTTGAATGCATTAATAATTTAATATCTGTAACTTGGAAACAAACTGGGACTTCCTTGGCACACAGAAATTGTCACTACAATATTATGTACTCTCAAATAATGTGCAGTTACTTTGGGGAAGTGTCAAAGTATGTAAAACCAGGCAGATCCAAACACCCTTTAGGTTTTAAAACTATTGTTATGACTTCATTGGCAGAAAAAGCATGTTACACAACCTCCTGCAGGCTGAAGTGGTCTATCAAACCATGAGCCACCAGTTATGCAGTGCTCTTTGTAAAACACAGTAAGGGATTAAATGTATTTTTAACAATTCATGCAGATAAATGCCTTGCAAGTGCTGCTTTTGTATGTTTGTTGATATTATACAGTACATAGTTATAATAAAACTGTCTTTGAATCATGAAAAATTGTCTTAAAATCATGATACTGATTTAAAAAAAAAAAAAAGTTTTGTGCAATGATTAATACAGCCCTAATTTCCAGTAAAGTATATGAGGTGAGATACTTTACATGTTTAAATGAAGTACTCAGGCTCCATTTATTCATTGTACTCTTTGGGAAGGCATACCTCTGATCTGAATTCTTGTGTCTTCATTCTAACTAAGGACACTCCCTTTCTTTCCCATCAGAACTTTTCTTCAGGCAGGGAAACATGTCTGCGTGGAGTATCCCATGACCCTGAACTACAAGGCTGCTGTGGAGCTCTGGGATTTGGCCCAGGAAAAAGGTGACTTGTACCTATTTGAAATGGCAGTCCAGATTAACAGACTGAATGGAATCATTCAGTTGTTGCAAATCTGTAATAATACATTTCTATCTGATAAGATTTTGGGATAAATATCAAAAGGTATATACTACAACTGAACACTAAATTTAGATCTGCATTTGGCACTTTGACTGTGGCCTGCTGTACGTTTTTAAAGAAACTTACGTTTTGTATCCATCAGGCGTGATTCTCCATGAGGAGCACATAGAGCTTATGACAGAAGAATACAGGCAACTTAGGAAAGAGGTTGAAGGAAAAATCCTAAAGGAAGGTACACTTCACTTTACTGGTAAGAGACAGTATAAATACTCGCCTTTCTAATCCCATTTTGAACACTGTAAAGTGACAAGACTGACTATGTTTTGTTTATGTGATTGACTTGGAATATTTTACGGAGAGGCAGAAAAAGAATCACATTTCATGTTTGGAATGCAAGTTAAATGTCTTTAAGGATATGTAGCATTGTGCATTTACCATGTTATGTTTTAAGGTGGAAGTCTGAAGCCTGGATTTGGTTTGCCAGCGTTCAGTGGCATTTCTCGTCTCACCTGGTTGGTTGAGTTATTTGGTGAGCTGTCAGTAACTGCAGCATCCATGGAGGAGGACTCTGGGAACAATTACAGCAAGATGACTGCGGGACTGCAAACTGCTGACAACAGGTTAGAAGGAATGTATACAATATTCTTTGTGTTTATGAGGTATGATAAAGTGATTCCAAAGTAGTCACTTGCATAACCCAAATATCTGAGCTGAGTAAAACTTAACAGGTTATGTGTACATACTGTAAGTTAATTTCATGGACAAGGTTGTAGTATATAAAAAGCGCTAATATCTTTCCATGTTCAGACATTAGAAGCTGGACCCCACCATATATTGTTTCAGCATTATCGGGATATGTGCACATGCAATAGTGACATCATAAAATATACAATGTCACAAGGCAAATTAATTCCTACTCAACAAATTTCCTGCTTGTGCAAAATAAAACTTTCTATGTTCTCCCCACGAATAATCTACAAGAGACTAGTACGATAAGGTTCCATGTGCATCCCTCAGCTGCTTAAAAAGCAAAATCAGGTGCTTCTCAGCATAGAGATGTTACATTTCAAATGTCACCATGAACAAAGTGATGTGAAACAACAAGGTACTTGAACCTCAGATATTCAAATAATTTCACAACTCTATCAAGGACATGACTCATTGGGAAGTCCAAGGAAAATAATGTCAAATGTTGAAGGGACAATAAAGAAAAACATTAAAAAGGAATAGTATTCCACAGTGGTTGGACATTTACATACAGAAAAGAGCACCAGTGGCCTCACAATTAGCTAAGATTCAAAATAACTCAGGTTTCTGACATTGAGATCCTACACTTCAAATTATGTATATACATACACACATGTACATAGGAGTAGCAGTGTTTGCTTATGTGATATTTTCACTCATATGAGACTTAGATCAGTTTTTTTCAGCACAAGTCACATGGAATCTGACCTCTTCAGTTTTGATCTGACCCACTTCCACATGGAATCCTAAATCAGATATAGGTACACTCTTTCAGTGGTACCTTTCCTAATGGGAATCATAACATTTCTACCTCAGTTTTTTCTGTATATATGTCTCAGTTTAGGGCTGTAATCCATTCATACTGGAATATAATGTTGACAACATTTTTAAAAAATAATTTGAACAGCCAAACAAAAAAAAGATGCCCATAATTAAAAAGGCAGCCCAATTTGAAATGTCTAGTGATGCTACACTTTGATATGACTGCCTCTAGAAATGTTGTGTTTGTGTCAACATATTTAGAAGCCTGTCTGCTTGTCCCATAGTTTCATGGTAGTCGCTAAGAAAAGGATGTGGATGCAAATGTAAGAGAATGGTGGTCTGGCTCCCACCACAACCCTGCAAAGGATTAAGCGGCTACAAAAAATGAGAAAATCCTCATTTCATGTGTATCATTGTAGACCACTGACATGGATCGAGGAACGTGGACCAGGCCTCTCCAGAGCTAAGAAGGTCAACTTTCGCTTTGACTCTTGTACTGTGACAGAGATCCCTCCAGTGCCAAGAGGACATGTCGGTCTCTTCATGCAAGACCTGATCCGCTTTTCTGCCAAGTTGGGGGGCCAAGTCAGCCATGAGGAACTCCAGAGAGAAAAAAGCAGGATTCTTCATTGCTTACAAGTGGCTGACAAGATACAGGAATTAATCTGCAATTAATGCGCTGGTTGTTGTTAATAATAATAATGATAATAATAATATGGTAACAAAAAATATTGTGGTTTTGGTGGAAATATAGTTCTTGGAATGTGGTCTCTGACATGATCTTGGAAAAGATGTTATTTATTACCAGTGGAGTCTCCAGTTGCCAAACAGAGCTGTAACTACCAGCTTGTCTTTCAGCTGCTTTAGTAGGTGGAAAACTCACTTCCATTATGTGGGAATGCCTGAGTGGATCAACTGATAGACCACATTCCACTTAGGATGCCTTACTATAATGGACTTAGGTTTGATCATTGCGTTCCATTTTCTGCATGTCATCCCCTCTTTCCCTGCATTCCTTGTCTGTCTCAAGATACGTGGATGGACATAAATGGATGCACATAGTCATTCACCACCACCTCATCGATACATTATCTAATGCAGTGTCTAAGAAGAGCTTTTTTTTTTTTGTCAGCCTTAATTTTACTTCCCTACATTTATCAGAGAAATCTGCATTTTACAATTCTTACTTTCAAACCCGGCCTGTTACTTTAAAGTGAATGCAGACTGTGCACATTTAAGAAGGTAGACATTTTGTAAACTTTACCTTGAATTTTCATGGACAAATAATATAATTTCCATGCTCATTCATAGAAGCTTGATTGGACATTGTAAAAAAAATTTAAATGGCAGCCTTTCACATTCTTTGTCAATTGTCATTTTAATTTAAAGCCCTCCATCCACAATGCCTTTCATAGCAGATTATGATATATAGTTTTACGTTGAAAAAAAACTATAAGGGGGAGAGTGGATCACAGAAAAAAAAAACAAAAAAACATACTAATGTAAGTTATTTGCACACTGGTGGTAGGTAACTGTTTTGACGAAGTCTGAAGATTATTATTTATTTAGAAGGATTTCATTCTTCACATTGTATATATAATGTGATGTTCTGTTTACTTTACACAGCCACTTGAAATGTCCTGAATCCTTTTGTAGTTTGGATTCTGGAACTTTCATCATTTCTATTAAGTTGAATTAGTATGAATTTTTTTTTGTATGTATGCCTATACTACTGCAAAAAATGCGTATATTTTTGCCTTACAATAAAACTCACAATTTTGTGATTGAGTCCTTTATCATTGAAACTACCGCATTTCTCTCATATTCAGTGAGCTAGGTCACACATTTAGTGCAACAGTGCACACATTCTTCAAACTGTCAATTCTCTTTCAGGGCACCTTTTAGAATCTGATGTTGATCAATTTCAGCGTTCCAGTGTGAGCCTAGTGGATTTAGGTTCATGGAACTAATTTTATTTTGTGACGTTAATTATAAAAAAAGTTGAGCTAGAACTTGCCTCTTCAAATAAACTAAAATGTGGCCACAATCAGACCTATAGCGTTTAGGATGTGCAGGATTCACATAGAAACAGGGTTCCGAACTGAAACTTGAAATCTAGTTCTAGTACAGGTGCATCTCGATAAATTAGAATATAATAAAAAAAAAAGGTAGATTTTTTTTTAGTACTTCAGTTCAAAAATGATCCATCTTTATAAATAGATTCATCACATACAGACTGATATATTTCAATTCTGTATTTCTTCTCAATTTGATGATTATTAAACCTCAGTTGACACTCCGTTTCTTTCAAAAATTAACAGATGTTTGGCTTCATATCCATTCACATAAGCTGCAGCCATTTGTTCTGTTCCTTTTCGTCAACAGGAAAGCGATAAAAGGCCACTTCAGGGTACTTCTCTGCTGCACACAACACTGTGGACTAAACCACGGTTTGTTTGGCTGGTTTTTGAACCGGAAACAGGAAAATCACGTGGTGCGTTACGTCACACTTAAGAGAATAGAAGGAATTCTACTCCTACGTTTAACAACGGCATGTCATGTCATGTTAAATCTTAGACGCGAGAACTGATATACGTTTCTTAAATTTAAAATTGTATTTTTATTCTTACGTTTTCGAGCCACATGTCACGCCTTTTTTTACGTCAGGAGTTGGATCACCGAGTAGACTTCCGCAAAGCAAAGGAGTGCGCAGGGTTTCCACGCGGGGCTGAGCTGCCTCTGGTGACCTGAGCAGAGACACAGTAGTGAGGTGATCCCACAAGCACGGTTTTCTGACTGATAGTCAACCATCCCACAGCCGGTAGAAAATCAAGGTGAGCATGTTTCGAGCTTTTCTAACAGCGTGGTGATCATAAGCCATAATACATCTGATATCACTACAAAAATAACAAATAAAAGTAGACTCAAGACAGCAGCGGCGGTTTGAACTGCAGAAAATGTAAACACTAATCTGCAGTGAATTCATGTCAGCCCCTCACATCTGTTCTCTGATGGGTCCAAAACTTTGAACGGTTGCGTATCTGCGTAAGGTTGGGCTTATCTTATAAACTGAGTATTTTGCATATGTCAAATCTTACCAGGTGGAGTCGTGGGGGTGGAAGTATGCATTATGGAATCAACAGTTTTCACAAAAATAGTTGTTTGTTCAGAGGAATTGAGCCACATCTCATTCAAGCAGAAGAGCTTCTGGCCTCCCTCTGAAGACCCCAAGGCTCTGACATGTTCACACCTTAAGATGAAGATCTGGAGTCTGTAGGCTAAATGTCTTTGGAGTAACCACATAACCTACTTAGAGCTCTGTTTGTATATCTGTGACACTTTCTAGAAAGCAGAACAAATGAGGATTCCCACCAGAAAGCTGCAGCAGCTCACCATCTACTCCACTGTGCTGACGGGTGGAGGAATTGCCACCATGTACTATTTAATGCAACGTGAGTACTAATGAGCCGTGTGTGGAAGCAAACTTTGTGGTGAAAATACATTTACAGGTTTAAGACCATTTTTGGAGATTTGGATTTGCTTTAAGCCATCTCACATTTCATGAGAACGGTTCACACACAGATACTTTGTACAAAAAGGGCCGGTTGCCTTCACCTTTCGAGGAGACTGAGGCCCTTGGAGTGCACAGGCCTCTGCTACGGTCCTTTTATGGCTCTGGTAGCCTCAGCCGCTGCTATCCACTACGCTGTGGTCTGCCGGGAAGCAGACAGCACTGAATGGGACAGGAAGAGACTAAACAAGAGGGTCAAAAGGGCCTGCTCTGTCCTGGCTGGACACTGTGGAGCAGGTGGGTGAGAGGGGGATGTTAGCCAAGCTGACATCCACCATAGACGACACCTCTCACCCACTGCATCAGACCATGGAGGCTCTGTGGAGCTCCTTCAGTGAACAGTTTGCAGTCTGACATACTGTAGTTGTATTTCTTATGTAAATTTGTATAGAGTTTTTTCTGTCTGTCTATCCATCCATCTAAGTTCTGTTTCTGCCTCCTACTGCTTCTTCTTCTCACACCAGTATGTCAACAGGGACCCAACTGGAATTGTTTGTTTCATTTGACTGGAATTGTTAGTTTTATCTTTATTACCTTGTTTTTCTCACTGAAATACTTAGAGTACTCAAAAGCCCAAGAGTAAAAATCCTGTCATTATTGTAATCTGTGAATTCATCTGCAGCTTTGGGCCATTGATCTTGTGCTTCAAACCCCCCCATACACACACAAACACACACACTAGATTAAAGTTGAGTTTTTATAGAAATGTAAATATGCCACATTTTCAAATTCACAGTGCAGTCAGTTATGTGAAATAGGGCATTGCATTTGTCAGAAATGTGCATTAACTCACAATGAGCTATCAATCTGAATCACATTCTTCTACTACATCAGATCCATTTAGTATCATTGCTGCTTGGATTTGTTCATTGTGGTTTTCTGGAATTTAGAGTTTCACTTAAAACACCTCATGATGCAGTCAAACCTTTCGGTGCTTCAGACCTTCAGCTGACATTTTATATCTGTTAAACTGTATTCAATTAAACAGTGTCTATAGACTATAATTTTGTTATTCTTAAACCTGCTTATTTTCTTTCATCTGTCCAATCAGGGAAATTTGCTGATTCAGAGTACCACAGATTAGCTGTTCAGAAGTTGGAAGCATGTCCAATTGCAATGGAGAGTCTTGGGGCCCCACCTTTAAAAATCCACAATATTCATCTGACTGATGCAACAAACCGAGTAGATCAGCAAAAAGCACAGGTATTATGTTTTTAAAGTGATTGGAAATGGGGAGGTTTTTCATTACTGTCTCTACAAACCTGTGACTGTTCTGTGATGCAGAGAGGCTTCTATCTACCCTTGTGCAACTTTTTTCTTCTGATTTCAGATAAAGATTCCTGTAACTGGTTTAAAGACTGGAGGATACCTGTACACTTCTTCAGTTAGAGACAGTAACACCAACAGGTAAGTGTTTTCTCTTTAAGTCAGTTCTCTTACAGCAATTTGTGACAATTACACTTTTATTCAGAATATTGTGATAGTGATTGTAACACATATTGATTGATTCAAATGTGCTTTATATCCATCTTACACTTAATGTAAGGTGAAAGCAAGACACAGAGCATTGCTACCAGTATAGTAAGTCTGGGACACCATTTTTCCTAAAGGTATTCCTAGTTTTGATTATTTTGGTGTTGGAGAATGTTGACTAGTGCAGTTCAAAATAATCCAGAGCTCCTTAGTTACATTCAGATGTCTCAAAATGCTGAGAGCCCTTAAACTCTCAGGCTGATGTTGGGCTTCTCATGTAATGCAGTTTCAGATTCCGTTTCTGAATGCACTGGTGGACTATTGCTGCCTTCACATGCTATCGGGAAGATGCACCTTTCTACTTGCAAATTCAAACTTACAAGTGCATTGTGTTCAAGTTCTTATGTTGTTGTAGTGAAATGAAAAATGGCTGACAATTTATTGTGACCTGCTACTTGGGTGAAACAGTTTTGGATGTGTTAATTCATCTGCTACAGCAGTTTTTATTTATTTTTTTAACAAACCGCGTGTGCCATGAATGTGCAAAGGTGACACACTCTCAACGGTGGTTCCCTTCCTTAGGCTTTACACACTGAGATTTCTCTAGACTCTTTAAATCTGTTCACTACATTATGTACTATATATATGTGAAAGACTGAAATTCTTTCCCATTTCATGTTGACTGATGAACTGATTGATAATTCTCTCATGAAGTCTGGCACGTGTTCAGCTAAAGCCTGTTATTCCAAAGTCTAAACTTTTTGCTGGATGCTCCTTTTATGTCCAGTCATGATCTGTTACCTACTATCTGTTAACCTGCTGTTTGAGGAACCTTCAGAACAGTGTTACCTGCATATTTGATATAGCTTACTTTTAAATCTTCTGTTGTCCGTGTCCCAACTTTGTTTTTAGTTTGTGGCAGGTGTCAAAATTATGTGTCTTTACCAAAGATAAGTTGCTCAGTTAAAAACATACTCCCAAAATGCATTGCAGGTATTTGCTTTTGTCAGCTAAAGGTATAAGAGAATTAGCAAATCATATATTTTAGACTGCCATTATAGACAGTGTACCAACTTCTCTGGAAATTAAATTTTGATATTGATGGCAAAAGTATAGCATAGTAGGTACTGCATGAGTAGATCCTCCCTACTGAACTCTACCTTACTGACATTTGGTGAAATGTGTCCTCAATTAGTCTGATTTTTGTGATTAGATTTTTGTGATTTCTTTGCATAATACTAGCCCTAGTTTGTTTTTTACCTGCAGATGGAATTTGAAGCAAGCAGTTCTGCAACTTCGGGAAGGACAAACCATTGACCTAATGAATCCACCAGCAGCATCAGTAGCACAAACACCAGCATTAGAGCAAACTGAGGAGCTGGTGAAAGACAGCTGGCTATGACCTAACTCCATCTAGTAAAAGAGAAATGAAGGTGAGTGTTATCCTGTTTCAACCTGCCTAATGGATAACTATCCACTTAATTTATATTTTTAGCTAGAACTTGAGGAAAAGTTTGTCGATTTCATTTTTTACCAACACAGCAATTAAGAGTGGCGTGTATTTTTACACGAGTCATGATATCACATTCTTAGCCTCCAGGCTGGGTCATGGTGGGTGGCGGCCTAGTCATCACTCTTCTGAATCTAACATGTCATGGTTGGTTCTAATAAGCAAGATCCAAATCATATTCTAATTTTGTGTACTTTGGATTACCGTATGTCCCTCACTTGTGCTGGTTGATGATTGAAGGCACTTGCTCCTCATGTGGGGTTAGCTCCAGCTTCCCTAGGCCTCCTCCTGTGGCTGAAACACTGCTTTTTGCATTAACTTTAATGATGGAATATTTTTCTTTTAATTTGGCTGTGGTGTGAAATTACAATCCTGCTGCTTTTACAGCCTTATTCGCACTCTCCCACTCCGACAAGTGAAAGAATAACAAGTGACACTTGAAGAAATGTTTTGTTTCAGGGGTATTTTATTTGTGTATTTTTTTTCTATTATTACTTAAACTGGAGGAAGGATCACCAAATGCAATATTCTGGCTTGCCTCCACCTCCGATACCAGAAGATCAATTTCATATTTGGTGAAATTCTTCTTCTTTGACATTACTGTTGTAATTGCTGTTGCTATTTGGACAAAATGTGAACCGTGCCATGTATTTCTACTTATATGCATAGGTCTAATGGGCCAAGTGGTACATGCAGCTGCCCTCATTTCCAAGTCAATTGGGATATATTAAGAAAATGTGCACAGGAAGAAGTGTGAACAGATTAGTACACCTGAAATTTATGAGTGTACGCCATCTTTCAGTATAACAGCTGCAAAGTCATTTGTATATTTGGCCCCTGGTGCATGTTTGTTTGACCAACAGCAGTGGGAGGGTAATATTCATGCAACATCCCACTAGGAACTAGTAACAGGAATGCATTCTGGTCCATCTGAAAATTTAAAAGTGGCCCAGGAGAAAGGATGATTGCCGCATGCCTCAGACCAGGGATGTCAAACATGTGGCCTGCTGGCCAAAACTGACCCTCCAAAGGTTCCAATCTGGCCCATGGGATGAATTTGCAACATGCAAAAATTATATTGATGATGATTAGTAGTCAAGGGTGTCGAACTTGGTTTAGTTCCAGTTCCACATACAAACCAGTATGATCTAAAGTCAGATAATAGCATAATGACCTATAAAATAATTACTCCAAATTTTCTTCTGAGTTTAATATGAAAAAAACAAAACTCATCACATTGTGCCTATGAATAATGACAACTCTGCTAAAATTACACTTGATTTCCTTTGGACATGTCAGGTTGTTCATATTTGTTCAGGTTATTCACATTTTGTTGTTAAAGGATAGTTTATTAATGGAAATATTTTCATAATTTAATGGTGGGTTTTTGTTTTTTGGACTAAGTAAATAGAAAAATGCAAAGTAATGCCTGTTACTAAATGTTTTGTGCCTTCGTTGATTTGATCTGTAATGCTCATGTATAAATGATAAGTTGAAGCATAATATTGTTAAAATTGTACTTATTTTTCTTAAGAAATTTCTTTTTTTTTAGGTTAATATAATTTTTGTTTGGATAGTTTGTTAATGTAAATAGTCTCATAATTTAATTTTTTTTTCAAAAAGGGGAAAAAAGGGGGGGGGGGCATCAATCACAAGAAAAGAATGGAAGTAATTTGAGGAAAGTTAAGAAGGACTGCCATTTACTGTAGAACGTAGAGGGAACAGCTCTTAAACAATATCTAATCTTTTCTATTTTTAAGAAAGACGTAACATCCCTGAGCCATTGAGTTCTGGAAGGCGTCTTTGTGGATTTCCAATAAAGGAGAAGGTGCCGTCTTGCCAATAATGAAGTGAAAGCAATAACATCCAACTAGTTAGAACTGTATCTGTTGTAATCTTATGGACAACCAAATATGGCAATATGTGGAGAAGCATTTACAGCAGGAAATAATGTCGAAAGACTTTTGACAAAATGAAAAGGTCATTGGACATGAATAGAACATATGGGTCAGGCTGCAGGGAGAAGTCTGACATTTATCACAGTTATGGCCTGCAAAACAAAAATGACAATATATAATTTATATTGTAATAAATACCATTTCATTACATTGGTTAGTTTCAATTCAGTTTTATTTGTGGAGCCCAACAACAAGGTTGCTTATTTATAGGTTATTAGGCTACTATTTTACTGGTCTGGCCCACTTGAGATCATGTTGGGCTGAATGTGACCCATACCCTAAAATGAACATTACAGCCATTGTCTAAAGTGAAGCAAACATTGTCACAGATTGAATGCAGTTCTTGTGTATCATTCATTAATACTACTTGTGTTGATGTTTTTAAAAGCAAACTCAAGACCTACCTTTTTAGCCTGGCTTTTAATTAAACTTTATCTCTATTCTGTATTTACTGCAATTATTGTGTATTTATCTGTTCATTCACTTTTATTAATCTGCTTTCTAGCTGTCATATTCTTTTATTTTATTACTTATTTCTTTTACTTCCTCGTGACCCTAGTGAGGATAAAGCAGGTTCAGAAAATGGATGGATGGAGTTCTTTTACTTGATTTTATTTTAAACTTATTTATTTACTTATTTAGTGGTTGATTGAAATTGTATTCTATCTTGAGTTTTTATCCTGCCTCTGGTGTTTTCTCAGCTATGCTAGTGCTTCCTCAGCTCCCGTCCTTTTGTATGAAGGCTGTTCTTAATTTTTTTTTTTAACCTACCACTATGTCTGTCAGTATGTGTGCACGTGTGTGTTTTATTGTTGTTATTGTGTGAAGCACTTTGTGTTGCACTCTATATAGCACTTTTAATGTGGACAATGTTGAATTGATGGATTGATTGATTTTCTGTCTATAAATTTCATACTTATATATTGTCTTCTAAGTGATCGGTAATCAACTTACAGGGTGTCCACAAAGTCTCTTCACAAAAAATGTATTACAAAAGCAAATGGTGGCACATGTTAATCAGATTTGCTCTATGTACTCGGTGTTTATCAAAGTTTTCAGTCACATTGTGGGATCATATGCAATCAACTCATTGGTTTATTTTTCTTTAACGAGAGATCAATTATTGTAAATGTTTACCTTGACCTTTTGACTGAATATGTGGCACCACAACTAGATGACCTTCAACCAACCATCATTTTCCAGGTAGATGGTGCACCACCACATTGAGGACTGCATGTTGGTGGGTTCCCAAATCAAACATTTCCAGAACCGATGGACTGGAAGGGATGGCCCCATTCCCTGGACACCTCCTTCACCAGATATCACTCCCCTGGATTTCTTTCTGTGGGGTTATGTTAAAGATATTGTGTATTGAATAAAGATACGTGACATCAGCAACCTGAGGTAAAAGATCACTGATGCCATTGACACTAATGATGAGGCTATGATGCATCTAAGAAATCCAGTACTGTCTTATTCTCTTAATGGTCCTAAATAGAGGTGTATTAAATTATGCAAAACAAACCTTCAGTATCTACTTTTCATTTTGTAATAAGTTCCACAGATTTGTTTGCTTCTGTAATTAATTTGTTAAAGTGTAAAGAGAATTTATGGACACCCTATACATTCTGTTTTAAGTATAAGGATACTCACACTCACTACAGCACCACAATAGTCATCCAATAGGCCAGCCCCTTTAACAGATCAGCTCGGTCAACAATAACCACCCCTCCAGAAACTTTGAGTGCTTTGTTGTGATCCTCATTTTCTGCCCTCCACTCCATTCCCTCAAAGCTGCACTGGTGAGTCAAAGTTAATATAGACAACAAAAAATGTCAGGTTTTCAAGCCAAAATGTTTTACTTTGTGGTTTGTATGAAAGAGCAATTAGTTTGATAGAACAGTGGATGGTGGATAAAGTGCAATTATAACCTTTCTGAAGAGTACCTCACTGTTAAGTCATTCTATGAATATTTTGTTGTAAAAACAGCATTTTAAACAACTTTACACAGATTAGGTTTTACTCAGTCAAGTCTGCAAAGCTACAGAAGTGCTGGTTTCTAGTTTAATGTAGGAAGAAAAGGACTTTTCTCTATATAGGTACACTACATAGGGGCAGCTGTGGCTCAGTTGGTAGAGTGGATTGTCCAATGACCGAAGGGTCGGCAGTTTTGAATCCCAGCTCCGACGGTCCACAGGGCAAGACACTGAACCCTAAATTGCTCCCAGTAGGGTCTGGCAGCGCCCTACATGGTGGCAGCCACCAACTGGTGTATGAGTGTGTGTGAATGGGTGAATGTGAGGCTCTGTAAAGCTCTTTGAGCTCCATGAAGTTGGAAATGTGCTATATAAGTGCAGTCCATTATAATTTTCATTGTAGGTAACTATCGAGTATTGATTACACACATTATGACCAATTACACAAAACTGCTGAATACAAGTCACAAGCTCCAACAAACAAAAACCAACATGATCTCAGTCATTAACTGGGTTTCTTCTTTGACCTTTATACTTTCGTATGCACAGCTAATCTATCATAACATTTATTAAAAAAAATATTAAATTTGATGCACCAAAAAAACAAAACAAAACATGTCATAAGTATTATAAACAAGAGTGTGACATTAACTTTGCTAACAAAATAGTTTATCATGTAACTTATCAAAGGGCTGGTGAGTCCAAGGGAAAACTTTGTTTTTTGTGTGATTTTTAAAGGCATGTTGAAGTGCCTATGTGCAAACTATGAAACCCCTGGTGGCTTTGTCCTAAACTCACACTAGACAAAAATACAAACAGAAGAATAGTTTTATTATAATGTTTCTACAATTTAAAGAGTATTGTAAACAGCCCTCATGTTACCCATCTGTAGTTAGAAAACCATAGTACAAAACAAGTGTCATTTAATGATGATTTGTCAATTCTGGGAACAAATGTTGCGTATTTGTTGCAAAATTTTTATCTTACTGCTGCACTCAGCACTATCACTTCCTTTTTTGAGTTAGAATGCATGAATCACTTGTGTTGATGTCAGTCATTTCGTTAGCCTGTAGTTTATCCACAACCATCAAGTGTGAGTTAAGCTTGTTTTTAGGGGAACAAAACTATTTAAGTGTCAGATGTTATATTTGCTGAACATTAATGCTGATGCCTCTGTATATTTCACAAAAGTTATAATTCATAATTAGGACCTCACCTAAAACCTAAAAGTTGCACTTGTGAGGTTAGTTTTCTTTATATTTGTTACTTTCTTAATTTGTCCATCAATCTTTCACCAGAATCAAACCAAAACTCTGAGTTTCATGAAGGACAGAGCGAAACAGGAAACAAGAACAGGAGTCTAGGCAGTGCAGCTCCACTGCAGCCCATGGGGTGGGGCCCATAGAGCGAGTAAACCCTACTGGGCCTGTGTGAAAAAATTTGAATTTTCAAAGAACTTCTAACCTTTAAAAACAGTGTCATTTGCTATTTATGTTCTTTTTTGAAACACAGCCACAATCTATAAAAACAAACAATAAATATGACAAACTAATAAAAACTATCCTCAAACTGATTCTTCAAATACAGATAAGCAATGACAATTGCTGGATAAAAAGCATGTTGATGTTTCTTGGTCAAAATGTTTAAATAATAATAATAATAATAATAATAATAATATAAAGTGCTTTGGGTGCCTCGAAAAGCGCTATAGAAATTGAATCCATTATTATATTTGATCTTGGTACAGGACAGTGGATTCTTTGGCTACTTTACAGTTGTGATTGGGATGAACCAGGGCCTATCATAATAGTGTGATCTGAGGAGTGTCATAAAAACCTTAAACCACTTGCCAAGAAGCAAACCCATTACATCTTCATTGACTTTTCAATTATATGGTCAGAATTGCACAACAGAACAAGTACTTGTTCCTACGTAGGACTGGACTTCAATGGAAAACCTAATCTTATATGAATGTCACAATCTTAAAAGCTGACGGTCTAGCCTGAGTCTTACTGTTCTGTAGAGATCACATTTAGGCTCAATAAATAAACAAACTTAACTTGTGTTATGAGTGAGTGAGTTAAGATTCCCAGTCATGTCAAAAATCTTTTGGTGTGTGACTCTAACACATTGTTTAGATGTCCGATGGTGTCATTTCAAAGTCTTCTATGGTATAATTGTCGTAATTAATGTCAGTCTTACTGATCAACTAACAGTACATTTAAATCTCTCTGCATCACAGGAAAACTTCTAGTCATGGATGGCGATGACAGCTCTTATTTGGAGTTCCTTGATCTGCTTAATGAGACGTTTGGCATGACTGACCCGACTTACGTCGTCAGTAATACTGTTCAGCTCTGCTCGAAGAAAACTGTCAACCAGTTTGGTGCCAGATTTATCCCAGTTTTCTACTATGTGAACTTCCTCCTCAGTTATTTGGGCAATGGACTTGTCCTCTTTATCATCTACAAGTATGAGAAGTTAAACACGGTGACAAACATCTTTCTCCTGAATTTGGTTCTGTCAAACATTCTGTTTGCTACAAGTCTTCCCTTTTGGGCAACATATCACCTAAATGAATGGGTTTTTGGCACAGTTCTGTGTAAGATGGTCAGCAGTGCTTACTTCATCGGTTTCTACAGCTCCATCCTGTTCCTCACACTTATGACTTTTGACCGATACCTTGCAGTGGTGCATGCAGTTGCAGCTGCCAAGAGCAGAAAGAAGGTGTATGCCATAATTGCATCTGTGGCAGTTTGGTGCATTAGTGTTATGGCAAGTGTAAAGGAACTAGTCCTACAAAATGTGTGGCAAAGTCCTTTGAACGGACTAATGTGTGAAGAGTCAGGATTTCAAGAGAGCACCATGAAAAACTGGCGTCTTTTTAGCTATTATCAACAGTTTCTAGTCTTTTTCCTCCTTCCTCTTTTCATGGTGATGTTTTGCTACATTAGCATCACTATCCGCATCCTGTCCACTCGTATGAAGGAGAAATGCCGCGCCATCAAGCTCATATTTGTCATCATCTTCACTTTCTTCACCTGCTGGACACCCTACAATGTCGTCATTCTCCTTCGAGCTATTCAGATCTCCAGCACCAGTGACGACGAAGTCCCATGTGAGGACACAGACAGCCTGGATTATGCACTGTACTTGACCCGTAACATGGCCTACCTGTACAGTTGCATTAGTCCTGTGTTTTACACATTTGTGGGTAAAAAATTCCAAAGCCACTTCAGAAGGCTATTGGCAAAAAAGATCCCATGTCTGAGGAGAAACATCAGTCTCAGCAGTCACAGCACCAGAACCACATCTCAGAAGACACCCCACTCTGCTTATGAGTATTAGACATAGAAGGGCAGAGGGCAGGAAGTATTTTTGCTCAGTTAAAACTAGTTGCTCACCTGTTATTGAGTCAAAATCTAGTCTTAAAACCTTTGTTATTTCTGT
Organism: Apogon hyalosoma; assembly: GCA_037367295.1. NCBI lineage: Eukaryota > Metazoa > Chordata > Actinopteri > Kurtiformes > Apogonidae > Apogon > Apogon hyalosoma. Next base: position 23,829,587 of record JAPQRP010000011.1, on the reverse strand, counting down.
TTAGCAAACTGTGGGATTCATTTGTTAAGGGAATCTCCATACAGCAAACATGGAAAAGCTAGCATTATACCATTGTGAGAGGTGACTAAAAATGTTGTGGACAGGTAATTTTACGTAATTCATGATTGTATAGGCTGAAAATATGATTTTCTTTGTTTTTTTGTAGTTGATGAGTTACATAATAAGCAGTTAATCATCTGATAAATACACCAATTAAACTGTTCTCTTATAATACCCTTTGATAAATCAGTTCTCTTGTGATATCTTGTAATAAATTTGTTTTGGACAAATTTTGAGACGATTTCTCTTTTTTTGACAAACTATATGGAGCAATTTCCTGCCCATTAATCGCAATCATGAAGTAGGGGAGACCTGGAATGGTTGTAACAAGGGGATGGTTGTAACAGCATCACTTTCACCATTAAGGGATGGCATTAGTGTCATGTGATCAATTTCATGTATAACCACTTGGTCCCTGAGTTTGCATGTGGATTTGCATGCCTGTGGAAAGAAGTATGTGGATTTTAAAGCCAAAAATTATTTTTCAGGCAAGAAACATATCTTTTGGACCAAGTTTATATTTTGATTAATACTGACACGAAGTTTGAATTAGGAAACATATTAGATTGAAGAGTAGGTGCTAAGCTCAAATATGAGTCATTTCATCAGCATTAATTTTAAGATATGCAGTACAGCTAGCTAAACAATGGCTGACAGGAGTGGGGAGGGTTTTAACACCTTTCAAAAAAATGTTATAGCCATCCCTGTAATGACAACTCATGTATTTCCTATAGCCTGCTCCCTCTCGTCAGTATGCCAAGACAATGGGTGTGGAAAACGAATAGGTGTGTGTGCACATGTACTTAAAGCTGCATCAGATGAAGTGAGGCAGGGAAAGACATGGCGGCCATTTGCTAAAGACTACTCCACCTCATCCTCCATCCCTGAAAATTGCTTACATATATCTGTGATCACTGTGAATCTGATTCTGATTAGACAGATGACACATACAGATGAACACACAAACATCCATGTTTTATCATTTCTGTGCATGGTTGTTTGCATGTTTCTTTAAGTGGCAAACATCTTCCTTGAATTATTTTTGTGAATTGGGAGCTGCCTCTGACCTCCCACTGAAGTTTTCTGGTCTCATGAGTACACCATTCACAAGTATCATTGAATATTTTTTTCAAAGAATGTTCTTTGACTCTTAGGATCAATGCCACTGAGAATGCTTTTCATTTACCCATCAATGATAAATTCTTTTTGGTCTTAGTAAACCACTGGAAGATGTTTGAGTGTTAGCACATGCACAATAAATTTAGCACATGCACAATAAATTTATATGGAGCACTCCTTGCCTTTGACACTGAATAATTAATTATGTGACATAGTTGGAGAAGTTGTAGGCATTTCTATTTGTAGTCGACAAATGAGGGTACTTTGTGTCAAAATTTGAGAACCCTACCATGAACACTCTGCAAGTTATAGGAGCTGAGACAAAAAATATCCCCGGTCTCCCCTAACTCAAGTACTGGGACATAATAAAAATGTGTGGAAACAAAACTTTTAAATGGCTTTGTAAATCACTGTTTCAGAAAATGTCACAGACAGTTAATTTTAGATAAGTATCAGACATTTTCTTGATGAAATATGTAGAACTGCTTTGTGAACAGCTTAACAGCCACATAACATTAACAAATGGTGAACATATATACTGTATCCTTGATGTATTTTAAAGCTACTGCATCAATTAACTATAAAATGAAGAGAGTCACCAAAATGTAATGTTTATGATGAGCCCATAGTAGCCATACAGTGTAATGCAAAGATGGTGTATTTTACCTCTATATATCCTGTACTTTTGAAACTCCACAATTTGAGTTTGAGATGTTTTTCTTGTGAATTTTCATGGCTTCAGCATGTTTCCAATAACCAGGTCTGTAGAGCAAAGTCCTTTTAATGAAGTCAAACAAGAGCAGGGCTCCTAGTGATTTTTGAGAACTTAGTTCCATTTTAACACAATTTGACACAAATATAAAGTAAAACAAACACAATAGGGAAGTTTAATGTGGTATAGCATTCTTTTATTTCTCATGTAAAACAGCTGACAATGCACCTTGACTCTGGATAATATGTGTGGTGTACAAATTGAACCCTTTAATTTTTTTGTTTGTTTGTTTTTTGTTTTGTGTCATCTTACACCTCTGCTATATGTCTCAGTGTTTGTCTTACTTTTTTTTTTTTTTTTATGTTTGAACGACTTAATAAAAACATATTGATTAAAAAAAAAGTAAAACAAACTTAGAAATGAAAAACAGACTGGCCAAACTAAATACTCTGTAAATAAAGGGATATGATGTGAATGATATGTTAAAGCCCCTGTTGATTTAGATATTTCAAAGGTGCAAAGGGAAACATCCTTATTGTGTGCCCTAATTATGTGTCTGCAGAAATGCATAATGCAGTACACATTTCCTATGTCTCCTTTTTAGAATGCTATAGATCCCAAGAAACATTAAGTATACACTATTTATTTTTCAGTAGCTAACAGACAGTAAACCATTTCTTTATGTGCTCTCTGCTTGTAAATCATGTTTCTCTTTATGAAATTTGTCTTCATTAAAAAAAAGAATATGTGATAACTCACACTCATACACTCAATTTGATTGTTAAGTCGGATTTTCATGAAAACTGGTCATAGGGTAGGACATGGGCCAACACCGAATCCATGTATTTTGGGGCACATATGGGACAGATCCAAAGAGGCGGAGCCCCTTTTTTCACCTCTTCTGAGAATATTGTGAGACAGCCCAACGTGCCGATCTAGTTAATATTTGCATTAGATTTTAAATTCAGATATATTGTGGCCAATGCATTCTCTCTTAAAAACCGCTTGGACAAAGTACTGGCCATTACTGTATTTATAAACCAATAGACATACACTACTAGATACTGAGCTTTGTGTGCATAAATTCTCTGGTGTTCCTTGGGTGGGGGGCCAGAGTCTGGAGCCCCCTCTGTCCCCTCCTCATTTCAGGGAGTCCTTCATTGTTTTGCGTCTTGGATCGTACCAAGTGCTCAGGGAGTGGGGGGTGTCCCGATGAGTCTGGCGGTTCAGCGGTTGGACAGCTCCCGTTCCTGGGTCTGACCATGCACCTGGACCCGGAGGCCCGACACTGGGAACACAGCCGCCTTCTGCGCACAGAGCCGCTCCAGCCGCTGTTGCTGTAACCTTGGTGCGAAGCCGCTCGACAATTTTACTAAAAAGACAAAGGATATAGCTGTAGGTGTAGGGTGGACAACCATTGCTTTTTTCCGTCGTTGTTAATAAAGAAACCAGCGCCTGGGCTGTGGATTTCCGGAACAACAGCCAGCCTTGCAGAGGGAACAACGGCACAGTGACCCGCCTGCACCGGCTCCATTGTCTCTGTTGATCTGTTCAGCTGCGGGGATTGTAGGAGAACATGTCTAAGCTGAACATGTTACTGATGCTCCCACTTCTGTGTAGCATCAGCTCCTCTACCGCGGTATCCTCACCCTCAGCATCCCGTAAGTAAGCTAATACACACACACACACACACACACACACACACACACGCACACACACAACAGTGGTTCATTTAGTCTTGTGTCTATATGAGGAGCCCTTGGCGCAGATAGGGATGTAAACAATAATAATAACACACACTGAATCTCAAAGCTGGACAAACCTAAGCTTTCAAGGCTTTTTTTCTCAGTCTTGCAGCACTAAATGTGATCAGTTAGTCCATGTTAATGTGCCAAGTTTGTGTAACATGTTGTGCAGGCGTCGTGAAGTTGGACCCGAGCATATGCAAGACACTAGACACTGCAAATGTCTGGTCAAGTCCAGGTCCGAGTGGATGGGTTAGGTCTGTTAGCCTGTACTTTTGTTGGAAGCTCCAAGAATTAGTCCGGATTCTTTTCGGTCTCATTTTTATAAATTTAATGGAATTGACTTAATCTGACCACTAACAAAATATTACTCAACTGGGCCCCCCCAGGGAAAACATGGATGGGCCCCGACATTCTAACAAACATCACTTCTATATCCTTGTGAACTGATCCCCATTCTTTGGACTGACTCCTTGTGGGCAAGGTGGGTTGGGTCACCAACAAGTCAAACAGATGTTTACCCCTATACTGCCAGTGTTTTTACAGCTTATCTCCTGTGGTTTACAGTCCTTTGTGGGCATGTGTAATTAAAAGTGGACCTATGGTAAAATCGAAGTCCTGTGTTCATAAATCTGTCAGTTTGGTGAGTTGACCAAGATGTGACCCATACTACCATAAGAACTTTACCACTCACTAGTGAAACAAAGGCATCTAGTGAAACAAAGGAATCCTAACTTAACATTAATGACTAATTACTAAAAAGATTAAACTAAAGACCTCAACTGTCTAGATTAAAATAACATTTCAGGTCTATGAATGTTTACGTAAGTTATAGATATGAGTGATGCTGTGACAGATTTTATCATCTTGAGCTTTTCTATGTTATTGTTCAATAAAACTGTCAGTGTGTGCATTGTGTAATCTGCTTGGTGAAGGAGAAAAATTAAATTCACACCAGGCCAGGGGTAGCTTGCTTGAGTCCAGTCTATGGGTGGGAAGCTGTGTTTATACATAATAGCCTATATAATGATGTCTATAAATTTGTCATCATATATCATACAGCATATAAATGTGATCATCATTTTATTCTTTCATTCATATTACATTTACTTCAAATTAGTTATAAGTGTGTGCCATAGACAAAAAATTACAAGCCTTCTAATCTTTCAGTGTACAACTGAAACACTTTACTATTTTTACTTTTTATAGAGTGGCTATAAGAAGGCTTTTTATTGTGAATCAGGAACTACACAGGAGCCTGTTGTGGACGCTCATTGAGCCATCACTTTGTCAACTACAGCAAATTCTGTTGTAAATGTTTAGAAGTTTCCTCACTCCATATCTGACATAAATGGTGATTTTCATGACTTGAAAGTCTCTTGAAATTATTATTATTATTTTTTTTTATTTAACCTTTTTTCTAACAAGGCAAGACAGATAAAAAAAAAAAAAACAAAAAACATTCTTGCTGACAAATGTGGCCTGGCAAAAGGCCAGTCTATGGTTGTCTTACTAAAGTTCTGGGCCTGAATTTCTGATGGTGTGAGTCATTGTCTCAGGTCTGCTTTGTACTTCTGTGAAAGAATTCCGTAAGTCATTCTAAGGGAGGGGTGAATTTGAAGGTATGTACATATACCCATGTCACTTTGTGGCCACCTGGAACAACCTGAAACCAAAATCTCATAGTAAGTAATATATGATATATGTACATAGATCAATGCTCATATGAACAATTACACCTGAGAAATGGAACTTATTTACTCAATTCAATTCAGTTTTATTTGCAGAGCCCTATATCTCAACAAGGTTGCCTCACAGGGCTTTATAGAATTAGTTGGATATGAAAATAAACAACAGTCAAATAAACAGTAGATGAAGGAAATGGTCAAGGCAGACGGCCATCCTCCAGGGTTCTGGGTCTGCTTGAGGTTTCTGCCTGTTAAAAGGATGTTTTTTCTCGCCGTTGTCACCAGTCACAAGTGTTTGCTCCTGGAGGATTCTGTTGGGTTTCTGTAAATTGGCTTGAGAGTCTGGTTTCGAC
>JAPQRP010000011.1:23796249-23808943 GCA_037367295.1 Apogon hyalosoma | reverse complement strand
TCTATCTATCTATCTATCTATCTATCTATCTATCTATCTATCTATCTATCTATCTATCTATCTATCTATCTAAACTGACAAAAAAGTGCTTCCTCCTTTCACAGCAGTGTTAGTAAAAATGAAAGACTTATCTTCCGATCTTTGTATATTTCTTCTGCCATCAGCAGAAAACACTGCTGCATTGCAATCTTATGTACAGTACCTATCAACAGTTTGGACACTCCTGATAATTCAGTCATTTTTCTGTGACTATTGTCCCGCCCATTTCATGAATATAAAACATTTATTCTATCAGGAAGAAGAAAAAGAAAGAAAAATAATTTTGTAAGCAACACTGAAGAAAATTGTTTGTGTTGAGAGGCAATTATCTATGTAGACATCTATGTACTTAAGGACATTAAGTACAATCACCACAGTACATTTAGTGCCTGTTTTCCATTCTGCTGTGTCCTCAGATCAGTTTTGGAGGGCTTCCTATATCAGCCAAACCAAACTCTGGAGGACGAGAAAACTTTGTGGGCTGCATGGAGGGAATCACCTATAATGGAGACAACATTACTAACCTGGTCCGCAGGAAGAAGGTGGACACGTCAAGCTTTGTAAGACAACTCTCCTTTAAAAAACTAAAGAAGGCCAGCATGTGTTGATCTGCATTGCAGTACAAATATTGTATAATAAATACTGATGATTCAGAGGCTTTGTAGTAAATATGGAAACACCGTCATCTTCAACAACACTGATTTACCAGTAAAACCCATGGAGTTTGATAAATGGATGGACACACTTGGTTTGTGTTCAGTTAATGATAGGTTTACTGATAAAGTACATTTTCCTTAGTTTTCTGTATTTCTGACATAATAACCCTCAACTTTAATCTTAGCTTTTATGAACATCTACAGCCGTGGAAAAATTTATTAGACCACCCCTTGTTTTCTTCAGTTACTTATTCATTTTAATGCCTGGTACAACTAAAGGTACATCTGTTTGGACAAATATAATGATAACAAAAGTAGCTCATAAGAGTTTAATTTAACCCTGTAAAGCCTGAACCATTAAATCATCGACAAAAAATTCCAGTTCTTTGAAACCAGAGCCTTTATTGGTCCTTCTAAATAACCAAAAAAATGTTTTTTTTCAAATATTCATTTCTATGTATGATTTTCAATTTTGTATCACAATTGATACATTGGGTCTCAGTGCTCAAATATTATTATTTTTGAACAAACAAAAACATAAGATAACACAAACATGTCTAACAAATTGGTAATTCCTTTTCAAAATTGGCAAAGTTCTGTCTCCTGACAATCTTGTAGGGTCACTGGAAAGGCCTCTGGTGAACAAATTCCTCCTCCTGGTGGATTATTGCATGTATGTAATTGTATACATCAGGTTTTTTAAGAAAAAAAAAATATCACACTGATCATGTAGAGGGCTTCAAGACTCATGTATCAAATATGATACATTTGGCGTTATAGGAATAAGAGCTGATATCTAGCCATTTTCCATGGTTTTCTTGATAACCAAAATCCCTTCAGTTCTTACATCAATATCTATGTCACTGTACTGACAAAAACAGTGCTTTTATTCATTCCATGTTTTCTTTTCTGTCTGTTTTAGTCACATAATACACACAGGAGTTAGTACTTGATTGCATAACCATTGTTTTTGATGACTTTTGATCATCCAGTTATTTTTTTTTTCGTGACTGTACATGATCAGTCAATTAAATATTGGAAAAGACCTAATTTTCACTTAAAAAACACAAAGGATAGTATGCACAATAAAATGCAGAAGATAATATAATAAATGGTGATAAAACACTTAAGAAAGGATAAATTGTAATTGCTACAAAAGTACCACTGGGCCTTTATGGGTTAAAAAGTCAAAAGGCTCTACCTACACTAAAAATTGCTAAATATATATTTATTTCTATATATACTGAGTATACTTATATTATGTGAACCCATATGGTGCCATACAAGTCAATCCATTTGTGGTCAGTACATTACGGTACTCTGATGACTTGCACTGAATGGAGTTGGCCAGGGGTTGCAAAGTCCAGACAGTGGCTGCTGGCTGCCAGTTTCAAGCAGACTTCTAAGTGATCATCAGTCATATTGGCACGATATTTGGACTTAATGAATTTCAGATGTGAAAAACTATGACTTTAGTTCTCTCTCCTTTCTCTTTCTCAGCTTGTTTTTCAGAGGTAACTTTTGAACTTTTACAAACAGTTTGAAAGTGCCTCTCCACATTTCCCTTCTTTGGAATAGCAATGATAGATTGACAGGTCAGACAAACACTTTAAATATGAAATGATTTTGGTTTCTTTCTTGGTCTGATATAGAGTACTTACCACATTTATTAGACCAACACCCAGTGTAGGGTTTATGCCACAGCTGCCCTAACAGCATTGGTAACTAACAAAATCATTGTTTCTGTAATGGTGAATACACCAGTATGTGGATGATCTTTAACTGAAATGATATTTTTAATACTAAAGTATAATTATTATTGCTACCCATGAGTTTTCAAATGTACTGTTTTACAAAAAAAAAAAGGGAAAACTAAAGCACATTATTATTTCTTGATTAAGTTTCAAATTTCTGATGATTTCTGTGCATTCCTGAATTGAAAAAAAATGTAGTTGTTGAATATTATACTTGACTAATTTCTGGCTTCCCAAAGGTGAATACAGTTTGAAATTCCTTATTCCTGTTCAAAATGGTAAAATGTGGAGAGCTCACTGAAAATCAAAGAGTCTGCATTGAAGCACTTTATGATGCTTGATGGTCTCTGAGAGAAACAGGGAAAGGTGGTCTAAAAATGTGCTTAGTACTGTAAAAAGGAAGGTTAGATAGTTGACTTAGCTCTCTGGAGTTTTGCAGTAGCTCACACAGTTGAATGCATGTTTAACCATGTGGTGACCCTGTTTTAGAAGTGAACCGATCTCAGACTGGCTGTCCTGTAGGGAGGATTGATGATAGGCAACATCTAAAACATTGTTTTTCAAAGGCATGCGATCTACCCCCACTACCTTTTCAATCTACCGGTCGATTGTGATCAACGTATTTGGCACCCCTTCACTAAATAAATAGAAGGGTATCAATCATTTCAGAAAGCTTTGGTATTTGTGTGCTCACCTAACATGTAATTGAAATACAAGTAATATTGATTTGACATTAATTGGTAATTACCTATATTGACTGATGCATATCCCTAAGGTCTGTAAAAGCAGCACTCAGCTGACTCAGACCATGGTATTTTTTAAAAAATATTAATAATAAAACTTTCATGCTCCAAATAAATTACTTTGAACATTAGTCTTTGCTCCACCATTCAATTTGTGACCTCTCCCTCTCTCTCTTTCCCTCTCCTGTCTTAGCGTAATCTGACTTTCTCATGTGCTGAATCCAACTCCTTCCCTGTTTTCTTCAACTCCACATCCTTCCTGCGACTCCCGGGTCAGAGTGACAGCGACACTCTTTCAGTCAGTTTTTCTTTCAGGACGTGGAATCCCAATGGGATGCTGATGTTTACAGTTCTAGCTGATGGCTGGGTGGAAGTCGGCTTAACAGAGGGAAAGGTTACAGTTTATATGAATGTGACACAAAAGAAGAACACACGTATAGACATCTCATCAGGTGAGCTGAACTCTTTGTCTTCAGACTCATGAGGAAATAATTTAGACTGTTACATACTTTTAGTTCACTGAAGTATAATTCACTGACGGTAATATTTTAAAAAGTGTGTTTTCCTGTTTTTGTAGATGTTAAACGTTATGTTTTTATTCTTAAATCTTTTTAGAATTTTTGCCTCAACTCTATTTTTAATGCTGTACTGTGTACTTGGTTTCCAATGTCAAAGCATATAAGACTTACTGTATTATACTTGTTTTATACTTGAATAGTGTCATAGGTGACACATCACTTTTAAATGGTTTTATAGTATATAATTGAAAACAGTGTTTTTTTTGTACCAGGTTCAGGTCTCAACGATGGCCAGTGGCACAGTGTTCATCTGAATGCACTAGAGAACTATGCAATGCTAACAGTTGATGGAGATGAAGCATCCACGGTCAGAACAGCCATCCCCATCCAGATCCAGACTGGTGGGGCCTATTACTTTGGAGGTGAAGATCTAACTACTAAAAAGCTACTACAGGAAAGGACCTGACAAGTACTTTAGAGCTATGAATATGAATTAACCCTTATCCTTGTGACCCAAAGGTGAACATACACTGTGTTGTGAATTTCCAACTTGACAAACTGTAGACTGACTGGGTAATACATCCAACACTGATATAAGCACTCAATAATCAAATGGTGATAAATTGTGTTTCATTTTAAATTTAAGAAATTCATTGTTGTGAATATGGTCTCCAGGCTACATTGCCCTTCCAGCACTCGATGCCCTGTGCGGGGCCTGTAGTGGATACACTGAATGGAGGCTAAGGCATATTTATAGCTGTATGCAAAAATTTGGGCACCCCATGAAGAATAGCATAATTTGGTGTCTTTGTAAACAAGTACATATCTATTTAATGAATATGTAATAAAGGTATTTAAATAAAAACCAAGTGGGGATTATTTATATACAGAATGCTTGGAGGGTAAATATTTTTGTTGTCTGAATGTAACATAACATTTCTTAAATCAGTCATTTTTCAGGTAGTAAAGACAACTTTCTATTGTACTTTATAATGTGAAACAAATAGATCATTAAACAGATTATTTTCATCCTTTCTGTGAATTCTTTTAGGCTATTTCGTCCACACAAACACCCGATCACCTCAGCGCTCCTTCCAGGGCTGCATGCAGATGATCCACATAGATGACCATCTAGCTGACCTCAGGGCTGTGGAGCAGGGTCTCATCGGAACTTTTGAAAATGTCAGCCTGGATATGTGTGCTATTGTAGACAGGTATACAACTCAGGCACAATTTTACATGAGATCCCTGGTCCTAGCTGTGTGCATTTTCTGACTGCATTCACAGTTTTCCTGCTACTATGTGTTTGTATCAGGTGTGTTCCAAACCACTGTGAGCATGGTGGTCACTGCTCTCAGACGTGGGATACGTTCAGTTGCAACTGCAGCGGCACTGGATATACTGGAGCAACATGTCATACCTGTAAGCCCTCATGCACACAAGTTAACACAAAGAAGACCTGTGTTTTTCAAGCATCTCAGAGACAGCTGAGCATTCTGTCTCCTATAATGGGAGGATTTAATAACAACAACAACACAAACATGTTCCTTACATGTGCCTTTCTCCCACTTCTTTTTTTTTTTTTAAACATATTTTTGAAAGGTTTTTCAAAAGATTGAAAGTTAAGACAAAATGAATCCCTGGGTAGGCAGGGTATCAGTGAGCAAGAAGTGTTGTGTAACCAGGCAGGGGTATTAGTAAGCTCTGCTTACTTTTTTACTTGTTATTTGTAGTAGTAGAAGTAGTAGTAGTGTGTCAAAATAAAAAACACATAAAAAAGTAAGTATGATCCAGGGTGTAATAAGCACATGATAAAATAAGATAAAACATAAAAACAGATATTAAAAAAATAAATCAGTTAGGAAGTCTATGCATAAGCCTAAGAGGCTGAGAGTGACTGAATAAGTGTGACAAGTGGCCATGGCTCAGAGGGTAGAGCGGGTTGTCCAATAACTGAAGGGCTGGTGGTTCGAAATTCCGCTCTGTTGCAGTCATGTGCCGTTGTGTCCAAGGGCAAGACACTTCACCCACCTTGCCTCCAGTGTTACTCACACTGGTGTATGAATGCATGTGAATGTTTGGTGGTGGTCAGAGGGGCTGTTTGGCATGAATTGGCAGCCACGCTTCCATCAGCCTGCCCCAGGGCAGCTGTGGCTACAAATGTAGTTTACCACCACCAGAGTGTAAATGTGAGAGCGGATGAATAATGGATCAATAATGTAAAGTGCTTTGGGTGCCTTGAAAAGCACTATAGAAATCAAATCCATTATTATTATTATTATTATTATTATCATTATGCAGCGACATTCTTAATCAACTGCATGCTGTGAATATGTAGCTAGGTGAAACCTTTTTATAATCATCATAAGCAAGAGTTGACTACCACCTCACTGAGATAAATTTTTTTGTTTCTTGTTCTGGTTTGCTCTCAGAAGTTTCCTTTATAACTCTTTAGACTCTATACTAGAAGATTTTATGTGACTGTATAGTTGCATATTTTCAGTGTAACATTGAATTTTAAATTGTGATGTGCTTAATTTGCTCCAGGGGATGCAGGTAAATTGTAAATAAAGATGGCCCCAGAGTTAACCCTTGAGGGACCCCTCAGAGGAGAGGCACAATAGAAGAGATAGATAAGAATCAAACAAGTCCAGGGCCATATCACAAATGCCAACATGATTTTTCAGACACCTCATTAGGATATTATTATTGTATTTTTCTTACCTAATATGGAAAGTCTGAATTGAGCATATTATCATTATTTTCAGTGTTCCATTCCACTACCCTACACAGATTTGTTTTTGTTTGTTTGTTTTATTTTCATTTCTTTTTGTTCCAGCAGACTCAAATAAGAGAGATACTCAACAAAATGCCTGAATCATGTATCACATGCCATAAATGACAATTTGAATAGGTTGTGACAGACATACAAAAGTAAAACCACACCCACATCTGCAGCTACCACCTTTCTACTGAGCTGTGTATTCTCTTTTCTCTTTAGCCATGTATCAACAATCATGTGAGGAGTATAAGAACCAGGGGAAGAGCTCAGGAAGCTACTGGATCGACCCAGATGGCAGTGGATCAGTTGCTCCCTTCAGAGTCAGCTGTGACATGACAGGTTAGAGTTGTCATTTACAGTAGTAGCCCAAGTTTTTCCATGTTAATTAGATCAAGAAATGCATTAAATAGAACAGTATTTTCCAACCTTTTTGAGCCACGGCACATATTTTTCATCAGAAAAATCACAAGGCACACCACCAAACCAAAATATCACAAAAAGTATATTTATTGAAATATGATGTAAATCTAGTCTCAGTTAACTTAGTGTGAAACCTGGACCTGTTTAGTCGAACACAAAGCTAGTATTCATGCAAGAATTGAAGACACACACAAATCTTCCTCAACAGCTCTGAGTGTCTCTCTTTTTTCATCTTTATATCAGTCATGCTTGAAATGCCCACCTCACATAGGTAGGTGGTGATGGGGGCACATCAGGGGTGAACGGGTCGCTGGGCGTTTGGAACAAGAAAGCTGAGAGGGGTGTGTCAGCAACCCCTCGGACGGACTCCCCGACTTACAGATTGAGGTCCATCATATAATAGTATGGGAGGCATATTCTCCCCACCCCAACCCAATACCCAGGGTTTGCGGGTAACCTGCACATCACTAGTGAGGGGGGCTTTATTAACAGAACGCACCACATTGGGGCTGGTTCACTTTCACTTATAGTTTTGCAACAGAAAACGGGAGACTATTGTTGTAGAGTGGATCATTGGTGTGTGCAGTCCTACGTATATATATCGTGCCGCTTGCTTACAGTACCAATCAGGTGAAATTGGATAATCTTCCACAGCACACCTGATGATTTCTCATGGCACACTTATGTGCCACGGCACAGTAGTTGGGAAACACTGAAATAGAATATAAAATATTTACAATGTCATTTGTTAAACTTAAACAGAGACATTTTCATATCTGCATTCAGAGCTTATTGATCATTGAAAATGTGTATGAACATCTCAAATGTGTCCTGCTAAATAAAATTTACCTCATACCTATCTATGTTTGCATATAAAAGGAGTAAAGTCTGCAAAACGTGCTGTTTTATTGAAGTTGTTTCAATTGTATATAATATTTCAGATTTAAAAGTCCATTGTTCGAGCATAAGGGTGTGTATAAGTACATGCAGAACCAGGACACCTTAGGTCATAAGTCACCTTTGTAGTCATTTCATCAGACTTGCAGCCGTCTTGGACATTAAGGTGAAGGGAGATGCAGCGCTGCAGCTGATTATCAGTTGGTGGTGAGTTGGATCTGATGACAGGGAATGATGCCAGTCAGACCTGGTGGACCCAAACATACACTGAGGGTGTGCTGGGAATGTCTAGCAAAACCTCCAGTCCAGGAGATCACCTTGCCTCCATTAGAGCATCATCGACATCCCAGGAAGTTTGGGACACTGAGTCTGAATGAACCATGTTCAACACTTCCATTGTCTAAGCAGCTTTGCAGAGTTGTGGCCCTGAACCTGGATACCAATGATAAAGTGTGCTGTTAAGCTGAAGAAGGAGGCCTATTGAGCGTAACTGGCTCATGGGACTCAAGAGGCAGCTGAAAGGTAGTGAAAGGCCAAGCAGACTGATTGCTTTGGTAGTCATAGAGCCAAAAACTCAGGTGTGCCAGTAATTTGGAGAGGCTATAGACCATGACTTTTGTCTAAAGTTCTGGCAAACCATCAGGCAACTCAAGAGGGGCTAGCAGTGCTTCACAAACACTTTTTACAGGGGATGGAATTCCCACCAAGTTTGCCCATTATGTGTTTTGTAGATTTGGTGAAAGTATTCAATCATACCCCAAGGTAATCTGTGCTACAGGAGTATGGGGTCTGTGACCCACTGCTACAGGCTATTCAGTCTATGTATGAACATAGCCAGAGCTTCGCTCACATTGCCAGTAGTAAGTCAAACTCATTCACGGTGCCAGCTGGACTCTGCCAGGGTTGTCCTTTGTCACTGATACAGATTAGGATTTTTATGGACAGAATTTCTCGGCACAGCTAAGGGATGGAGGATGTCCAGTTTGGTGGCCTTAGGATCGCGTCTTTGCTCTTAGTAAAATGATGTTATCCTATTGGCTTCATCAAGCAATGACCTGATTTGATCTGGGTAGTTTGCAGCCAAGTGTGAAGCAGCCAGAATGAAAATTAGCACCTCTGAGTCTGAGACCATGTTCTCTGGAAAAGGATAAAGGGCCTCCTCTGGTTGAAGTTACTGCTCCAAGTAGAGGAGTTAAAGTATCTTGTGAGGGATGAATGTAGCCAATGATCAACTGGCAAATTGGGTCAGTGTCTGCACTGATGCAGACTGTTGTGGTGAAGAAGGAGCTGAGCAAAAAGCAGAACTCTCAATTTGTCACTACACGCTCCCACTTTCACTTATTGTCATGAGGTAGATGTAGTCAACCAAAGAACAAGATTACAGATACAAGCGGCAAAAATGGGTTTCCTATACAGGATAGCGGTCCTCTCCTTTAGAGATAGGGTGAGGAGTTTAGCCATCCAAGTGGGGCTCAGAGTAGAGCCAGTCTTTCTCCACATTGAAAGGAGCCAGATGAATTGGTCAGGATGCTGGTCTTATCTGGCCTCCTCTTTTGTGAGGAGTTTCAAGCATGTCCAGCTAGGAGGAGCTCAGTGCAGACATGCTATAGGGATTATATCTCTTGCCTGGCTTGGGAACACCTAGTGTCCCCCTGTAGGTGATAGAGAGGGTGGCTGGGCAGAGGCTGGTTAGGCTGCTGCCACTGCAACCTGAACATGGATAACACCAGTGGATGGACAGATGATATCAGATAGTTAAGTTGAAGTGTGACTCACTTTCAACAGTTTCTGCTCAAAATATTTCAGAATTGAAAACTTTACTTTTCACTTCTTTCCATAAAGGTTTTACTTGTTACACTACACCAAAAATTGTCTTCTCATGGTCTCAAAATCTGGTGAGAATTTGCTTTTGTTTGTGAGGTTTACAGTAGTTACTGTGCTTTGTCTATGCCGCAGTCCTGCTGAATGTAGAGTATATGTAATGCTGTATGTATAATTTTTTGACCTTTCAGAAGAGAAGGTGTGGACCACACTGAAGAACAACCTGTCCCCTCAGACCTCAGTCTCTAGTGCAGATCAGGAGGGAAAAGCAGTTCTGCACATCACTTACAATGTCACTGATGAACAGGTATGTAAAGACTCTACACACTAAAATAAATGATTAATTTTTTAATAGAACTTGTAGAAGTGAATGGAAATCGCAATGCACATACATACAGAAGTGAAGTCCCGGTACTCTGCTTGAGCAATAAAGGAAAAAAAAAAAAAAAACTAAACCAAAGTATTTCTAAAGGATATGCTTATGCAGTGTCACAAGATCTCAACATTTATTTCCATCCAATTGATGATGGAACTGTCAGTCCTATTATGCACCTCAGTGGTTCTCTGTGGGGTTAATGTCTGATCTGTCTGTCTGTCTTTATTTATTTATTTATTGTAGGCTTGTACATGGTTTTATAAAGTATAGAGATCATTTGTACTCCATTTTAAATGACACATACTCAAATGATGAAAATTCCCCAAATAACAAACTGTGTGTAGCAATATTATCTCTTAAAAAGACACTGACACCACCACCCTTTTTTTTCCCTTGTGTTTCTTACACAGATGTGAAATTAGGTGGGGTGGATTTAATAAGAACGGCATTTTCCTTGTGACTGTCTAACAATGCTTCTGTTAAAAACATAAAATCAAGATTAGAAGAGGAAATGAAATCATTGATTAAAAAATATTTTTTTATATAAAGATCTGACATTGAGAACTGCAAATTTCAAATCTTTTGGAGCATGAACTAATATATATTTACAGGAGATTTAAATGAGATCTATGTGATTGGTCAGTCTGACTGTCTCTCTCTTATCCTCTCTATGGCTTTTGAAATTTGATAGCATAATGTTTCTAGGAAGATGGACTCTTCATTTTTATTTATTTTTTTTTACCTATCAAGACATGAGTCGCTGAAGCATCCGGCATATTGGGCTTTTCCTTGGAAACATCCAAAATAACATTTGCCTTAAAGCCTGGATCTGATGCACATACATTTTTTTTTTTTTTTTTTTTTTTTTTTTACAAATAGCTGACTGAGAAGAGCTCTTAAAGGGAGACAGGAGAGGATTTGGATGTAGCTGTGGAGTGCAGTGAATGGACATCACATGCAGTTGAAAGCCATGTGGTCAGTGCAAGTAACCGACTGAATTTCTCAACTCCACCTCTGACTGATAGGGGTTGTTGACAAAAACTTTAGCATTCAGTGATCTTACAATGTTTAACAGATTACCAAATTCCTGTTTGAGGATTTCAGACTGCCGCTTCACAATTACATTTGCCTCTGTGTGCAGTACAATGTTTTTCAAAGATGGATTTGTTGCAATAATACTCAGGATTCAGTCAGTCCTGTCAGAAATCATATCATCTGGGAAGTATAGGACTTTCATGTTGTTACTGTACTTGCCTCACATCTTTTATGGCAGAGTCACCCTTAATCAGTCTTTACTTTTAGACCTTACCTTTCTCTGCAAGTGTGATAAATTATCCAAGTCATCAGATAAAGCTCCAGGGTCCTGCAGTAGCAAATCTGTTTTGTAGTGGCACATTTGGTTAATTGGTTGCTTTGTTGCCTGTTTTCCCTCTGTTATCCACGCCTGTGCGTTTCTCTGCACAGGAGTTGAGGAAGATCAAAATGCTGGCCCCTGCCCATGGCATCACAAATCCCTGGGTGCTGGGTTGTGCCTGTTAAATGTCCTTCCACATCACAGAGAAGTGGGTTAATTTTCAGTTTGTTCAAAGAGTGTTCCTGGGAGGACCAATACCAGTAGATTTATTTACAGGCACACTCCTGTTGCTCAGTAGACTTGTTTGTGCTAATTAACAGGGCACTAGCATGCTCTTGTCCACTTTTCCACTATTAAGATAAAGCATGCTATTGTCCACTGTTATGATTTACAAAAAAAGAGCCA
Source organism: Apogon hyalosoma (assembly GCA_037367295.1). NCBI lineage: Eukaryota > Metazoa > Chordata > Actinopteri > Kurtiformes > Apogonidae > Apogon > Apogon hyalosoma. Next base: position 23,797,178 of record JAPQRP010000011.1, on the reverse strand, counting down.
GTCCTTCTTTGCAGTTCACCTTTAGTTCTCCTGTGTCAGAGTGATAAGGGCAGTGAGTGAAGGAATCCATCAATGGGGAGTGTGGTCTTTGGCACCGTGGCACCACCTATTGGCCAGCTACTGTCCTAATATCCCAGGCAGTTTAATATCCATACACACGCACACACACACGCGCACACGCACGCACACACACACACACACACACACACACACACACACACACACACACCTTGACTTTTTTTTACTTCACCATGTCACCTCAGTAATGGGTGGATAGCAGAAAGCCTGAATACCTCTTACAACATCCTCACAGACATTAAAGCACCACCAGTCACTCAGAACTGAGGAAGCCTTTTTGATGATAGGTGACACATCTCTCACACTTAGCAGGATGAGGTGTTTAGTATCAACATCTGTTTGGATAAATCATTAACTTTATATTGTTTGTCTAAAGCACTATCTTTTTGCACTTTTCTTGCACTGAATTCTGTTGCTGCCTTGAACCAGTGAGTTTCCCCACGGTGGGATCAATTAAATCTAATCTAATCTGATCTAATCTGATCTAATCTAACACTGGAGATTAATTGGATAAGGCAATGGACATCAACCTGAGGAAGGATAAAACCCACTCTTACTAAATATTAATACATTTTATCATAAATGTTATTATTGCATACGAAAAAAAACTTAAAGAAATTAATAGAACTGATGAAGGTAAGATGTTACCCCCTGAGCTCTTGCACAAATATTTGCATGGATTCAAGGTAGTGGTTAGACTCTGGTGGTCAACAGTCCAAGAAAATCACACAAAAGTAAAATAGGATAAAATGATATGTCAATTATGTTCAAAATGTAACTGTTCAGTTTCAAATTTGTGAAGTCCTGGCCTCAGAACGACCTTAGGATATAAGTGTGTGTGTGTGTGTGTA
>JAPQRP010000011.1:23782174-23796149 GCA_037367295.1 Apogon hyalosoma | reverse complement strand
TTTTTTTATATTTATTTATATATATTTTTATATCTATAAATTTTTTTTTTTTTTTTTTTTTTAATTTGGTGCAAATATTCATTTGGAGTCAAAGTTCAGTTCAGTAACATTCAGTAGGTTACAGAGCAAATATTTTCTTAACACAGCTTTTTCAAACACCCTACTTTTTATTTTGGATGTTTATATTATTTTATTTTGCACACAGAAAATAAATTATTTCTCAAAAAAACCCCAAAAACTACAAGGGTCAAAATTATTAAACCCCTGAAAAAAATGTCCTTTTTTATTGAGCCATAGAACTGACTCCTGCTATGCAATGATATGCTTTAAGTTTATAAAGCCCAAATCTTGTCAAATCAATGTAGAATTGGGGGTTTTCTCCCAGCTTACATACAGTATAAAAACTTTAGCTATGGTTTAAGCTGCTACTTGAGAAAGGATCATTCAAATAAAAGAAAATAGTTTAGAGTGAAAAGTATCATCAAGAAATCAATCAGAAGAGAGACCTTCAAGCCAGACGGTATGCTAAGGGCAACCTGGAGACAGATTGTGTACGGGAAGCACGTCCTTTGGTCCTTTGGCATAGAACCCAAAGAACACTGTCCTCACAGTGAAACTCCGTGGAGGGAGTGTTATGCTGTGAGGGTGCTTCAGTGCATCTGGGAGGGGGAATCTCAACTAGGTGGAAGGAATGTTGAAGAATGAAGGCTATGTGCCTCAAGCAGTCAGCAGCAAAACTGGATCTGGGTTGTTGCTTTGTCGTTCAACATGACAACGATCCAATACACGTCAGTTCTGCTTAAAAACTACCTGCAGAAGACCAAAGTGAATGTTATTGACTGGCTGGCACAAAGCCCTGTCTTGAATCCCACTGAAAATCTGTGGGCTGGGATTCATTAGGATAGTGTCAGATTTATTGAAAACTACAACAGATGAGCTGGACCAGCTCTATACCCTCCATTGGGTGCTTGAGGGTTCATGGGAGTTCGCCAAACCAGTTCACATGTATTTTGTGGATTTGGAGAAGGCGTTCGGCCGTGTCCCCTGTGATATCCTGTGGGGGGTGCTTTGGGAGTATGGGGTCTGGGGCCCTCTGCTAAGGGCAGTCCAGTCCCTGTATGACCGAAGCAGGAGCCTGGTTTGCATTGCCGACAGTAAGTCAGACCTGTTCCAGGTGCATGTTGGACTCCGGCAGGGCTGCCCTTTGTCACTGGTTCTGTTCATAATATTTATGGACAGAATTTCTAGGTGCAGCCAGGGGCCGGAGGGGGTCCGGTTTGGGGGCCGCATGATTTCATCTCTGCTTTTTGCGGATGATGTTGTCCTGCTGGCCTCCTCAAACCTGGACCTTCAGCATGCGCTGGGGCAGTTTGCAGCCGAGTGTGAATTGAGTGGGATGAGGATCAATGCATCCAAATCCGAGGCTCTGGTTCTCAACCGGAAAAGGGTGGTTTGCCCTCTCCGGGTCGGTGGGGAGTCCTTGCCCCAAGTGGAGGAGTTTAAGTATCTCGGGGTCTTGTTCACGAGTGGGGGAAGGATGGAGTGTGTGATTGACCGGTGGATCGGTGCAGCATTTGCAGTGATGCAGACGTTGTATCGGTCTGTCGTGGTGAAGAAGGAGCTGAGCCGAAAGGCAAAGCTCTCCATTTACCGGTCAATCTACGTTCCGACTCTCACCTATGGTCATGAGCTTTGGATCACGACCGAAAGGACAAGATCCCGGATACAAGCGGCCGAAATGAGTTTCCTCTGTAGAGTGGCTGGGTGCACCCTTAGGGATAGGATGAGGAGTTCAGTCATCAGGGAGGAGCTCGGAGTCCAGCCGCTGCTCCTCCACATTGAGAGGGGCCAGCTGAGGTGGCTCAGGCATCTGTGTCGGATGCACTCGGATGCCACCCTGGGGAGGTGTTTCGGGCTTGTCCTGCCGGGAGGAGGCCTCGGGGAAGACCTAGGACATGCTGGAGAGACTATGTCTCTCGGCTGGCCTTGAAACACCTCGGGGTCCCCCCGGAAGAGCTGGAGGAGGAGTCTGGGCATCCCTGCTTAGACTGTTGCCTCTGCGACCCAGCCCCAGATAAGTGGAAGATAATGGACGGATGGACAACAGATGAGTGCAGGTTGTTATCTAGCAAACAGGATACACAACTGATGATTAACATCAGGGAACTAATAATGTCAACCCTGGTAATTTTAGTTTTTTTGTGAAATAATTGTGTTTCTGTGTGCAAAGTAAAATAATATAAGCATCCAAAATAAAACTTGGATTTTTCTGTTAAACAGTATTTGTGAAATGACACAAGATACTGTTCATACCGTTCACTGTCATAACAGTCACCTTTCTAAAAACCCAATAATCTACACATTAAAAACATGGTGACAGTTTAAAAACACATTGACAAGGTAAAACCACAGCTGATTCAAAATCCCAACAGTAGTATTGATGTGGCAAGGTGCAGGATATAATGTTTAAAGTGCAAGATTTAAAAACACTGATTAGTTTTAGGCAATTAAGAAAGTGCATGTGTATTTGTTCATCTCTCTCATTCCCTAGTGTTACCCGAAGGAATGGAGGACAGCGTGTACAGTTTTTTATGTCTCTGTTACACAGTCTGGATGTCTTGGCCAGGATGCCCTGAAGTCTCCTACCATTGGGCAGGAGCACAAAGAGGTTGTGAGATGGATGACAGGTGTCCATCATGATGTTTGTCACTTTTCTGATGTATCAGTCTTTCTAAATTTGTGCTAGTGCGGGAAGAGAGGCACTAGTGATCTCTTCTGCTGCCCTCACAACTCTCTGGGGGAGTTTTATGTCTGGAGTGGAGCAGCTGTTGTAATAGATAGTGATGCAGTGGGTCAGGATGCTTTCTGTTGTCCCTCTGTAGAAAGTTGTTATGAACACTGGAGAGGATTTGCACTTTTTCAGTGTCCACAGGAAGTGGAGACACTATTGGGCTTTTTTGATGAAAGCAGTGGTGGTCTTGCACCAGGTGGTGTCAGCAAGGTCGTTAAGAAAACTTGACGATGGCGTTGGAGTCTGACATGGCTTCACAGTCATGCGTGTACAGTGAAGGGCTAAGAACACAGCCCTGGGGGGATCTGGTGCTGAGGGTGAATTTACTACAACATGTTTAAATCCGTACCTCCAAATATTTTGAAATACACAATAAAGAAATCATTTCTCTGTGTTTTCAGGTGCTGGCAGTGACTGGCAGTGCAGAGCACTGTGAACAGTACTTGGCCTATGCTTGCCGAATGTCTCGTCTGCTCCACACTCCAGGTAAAGTTCCTGTTACAGTGAGATTCATCTTCATCTTCTGTTACTGATAAATTTTACTTTCTTACAGTAGTCTATGTATTAGAAGTACAGCTGGGCGATAAAACCATAACGATATATCACGATATAACTTTTCCTCGATAGAAATGAGACACGCTCGATACAATTTCGATAGAATTCATTCATCCATGTTTTGACAGACATAAGAACAGCCAATCATAATTAAGTAACGCCGCACTGAACTAATCACGCTAGAGCCACGGCAAGTTAGGTTGATGCACACAACACAAGCGTAAGAGCCAGCCGCAGCACACACGCTAATGCTTGGGCTGCATTGGGAGGTAATGAGTGTCCCCTCGGGAGGAAATCTGACCGAGAACTCAGGTGACCGAGTTACTGAAAAGTAGCGTGTGGCATAGAAGCTGGGAATTGGACATTCATAGCTTGTTGAGTTTCATTTTCGGTTTATGCCAGTTATGGCAGTTAAGGAACGCACCCCCATGTATATACCCCTGGCATTGTTTTGTGAAGATGGTCTGTTTTGTTTGTGTTCTCTTTTAAAACTTAAAAGCTTTTGCTTGCTGGTCAGACTTTTAGTTTAGTTTTAAATATGTGTACCTGTTTTCTTTATCTGAAACAGTTGTATCTGTCATGTTCAACCTCTGACAGAAAATAAATCTTATTTAAAGGTGCTGTATGTAGGAGTTATGTTCCAAGTAATCATAAAATGGCCCTGATATGTCACCAGACATTAAGGAATCATGTTCATTTCAAATACTGATATCACTGACAGTAGTAGTCCAGCCAGAATATTCGTATTTGAAAAGCTAAGTGTCAGCCCCTAAATAATGGTTATGTGTTCATTTTTTGTTTTGGTCTGATGCTCCACCCATCACCTATCTACCAATCACCAAGTCAGTAGCATTTCTTCATCCAGGTTGCCAGTTCCACTGAGCTTCAGCTAGAACATTTCTGATCAGAAATGTCTGACGTTTATCCAATGTAGTGTTTGTTTTATTCCTAATTGTATTGATAAATCCCTGAAAAAAAGGCTTTCTGTTGTGGTAACAGTTGTTCAAACATTTCCTTTTGAAGCATTACCTGTGCAAGTGATACATAATCATCCTCAGGTTTAGCTTCTGCTCTATTCTTCTGTGGCAGACACGCCAAAAGCAGCCCTTTGTCCCAGCACTAGCACAGTGGAAGCAGCAGCAGCACTTTCTCCATAGTTCCCCATGCTTGCACCTCACCCAGCTGTGCCGGCTAACGGCGGTGTTTACTGACTTTTCCAAAATTCTGGTTTATTTTCTTTATGTATTGGTTAAACAAATCCCAGTGTCAGCATTATTCTAGCATCCACACCCATGCCAAAGATGGTTTGGAACCAGACAGTCCACTGAACAGCTCAGACAGTCCCATAGAACAGCTCTGGTTTCAGTCTTCTAGTGTTTTTGACAGAAGTGAAACCTCTAAACCTACGTTACTAAAGAATTTGAAGACCGACGCCAGCTCTTTCATGGTCTCCCGCAGCCCGAGGTCTGACTGGGCCCGGGAGAGGGGACCACCGGGCCACGGTTCGGGACCGGGTGATCTCTTCTCCCGGTCCAGGACCAGGTAAAGCGACGGCCCCGGTATAATACCGGTGTAGGACTCGTTGCTTGCCATGGTAGCTCCTTGTAGTAGACGCTCAAGTTGGATCTGGCAACCCTTAGTCTGGGGGGAGGGGATACCACGCTCTACAGTGTTTTGGATGTGATTGCAGTACCAGTTTTGGCCACAATCCTGCATACGGCACCTTTAAATAAAAAATAACCTTCTGATGTCTTCACAGCTCACTTATGAGTAATGGAAAATTTAAGCTTGACAAAAATAGTGATTTGATTTATATCGTGATACATATCGATATCCTCTGATATGAAAAAATTATCGTGATAGGATTTTTTTTCCCTATCGCCCAGCCCTAATTAGAAGGGTCAAGAATTGTGGATACAAATTTCCTGAAACTCATCTTGCATTAATACATTATCAAACTACTGCCCAATATTTTCCGTGTTTTTGGTAGTTGGTGCCACAATTTTGTCTCCACTGGGGATAAAAGTAAATGAGCAAAATTGCTCTCATTCTGACCAATACTAATTGAAATTATATTTCCCAGCACTAAATGAAAGTGTACTAACTGTAAGTTGTTGCTTTAAATCCCAGATGGTGTCCCATTTACTTGGTGGTTAGGAAGGGCCAATGAGAAGCATTCTTACTGGGGGGGTTCAGGACCAGGGATACAGAAATGTTCTTGTGGTATTGAACATAACTGTACTGACCCCAAATACTACTGCAACTGCGATGCGGACTTGCGGACCTGGTAAGTGGTTGAATCTTTTCAGTATGTTCTACATTAACCTTTAAATATGTAACAACACTGAGATTGCATTAAACTGACAGGATGACTCTGGTTATGTATATTCATTTATCAGTAGTAATATGATGATATATCATTACATCACAAATGATTTGAAATTTATAATTTTTTCCTTATTTTTTTCCATATTCTTAAATATAATTTGAATGGACTGTTAACTTAAATGTGCACTATGGGAGATTCAACCATACATATTCGAGTGCAAAGTTTTATGGAGAGATATTTGTTTCTTTCGCTCCATAAAGTTTGTGTTGGTCTGTTTTCTCACTGAGACCTAGGTCTGTTTCACAAAGTAAAATTCAGAAATTTATCATGAGAATAAGTGAGGCTTGTCCAGTCACTTCATCTTTGAAGTGTATCAAGCTGAAAATATTCAAGATGGTGAAGCTAGGTGTACCATATAGCGATAAATGCACTTTGATGACTTACAAAAAGGTTTTATTTCACTTGCTTGAAGTGTTTTTGTTTTCCCCAAAAGAGCACATGCACAGAGGAAATGGAAACACGGTTTCAAATTAATTCTGATGTAGCAAACATTTAACTCATGTGATTAAGCAGTTTCCTTGCTCAGCTGGTTCTTCTTCCCAGATAATTCTTATAAGGTATCATCTGCTACAACAGGCACTGTGTACTGATGAGGAGACCAAATTATACCTGTCTCATCTGTGGGGAAAAAAAATCACAGCCATTTTAAATGGAAAACAACAATGCTCTCCTTCTACTCTGGTTGCCATGTGTAATGTCACCTGTACTGCTCCCACCTGCTCTTATGCTTCCTGAAATTATACATGATTCACATTTATTGTTACAACTTTTTTTTTTCAAACATTCTCAGCAATTCTCAGCATTCTCTGTTTCTGTAACCCCCTATTTGCTCCCTGGGCGCTTGATATGGAAAGCCTGCTGCTCCTAGTCTGCAGTGTGTGGTGTGTTCCTACATGTTCTAGTGATGGGGTAAAAGCAGAAGGTCAATTTTGGTGTGTGGTGCATGTTGACACGTGTGATATACTGTATGACAAATAAAGAATCTTTATCATAATTAAAGTGCCACAACTAAGAGTATGTGTATATCAAGATGTGGAGTAATTTGTGAATTGGGTTGGGGGAAAATGTTCAAATATTATAGTTTAAAAGAATCTATTAAAAAAATACTTGTACAGGGACAAGGACAAATTTGAGGGATGACATTGCAGTATGGGAAAAGGATAAGTGCTTGGGCCTTAAAACAACACAACCCTCATAAATAATGTTTACAAAGGTCAGTATTGCTTTTGATTGTGGCCTTTTTGTTGTAAATATTAAGGAATATATGGTATATAAGTATATAACCTCATCTATCTATATGGTCAGTCTGGCTAATAGACATATTGTTCTGGGAACTTGGATTATTGTACTTTATAACTGATATATTGTAATAAGTGAACTATGCACATGTTTGTATTGTACAGATATGGATATTCTGAGAAAAGTATATGCCACAACCTTAAAGCAGCTCTGTGAGGCAGGTGTAAATATGCTTTAGCTTCTTCCTGCTCCTTTTTCAAGCGACATACAGTAGTGGAAAAAAGTTTTTGGACACCCTTAAAATTTTACACAATCTGAAATATTATCATGAAATATTTGCAGAAAAATCTTTTTTGTGTTTCAAAAGGTGTGGCTGCATCAAACAGACACAAACAAATGTTTTTTTGGGTTTTTTTTGTTAATTGTTAATAAGAAAAAATAACAAAACTAAATTCTTGACAGTTTCAACATGTCATGTCCTGGATGTGTTTCATTATCAACTGAAACATCCAGTTTGGACCTTGATAGAACAGCACACATGCAGAAGGGGGCATGTGAGTTTGGAAAATGGAACAATACTGGATAGAGTTCAATGACTGAAGAGTTATTCTTAATGTAATATATTACAAATGCATGGGATGTCCAAAAACTTTTCCACCACTGTAAATGTTTGAAAAATAAATTGTTCATTCATTTGTTCATTCTGTATAGTATTATATTTATCAAAAAGGGGGTGCTCTTGTTAAATGAAAGGATGTTGTGGTACAAAAAACGTGGTATGACAATTGCAGTTCCTCTGGCACAGGACTGTTTTGCATGTATATACTGGAGTAAATTTGAACAGCAAAACATGGAGAAAATTCTGGCCAGCGACCATCAGTGGCAGCATAACAGTTACAGTATAGAGAGTATGCGTTCATGTCACTTCCCCCAGGGCCACGCCCCTCTAAGTCAGACTGAGTGGCAAAAACCAACCTCTCAACATGACAGAGTGTAGCAGTAAACACAGCGAGACCGGGAAAAATGTGGAATATGAAATGAAATTAAGGACAACTGGACTCGACATGGATCCGTATGAGCTACCAAAGAACAAGTGGTCCACAAACATCGACATGTGGCCCGAAATCTTGTATCCTGACATCCAGGATGAAGGGGATCATCGCTCTTATACCTGAAACAAATATACATGGTTTCATCATCACTGACAACCAGGGTCCAAAACTAGAGCAAAGAACCAGCTGATCCAAAGTCCATCTACAGTAGACAGTGGACTGACCCAGTGAACATATGCAGGATCTACTGGGACTGTGGAGATTTAAGGAGAATTAATATCAAATACTTTATACAACACAGATACTACTGCTTTGGACCAGCAGGGTACGACTTTATTCTGGAAAATTATGATATTTTCCCACCTGTTTTTAAATTCTGACATTATTCTCGTAATATTATGGCTTTATTGCTGGAATATGATGACTTTAATCTCAAAACTATGCCATTATTTTCATTTAATTATAAGGGGTTTTTTTTATAACTATGACTTTATTCTCATAATATTATGGCTTTATTCTCAAAATATTAGGACTTTTAAATATTAAGATTCTGTTTGTATTTGACTTTATTCTCAAAAAATTCTCATCTCAGTACTTTATGACTTTATTATCGTAGTGACAGTGTTTTTATTTTCTTACGTGGTCCTAATACTCCGTTGTGGCTTTGTGCTCCAGTACCCCCGTATCTGAAAAACTGGGTTAGCCTCAGTTTAAGTTAGTTTACAAATCATGTAGAGCACAAGGTGCAGAATCACAAAATAAAGACAAAAACCATGAAAGATGCTAACAAGAGCTTTAGTAAGAATAACGTTAGACAAAACAATATGTAATTTAAGGTATGATTTTACCCCAAAATACAGCATAACTTAACGGTACCTGACACGAAACGGGATCCACAAATCCATGTTTGGTTGCCTGGATTTGTGGATCCATCTACTTCTCTTTTCTTTGGCTTTCGGTGCCTGTAAAACAATAGCTCCGTCTGCTTTTCAAACCTGTTTGTACAATCAATCGCACAATAGCTCTTCTCCATTTTTATTAAATATTGTTCTTAAGTTTAGACGGTATTAAAGCCAACCCTGCCACTCATCTCCCTCTTTCTGCCACTCAGTGGGCAGAACTGCGGTGACTTCCTATAGTGTGACGTCACGTGCATACCCTCCATAATAACATCTAGGTAGAAATTTTAGGATCCTTGGCCTTGAGTTCTCCTTTTTGCTGCTTCCCAACATCTTTGTTAGTATGCAACAGATACTGCAGTGAGAAATGCATTCAGCTAATGTGACTACATGACCAGCATCACACACACTTCAACACAAACCCCAAATTTAAAAGTGCAGTTATTTCCTAATAGCGACATTTTTTAATTTCCTTTATAATAAGTACAGTAATTCTTTATTTGTTTACCTAAAATACCATAAGTGTCTTCTGTGTGTGGGTGTAGGAGAGAGGATGCAGGCCTGCTGGTGTACAAGGACCATTTGCCTGTCAGACAGGTTGTGGTTGGTGATACGGCGCGACCTGGATCAGAGGCCAAACTCACAGTAGGACCACTCAGATGCCACGGAGACAGTAAGTAATACAAACACTAGCACAAAACATGTGTCCGTGTCTAAGATGGTCAGAAGGTCTATGTTCACACTGCAGGCAAAAGTGGCCCAAATCTAATCTTTTTTATCTTTATTTTCATACATGACTAAGCACAAACTGTTTATTAATCTAAAATATTTCTGGAACCTGACGTTTGTCACATGTTCTATATTGACCCACACAAACATACTCCTTGTCCCACATTTGACTTGTTGGAATCACCCTACTTGCAACACCACTGCTTTCAAGCATGTGGATAAATTCACATTGGAATCTGATTTTGTCTACATTTTGAAGGATAATATAAATAGCCAAAAAAATTTAATTAAAAAAAATCTGAATTTAGCACTAAGGCCAGTTTGAAGGTAGCCAAGTCAAATTGTCACACACATTTGAAGAAACTCATACAAAATAGTTAAATACATGCCCTGCTATGTCTCAAGGAAACTATTGGAATGCAGCATCCTTCACTAGTCCTGCCTCCTACCTCCACTTCCTTTCCTTCAGAGGAGAGACCAGTATTGACATCTCATTCTACTTTAAAACTTCTTCCACTCATGGAGTTTTCCTGGAGAACATAGGAACCAATAATTTCCTTCACATTGAACTCAAAGGTATGTTTTTTCCTGTAGAAAGATATTTAAAATACTCATCCAAAGACTAATGAATTTTGTAACAATAGTAATGTTTTATATTTATCTCAGGAGCAACAGTGGTGTCCTTCTCTTTCGATGTGGGCAGCGAACTGGTGGAGCTTAGTGTTCGCTCACCAGTGCCTTTGAATAATGACCAATGGCATCGTGTGGAGGCTGAGAAGAATATCAAAGAGGCAGTGCTGCAGTTGAATGGACAGTACAGAGATGTTAGAACCACTCCACAGGGACACACCAAAATGGAGCTCTACGGTCAACTGTTTGTTGGTAAGAAATATATAAATGTGATGTCATGCAACTCACTGGAAGTTTGTTTGGGCTTTTTGGTACTTAAGGATGGCTGAATGTTTTGAATGTCCACTGTAATACTCTTCCGGTCTACTTTTGAGAATTTGGGCCACTTTCTTATTTTCATTTGATTGTTGAAAATGAATAGCTATTTATACGCCAAAGGTTATATCTTATGAAGCCGAGATAAATTGAACACACAACTTCAAATGCAATTTTGTGGGGTTTTTATTTTTGTTTCTGCCAATATATTAGTATTTTCCAAATTGTGGTTTTCAAAATTCCGCAAAAGAAATATTTGACACAAAGTCATTAAAAATGAAATAGCTCAGGGCTATTTCAGTCCATAAAACACATCAAACCAAAAAAAAGACAAACTGACTCAAATGCAGCACAATTTCAGTGCAAATACTGTACAAAAATACAGCAGTGGCACACTTCTATGGATAGAAAACAAAACAGTCACCATTACGCCACAAAGACATTTCTTTACATAATACACGCAGTCAAATTTAGCAGCAATTTCAGTTCACAAATTGCTGTATACATTTTACCAACAGAAATACATTACTGCTAACAACAATATTCCACAGAAATAATTATTCAATTATTTCATACCGAATTCAGACAGCAAACAGTCCTCTAATGCTAGGTTTCCGATCCACAAACGATCAACAATCCTGTGAAAACAGTTGCACAAAATACATTCTCTGATAAGTGCATAAAACAACATTAAACCACTATCAGACATTATTGTGCAAAATTAAACTTACAACATACAATGCTTAGTCCAAACGACAGGCTGTCCACAGTGGAAATAGCATGTTAAGCTGGCTACTTCCTGACCGTTCCCATAATTCACTGCTCCCAGCAAGTATGCTGCGCTGTGCAACCGTAAGCATACATCCTCTGCGGACCAAAGTTAGAATTGCAGTTACATCGCTATAACAGAATTCAAACCATATGTGGATATACTTATTTTACCACCTGGTTACACTTATTTACAAATGTTCTGACAATCCTACTATAAATATACTATTTCTCAGAACTACTCTGGAATCAAGGAAGAGCTGAGGGCCAAATCCCCATGTTCACCCTAACAGATGCCACCAGTTAGTCTCCTCAGGGTGAGATATGCCCAGTGTAAAACTGTGAATTATCTGAGGGCTTGATCACAGTCATTTTGAGCTCTTTATAATGAGTCTTTATAAGTTGACTCTTCTGAAGACTTTACCTGAGGGAATCACCCACAATACTTGGTGTTATGATCCTAAACTCAATGTTACCTAAAGTAACTGGAAAAAAAAACTGTTAAGACTCTGTCAGACTTGAGTCTACAGCTGTACTCTGTAGCTCATCACTGGATGAACACAGAAGCTCCTCTAACTATGATTTTTGTTTTGTTTTTAATGAACATAATATATAGCATAAATACAGCACAGCCTGGAAGTGTCAGGTTGTAATCAAAGCTGTAATCAAATCAACTCAAAGCTGTATGACTTCCTTCATTAATGACTTGATCTACTTCATGTTTTATTTTTTAGGTGCCTCCAGTGGTCAGAGGGGTTTCCTGGGCTGTATGCGTGCTCTGAAGATAAATGGTGTGACTTTTGACTTGGAGGAAAAGGCAAAGTTGACTCCAGGGGTAAATCCGGGTTGCCAGGGCCACTGCAACAGTTACGGTATCCACTGCAGGAATGGAGGAAAATGTATTGAGCAATACAACGGATACACCTGTGATTGTTCCCTCACTGCATATGACGGACCCTTCTGTACAGACGGTATATTTTTGAAGACTGGATTACATTAAACTGCGCTACATTGTGCTAGATTTTAGACTGCATTTGATTCAGAAGCAAATAATGAAACTGTCATAACCTTTCAGTGACTCACACTGTGCATGTGTGTGTATCTAATAGATGTTGGAGGCTACTTTGAGACTGGAACTTTGGTACGTTATGACTTCTTGCTGGAGGCAGGACCTATTGCAATGCAGGAGGTAAAGAGTCTGTCAGGTGTGGAGGTTCCCAGTGAAGCTAATCTGACTCGGGAGGAGCTGGTGTTCAGCTTCAGTACCTCGAGCACTCCTAGCATCCTGGTCTACATCAGCTCCCGAACTCAGGACTATCTGGCTGTGGTGCTCAGGCACAATGGTAGGCTCTCAACACTGTAACCACTTCAGTTGGATTTTTATGTGTATACGACACTGTCCTTTGTAAACACTTCCCCTGTGCCTACGTTTGTGTGTCCAGGCACCCTCCAGATACGCTACTGCCTTGGAGGGCTAACAGAACCCTATACCATAGATGTTGACCACCGTAACATGGCCAACGGACAACCACATTCGGTCAACATAACAAGAAACCTGAGAGAGATACGACTTCAGGTTAGCATATTTCTTTACTACAGTAATAAATGAAAAGATTACAACAAACACTGTCATTTGGGAATAACTTCAATCAACAGGTGGATTGGGCTAAGTTCAGCAGTGATGCGGATGCTCTTGTAGTGGTAGAACTAAGTCAAAAGGCAAAAGTTTCAATTTACCTGTCAATCTATGATCCTACTCTCATCTATGGTCATGAACTGTGGTGAGCAATGACCAAAAGAACAAGACTGCCTGCAGAAATGGGTTTCAGAAATGGGATGCACCACATTTTTCTTTAAATTAATGTATTTTTAGAGATTTGCGAGCAGTGAATATTTTTTTTAATTCTAACTACTGAACTGAAGAAATGTCTAGTAAAGGTTTACAGAAAATTTGTCAGTCATTACAAGACAATGAATAACCCCTGTCATCTATCCCCAGCTGGACCATTATCCAGTGTCCACATATACCCTGCCTGAAGCCTCTGACACTCAGTTCAACTTGGTCAAAAGTATTTTTCTTGGAAAGGTCTTTGGTAAGTGTTGAAATACAGTATGTACAAATGCACACTGTAGGTGAATATGACATTTAAAGAGGATTTTTTTCCCTTTACGAATAGGATGGAATTTATTCCTTTTATTTTGTTTCTTGAGTCACACATTATACTATATATATATATATATATGTGTGTGTGTGTGTGTGTGTGTGTATTTTGAATATTTTATGAGTAATTTTGACAACAAAGTATACCTACAAAGCAGATTTGGTTTCATAGTATAGCACACACTGCAAAAATCTAAATCATATCAAGTGTATTTTTCTCATTTCTAGTCAAAATATCTCATCACAGTTAAAATAAGACATAATCACCAAAAGAGTAACTTCAGTGAGATATAAAGAACTTATTTTTAGACAACAGATCTTGAAAATCTTAATTCAAGAATTGTTTGCTTAATTCAAGCCAAAAAAAAATAAAAAAAAATCTGCCAATGGAACAAGTGAAAATTATCTTGGTAAGATTTCTTGAAATAAGATTTTCAAGATCTATTG
>JAPQRP010000011.1:23759436-23772200 GCA_037367295.1 Apogon hyalosoma | reverse complement strand
AGATGTATCCCTCTTCCAACACACCTGATTCAAATGATAAGCCTATCATCAAGCTCTGCAGAAGCCTGATAAGGACCTTCAGGTGAACTGGAAGAGGGAAACATCTAAAACATGAAGGATAGTGGCTCTCAAGGAACAAGGCTGCTGACCCCTGAGCTAAAGGAATTTACAATGCAGTAAAGTAGTTTCACAGATGAACATTTGTTAACTGCTAAAGCTCTCTTTGGTGATAAAGGTAACTGTTTATGTACTGACCAAACAAAAAAAAATCAACATATGTAAATGCTCGATAAACAATGACACACCAGAAATCTTCTAAAATGAGCGAGATGAGGGGGGAAAAAATGGCGCCTTCGACTTTTTCTTACTGAGCATGTGCAAGAGAAATGTACCGAAACCGTGTTAGGACAATCTTCATACGGTTCAGACAGGTAAGTGGTTTTAATTAACGTTCATACATTGATTCAACTTAAAATCCTTACATAATAGAAACACCTTTGAGTATTGTGTAAATGCAATGCAAAACTCTTGGTTTGATTTTCAAAATGACAATATTAAATAATTTCAACATAACATTATGTAACTCAAACAACACCACAGTTGAATTTTTTTGAGTGCTGAATTTAATTAAATGATTGAAAACATGATTTATGTTTGTAATTTTTGTCTGAAGAACACCTTTTTTGTGGTCTGATGGAAATGACGCTTTCCTCTGAATGTTAGACCAAAATGACAAAAAATAATATGGTATTTAAATCATTTCATTACAACCACTATCAGAATATGTTTCCACACAGTATGGAGAAGTAAAACATATATAAAAAATATCAAAGTGACTATTGCAGCAGTAATGTGGGACAAACGTTCTCCTTGCTCTGTTACCACAGAGCCAATCAGCGCCCTCATTATATCATATGTAGACTGGTAATCTGTCATCCTGCTGCCATAGTACTGTAGCAATATGCACTGCACCTGCCATGGGCCTATCCGGTTACAGGTAAAGGATAGGGTACCTGTTACTGGCGGCCACATCCAGACGACAACGCTCATGGTATTTTTCTTTGGTGGATTCTAAAAGTTTCGTGCCCATACACATATTGTGTTCACACTGCAATACAGTTTGGGTTGATATCCACAGTTGGTTGTCCTTAAAAATTGACAATATTCTGTCCTTTACTTTCAGTATTTTCTATTATATTGATTCATTGCATGTAAATAAAGATATTGTAAACTTTGTTATTATTTTGGGTAAATATCATATTCACTGTTGAAAGTGGAAGAACACCAACCCCTCCATTAATTTGTTTATGTGTGATTTTATCAAATACTACAAATCACCACAAAATATCATAGCTCTTATTGTTCAGTCAGATTTGTTATTTTTAATCTGTTTCTGTTCTCATTACACTTGAAAATGTCTGTCTTTGTTTATTTTGTTTCAGATATTTTCAAAAGTTCTGTTTCATCATTCCACCATGGCTCCTATTGTATTTCTGTTTTGTACATCTGTAACCTTTTTTGCTCTCTTGTTCTGTAAATTGCTCTGTGCCAGTAAAAAATATTAAAAAGCCTGGCGCTTGTGGTCTCAGTAGAGGGAGAGACGAAGCTGTTATTTGGAAACAAGTAGTTAGAATTGCTGCTGCAGAAATAGTTGACTCCTCTTAGGATATCACAGAGAAACTTAGGCACATTGCAGTCTTAGCTGAAAGTCACACAGTCACTGATGACTATTTACTGTTATAATAACTGACTGTGTTTCAATGTGGCTTCACACATGGACACAGAGGTTGAACCGATGGTGACACATAATTTGGAGGAGGTGGCTTGTTTACTGTACAATTCTGTTAACCATAAAGTTGGCAGACCTCCACATTTGCTGCCACCAGAAGCCCTGGAAACATTTTTACTCATGGGCGTCTCAGTTGCAGACACTGCAAGGCTTGTTGCGTTTAAAGAGGTTATATTTTGATAAACCGACTTCTATTAGTCTTTGGTACATTTATTTGTGTATCTGAACCCGAATAGTTCAGAAAGTTTGAATCTGAACTGTCCAGGTGCTGTAAAGCTATCTTTACTGTGTGTGTGTGTACCATGTGTATAATATCTATACACACACACACACACACACACGTGATGAGTTCAATTCCCTCTCCAACCATTTCCATCTTGGATTTTTCCATTGTACTGTTTTTCTTTAGCTTTTTTTTCTCCTTTTTTCATAACCCCCCACCCCCATTTCTTCCTATTTTCATCCTTTTTCATATTTTACATCCTCTTTTCAAACCTGTTACTTCTTTCTCCAGCCTGTTTGTTCCATTCATGTACTGCCTTGATTCTTCTCTGTGCTGCCCCCAATTCTTCCTGATGTCTGTTTCTTTTCCATTTCAATTAGCTTTTCCAGTTTTGAATCTCCATTTCCATCTTTTTCTTCTCTTCCTGGTGTTTTTCCTTCATCTCCCCTCCAATCTTTTCCTCAAATTTTCATCCTCTCACCTTTTCATTTCTTTATCCTGTTTTTCCCAAATTCTTGTACAGCCTTCATTCTTTCTTTTTCCACTTCAACCATCTTTTTTTTGCTCCCCCTTTTTCCTTGTTTATCTTGTGCCCCCCCCTTCTCTTGCTTGTCTTTTACCAATAACTTCAGTAAAAAGAAAACAGTCAAAAGTCCTGATTTTAAAAAAGGAATTGAATCGAAAAGTTAAAAGAACCAAATCAAAAACAGTGAATTTACAGAATGGCTTATTTAGACATTAATATGCAAAATGAACATCTGATAATTTTACATGTTAATATAAATGATCTAATCTTGGCTGCTGGTTTATGATACTCACACACACACACATCTCCTGTCACACCCACTTGAACAGAGTTTGAAGAAGTGGTACAGTTCTGCTCCAGTTTCTATGAGACACCCTGTACCTTTAGAAAAGCTCACAGGAGACTTTGGATACATTAAAATGTTTTAATCTTATGCTGCGTCATATACAAGAGGTCTAAATCCATGCATTAACAGTGTCAGGAAGTATTTTACAAAGGTCACGTTGCGTTTGAGGTCAGCGCTACTCTACAACATACTGCCATTAGTGCTCTTCTTGATTTAGTTTCAGCTGTTTTGTCCATAGTCCTTGGAATATGTTATGCTATTTTGACATGAGACATTTTAATCCATGTTTAGTCTGACATGCCAAAGCAGCCTTTTCACAATCTCTGCTTTTTCTTTATGGTCATACATCTCTGCGGCTGCTGTGGGTTTTAACTTAGTTTTCATTTCATAACAGCTAACCTGGTGAAAATTGTACCAAGTTAGAGGGTGGCATGACAACTCACTGAGCAGTATGAGCTGAATTTTTACAGCCTGTTAGAAAAACAGTTGAAATCATCTCTATTAATGCATCACTGGCTGTAACTTTTGGGTCTGGATTAGTCAGACAAGGCAAAACAAGTGTTAAGGCACACACCATTTTGCACCTGTATTCTGAGTTTAAGTGAGCAGATTGCAGAATATATGAATAAATCAACAGTTAAAAACCAAGTACATTACAATCAGACAGTTCTTCCCGTTCAGAGAATTCATTTCTTGAATTTTCCAAGGTGTTCACGGGCAACAATGAGTCTCTGGATTTGAGCTGTGCCTTCATAAATCTACAAGGCAAACAAAGATAAAAGACAAATGTGAAATTAAAGCAAATATTTTCAAAGGTTTTCAGCATATCATCTTCACCTACCTGGTAAATCTTGGCATCTCTCATCAGTTTCTCTACTGGATAGTCGCTGTTAAAGCCATTTCCTCCAAACACCTGAACAGCATCAGAGGCCACCTGGTTGGCGATGTCTCCAGCAAAAGCTTTGGCAATAGAAGCGAAGTATGTATTTCTGCGGCCCTGATCCACCTCCCAGGCGGAGCGCTGGTACGCCATCCTGGCCAGCTCCACCTTGATCGCCATTTCAGCCAAAATGAAGGACACGGCCTGGTGCTGTGGACACAAGGAAATAGTGCTGCTGATCCTGAACACATCTCTGTACTTTGACCAGTAGTGAACACCACAACACAACACCTGAACACACCTCAGCAATGACTTTGCCAAAAGTCTTCCTCTCCAGAGCGTAATTGGTTGCTTCATCGAGTGCTCTCTGTGCCAGGCCTGTCGCTCCAGCTGCCACCTGCACAACAATTCACTTTGGTAAGTCTTCATGCTATAAGCCAGGAATGTTTTGAGGAATAAAAAAAAAAAAGAAGTGAACAGTGTTTAAGAAATTGGTTGGAAATGTTTTCAAAGTTGAAATATTTAAAAATTTGTACAAAATCCAAAAATTTTAATTCAGCCATCAAACTGTGTACTGCACCTCTCCTGGTCATAAAGAACATGTGTCCAATTTGAAAAGCATCAAGAGAATAGTATCCCAGAAATCACGGGAGCATTCATATATTACTTTTAACAAGATGACACTTACATAAACTTCAAAAATAGCCAATATATTTAAACCACACTGTTGGCTCTTTGGTTGCCATCAATAAAAAAATGACAGAGGCAGAGAACCACCCTACCATCACTGTACCTGGTCTGTAAGAAACCACATTTCTTCTACACGTGTGAAAATATTACATCTCTCACCTAGATTTGAGGATATGTTCAAGATTCAAGTATTACTAGTGGTGAAAAACACAATTCAAATAATTTCATATTAGATATAAAGCACATTTTTCTTTTGTAAAGAGTGTCTACTACAGTATATGGTGCTGATGAAATAGAGGATTGGCTACATGTTCTTTAATAAAAACAGTGGTGCAAGTTTTTTTGGATTATTGAGTAAGGAGTCCATAGTTACTTTTTAGCATTTTGTCAGTCAAGTTATCTGCAAAGACAAGGATTCTGCAGACTTCTATGGGCTCTCATTTGAGGCTGTAGAAGATCCACTAGGACTTACTGGTGGTCTTGTCTTGTCAAAGGCACCCATGGCAATCTTAAATCCAGCTCCCTCTCCGATCAGGACATTCTCCTTCGGTATCCTCACATCTTCAAAGGTGATGCCTCTGGTATCTGAGCACCTCTGGCCCATGTTCATCTCCTGCATAAAACAATGGACACGTTATCTTTAAGAGTATGCATCACCTACCGGTAATTATTGTAAGTAGACCGAAGGAGGATCATGAACAGGTATTACCATCTAAATCTAATATTGTTTTTAGCATTTACTGATGCACTTAATAAGACCTTCCTTCAAATAAACAACAGATCTGGCTCAATGCATCATTGGTTATTTGACTCATTTGTTTTTCTTTAAACAAATCATCTGTGCTGGGCCAAGAGCACAATGCTGTGACAGTGCCTTTGTAGAATGGTGCTGGGGAGAAATTGTTTTGGTGTAAGATTTTTGTGGGGAAGAGAGATGGGTATTAAAATATCAAAATCACTCCCTGTGATAAAAGCTGACACTCGAGAACATCTCAATTCAAAACCTTGACATTTTCACTGTAGCAGCTGTGTGGGTGCTCTTTCACACGACATGGGGGACAAACAGTATGTAATACAGATCTCACTGACCGCAGAAATGCAAAGTGCTTGCAAATATAAAACTGCTCTGAAGCCTGTCTCTAAACATATTGTAACAGATTGAATGTTTAATGGTTATGGTGTGGGAGAGTTTAGTCTGTTCTGTGTTCTGAACCTGCTTTATCCTCACTAGGGTCACAGGAGTTACTGGAGCCTATCCCAGCTACTTATGGGTGAAGGCGGGGTACACCCTGGACATGTCGCCAGTTCATCGCAGGGCTGTGTTGCTTTATTGTGAAGGACTGGGGAGTGGGGTTTTGACCCCGGGTTGTTCTGGTTCGGGGGCTAATGAGTCGTGTTGTGGCATTATGATTCTGTGAGGCATGGGTTATGACTGACAATAGTCCATTTATTAAAAACTGAGAAAGACATATCCCTCCTGTGTTGCGTGAGTCGCTACAATATACATACAGTTGTGCTCATAAGTTTACATACCCTTGCAGAATTTGTGATTTTTTTTGGCCACTTTTCAGAGAATATGAATGATAATACAAAAAGTTATTTCACTCATGGCTAGTGGTTTGGTGAAGCCATTTATTGTTACACACATGAATTTGCTCATTTTAAAAATCATACTGACAACAGAAATTATCCAAATGACCCTGACCAAAAGTTTACATACCCTAGTTCTTCATCCTCTGTATTGGCCCCTTTAACATCAATGGCAGATGGAAGTCTTTTCTGGTAGTTGTGGATGAGGCACTTTATTTTCTCAGATGGTAAAGCTGCCCATTCTTCTTGGCAAAACACCATCAATTCTTTTAAGATTTTTGGAATTTCTTGCATGAACTGCATGTTTGACACCTCCCTACAGTGGCTCAATGATATTGAGGTCAGGAGACTGAGATGGACACTCCTTCACCTTCACTTTTTTTTCTGTTGTAGCCAATGAAAGGTCAACTTGGCCTTATGTTTTGGGTCATTGTCATGTTGGAACATTCAAAACTGTCCCATGTGCATTCAGTCAGGGTATGTAAACTTATGAGCACAACTGTATGCTGTGATCCATAGTGATCCATTACCATCACTTCAGAAAACGAATCAGGCCAGAACATGGAGGGACAATCGATTTCCCAAAACAATTTATTGTTTCATACCATGAGTACAAAGAAAACACTCATCTTGATATGCAAGTACAAATTGAGAAAAACAATGCAGCCTTATCTCACCTTCCTTCCTGGTTGAAGTCCTGGAGTGTCAGCATCCACAATGAAGCCAGTGAAAGCCTTGCTGGCAGGACATTTAGGATCTGGATTAGTACGGGCCAAAAGGAAGTACCTAAGAGAACAGGTTAGGCCACAGATGTTAAAAAATCACGTGTAACACAGCAGAATGATGTTTTTGTGTCGATTACTAACAGTAGTGTCGTTTAGCAAAGGTACAAAGTATGCGGCTGATGCACACACCAGTTAGCTTTCCCGCCGTTGGTGATCCACATCTTCTGACCATTAACAACATACTCGTCTCCCATCTTTACAGCTCGGGTCTTAATGCCAGCCACGTCAGAACCAGCTCCAGGTTCTGTGACACAATATGCCTGCAGAAAACACATGGTGTCTGAGCTGCCTCAAGATACACTTCCAAGTAACTACTTCATTTTTGTTTTGCAACATTGTCGTCAGCACAAAAACATGATAGGCTATATTTTGTTCCACTTTGTACAAAGACACAAATGTTTCTGTTCCAGGAAATGACACAAAAACATTTTAGTGTTACAGACATTCAGCATGAGTAACTATGCTTAGTACGCATTCAATTCAACATGTCCTAAAATACTAAACTGATCATTCAAACCTGTTGAAATGAAATAAAATTAAGTCAAACAGTTATGAAATTAATTTAAACTGACTTCAAACTCCCAGAGTTGACTGAACAGAAATGTTATTACACAAAATTATCTCTAGCCATTAGTTAAAAAGATGTCTGTACACAATACAAAAAGTCCAAATTTATTACACTGAACATGACTTTGAAAATGGAATACTTACACACATTAGAGGCTCCTCGATCATCCTCCCCAGGTATTTCTTCCTCTGTGCATCATTACCAGCAATAATAACAGGCATTTGCTGTGAAACAGAAATGGGTTAATTCTAAATTCCTGATGCTGATAAAAAAAAATAAATAAAAATTAATAAAATCCAATGACCCCCTAGTCCCTCCTTCTGAAGTAACACTGACTCATTACAGTTTACAGGCAGCAGTGAGTCAAGTGACCTTAAGGTTCCAAATATCTTGATGCATACATTTTATAAAAGCACACTGCCATTTTTATGGCCACAAAGTGAACTGAGTTGACAAGAAATAGGCATTGATATACAAAAACTTACTCCCAGAGAGTTTGCTTCAATGGCAGTCTGTATTCCTGTGCACCCATAAGCCAACTCTTCTGTGATGAGACAGGCTTCAAAGATGGACAAGCCCATTCCTCCTAAAAACAAAAAAAGGTCAAACATTACAGTGACTTCTGCAAAGATTGTACACCAACAGAACTGGAGGTGCAGAGGTGTTGTGTAATCTCAGACCACTTAAGATTTTGATATGCTGGAGGGTTAGTATGGAATTAATGCTCAGTGATGGCAAACAAATGCCTACACATGGATATGAGAAGAGCCATATCAGGATGTAGATAATACAAGACTAGTGGGGAACCAAGATAATACTGAACATAGCCATTAAGTAGGAAACATACCGCAGTCCTCTGGAATGTGACTGTTGACCAGACCGAGCTCCCATGCCTTCTTGATGATAGGGAAAGGATACTATAGAGACAGTTGAAGATTACACAGACATATTACTAAAAATGTGTACAACCTGAATATAAAAAACAGCAACAAAAAAAACACAACAGTGAGACAAACTACAATTCAGTGCAGTTTAAATAAGCCTGCTACCCTTCACATCTAAATAGTTCCAGCTTGTCATTTATAGAATCATTAAATCAGTAAAGATAAGGAAGGAACATCAATATTTCCAGTAACATTTAAGTTTGGTACATTCTCAGGACACTGTAGTAGCTTGTAACCCAATCTATGGCCTTTACTTACTTCACCAGTTCTGTCATATTCAGCTGCAGCCGGAACAATCTCTTCACGTGCAAATTTCCTTGCCAACTGCTGGAACTCCTTCTGCTGCTCTGACAACTCTGTGGATGAAGCAGTCAAAAGCCTTACATTTTTCTACAAATGAAAACTGTAAATGACTCCTGTAAGTCACATGCTTATATAAACACTGAAGAACTCACTGTACTTGATCCTGTTGTACAAAAGTGACAATTAAGATCAAGATAAAAATTGTGAACCTAAAATAATGTAATTATGATGGTACATTCAACTTACCAAATGAGAAACCAAGAGGTGCAGAGTGACCACCAGTAGCTTTCAGACTGGCTGCAGCAGCACTAGTGCTCTGTAGCCGGAGTCCAGACCGCACACTAGCTCGGACCAACTGAGTTTTATGTGGAGGGGGAAAAATAAAGTTAACAGGACATCTATCTACCCAGTCCACCTGACTCATGAATGAAGTTTTAGCATAACAGTGGGAAAAAAAAAGTGCCATCATGAGCATACTGTACACCTGCATGATTGTGCACACAGTGCAACAGCACTGTATGGGCACTGGCCATTACACTGACCTTTTACTGTTTTTAAATGTTATGGTCCATTTTACAAATTATTTTTAACTTTCCTTGTTTGTGTCATTCCCTGCAGGACTGACAAAAAAGGGGGCATGAAGAGAGGATGTTCAAGCTGTTTTAAGACCTTTCCACATGCAATAATTGTTTAACTTTCAAAGTTAATAAAAGTTTTAAAATTTACTCATTTGCCCCTGGTGTGTAACTGAGTGGATTTTCCCAGGTCATGGACCATGAACAAGATTAGATGCAAACTCTTTTACTGACTTCACACTGTCTATAATACAGACAGAACAGCATTATCCAAGTGCATTTAGATTCTTGATGGCACCACTACATTGACACAATTACAAAGAATATCCTACTATCCTTTGTACAGTGACAATGCCCAATACGAAACTGGCAACCTCAATGACTACCTGTACTTGGATATGCACCAACAGTTGCTGGAGATCTAAAGCTTATTAGAATGAAACTTAACGAGAATCATGGACATGGTTAGATGCATATAGTGTAAATATATCACAAGTTACAAAAGTTCTGGTAGTAACCACAATCACAAAAATAAGTACACCATAAGATCGTTTTGCAACTAATGTTTGCATAACACCAGGCTTTGTTGGGACCACTGCGCTACCCAGGAGATGGAGACTGTCAGGGATTAAAATATCTATTGACGAATTCAAATGTAATCAATACTGGGGTGTTGTTTGGCTAAAAAAAAACCTGTTACTGGCAGGTAGAGATGCATGCATCCACTAACTTCATTGGACCAACCAGAAAACACTGCAAAATCATGAATCAGGTCTTATGGCAAATAATTTTCACATGCACTGTGACACCACTGAATAAAGCTAAATCAAACCCCGATTCACAATTTCACTATACATACAATGTTAAACATTGTAACTTGAGGCCAATATGGATCAATATAAAAACAGTCAGAGCATTAACCGTAGTTATGATAATACACAAGGCCTGTAGGTGACCTCCACTACCCTGTCATGTTCCTTATTGAAAAAACAAACATTTGTTAATTTGTTCTGAAATACGCCTGCGTAGACAATAACATGGAGCCCAGCACCAAAGAAATCCGCGTTCATTAACGTTCAATGCTCCTTGATGTAATTTATTGTATTGAGGAAATATTGCAACAATCATTAAATTAAGTAATCAGTCATGAGTTCACATCATATACTCATCATATGCAGCCACATAAACACTGCCTCCTTCTGTTCACGCCTGCTTACATTAGCGTTGGGTAAGCGCGCGCGTGCACGACAGCTGTGCTCTGAAGGTTGCGCGTAAACTGTGGCTCCTTCCGATGCCAACATTTACAGAATAACAGTTTTACCAGTAGAAGTTTAACCAACCAAACATGGACATATAAACACTATAATGCAGTGGTGATATTGCGCAGACGTACGATGAACCGTGGTCACAGCAGTGTTATCAGCTGAATTCACCTACGTATCCGCATTTTCACTTCCACAGACTGATATTTACCTTTAGGATATCGAATTATATGCACTGGTGTTACATATAATAAACGAAGCAAAACCCTATTACAACGTTAGCAAGAAAAAATACAGCAGCTATTTGCTAAAGTCGGCGTTAACATTAGCCAGAGAAGTAGTTAGCTTGTAGCATTGAAGCGTTCACTTAAAAAGTGGGCTAGGACAAGAAGCTGGCGAAATTAAGACAGACTTAACTTAAACTGTGCACATATACAGCCGAATTGTTGCTAAAATAGGGCTACTTACCTTATTGAGCAGCATAATTACAGTACAACTACAAGCGTCGTAGGTATACACAACAGTGACCACAACCTTTGTCCCACTTCTGAAATATGTTTCATCTCAGCCAATCAGAGCCACGGACTTAAGTCACGTGTCATTTCTCCGCAACAGGGAAAATGACGTTTGCCCCAGTTTGTTACCCAACATAACCTCTGATTCATTATAACACCAAAATCACTATGTTTTGACTATTTATGTCATAACAATGTAATAATAAAATAATGATGTAACACCTCCCTTCAGATATTTATCCTATTATAGATGGTATTAATAGAGAACTTTCGTCAACATTTTTGCTTTCATTACATGAATCTATGTATTGCAGTAATTGTTACTGAAATTTACAGCTTATACAGGTTTAGATATAAAGGAAAACTCTGGACTGGATACACACACACACACACACACACACACACACGCACACACACACACACACACACACACACACACATCTACATTCAAGGCAGTATTGCTTGACCATCCAGAAGCTACTCGGCCATTCTGAGTGTAGTTAGCACTGTAGGGTAAACTTATTTGTACAGTTTTACAGGTTTATCTGTGAGGTAAACTGATATAATGCACAGTAATAGAAACTAATCAGTGGTTTTCAGGTGTACTATCCATTTACTTGTACTGTGTGCTAACCATATAATACATACAACACACATCTACTCTGATGTGTGATGTATTAATTTATTTGAGTCAACATTTAACTGACAAAGTGCCAAGAGAAGACAAACAGAAGTGTTGTCACTGACAATGCAATTTTATTTTCCAAATATACTACACAAAGCAAGCTTTGACATAAACAACAAATTTCACTTTTGATGCCTGTAACATGCTCAATAAAACTGTGGTAGAGGACTGATCACCACTGTTACATCACCTTTCCTTTTTATTACACACTTTATCTGAGAACTAAGGACATTATTTGATGCACTTTTGTCAGTGTAATCTGTTTGTTGTAGTTTTTAAGACATGAGCTGTTTATTAGTCCGTGGTGGCCATTAATTCTCCTCTTTATGATGTCCATACCTATACAGTAGGAGACAGATGTGGACTGCAAGCAGAACAGTTCAATGCCAGCATTGTGTGACTATGAAGCCATGTTGTTGGAACTAGTCCAGACTGAGGCCTGGCTTTGTCCTGGCTTGAGGAAAAAGATGTGGTCTTGATGGCAGCATACTGTATGTCTATGTATAATACTAATATACACCTCCACATTAAAGGTACAGTAACTCTTACACAGGCCACTGAAGCCAGGCATGTGGACACTGAAGCAGCCCCTGACCATCACAGATGTTGCTTTTTTAAACAATATATTTATTGACATTTTTTTTCTTATATACATACACATATAATTGTAAATATACACACAGTTATAGCAAGTATATAGACCTGTGCCTCATTAACAAAGGCACTTCCTGTATTACTAGTGTTGTAAACAAAAACAAAAAAAAAAAAAACTGAAATTACAAAAAAATGATACACATACACATCACAAACTTCTCAGTTTTACATTTATGCACAATTTAATGCCCTGTTACAATACGGGTATTTGAACTCATTAACCCCATTATAAGGTTTACATAACTGAATGTATATTCCTCCTCGTTGTCATTTGCTAAATCGATACTTTTAACAAACACCTGCCCATATCAGGCGACACGGTGGTGCAGTGAATAGCACTCGTGCCTCTCAGCTGGGTTCGATTCCAACACCAGTCGATGGGGGTGGGAGTTTGCATGTTCTCCCCGTGTCTGCGTGGGTTCTCTCCGG
>JAPQRP010000011.1:23740503-23759336 GCA_037367295.1 Apogon hyalosoma | reverse complement strand
AACTGGCGAAATGTCCAGGGTGTACCCCGCCTTCGCCCGTATGTAGCTGGGATAGGCTCCAAGTGACCCCCATGACCGTAGTGAGGATAAAGCAGGTTCAGAAAATGAATGAATGAATGAATGAAACCTTCCCATATCTTTTCAAACATATCCTGCCTTCCTTTTCATATGTGCATCAGTCACTCCAAAGAATAGTTGTCAACATTTGCAATGGATCTTTTGGTGTGTAAAAAACACATATCTGTTAATATTTGTTCACTTTTGTTGTATTTGTGACCTTTTTGGATACAGTCCTGAAACAAAAAGTACCATATCCATTAGAATGTTTTTCAAAATCATTTTTTCTATTGTTATTATAACCTCTTCCCAAAAAGATTTGATCTTACTGCATTGCACAGATGTTGTTTTTACTCTGTTTACAATAGTCTGGATGTTTTTGGGTTTTATTCATCTTTTACACACACATTAAGGCCTGAGGACTCAAAGGTCACACACGTTGAACAGCAGTTTCTATCCTTGGCCTTTGCACACTGAGATTTCTCCAGACTCCTTGAATCTGTTGACAATTTTATGTAACATAAGTGGTGAAACACTTAAATTCTTTGAAATTTTGTGCAGAAAAAAAATCAGCTTTTTGAACTGACTGATATGAAGAAGTGTGAAGTGCCGTGTCCCAATCCATCCTTGCAAAGGCTAAAATTATGTCCAAGAAGTCCAAAAAATGACTTCTGACCTGCTTGTTTTATCAACTAAATATCATGGGGTCAAGAGGGTGAACTCAAAAGGCCTTAGGAAAAGGCACCTTAGGGGTTAAGAGAATCCGATTACACTTAAACTACACAGACGTCATGCGGTTCAGTCATGGTGGCACTACAGTTTTCTGAAGATAGACTACAAAATGTGCATTTTTCTTCACCCTGTTGGTTGTAATATTATCTAATAAAGTTTAATGAAGTATTCATTTCCATGGTTGTAATTGAAAAATAGTACCCAGAGCCAGTCCCTCAGTGTCAGCCTCCTGTCCACTGATATTTGTAAGCATGGATGTAGAATATATGACTATGAAAACAGGCTCATCCATGCAAGATAAGCATGAAACTATGTTACATGTAATAAGGTACATGTAATCATTCTTAGGATTACATATGGAATCAAAAAGTATCATCTGCCTAAATTTATAACATTTATAACCCATAAATACTTTATTCTCAGGCAGATTCATCTCCATTTCCCTTCTTGCTTAAGACCCAGTTTATAGTTGTGAAAACTCCATTCAGCTGATGTTGCCACCACCTTATATTATAGTACAACATTCCCTGGTCTCCTTTTGTTAAGGATGCTCCAGTGCACCCTATGCTAAAAATATGAAGGGGGGCACTGATGCTCATTTCCCTCGCATTTAGAAAGCTCAGACAGCTCTTATCAAGTCTGACACTGAGACACTTCCAGTTAGAAACCTCCCTAAAGAAAAAAACAATTCAAAACACAAAACTTTATCTCTCTGCTTTATTGTGCCTCTGTCCCAACTTTTTTGGAGTGTGTTGGCATCAAAATGTAAATGTAAATAATTTGGCCAGTGAAACCATTAACAATATTCTCTTTGTATTTTATTTAAAAATAAAAAAAAGTTTGAGAAAATTAATAAATCACTGAATTAAGTTTTTATTACATTTTGGACATTTTTCTTTGTTTCTCAGTTGACACTTTGTGACACCTGTCATGATGGTAATTGAGACAACTTTGTTATAGGTTTGGTACAATGGTACTCAATATATATTTTATTCTAATAGAAATTAGACAGTCAGTATAACATCCTATATAATCTGAATCATTGTTTTAGACATTCAAGTTAAGCTGCACTGAAAGCACAGTCTGCTGTGACACACAACCTCAGGGTCAGATGGCAAACATACACACACAAACACAGCAACCGTAGATGACAGAGACATGAGAGATGGGAGGAAAATACTAGCCATATCTATCTATCTATCTATCTATCTATCTATCTATCTATCTATCTATCTATCTATCTATCTATCTATCTTACATACACAATTATTAGGCAAGTGAGTATTTTGACCACATCGTCCTTTTTATGCATATTTTCCAACTCCAAGCAGTGTAAACTTGAATGTCTATTGGATTTAAGTATACCAGGTGATGTGCATTTGTGTAATGAGAGAGGTTGTGGCCTAAGGAGATCAACACCCTATATCAGGTGTGCATAATTATTAAGCAACTTCTTTTCCTCCGGCAAAATGGGCCAGGAAAGAGATCTAACAGACTCTGAAAAGTCTAAAATTGTAAAAAGTCTTTCAGAGGGATGCAGCACTCTTGAAATTGCTAAGATATTGAGGCGCGATCACAGAACTATCAAACGTTTTGTTACAAATACCCAACATGGTCGCAAGAAATGTGTTGAGAGAAAAAGATGCAAATTAACTGCCAAAGATTTGAGAAGAATCAAATGTGAAGCTACCAGGAATCCATGATCCTCCAGTGCTGTCATGTTCCAGAACTGCAACCTACCTGGAGTGTCCAGAAGTACAAGGTGTTCGGCACTCAGAGATGTGGTCAAGGTAAGAAAGGCTGAAACCCAACCACCACTGAACCAGACACAAGTTGAAACGTCAAGACTGGGCCAAGAAATGTCTGAAGACAGATTTTCAAAGGTTTTATGGACTGATGAGATGAGAGTGACTCTTGAAGAACCAGATGGATGGGCCCATGGTTGGATCAGTAATGGGCATAGAGCTCCACTCAGACGCCAGCAAGGTGGAGGTGGGGTACTGGTATGGGCTGGTATTATTAAAGATGAGCTAGTTGGACCTTTTTGGGTTGAAGATGGACTAAAACTCAACTTCCAAACCTACTGCCAGTTTCTAGAAGAAACTTTCTTCAAGCAGTGGTACAGGAAAAAGTCTGCATCTTTCAAGAAGACCATGATTTTTATGCAGGACAATGCTCCATCTCATGCATCCAAATACTCCACTGCGTGGCTAGCCAGTAAAGGCCTTAAAGATGAAAGAATAATGACATGGCCCCCTTCACCTGACCTAAACCCTATTGAGAACTTGTGGGCCCTCATTAAACAAGAGATTTACAGTGAAGGAAAACCGTCCACCTCTGAACAGTGTCTGGGAGGCTATGGTTGCTGCTGTACTAAAAGTTGATCATCAACAGATCATGAGACTGACAGACTCCATGGATGGAAGGCTTTTGAGTGTTATTGAAAAGAAGGGTGGCTATATCCATCATTGTTTTTTTTTTAAATGTCAAATGTTTATTTGTAAATTTTGAGTTTTATTATCACTTTAACAGATGAAAATAAACAAGTGAGATGGGAATATTTTTGTTTTTCATTGAGTTGCATAATAATTCTGCACACATAGTTACCTAATAATTGTACACATACAGATTCTCTTAAAATAGTTTAAACCTCACTTTTACTTCCTTAAATATTCAGGTTTGAGGTTTAACATTTTGGATTGATCGAGAGCACTGTTGTTCAATAATAAAATTAATTCTCAAAAATACAACTTGCCTAATAATTGTGTACGCAGTGGATCTCACACTTGTAGTAAAAACATTTTGAACATTTGATTCCGTACAGCTTCACTATTAGCCTGTCTATGGATTGATCCTCTGCTAAAACACAAACCTGATTCAAATCATTTGCTTCCTTTTGTCTCTGTCTAACCCTAACCATGTCTTTGTGTCAATTTAGCATGATTCCATATTTATTTATTTATAGAATCAAGCACCACATGTGCAACCCCCCCATAGTCATATAGAGAGTTTGATGAATCTGGCTTGAAATATGGAGTGAATCTCAGAAAAACACTTTAAGGTAGCACTGGGTTTTTATGGGTTAAGATGCTCCACTGTTATGTGTAACATGTATATGAGTGTAACTCTACCTCTATCAATATTTATACTATAATTTTATGCATAGACGTTATTTTTTGGAAAGAGTAGAATGACGGGATGTGAGGCACAACTGTAAAGAATTCTGAGTTGAGAGGGGCTCCCCAAGGTGGATGGTGAAATACAAAGTATCTGTTCAATTGAAATAATGAAAAAGGGAAATGCAGTTGTGTAAAGAATATGCAAGGAAACCTATGAACAATGTAAGAACATCCCTAGATGTGCGAAAAACAGAAATTCCAGTTGAACAAATCAGAAAGCCAGTGACTTTCAGTGCAATGACCCATTTACACACATTGTTTTTACTAATGTCATGTTTTGATTGCTAAAACTGTCTTGATAGTGGAACTTAAAGGACAGTCTGCCATTACTAGTGCTATTAGTTTCATCTGTATATGAGGTGGTATAATGTTTAAGTCATTTTTCAAGAGGTCGTGGCTTATGTATTCAGTGAGCGCAGCTGCTGTATATTGTTTTTCCTGCTTACTTTTTGTCAGGTGAGATCATGCTCTAAGCAGTCGTGGTTACTGTGCATGGAAGAACCTAGAACATCATCTTACAGAACATGAATTGTTGTGTTTTTACTTATTGATTACTGCATTTGCACAAGCTAAAATCCACAAGTATTTCTAAATATTCTGTTATTCTTGTTGCGTTTTATTATTTTCCTTATTTTTTTAAGTGAATATCTTTAATTGCATATATGGTTCACATCAGTCAGATATTTCTGATTGTCAAGTTTTTATATTTCCTAGATAATATTTTGTTGTATATCTTTATTTGCATATTAACCAAACTTAAATGAATAAAGCCATTGCTTATATAATCATCACGGTACATTTGTTTGGGGTTGGAGGGATTCCCAAATAATTTAGTCACCCAAAAGGCCCCAATGATCCCTTCTTGCCAAGGACCCCAACAGTGTCAAGCAACAGCTCTGACTGTAAGATAGATGATCTTCAATGCGTCTTGTAATTTTGTTTACTGGTAAAAAAAATTGTCTGTGAACATATTCCATAGTGCATTACTTTTCAGTCAGGAGTATGTGGTCAAACTTTTTAGCTGCATATATGTGGCGGACATGCATTGGCGTCTGTGCCTGCGTTTCTGGCTCCTGGAGAGCACAGGTCTGCCAATTGTCTCCTGTTCATCAGGAGGCACCTGGGGGCCCTCAGTGGTCAGCTACATGTATGTGTTTTTTTTTTTTTTTTAGTTTTTTGGTTTCTTTATACTGTCATTCATGTTTCATTTGTGACTAATTGTAAGCAGTATCTACTGCAGATATCCATATTTTTTCATATATGCCATATAGGGATGTTTGTTTAGATTTGTTTATGTATGTAAAATGCCTGTAAGTGAAACTAAATAAAAATTTAAGTAAAAAAAAAAAAATCTGGTGTTTTCACATACTTAATTCACTGATCATGTAGATTTTCATAGAAGTTCAGAGTATTGAATGGTTATTATATCAGACACAGAAAACTGAAGAAAAAGTTACCTTTTCAATAAACTATACCATTAACTGAATATGAATATAAGTTTCTACATGAGTTTTATTGGTGAATCAATGTTACAGAAATTGATGTTTCCACTTTCACTATGGTGTGACTTAACATCCAAATGGGTCATTTCTGGTACTAATGAAAAGTTGAGAGTGGATTTTACATTAATCATTTACATATAGTTATATGTATTGATAGGATTAGTTGTTCAGAAGTTATTACCCCATAATGCCAAATGTATCATATTTGATAAAAGAGTTTTGAAGCCCTCTACATGATCAGAGTGATTTTTCTTTTCTTGAAAAACCTGATGTAAACAATTAGATATATGCAATACATGGGTAATCCACCAGGGGGGAGGAATTTGTTCATCAGAGGCCTTTCCAGTGACACTACAAGACTGTCATTGAAGAGGAAGGAGGCAGAATTTTGCCTTTTGAAAAGGCGTTACCAATTTGTTAGACATGTTCGTGTAATATTATGTTTTTGTTTGTTCACAAATAATATTTGAGCATTGAGACCCGATGTATCCAATACAATACAAAATTGAAACTCATACATGGAAACTGATATTTGAAAAAAACATTTTTTTGGTTAAGAAGAACCAATAAAGGCTACAGTTTCAAAGAACTGGAATTATCTGTCAATGATTTAATGGTTCAGGCTTTACAGGGTTAAGATCAGTAGGTGATTTTGGTCACAGATGGTTGTTAAAGTCTTTGAGCATTAAAATGCACCCATTTAAGCTGTTTTATTCAACGATGACCTCTAGATACGTTGTAGGACATAATAAAACACTGATATTTGATCATCATGTCTCCACCTCCTTCAGGGGGGAGTCCAAAACTACCAATATAAACGACTATTTTCAGTGTATGTGACTGCTTTAAAGTTATGCATAAACTTAAGGTGAGTACGAAGAGACTTTCTCATTTTGGCAGAAGAACATGAAAACGTCCTGACAAGCATACGACTCTGTACAGATATCATTCTGCACAATGAGATCCAAGGATTACAATAAAGTGTTTTGAGTGAAGGGGAACTTTAAAGCGAGTAAGTGCTCTGGGTCAGATGGCACAACATCAGAAACATGATCAAATTGACGTGGTCTTATGTTTTGTTTTGTTTTTTTTTACATAATTATATATCATTTTTTTGATGCAGATATGTTATGCTGAACATTTGGACATTCAATTTCAAAAGCATTCAACATGGCCCATTCTTCCCAACCCCTCATCCTCCTGCCCCTGGTCCTGCATGACATACTTTTTCTGTCCATGGTGCAGTAATGATAACAAATACTGTATATTATTATTGTCACATCATGAGTCTTGATATTACCACCATAATTCACAATGACACGAATAGTAATAAAAACAGCAAAATACTCATAAAACAAACAAGGTAAAAAAATATAAATGAAAAAAAAAGTAGACAAATCTGCTTATTCACAATTACATCCTACGCGCAAAATATGGACATGTGGTGTTATATTATTAGCGAGTACACAAGTACATATAGCACGCTAAAACACGTGCATGAGAAAACTGCACTGAAACATTTTTGTAGTTTAGAAAGTTTTAAGCTTTTTTTAAAGTATGGGGCCCCATACTACTTGATATTTTGATGGCTGACCCCTCAAATTGTATTTAATCTTCTCTAAATTTAGAAAAAGCATGAGGTCGCTAAGCCATGAGGATGGTTTTGGGGAGATTGTTGATTTCCATCCAAACAGTACCTCTAGCTGATAATGTTGAAAAGGCAATAATGTCCATTTCATCTTTTTTGCATAATTTATGGCCAAGTGTTTCAAATTAGGTCTCCCTTGCTAAAGAGATTTCTAATCTCAGTGGTACTTTGTCGTTAAATAAAGAAATCCACCACCCATTTTTCCCAACATATCAGTTTATCAATTTTAAGCACTCTGCATCAACACCAGATAAGCATTATTCACGTTACACTAACCCAAGTCCCTCTGCTGCAGAAACTACAAAAAATGTAACTGGTCTAATGTTAAATCACATGACACTAAAGCAGTGTTTTTCAAACTTGGGGTCAGGACCCCACATGGGGTCACAAGTTTCTAGTAATTGATACAAAAAAGTACTAAAAAAAATATATGGTGAGTTGAGACTCACAATACATAAGACACGACAAACTCTGAAACTGAAGCACTGTGGTACTGTTTATGTCAAATGTTCATTGTGGTCAGTTTAAGACACTGCAGCTCTTTCGTAATTCATAGATCAAGTTATTGTTTGTTCAGTATTGTCAGCCTTGTAAATACAGGCCGGACTGACTGTACGCATCTTGACCAAGGATAATCAAATTCTCCCTTTGTGCAGTAATTCCTCACCTGGCTTTTCTGCCTCTGCCCATAATATACATTATACAGCCTAAATGTCATCTAAAATTAACATTTATTTGCAACATAGTAAACTATTACATGTTCACATAAAAAAAAAAAAAAAAAAAGTAAAAAAAAAAGTGTTTTGAATGTCTGGGGTCGCCAGAGATTTGTGATCTTAAAATGGGGTCATGCCAAAAAAGGCTGGGAACCACTGCACTAGAGTAACTCAAAGATTCAACAGAACCAGTGACTCGAATTCTGCCTGTATTTCCAGTTGAGTTTAAACACCAGTACTACAATCAAAGGTCCAAATCGAGTTTCAGTGATGATCCTAGAGTACAGAACCCAAAACAATGGCTCACAGTGACATTCAAACCCAAATCACAAACCGAGGCAGAACTGGTACAGTGTGCCATGTCATTGTGTGCTTTTGCCAGCGCAGTAAATGCTGAAGTTGATCTGACTTACTCACTACACATTGTGAAAAACTGATGTTTACCTAAAACCATGGGACATTAACACAATGTCATTTTTCAAAGTAAGGACAGAGTGAGGCACCAACAGCAGTGAGTTGTGG
Organism: Apogon hyalosoma; assembly: GCA_037367295.1. Classification (NCBI taxonomy): domain Eukaryota; kingdom Metazoa; phylum Chordata; class Actinopteri; order Kurtiformes; family Apogonidae; genus Apogon; species Apogon hyalosoma. Next base: position 23,750,980 of record JAPQRP010000011.1, on the reverse strand, counting down.
TACATTTGGATTTTATTGACGTATCAAACAGCTGTGCATCTATTTGCCTTTCTTGGCCTTGATCTTCCTCAGGTAGAACTCCAGTTCTTTGCCCTCCAGGATGTAGCCGTCTGCCCTGCCACACTGGCCGGGTCTGGAGGCAATGCAAGCTGCAAGGAAAGGAATATATTTCAGTGAAGACTGGACATGGAAACTCAGAAAGGCAACACTAGAGTATATACACAATAATTTCAAAGGACTAAAACCAATATAGCATGTTTGCAGAAACACTTGAGTTTAAAATAGACTTGGGCTATAAAATGAACTATGCCTTTCCATGAGTTCCCATTTCAGACAAACATGCGAGGATGTATACAATTCAGTTCCTAGAGGTACAAGGAAGGTCATGCAATAAATATCTTCTCACTACAATTTCTTAAGAGTTTGTGGCAAAGCAATAGCTGTTTGAAAGGTATCATCAGTAGAACATCTACTGTTAAAAAAAAAAAAAAAAAAAAAATCCATATCGAAACTCACCAAGCAGTTTTCCTTGCTGGAACTGCTCCTCCAAAAGTGAGCTGATTTTAGCCGTCTTTTTACGCTCATCATACTTCTTCTGGGTCCTCTTTGACCTCTTCTTGTTCAGGACCTCTTCCTCCTCAGGAGTCTACAGCAGGACAATGTTCATTAGAGGAACATGGTACATTGTCTACACTTCATTTAGTGGCAAATACTGACAATAGACCGGTCTTTCTCAGAGTCTTCATTATCACCACTTTCATTCAGTAGCAGAACTGGACAAAGTTATCTTCATGGAAAGACAGGCACCATAGACAGCTTATATGGAAAACTGAACTACTAAAGGTAAATTTGCCAATCTATTGAATTAAGCAAAATAAAAGGAAGGGTTGAATGTAAGGTCTTCATGCCACTGTCAGGTGAAAACTTTTGTTTTTTGTACACACCAGTTTGGCTCCCTTCTTGCGTCCCAGAGGAGTGGCATAGTGAGCCTCATACCACTGCCTGAAGGGGCTGCTGTCGATGAGGAGGATGCAGTTCTTCACCAGGGTCTTGGTTCTGACCAGCTCGTTGTTGGAGGCATTGTAGACCACATCAATGATCCTGGTCTTCCGTGTGCAGCCTGTGAGCAAAATAAGATAATTTAAGAACGTACACTTTCACATGTCTACATGTGATTAGTACACATCACAATGGTAAGGACATGTTCACCAGGTCTTTCTCAGAGTCTTTGTTATCACCACTTGCATTCAGTAGCAGAACTGGACAAAGTTATCTTCATTGAAAGATGTGCACGCTAAGAGTCACAGCACAACAATATTATAGTATGAAAGCAGACTTACACTCAGAGCCCCATGAGAAGTTGCCAACATCCAGCCTCAGAGCACGGTATTTCTTGTTTCCACCACGGACCCTCACTGTGTGGATACGGCGGGGTCCAATCTGATGACATAGGTAATATTAGTGTTGATTGTAGGTGAACAGACAAGTCAGAAAATATTCAGATTCCCTGACAATAAATTAAACTATCAAGAGAGGATGAATGATCGCGTGTCAGTGTAACTATGACAAGTCCTAACATTGGCAAGTCCAAAGCTTTGAACCAAAACGGTCCAAAAAAGACCTACCTAAGGTCAAGTTTTCATCACTCACGCCACATCATATTAAGCCTGCTACTTGTACAGGTAAGCACTGTTTACCTTTGTGTTTGCAGGAGGGCGACCAAGCTCATACTTCCTCTTCTTGTGGTAGGGCTTGCGTTTACCACCGGTCTTGCGGCGTTTATGCCAGTTGTCCCTTGAGATACCTGGGAAGATGAAAGACATTGTCATCTCACTTAATACTCAATATTCACTTCAGCATATTTTTTTTTTACACTTGAGCAATCAGTTCTCCAAGGTAGGGTTGTCCGCAGTTTTACTTTGGAATCCGCATTGAGGATATCATCATATTGCTCAAGCAAAACCCTGCATGGATGAATAAAGCTATGTTCACAGACTACATGTTGCTCTTGTTAATAACCTACCAGACCTCCAGCAGGACCTTAACCTATGAAATGTATTAATTGTGAACAAATTTATTCCACTTTCATAAACATTCACGGCGAGAAACTAACCAATTAATAGCGTACTCTACATCATACCAATTAAGAATTCCAAATATGAGCACAGATTCCTGTAGATACAACTTCTGAGTGAGTGTAAAAATCTATATGCCTCAACAAAAACCCAACATTCAGTATACTGTAAAATGTGAAAGCAGCATGACTAGATCACGTCCTTTCTGCAAGCTAGTGCTACCACGGAGTCTTTATTAGCCTACCACTCTCACAACAATGCATTTATCACAATCATTTCGCCTCAACACATGGAGTACTTTAAATGCATAACGCCAAATATTAGCTAAGGAGGTCAGGCTGTACTAAAAGTTACAATTTTCAAGAGAAGTTAAGCATTAGTAGCTAGCAGTAAGGCTAAAGACAGCAGCCATCTTGGTACATTTCACACATCCTTTACAAGTTCCTTAATAATCATAGAATCAGCCTACAGCACACAACCAAGTTAAAGCTACATATATTCAGACAACATTTATCTTTAACAAGCCAAACCATTATGGGAATTGTCCTTCGATAAACCATCAGATGGACAAGGATTCTCCCTCCGACCCCAGCAAGAAAACACGTACCCATTCTCAGGCGCCGGCTAGAAAGAGGAATCGCAAAGGCTCATGGGTTGGTTTGAAGCCACGTGTTCTCGCGATAATTCACAAACGAGCGAACGGTATTTAGATGAGATTTTGCTTTCACAAACTCATGTGCGTCCCGTTGCTTTCAACAATACGCGATTACATTTCTAATGTGGTTTCTACTAATGCATGTAATATAATTAATTTTCCTTGTGTTTTGATTCTAATGGAAGTTTTTTTTGACACTTTTCAGTCCTAATGTTTGTCTTTCTGTAATATTTACAATTAATTTCAGAGAATTTTAAACGCTATTTAATCATTTGTCAAATAGCTTTCCTTTTTAAACACACACCTAAACAGACTGATGATCCAAAATCACTTCTACAATATTCATACTTTTTTTCTGAGCTACAGGACCACACATATGCATTTTTGTACATAGTAATATATGCACAACTGGAATATACAGCAAATATGTCAACAGTATTAAATACATACATGCATTTTAGACAAAAAAAAAAAAAGTCTAAACCTTTAATCAAATGTTTTAAATTTTCAAAAATCAGATGTTCTTATTTTCTCATCTCTACTGTATAGTTCTGTTAGAATGTATTTTGGTTTACAAGTACAGTTAAGGACAAACTCACTAGCCCCTTTACAAAAATGTCATTGTTTTAAAAGTATTTCCCAAGTGCTTTTAGACACAGCAACACATTTTTAACACAGCTTTCTTAGACATCCTAGTTTTATTTTGGATGCTTGTATTATTTTAGTTTGCACACAGAAATTAAATTATTTTACAAAAACAAGAAGTACCAGGGTCAAAATTATTAGCCCCCTGTATCCTAATAGTCAGTTGTGTCTCCTTTTTGCTGGATAACAGCCTGCAGTTGTTTGTTGTAGTTTTCAACAAGTCTCTGACACTTCTTTTGAGGAATCCCAACCCATTCTTCTTTGACAAATCTCTCAAGCTCCTCCAGGTCTGATGGTCTTCTGGCATGGACGTTCTTCTTTAGGTCACCCAACATATTTTCAATGGGATTTAAGTCAGGGCTTTGTGCAGGCCACTCAGTTCCATTCACTTTGGTCTTCTGGAGATAGCTCTTCACCAAGAGAGACGTAGGTTTTGGATTGTTGTCATATTGGAAGATGAAGTGATGACCCAGACCCAGTTTTCCTGCTGACTGCTTAAGGTTTTCTTTCAAAATCTCTACATATATTTCTTTGTTCATGACTCCTCAACCCTTGACAAGATTTCCAGTTCTAGATGCATTGAAGCGTCCCTACAGCATAATGCTCCCACAACCGTGTTTCACTGTGGGGACGGTGTTCTTTGGGTATATGCCTCTCCCTTTTTTCTCTGAACATAAGCAGTGGCCTAAGTGGCCTATGGCCAAAGAGCTTTGGTTTAATCTCATCAAACCATAGGACATGCTTCCAGTATGTGTAATCTTTCTGCAGGTTGTCCAGAGCATACTTAAGTCAGGCTTGCAGGTGTCTCTTCAAAAGTAGTTTTTCTTGGTCTGCAACCTCACAGTCCATTCCTGTGCAGAGCTCTAGTGATTATCTTCTTAGAGACTATGATTCCTGATGTGCCCAAGTCATTCACCAGTGTCTTGGCAGTTGTTCTGGGGTCTTTACACACATCTGTCACTAGTTTTCTTTCCAGGGTCTTTGAAATCTTTGCCTTCCTACCTCTGCCAGGCTTGTTCTGTAACTGTGTGCCTGTCTTTGAATTTCTGGATTATACTTCTCACTCCAGTTCTTGACACTTGGAAATGCCTGGATAGCTTTGTATATCTTCTCCTGCTTTGTTTGCATCAATAATTCTTTTTCTCAAGTCCAAACTGATTTATTTAGTTTTCAGCTTGATGTGTTCTCACCTGACAGCTCAGTGACCCATACTGAGGCTTTTATACCATGTTTTAACTTAAATGCTGAGTGAAATCACCTGATTTACCAGATCACCTTGAAGCACATCACCTGTGAAGTTAAAGCACATCATTGCACAGAAGCGGTTTGTGCAATGACTTAATAAATGGTCATTTCTTAAAGGGGGCTGATAATAATATCCCTGTTAAATAATTCTGTTTTGGTATGCAAATGTAAATAATTTGTGCCTTCTAAAGAAAACTAGTATGTTTAGAAATGCTACGTTGAAAAATTCCTTTCTCTGTTAAAAAGTACTTGGGAAAATCTTGAAGAAACTTTGAATTTCATGGGGGGCTAATAATTTTGTCCTCCGCTGTAAGTCTGCCTGTATATTGTACTTGACTGGTAATTGCTATACTGTCATGTCTCTTAAGATGTAATGATTTAATGTTGCTAAATGCTACAGGCAGGTTAGCTACAGACATCTATCATCTATTTAACACCAACAATATCATACATAATCAAAACTAACTTTTATACCCAGATATAACTGTTTTAATGCCATTTCTGGTTTCTAAATGTTGACCTGCCCTATGTTCAATTTGTTGAGTACTGAGCGTTATGAGACCCCTTTACCAAAATATACTTTTATTTATTCATACAGGATTCTATGAAGTCGATTCAACAAATCAACTCAAAAGTCACTTCCATTTTTTCATATAGTTCTTTATTATATACAGCAATGATTAATTGGCAGTTATTTAGAATAGTTGGCAAGATTCTTCCAGTCAACAGCGATGGACTGAAAGTGTGCAGGGTTATGTCAGTGAAGCAGCAAAGTGAGATCACTCCTCCCAGGGACTCATGTCTGTATCTATGGCTACACAGTTGTATGCAGCATAACGCAGCTTCTCTTCACAAACTTTTGCGCTGTCAAGAAGAATAGAAATAACACATATTTAAAATTTCTTATTGACACAAACAATGAGTAGCACAGTATAGCACGGCATTAAATTCTAAAAATACCACCATTAAAACACCTCACTTCATTATCCTTGTTTGTTCTGTCCTCTACAAGTTATCAATGACTTAGCTCAGTACAAGTTTGTTGCTTTGGAAAATCTAGTGCTCAATTGTTACAAAGTCTGTCTGAGCCAGATATCAGATATAGTACTTTTCTTTAATGAATTATCAGCTTCAGAATGCTCAGAATATACAGTGACTGAAATAAGGGAGACTGTCCAAGTTTGATACTGAAGCATTTGATGTTAAATTCTGGTCAAATACTCACAAACACAAATATTGGGTTCTCAGTAAACCAATGTGTCAAGTTATTTTTTTATGCATTTCCCAAATAAATATTTATCCCAAAAATCTTTAACTTTTAAAAAATTTTAGAAAAAAAAAAAAACTGAGGGAAACAGAGGAGGAATCCCTCTTCCTATCACTAATATAATACAAAAACACAGTCAGCTGCTGTATGGCTGTACCTTGGATAGTTTGGTAAATAAAGCGTGCTGGAACATGTGGAGGACTGTGGAAGTGCATCTGTTGTTTCAGAGCTAGACCAGAAAAGAAAGCAAGTTAAAAACAGACAACTGACATATTTTATCTATTATTCTGTTATTTCACTATTGACACTGAGTAATTCTCCTGTGGAAACACTTACCCTTGTTTGTCAGGAAAGACATAGATGGGGGCAGGAAGTCGGCTCCTACCGGTCACAAACCTCAGAAACCTGCTGCGATCCTCTGAAAACAGGATTTAAAACCATACTCAGTCATTATTAACATATAAGTAGAGGAGTTTACGTTTCAGCATGAACACAGCAAGACTTAAACTGTGCAGTTTATAAGACATGTTGATCTTAATCTGCTGTGTGAACAAACTGACCGTTAGTGAAATTAGTTAGTGCCTCCCACAAATACTGCACTCGAACGTCGCTCTGCTCCAGATCTTCATAACGTGCTGGTGGGAAAAAAGAAATATGCATGTTGTAAAGTTTTTTTCTACTATCAGGTCAACTTTATGTGCGGTTTGACCTTTCAGAGGCTTAGTTAAGACTTAAGATTCCAAATAAAATGGTTTAGATAATTAGATCTTGTTTATATTCTGTGAATTCACTATTCATGTGAGAAATGGATGTCTAAAAACACCAAAATGCAACATTAAAAAAAAGAGAAATAAGAGGACTTTTCTTTTAAGTTTCTAACTTTAACTTTTATTTTCACTGTGATCACTCAACTTCACTGTCAGGGAGTTCTCTAAACTTAAAGCCAGATTTACTATTACTGTGCCCCCCCCCACTCCCCCCCAAAAAAAAATACTGTTAACATTTACTAAAGAGTTGTGGACACAGTATTTTGATGGGTGTCCTAATTGCATATGTATTTGTGGGAGTTCCCATTTCAAAACACAAATGCACAGTAAAATTACAGGCTGTATACTCACTGAGACGTTTCAGGGCTTCCACAGTGATTTCAGGGTCTCCACACACTTTCTTTTCTACTTCCTGCCAGGTGAGCAGGTCCAGAACTGCCTGAGGCACCACCTTCAGCAGCCCTGCCTGCATGGCTGCAATCTGTAACACACATACACCTGGCGGGTTACCTAAGAGAACCTCTTGCTGCAACACAGACTCTACCAAGGCACCGCAAACACAAGAGGTGACAAACACCCACCTGCTGCTTGCTCTCCTCCAGCCGGGCCTTCTGCACCAGATGGATGAATTCACAGCGGTCCTCGTACCGAACCGCCACATTACTTCCACCGGGTATGAGCTCCACCATTTGACCATCACTGAGCAGGGTCGTGTAGACCAGCTCCTCGCCAAACCTGAACTCAAACGTCTCCTGGTCCATGTTCTCCATTGCATCCAAAAGGTTTACCTGAACACACAACCAAGATTGCACTGATACAGTGACCTACTTTGTTGAGAAAAGACTCTGTGCACAGCCTGTCTCTTAAAAACAGTAACAAAGTTGAATATACTGTGAATTATTCATCAAAGTAAAACAGCCCATCTCACTTAAAGGTGTCTGAGATCAGGGTTTCAACAGCTTTTTAAAGACCTTTTAAAGGCCGCTGTGAATATAATTTAAGACTTACCTCAAATTCATATTGGACTCCTGATTTGCACACAGAACAATACTTTGTATTTAACGATGGCTTTATGTTTTTCTAACTTTCTCTGCAAGGCTGATGCCTTTGTACCCAAAGTTACACAAGGTACAGCAGAGCTTAAATTCATTACTTCTGGCAGTTTTCAACTAAGTATTAAATGCATTGTTCACAAGTTAGATCTCACTGAACTTACAGTAACACTTGAACTTAATGCCTCTTGAAAACACTACATTTTTGAGGAAGGGAGATGCCATGTTGGCACACATCACAATATGACAAGGTAGTTGATTTGACTTCTGTAGTTTGTTGTAATGTGATCTATTCAAACTGTACAAATATAAACAGAAAAAAACAATTAAATGCAGAAGTGATATTAATGCAACTTAATGAAAGTACAACCACAATTAAAAAAAAAAAAGTTGGGACACTATGTAACATGTAAATAACATCATAGTGCAATGATCTGCAAATCTTATAAACCCATGTTTCACTGACTATACATACCAAATGTTTAACCTGAGAAAATGTTGTAATTTCAATTCAGCCATCTATTCATTTCATAATTAAATAAAAATTCAAGATTTTTAAAAACTGTTTTTTAAAAATGTTAGGATGTTTGAAGTCCAAAAATTCGGACTTTATATTTTTAAGTTTTTTTTAAAGACTGCATACAAATCATAAATTTACACTGTGAGATTAATTTGTCATTAAAAACAAGTACATATAGGTTGATACTGCTAGTGCCACAATACTAATGAAGATCTGGAGTTGGTCCTAGAACACCTTCAATGACAGCTCACTGCTCCTAATGTGTGCGCTATGTGCTAATGCTAAGGCTAAGTGCTGTGTGTGTTTATATTAAGATGGGTAAAATACACAGACCAAATTCCCCTTCAGGGACCATAAAGGGAATTAACCTTTAACCTTTACTCTGTAGATGTAAAAGCATTTAAACAACCTCACCAGGACTGAGTCGACAGCAGGGAAATCTTTAGTCCAGCTGATAGCCTCTCCTGTCAGCTGCTTCCACACAAGCCCAGGCAGAGCCAAGACCTGCAGGAGAGGAAACAGGGAAAAAACAGTCTGAGAATCACATCGTATCTTTACTTTACACAAGATGTGATCTGTTAAGCTACCCCTCAGTTTGCAAACTTTTGCATAACAGTAACTCAAACAGGCTGCAGCAGGTGAACCAACACTCACCAGAAAGTCTTTTCCTCTAAGAGCAGCTCCCATGAGCTGGCCAATCCACTCATATTTGTGAAACTCTTTACAGGATGGGTTGGGTACATAGTAATCTCTTGCCTCTAAAGAGCCCTGTGAGATCAGCAAAAGACCATTAATTTGACATCAAAGAAATGCAGTCTCCTCATCTTCTTTTATAACTTCTTAGGGTTCAACCTTTATGGTTTGTGTAGGATCAGTGACCGACATCATAAGTAATTAGGGAGATAGCACTGATATTGAAACTGGAATAACAATGAAAATCTTTGTTTTTAAGTGGAATGGCTTAAATAAGACCTGCATTTAGAAACAAGATATGCAATAGCTTTAGAAAAATATGTTTTCTTCAGAAAATAAAATAAAAGTTTTTCTGCATTTTTGCTAACTTCACATTCGATCTCAATAGTATCAGCCAGTCCTCAATATGTAACCAATCACATAACAATGTGTGGAACTCTGCTGACTACAGATGGAAGAAGGAAGTTGTATCACTTGTTTGCAAATTGATAAAAAAAATGATGCAATAATGAACCAGGCTGATTATCATTTGCTCCCTGTAATTATTTAAATAGCAGGTGAATGATCACCTCGTTGGATGTTCGAGTGAAGAAAGGCAGAGGTAGAGGGCACTCAGCAGAACTGGGACAAAGTTCCTCTGACATGTCCGCCAGACTGTCCCGAAATCCTCCACCTTGATCAATAATTCCTTCTGCTATGAACTTACACTCCCACCACTGGTCGTAGCGAGAAGGCCATCTGATGAGGCAACGTGAAAACATTACAGAGTTATCTTCAGCAAGAAATGGGCCAAACATGAGTTCAACATAAAACATAAAAAAAACCCCTACCTGTAGTCCAAAGTCTTCTCAAATTTGTCAGATGGCTTTAGGCCTTCATAGACCTGCAACAAGACAAATAAAAAAACCCTTGTGTATATGTATCATTAGAACACATCACCCGGAGGGTAATGGTTATGCTCCTTGTTTCATGGTAACAGTTTTTACCTGATTGAACACAGCGTTTTTGCAGCTGGGGTCCAGGGAGGGGTTGTCCCGGTGCTCCATGGCCAAACGTCTGTTAATGTAGAGGCGAGGCATGAAGTTGGGCTTACTCGTCTCCGAGTCCTTCAGGCACTGTGTGATGAGAGCTGAGCGACGCTTTGACAGCAGCAGAAACTGCTTAATGTTCTAGAGGGCGCCAGAGAGTGGACAAGTTCAGTGAGCAGATATATACAGTATTATGAGATGGAGATGCACAATATATAAGGTATAAAGTGTATTAGTGCACTGTCTGTGTGAGTTGCTCACACAAGCAGAGTTTGAAAGGCTTAAATTTTAAATAGTAGTAAACAATTGTTTTGCTTAGATTACTGATTTGTAAATCTTAACCTGTGTGATAAGTTGATTACATTCAATTTTTGGTGATATTTTTTTTTTTAAAAAGGCCTTATAACTTATATATTCATGCTTGTTACTGGGTCTGTGTGTATTTTGGTCAATACATCGTTTTTCAAGAAAACACTGATAAAAAAAAAAATCTGAAGAGGGCATTTTCTTTGTCATGATCAAAAAGGGAT
>JAPQRP010000011.1:23724543-23740452 GCA_037367295.1 Apogon hyalosoma | reverse complement strand
TATAAACTTGGATTAAATAAACATTTCTTTTTTGTTTATTAATCCCAAAATCCAACGATCACAGCATGTGTAGACCCTGTTGCTTATTTCTTATAATATTATGCATTATTCAGCTCACTTTAATATGGTTAAAAGTCCCCAGGCTGTAGTCCCAGGCTGGCACCAGGTGAGGAAGCACACTGTCCAGAAGACAAATAAACCTGCAGAAGAGGCAAATCGTTAAGATCATTATAGCAAAACCTAACACTTGCTTTTCTGTGAGTAAATAAACTTTGCAATGAAATGAGGTGATGCAGATGCAATCGGGGGCTTGAAAACACAGGTAGTCTGATCAGTGCTCCCCAACCTCTGGATAACTAGAGCTCTGCGATACAGGACATCAGGTGGGGTGCCCTGCAGACGTGGGTAGCGCACAAGGTTAGAGGACTGAAAAACGTCAGCATTCAGGCCAAGGTCCCTTTCACATGACGACTTGATCTTCAAGCCACGGATCCGGACATCTATTCCCTCATCTGAGAAAGAAAGAGAGAAAAAAAAACATCATGAGTGGTTTACGACACTAAAATGCACTCAGTTTTAGTATACCTTATATTTGTATCTACAATTTTGTATGGCACTTTGCATTGTTTCAAATGTACTATATAAATAAACTTGACCTAGACTAAAATAAGCAATGTCTATGTTTACAAATATTTGTATTTACAAAAAATTGAGTGGTTAAGTAATTTTAAAGACACACTGATCATCCTTACCCCTACATTCTTCAATCCGGATCTCAATTACTGGTAAATGGGATATCATATCCTCCAGGACACACACTTCTCCAATTAGGTTGCTGAGACAAAACAAAACAAATGCCGTTTCAAATAAACCATTCCCTCCTTTCAAAAAGTGAATCCATACTTACTTCTATAATAAGTAAAGTATTTGTAAGTTACTTTACATTATGAAAAGATTCTTTAATAAACTCACTCGTCTATGGTGACATCACTCAACTTCTTCAAACTATCTCCCTCTCCTCCAAACACTGTGACTCTTTTTGGCATGTAGTTATCATCTGTAGAGTCCACTGTCAGTATCAGCTTACTGGAGGGACAGAAGAGGAAGTAATTTATATATAATAAAACTGTTACCGATAAGCATGTTATGTCAGGATGTTACATAAACAGAAACCCATCCATCCTTGATGAACATATAGTAAAGGAATTATAATCAGTCAGACTCAGCTTACTTAACCACAGTGCCTCTCTTCATGTGGAGGCGGATCCAGTGTTGTCCCTGCAAACCATCGCTCTCCCAGTAGGTTTCTGTGTCACCATCTGTCAGACAGCTCGCCCCACTGGGATCCTCCTATGTGTAAATATCAACAGAATCTGATGATTACACCATTTGCTTACAATACATGTAGCCACACAAGTCCTTTGAAGACTTCAGTTAAGCATCAGGGCGAAAATACAAGATATTAATATTGTTTATCTGATGGCACCAACCGAACATGAAGAAACGTCGATACTGGTCACGCACTGCTTCACACTGCCCAGATTCTCGTCCTCTTTACCAATGTGGTCATAGAAGTAGTGGACCAGGTCTTCATCACATTCATACGTCCAGGTGGGAGGAACATACCTTAGAAATGTAATAAACAAAGATATTGACATGTCCTCCTGTATCTGCTGGTAAAACATGAAACGTCTGGACGTATTCCCTGAGTTCACTCACCTCAGCTTCTGGACAGCAGCATCATCACACTCAGCCACCTTGGGTTTGGAGCCAAGGTAAAGGGCGTTCTGTACATCCACCACCTGTTCCCACCTGTTACAGGGCATGTGGTCGTGCCCAAAGAGCTGCTGTTGTCTGCTGACAGTCTCTGGTGACTCGACTGGTACCAGTCTGTCGCCTCCTTCTGTGTGCTTACAGACCAGGATCCAGCCTTCCTCCAGCTCCTGACCTGGCCGGTGCTCCTCCAGCTGCTCCTGGAAGCACACATACAAAATAAATCACTATGATTATAGGAAACAATCTACCACATGTTAAATCCAAATGATGAATTACTGTACAATAACGCTATTTGTGTTGTAAGAGGTTCAAGTAGGATACTACAATGAGGAAAAAACCCTCTCTGGGAGACTGTGACTCTCATTACAACACCATGGGTGTTTTATTTTCAGGATTAAAACTCATGTGAAGATAATGTCATTTAATTTCCAAACTACACTTGAGCTCTTTCCATGAATTCAAACAGCACCATTTACTTTTTTTATTGAGTTTCAGTCGAACCACACCAAACCAAATGCTGACATTAGAAATGCAACAATTACTCAATGAATTGATAACAGTATTGATTTGGTTATCTATTAAAAAAACAAAAAAACTAAACTAAAACTGAACTAAAAGCATTTCAAAGAAGTTAGGCTGAAATTAGGGAGGCTGCACTTTGCCAGATGTGGTGATACCTAAGACTTTTCTTGCCATATCAGTTCTTCAAGTGAAAATCTTTAATAGGACAGTGTTGGTTACAAATAACCCAAACATTTTGGGTTGTGAGGAAAATTTAACAGGCATTTTCTCTATAAGCATTCATCAAATTTTACAGACATATTATTAAAAGCTGCTACAAAGTCAGCCCACACCACCTGAGCCCATTCATTTACACTGTCAAACAAAGGTTACCATTTAATACACTGTACTAGAGGTTTCTAAATTTTTCATCTTCACTGCAGCCCTGAGGACAACTGAAACACTCACACAGTAAAGCACTGATCAAGCAAGACAAATACATAAAACCTAAATACACACATTAAAAGGAGCAGTATATGCATGAAAAGCAAAACCAGATGAAGTCAGTGCCTACAGATAGTTCAGTTTAGAGCTCATGTGAAGCCTGGATGAAGTAGAACGTCTTACCTTATTGATTTTGACCCAGAGGCCTTGGCTGTTACAGTACTCCTCCCCTGTTGTCCGGATACAGGTCCCTTTCTTTGGCTCTAAGGTGTATTTGCATAACTTCTTGCTGTGTGGAGCCTGATGCGGACTTTCAAAGACAGAAATGACTGTTTTTCCGACGCTAGAGCTGGAACTGGACGGGCCCGACGAGGCAGAGGAGGTGGACGATGAATCCTTGCAGACTTTATAGCACACCTCTTTGGGGACATAACACAGACACTCCGGCACCAGCTCGCTCTTCCTGAAACTCTCAATGCACCTGTTTAAGAAGCGGATCCTGCCAAGCAGCAGGTGAGGGCTGTCGGCCAACGACATGATGGGGATGGTGGAGGCGGCAGTCAGCGGCACAGTCGGCTGACATTACAACACCGTCCTCTTTTGTTTTGGTTGCGCAGGGACGCTTCTGTCAAACAAACCACACAAAACCGAATATTCATGAGGAACCGGTGCTTTCATTAAGCACAACAAATAACCCTCAGCAGTCAAATTCTGTGCCATTACTTGCTATCCAACTATTTCTTTCAAGGGTGTGTAGATAGTCTATAAGGTCAAAATCCCTGTGGGAGTCATCAAAGTAGACAGTAACCACTCCTCTTGGTGATAACATTAAGTTAGCTAGCATTAGCAAGCTAGCTGTGTGAATTATTGCATACTCAGCCGACATCCAGGTGACTAAACACGTGAATATGAGTCAAGTATAGAGAACAGTAACACACAAAACAAGATTAAGGAGACAGTAACACATGGCGATGATTACTGAGCACATACCTTTACTGTCGACAGGTGTTTTGGTTGAGAAAGTGTCTATCGGTGATGATTTGTATGATTGTGACAACGCGGAAGTCCTTATCACAGTTTTGACCCTTTGGAATTTCCGTCGTTTGTATTTCAAAATAAAAGTCCCACTGCCCACTTTCGTCTATTCTCAACTTTTTACTTTAAACAATTTCATGAATTGTTTAAATTAGTTTTATCCAGCCAGTTGAATATTTCTTATTTTTAAACAACTTCCTACATTACTGAATGATAACGCTGCTCCACAGTCTGTAACAGTAACAAAAAAAAAAAAACAAAAAAAAAAAAAAAAAAAAACAAAAAAAAAAACAAAAAAAAAAAAAAAAAAGACGAACGACAAACGACAAAACAGGCCAAAGCCTTACAATATTTTCTGGAAGAGAAATGCCTGCTTTAATACTGGCTCAAATGTGCATTTTCTATCTTCTTGAAAAAAGTGTAAAAACATGGCACACTGCTTACATTTATGAACACGAGATTTGCCAAACTTTGCATTACATAAGAAAAAAAATTTGCTTAATATTTGGTATCTGTGTATTTATGTGATTTGTACTTGGACTGAACTTTTTAATGTATTTTTCCTTTATTCATATTTGTGTTTTGTTGAAGAACAGATAGTTGGGTACTAAACAAGCTAAAGAAATATTTGAAATCACATATGATTAAACATTTAGATAGTGATAATCCACTCAACAATAGCAGGCTTCATCTACTTCAATGCACAGCAAGAGTTAGTTGTGTGACTAGATGAAATCAATCAAAATCAATCAAAATCAATCAATCAATCAATCAATCAATCAATCAATCAATCAATCAAAAATATTTAATTTATTAGATCAAAAGTGAAATCTCTCTATATGTATTTAAATTCATTTCAGTTTACACCAAACAGGAAAAGTAAAAATTTAATAATAAAACAACAATATTTTCCACAATAAAGTACAATATTAGCAGTAGTATGTCAGATAATTTTAGTTTTTTGGATCTATTTCAATTCTAATCAGTGTGTTTTCTTGTGCTTTGTGATTGTTAAGTTTAATATCACCATCAGGAGAATCATCACCATCCTCATCCTGATTTGGATGTGGTGAAATATCCAACAGAGATGGGAGGCTTGCACCACGCAGGATGCCTTTGCCCCTTTGCAGAAGGTTGTCCAATCCATCACCCGGAGATCCTTTCAGAGGAAAATACTTTGTCTTTACAGGACCTTCTGCAGGGTGATGAATCTCCAGATCCTCTACACTCATCCTACAAACGGAGGATAAAACATCTTACACATAATTTTTGCAATAAGATTATTATAAGTCTGCATTAATTTGTAACAAATTGGTGACCTCATATCAAAGGTGGAGCCTTTAAAGGCAGGTTTGAGTGTCTCTGCCACCGTTGACAAAGTGTAAGGGACAGAGAAATGTTTCTGCGCCCAGTACTTGTCTTTCACAAGTGGAGCCAAGTTCTGGTACATGTCATCCACAGCCAACATTGACACCTAAAGAAGAGAGAAACACAACAAAAATTACAGAAGTTATCACTGTATGAAATAGTTTAGAGTATTTAAGAGTACTAGTAGTAGAGTCTGTGGTCTGTCAAATTCATAGGAACAACCTCAATGTTTCTGTCAATCAGCTGGTTGGTTTCAAAGTCATCATCATCTTCACCAAATGGATTGATGATAAGCTCTCCAACCTGCACAGTGCAATCAAGAATTAATTATATTTTCATCGATCAAAACATAGTCAATCCCCAGAAGAGAAGTAATGACTGTCAGGATTACCTTGAGCCAGCCAGTGTAGAAGAAGAACTGCAGCAGAGTGAAAACAGGCACGTACATGTCCAGAACGTGGTCCTTGTATCCCTTCTCAGGGTTCAGAAATTGTCGACCAATCACGCAGAAGCCAAAAAACGAATAGACTGCTATCGTAACAACCTGCACTGGCAAAAAGTGACTTTTAGAATATTTTTTTTGTGTAACAGTGATGCATGTTACCATTCAAACAACATTCAGGCACTTTGACTTTACCTGGGTATAGACCAGAGGGATACTTATCCAGTCATAGTGAAACAGGAGGCTACATTTGGCTCTGTAATTGTTAAGCTCCTGTAAATGCACAATACAATTTATGAGGTTATAAATAGTTTCTGCAGTTGTATTCTCTTATCAGGGTGGCATGTCACTATGGATTTAGGGTGAATTTACTACTAGTGGTGGAGACTAACAAAGACATTTATTGCTACATTTTGCAACCCTAACTTCAAAAAAGTTGGGACAGTGTGTAAAATTTAAATAAAAACAGAATGCAGTGATCCACAAAATCTCACAAACCCATATTTTAGTTGAACATAGAAAATATTTCAAATGTTTAAAATGACAAATTGTACCATTTGAACAAAAAAAAGAGGTAATTTTGAATTTAATGGCAGCAACACTGAAAGGAAACAGAAACATTGTGTAACTAATTAGATTCATTTGAAACAGGTCAGTAACAGGACTGGGTGTAAAAAGGGTATATTACAGAAGCTGAGTCTCTCAGAAGTAAAGGTTGGCAGAGGTTCACTTATCTGTGAATCTACAAAATGTAGAACAACAGAATAATGTTCCTCAACATATAATTGTGAAGCCTTTGAATATCTGATCATTGAACATCCAGCTTGGATCAGCACTCAGTTCAAAAGCCTGCATCTGTGATGGTATGGGGGTGAATTAGTGCCAGTGGCATGGGAAATTTGCACATCATGAAAGTCACCATTGATGCTGACAGGCACATATAGGTTATGGGGCAACATATGCTCCCATCCAGACAACTTTTTTTAGGGATGACTGCATAATTCAGCAAGATAATGCTAAACTACAAACTGCATCTGTTACACTGGCATGGCTTCATAGTAGAAGAGTCCAAAACTTTCACCAACTGAAAACATTTGGTGCATCATCAAACAAAACATATGAAAAAGAAGAACCAGAACTGTTGAGCAGCTAGAATCCTATTTGAGGCATGAACTGGACGACATTCTTTCTACCAGAGTTTTTTCAGTTCACCGACATTTACAAGCAATTGGTAAAAGAAGGGGAAATGCTACATGGTGGTAAACATGACCCTGTCCAAACACTGTGGAGACATGTTGCTGCCATCAAATCTAAAATGACCTTATGTTTTTCTTACATTTTCTCTGTTCAAACATTTTGAATAAAATATGGAATACTTCTGCCACAAATGGTTACCTAAACAAAAGCTCATTTAGCAATTTTTTATATTTATTTATTTATTTTTATTTATTTATTTTTTTTCCTATATAGAAATGGTGAAATCACTCACATCCATCAGCAGTCTCAACGCTATGTCATCTCTCACTCGACCCTCCTCTCGAGCTCTTGATGCCAGGTTAGAAAACCACGTCAAAGGCATCCAGTATTTGTTGAAATTACACTCAAGCGACTCCAACAGTTTTAGCTCATGTGTCGTCATAAATCCTGCACACAAACAACGGCATATGATCAGGGGACAGGCAATATATTTTTCCAAAATTAGATGTGCAATTGAAGTCAGAAAAGTCTTTATAAATAAGTAGAATTAACATAATTTAAACACAAGAACTCAAAATCAAATATCAAGACAGGGTGAGTCAGAATCCATTAAGAGTACCGTGAATTGAAAACCATTAAAATGGTCTCAGCTTCATGGTTTAGTTGCTGTTGGATTAATTCTATTATTCATGAATCTGCATTTTACAAGCAAATTCACTTCAAACAGGTTATTTGGTTTGAACCATTAAAAATTTTTTTTTGAGAGAAATCAAACAAAAGTAAAAGTTACAGCTCTTTACATATTTATTATTTACATATGTTACGTATTTTTACTCAAGTGCTTAAATACCTGTTTGACGTACTTATACTCTGCAAAATCTCCACTGCATTTGTCTAACACCTTTAGGTACTTTTCAGATTACACATCTTTATACCCTTCCCATGATCATATAGAATACAATGCACTGTTATAGATTAAACTACTCAACACTAGAAAAGCACTCGGAGAGCGCAGACCTCCGCCAAGGCAGATGAGTCCTTCCACTCATTCACTGTCGTTCTTACCAGCCTCAACAATGTGCTCTAAAGTCGGAAAGCGCTTGTGAACTCTTGTGCTAATGGAGCGGAGGATAAGAACTGAAGATAAGTTGGCATATCTCATGAGTGTCCGTCGCAGCAGCCGACCTCTCTCATCTGATCCGTGGATGTTTCCAGATACAACCATCATCAGGTTATCAGGCAATGGGAAACTGGTGTACTGACCCCACCATCGGTTAAAGGCCAGGGTCACATAGAAACCTGATGCCAGAGAACCACAGTGGATAAAAGCAACATACTGCAGAGACTTTTCTTTAATTGCTGCTTGTTTGAGGCCAGGTTGCTTACCTAATACAAACAAAACTGGGATGAAGTTGGTGTTGGTGAACTGATTACAGTAAATGGCGATACGCTCAAAGAGATCCTGCTGCTTTGGAGTGAGGAGGAACCTGTGATGGAAAATCATATACTGTCATTAATAGAAAAATGAGAAAGCCCAGCCTCAATCAGATGAGTTTACTTACCTGTAAAACACACTGAAAAACAGATAAACTCCACAAAACACCAGCAACTCCTTGTAAAGCAGCCTGTAGATGCTTCCCTTCCACCTGAACAGCAGCTTGGAGAAGCCTCCAAACCTGGCATTGGCCACCTCGAGTGAGTAGGAGACTGTCATGTCTGCTCCAGAAGTGGAAAACTGCTGCTGATGTAAATTAATTTATCTTTGAAAATCCCCACCACCACTTCAGCTGTGAGGGCAGGTGTATCACAGGTGAATTCCACTGTTGTGGGAGGAAAGGCTCTCCCTCTGGGCGTCCCTTTAAAGCTCACTGCTGGTGCTATAATTCATCTCCTTTCATTTATTGCGTGGGAACATAGAGGAGCTCTCATTCATGATCACAGCCTCTTTATCAAGTGTTTTTTGTGTTTTTTGAGGAAATGATGTTTTGTTTGGGATCATCAATTGTCTAATCACCTTCAGTAATCATTATTATTTGACTGTGTTACCTATGTTACTTTTGTATTCCATTAAAACATTTTTTTTTTACCTCTCCCAAGTAATTTATAGCCATTTGTATAATAATATCGTCTGCATTTTGCATTTTTTTCAGCAAAAATCTGGTGTTTTCCTGTATTTAATTTCTTGTCATATAGATGTTCATAAAAACTAAAAGTGATTGAAAATGAAAACTCCAGAAAAAGTAACTTCTGCAGAAAAGTATGTCATTAACTGAATGTACACATAGGATTTACTGGAGAATCAATGTTGCAGAGAATCACTACATAGCATCTGAACGTCCAGATGGGTCATGTCTGATGCCACTGAAAAGCTGAGGAACTGCGTTTTACCCAAGTTATTTACATGTATTAATAAGATTAATGGTCAGCCCTACGAAGAACTGGCAACATGTCCAGGGTGTCCAGAGATAGGCTCCAGCGACCCCCACGACCCTAGTGAGGATAAAGCAGGTTCAGATAATGAATGAATGAATGAATAAGATTAACGATTCAAAAGTTATTGAACATTTATTTTATATCAGTAGATGCTTTGGTTGCCGGTGACTGTTTAGGTCTTTTACGGCTAAAACATTATTATACTTTTTAAAGGATGTGTTTTTCTTGCAGCATTGCAGTCAAACATATATATAAAAATGCTCTGCAATAAAGGTTCTATGAGTAATGTTTTTGGGGGAAAAAAGCTGATATATGTAAATACACTCGATCTCATTTTAGATCACTTGTATTTAATGTTAATGTATTTAATTTCATGTCACAGAATGTGCACTAAAATTTAAAATAAGAATAACTTGTGGAAGTTTATAAATAACACTTGTTTTATTATTCTTTAGGATTCTCTTTTCAATATAAAATTTACATGAACTTATTAACCTAAACATTTTTTGTACAGTTAAAGGATGATATGGGTTAACTTTGAGGACTTACTATATTATAAAACATATACCACACTGACAGTGTACCCACAGCTATCATTTCTTTTTGCATGTCAGTTAATTAGTTTTATTTCCTCCAAACTTTAACATAATGCTTTCATGTTAATGTTGATCCAGACCTATTTCTACTGTTTTCCTTCAGATCCTGTTGTGAGGCTAATATCGTCTTACTGAACATCTAATCACTCTCTGAGCGTGGTGACTGAGTGACCAGTGCAGTTCTTTCAGTGTTATTTACTGTCCTAGGCATCAGTATCTGTGAAAACAACCATGCCCAATGTGTTTAAACACATTTACACAGACCTGTCAGATGGCTCCCTCAGCTTTTGTCATTGGCTGCCGTGCCTAGTTCACTTGTTTGTTTTTCACATCGTTACAGCGGCTCCCTGTCAATCATACTCTTTTCCATCAGTGTTTTATCCTCTAACTGTGTTTGCCTTCCACTGACGGGATATTTATGGTGTCATCAATCCTCCATTAGAGGCAGGGGATCACTGTGGACTTCCCCAGGAATGGATGTTAGTAAAGTTACTCAAGTACTGGAGCTTCTTCAGGGTATTTTTTATATATTTGAGATACTTCATATTTCTACTCCACTACACAAACAACTGTTGTACTTTAGCTCCACTGCAGCCCCCCCCCACTCCCAAAAAAAAAGTTAAAAAAAAAAGTATATATTAGACTCCAATTCCAAAAAAGTTGGGATGTTTTGTTTACCTTACATTTTGTTCAGATATCGTCAACCTACATCAACCTACATTTTGTTCAGAATAAAACATAAGAAGCGTAAGAAACATTTGAAATGAGAAAATGTACAGCTTGAGGAAAAATAAGTTACTTCTAGAATTTGACACAGCAATATGTTGCCAAATAGTTGAGACAGAACCATGTTTACCACTGTGAAGCACCTTTTATAATTAGAATAGTTGCTGAGTTTTGGGAGGGGAATGTTGTCTTATTCTTGTCTGGTACAAGACTCCAGATGCTCAACGGTCTTGGGTCATCTTTATTGTATTTTTCATGTCATGACTCACCAAATGTTCTTAATTGGTAAAAGGTATGAACTGCATGCCATCCAGTTCAGTACCCAGAGCCTTCTACTCTGATGTTATGCTGCTGTAACAGATGCATTTTGTGGTTTAACATTATCAATGTGCAAAGCCCTCCTAAAAGATAGTAGCATATGTAGCTCTAAAAGCTTTATATAGCTCTCAGTATAATGTTGGCTTTCCAGATGTGTGAGCAGCCGATTCCATGCACTAATGTGACCCCATACCGTCACAGATGAAGGCTTTTGGACTGAACACCGAAAACAAGTCAGATGGTCCCCCTCCTCTTTAGTCCAGGGGATGCAGCTTCCATGGTTTCCAAAAAGAATATAAAATTTCAATTTGTGTGACCACAGAATAGTTTTCCACTTTGCCTCAGTCTCCTCAGCTTTCTCAACTCTTTTTATACCCAGTCATGTTTCTGTCCTGTCGTCAGTTAACATATTTGATGTTCCACATATTGTTTGTTTTTGATGCCACTTATATTTGGAGCCATTTGTTGCCTCTGTCCCAATGTTTTTGGAAATTTGTTGCTGCCATCAACTTCAAAATTACCTTATTTTTTGTTAAAAATTACATGTTTTGTAAGCTTAAACTTATGATTTGTGTTGTAATGAATGAATTATGTTTTTTATTAAATTTGTAAATCAATGCATTCTTTTAAAAAATATTTTTCACATATAGTATGTCTCTTTGTCTTGAATCAGGGTCGTACATTGAAGATAATCACATTAGTTCTTCAATAATTATGATCCACTACCCTAAAATGGACCATTTTATAGATGCAGTTTTTGTACTTTAAGTGTATTTCAGTGGTAATACTTTTAACCTTGTCCTGAGGCAGTGAATGTACTTTTACTTGCAGCAGAGTATTTGTGCATTGTGGTATTACTACTTACTGAAATACTTGAATACTTCCTTCTCCACTGGACTTCCCTGTTCTCTGTCACTGAGCTGAACTGAACTGACCAGTCTCTCCACTTTCACTGCATTTATTATCAGAAGATTTATCACGTTGAAGTTTGGGCCTTCCCTTGTAGATGTCATTTTCCATTCCTGTCACTAGATGGTACTGTTGTCATGTGTAGCAGGGCTTTGAGGAGCTTCTGCCCTGAGGCTCGTCCAGTCTGTCTGTATTTAACACATAAACAAAAACAACTCAAAAGCTACTCTATTGACAGACAACAAATGATTGCATTACTTTGCATTAAAACTGAGCAATTGAGCCATTTTACAGATATTCTTATCTGAGAATGCAGGTTAGTTGTCAATATAACCATTATCTGGTATATTTCATATTTTTGTCTCCTAAAATGTCAGTTTTTTCTGTCTGTAAAACACATTTCAAATCTCTACTCGTTTTTGTGTTTTTTCTAACACAACGACATGTCAGAATGAAGCAAGAATTTATCATGTCTACAGTGAATCTGAGGTTTTCCTCATGTCTCAGACTGAAGGACAATGGCTGGTCTGTGATTTTAAATATGTTCCCAGATCAGGCCCCCATGCAGTAGATAGTGTGATTGTCTCATTCATTTCCTGGCTTCAGCAACTGAATCTACTGGTCTGGGGCTAAGACCTCTGAGAACAGCACAGAAAGGGCAGGTCCGTGCTGATCGTTTAGGTAACCCAATGCCATGATTACAACTTCCCACGCTGAGTGAAATTAGAGCCCAAAAGAAAAGTGGGATTTCAGGTAGCTGGGGGATGCACTGGGTCATTGTCAGGCCAGAAAGAGTCGACAGGCCTCGAAAGAAGAAAAGATCTAGAGCATGCCCTGAAAAATGCAGTTGACTGGTGACAATTGTTAATTTTTCTGGTTTTTATGTTCCTTGACACATACAGTGCTGAGGCAGGGGTCTCAAAAACGGCATTTATTAGTCTTTCAGTGACATTAAAATGTGTTGCATACAAATACAATCAACACGATGCATCTTCCTAAAGAAACACAGTAATGAAATTCAGTGCATTTATTACAAATGAACCCACAAAGAGGAGTTTTAATGCCACAGTGTTATTCATAGGTGTAACAGTGGCAGTGTGACTGATCCTCAAAAAATATACATACATCAGATGTCTTTGCAAGACCCAGATGTGTTCCCAATGTTACAACCAGGGCCAAAATGGGGTCAAAGGGTAATTTTGTGACTGGGTTCTTTACTGCAGTCACAAAATCATAAACAGAACATAACTTAAAGTATGCCCCAGGATCCACTTGGTGTAAATGTTTTCAGTCATCAACAACCTCTAAAATAAAAATAACGACATCAGTTGGTCAATCAGAAAAAATAAGCATTCATTTAAAAGCTGATTATTGCTTTTTGGAAGTAAAAATGTAAAAAAAAATATTTGATTCTTTTTATTGCATATGGATTGATATTTGTGAGTGTAAACGTACACTCTGAAAGTGTCAATTAGTGCTAAAAAAAATTAGAGAGAAAACAGAGACTCTTTTTCTGAATGATCAGTTTACAAGGAGATAAAATCTGATTTACTGGCAATAAAAATAACATTTACACTATGGATTGTAATTGCAAAATTAAAACTTTATGCCTTTTACCTGAAAAAATGTATATAATATATATGTCCCTTTGTACAATGATGCATTTCCAATTTTTCTGTGGAAAAATTACAAACTGTAACATTCACTCGTTTGTCTCAGTCAGACTCCTTTTCCCAATCATTTTGTTTTTTTTTGTTTTGTTTTTTTTTTTCAGACCTGCAAGATTTTGGTCCTCATATCATTACAATGTCAGTAAAAAAAATCTTTAGAAGATGGAAAACATGTGAAAACTTGTCTGGAAAATACAGCTAGTTTATTTTAATCTCTTTTTTCCAGGAAGGTCCACACCCGTTGCTGCACCAACTCGCACTGAACACCAGCCAATTAATGTTCATAGAGTGTGAGTGAGATGTCTGTCTGCTTTCCATATCTGAGGTAACAATCAGACAATCGTGTCTCTGTGTCCTACACGTTGACGATGACCCGGATGTTCAGCGTTGTCTCTAGAGTCCTCTCCAGTGTCATTATGTTTTAACACCACTACACAGATGCAGCTCTGTAAAGTATCTCAGTTTACTGAACCAGCACTACACAGATCTTTATCTTCCATCAGTACTCATCAACATTTATACGTGCATGTCATACCTTCATGCAGAACCTATAGTGTGTGACACAAAGCCTTATTTAATCTGCTTATAAATTTAGACTTCTCAACTAAGCTGCACATTCCTCATTTCACATTAAATTAACTGTAAGCATTGTAATAGGATTAGTCACTGCACAGCACCTACATTTCTGGCTGTGCATCTTATTGTCAAACACTCTGATGACAAAAACAATATGAGGTCAAACTGGAATGCATATGACAATTACACCGGGGTGAGGTAAAGGGAAGTAAATATAAAACCTGGCTTGTCTCAGAAAAAATGACTAAAACGCAAAGTTATCCACAATGTCTCCCACTCAGTGAAACAAATAGAAATGTACATTAACATGGAGTGCAGCATTAAATAAAGTGTCAGTCATTGTATCTTTGAAATTGCAGCTTTTTGTTTTCTGTTGAAAGAAAAAAAAAGAGGGCCTCCCTTTTAAACCGTCACTGCGTTCCTCAGGTCCCAGAGGACAAGCTCCGGATTAAATCACTTCCTCTTACATTGTGATACTACAGTGGTCGCACCACGCTGTCTCTGAGTCAGATAACACACACAGTCTCTCCTCTGTGCTTTTAAAGGAATAGTCAAACATTTTAACACAGGTACGTTTATGCTCTCTGGCCTTGAGATGAGAAAACTAGTATGAATGTAGAGTCAGAAGGACCAGAAACAGTTTATCCAAGCCTAATATTCATCCATTCATTCATTTTCTGAACCCGCTTTATCCTCACTAAGGTCACGGGGGTCGCTGGAGCCTATCCCAGCTACATGTGGGCAAAGGTGGGGTACACCCTGGACACGTCTCCAGTTCATCGCAGGGCTGACACATAGAGACAAACAACCACTCTCACACCTATGGGCAATTTAAATTAACATTAACCTATCAGTGCATGTCTCTGGATGGTGGGAGGAAGCTGGAGTACCCGGAGAGAACCCACGCAGACACAGGGAGAACATGCAAACTCCACACAGAAAGGTCCCAGGTGTTGGAATCGAACCCAGGACCTTCTTCCTGTGAGGCATGAGTGCTATCCACTGCACCACCGTGTCACCTCCAAGCCTAATATTTAAAACAAATTACTTTTTATATCTCACATTTGACACGGTATGCACACACATATGAGATTTTGTGATTAGCAAAAATAAATATCATCGCTCTTGCGGCTGTTTGCAGAGAAATACACACTTTCTAGTTGTTACATTTCTTTGTTTTTTGTGAAATTAAGAAACAGGTTGCAAAATGTCAGCAGAGAGGTGAAGTCTGACCCGTTCTGCTGTTCCCCAGTGGATCAAACTAGAAAAAATATGAATGGTGGGCAATGGCAAGAGACTTATTTTTTTTAACTCATTTGAACTGTGTCACCATCTATATTATAAAAGCCAAGTGGCCTCTGTCTTTGTGCTTGTATGTGTGTCTGGGGATTCACACAAAATCCAGAAAAAGCTGACTGCTGCAGTTTGGCATCCTTATGTATTTGTGGTCAAGGAACAGACTTGCAAAAACGGCAAGTTGATAGGACCAATATTTTGGGAGATTATTAGTAATTTTGGAATTCAATAGCCTTACAATCATGTTGCTATACTCACAATGCTTTGGCGGTGACTGCTGGACAAATGTGGTACAGCATACACGAATACTCAGCATAAAAATGACCACATCTAGAACCCATGAATCCCCACGAGTCAACACGCTAGTTTACACATATGATGTTTGTCTGTTTAAAATATAATTGTAGTCATGAAAGTTTGTGGTAAAGATGGTAAAAAGTAATACCTAGATTTATGTGAAACACTTGTTAAAGTGTTATTATTATTATTTATATTATATCCATCCATCCATTTTCTGAGCCCGCTTTATCCTCACTAGGGTCGCCGGAGCCTATCCCAGCCACTTAAGGGCAAAGGCGGGGTACACCCTGGACATGTCGCCAGTTCATCGCAGGGCTGACAT
>JAPQRP010000011.1:23710696-23723231 GCA_037367295.1 Apogon hyalosoma | reverse complement strand
ACTGGTGTGGGAAGCGAACCCAGGACCTTCTTGCTGTGAGGCACGAGTGCTACCCACTGCACCACCGTGCCGCCCCTATTATATTATATATAAATTATTATTATTATCTTATCTCAGGACATTTCACTTTCACATTCTTCAAGGGTGAGGTGAAAATACCTTAAAAAACATGAAAATAATTTAAAGTCAAAGATTATGTGTAAATTATCTTAAAATTCAAATGGGATTAAAAGAAATTGTCTCTTGTATCCCATAGAGCGCAAGGGGATGGGGTAAGACTTGAGCTCACTATTGTAATTATTTATTTATTTATTAAAATTTTGAGCCGTTTCCTCCACTGCAGGTTAACAACAGGCTGATTTCAACTCCACAATTAGAAAATTCACAACAGCCTGTATTTCCTAAAATTTACAGATTCATGATTTAGGAAAAAAAAAAAAAAAAATCAAGCAACAGCTATAACGTACAGGTAACAAAAATAATATATGGCCATTTTGTCAAAGTTCAGAGGTCAATGTAGAACTGCCATAATATAAACAAATTTCCAACTGTGATTTTTTTGTAACTGGTGTACATAAGTACTTTTTTCCTTTCCTGATATACACCACCAGTAACAAAATCACAGATAAATACAGAAATACAAATGCTTCTCATGTAAAATCACCACTATTTCCCCAACCTTTCATAGCAAATCTTGTTTGAAAGAACATCTTTTCTGGACTGTTAACATACGTGTCAGAAGAAGTAAGTAAAGAAATAAGAAAAAGATTCATGGAACCGTGGAAAATGAGTTGCACATTAAATATGTTATTTATTCTGAATTTTGGTCCAGAGCTAAATTTCAACATTAGTATTGTATACTCAGTTGCTTATTCTTTACTGGAAGGAGTTGAAATTTTTTAGTTTTAATTTGATTTAATTTGATTTCAGCAGCAGTTATTTAGATGAATACATCGTTAGCCTCATAGCATAACTGACCTAGTCATATTTTTGGTCAAATTGTGATATCTGTGTAACTTTACTCTCCTAAAACTTCTGATTAATGTTTTATCATTGGCTATGACCTGAAAAAAATATGATTTAGGCAATTATGCTTTAAGGCTAATTTCAATCCAATCCAATGAAATTTAGCAATTGGTGAGACTTATAATGTGCATATTTATATTGAAATTTCACTCAGAGGGAAAGACTAAAAATTCAGATCTAAAATCCTATTTTAAGCAGGGCTTTAGGATTTTCCAGATTGTCTAATAATGAGCTACATGACATATTGACCTTTTTATCTTTAACTCTTGGCAAATATGTGGGCATTCTTAATGTTTGAAACAAAATGTTGAACTATCCTTTTAATATGTGGTCATGAGAGGTCAACACTCTCATACTCGCCGTGGTCTGAGTCCTCCAGTTCGATACCGGGCACCAGGCTGTAGTATTCAGTGGACTGGGTCAGGTAAGCCTTCTCCCTGTCGGCAGAGTCCTTCATCACTTCTGTCACGCTGACCGTGTCCAGCTCAGTCTTACTGGTGCCACGTGGCTCCTGGAAGCCCAGCCTCCCATCTGTGGAGCCAGAACAGAGGGCAGTGGGCAGAGATTCCACGGAGCCAAGCTTGATCTCCACCTCTTCATAGATGTCCCTGGTGCTACCCAGGAGGGTGGATGCAGGGCGCAGCAGTAGCTGGTTCTTCAGGACGCCTTCGGTTTTGCACTCTGCAGCTTTGTTCTGCTCAGTGACGACTGGCGGCGCCTTGCTGCGATGCTTCTGGCCGTTACAGTTGGACATCCTCCCCTTTGAGTTGTTGAAAACAGATCCTTCTTTCTTTGTCCTCTTCCTCCCGCAGCACCAGCAGAGCACCAAGGCGGAGAGGATGAGGAGGGGGAGCACGATGAAGAGAGCGGTGAGGCCGGCCGGGCGACACACGTCGTTAATCTGCAGCGTCCACACAGACCTGCCAGCCAGGTGTCTGGGAGAGAAGCAGGTCAAGTTTGCAACCAGATCCTGCAGCCTGGTAGTCCTGTTAGCCACCCTGCCTGCATCCAGACCCTCCAGCAACAAACAGGAGCAGTCCCAGGGGTTTCCATCCAGCTCCAGCTTTAGCAGGTTGGGCTTCTGCAGGACAGAGTCTGGAAGAAACTGCAGCTGGTTCCCCTGAAGGTTTAACATTTGAAGGCTGTCAGAGTCATGAAGGAAACCCTGAGGAAGCTCTAGAAGCAGGTTACCTTTCAGATCCACCTCCGTAAGACTGGACTGGCTGGACAGAAACTCCTGAGGCAGCATGGTGAGTCTGTTGTTATTTAAGTAAACCTTTTCTAGAGTGAAGATTCCCATGGCACGCATATCCACATGAGTGATATTACAGTTGGACAGATCCAGTATCTGTATATTTGTGTCATTTGTAAACACAGACCAGTGCACGTGGCTGAAAGAGGAGCCAGAGTAGTTGAGGCAGCAGACATCAGCAGGCACCGCAGAGGGAAACCGGGACAAAATGGTGGCAGCTGGACACACACATCCATTCACATATCCTGTTCTCACCAGGACTATGAAAACCAGAAGAGCGCCCCACCAGCAAACCATGTCTGAAACACAAAACGCAGCAAAACAAAAGCCAGAAGGTCATCATACCCCTACAACCACGATGAGAATTCATGCATCTTCCTCAACCCTACCTGCCGCTCTGTGTGACTCAATATTGGTGTCTTTATGAAGGCTTCTTAATGGGCTTGTAAACAACTTCTCTGAGGGTTGCTGTGAGGTTTGTAGGAGTTGGCATGGTGACACAGGCCACTAGGGATCAGGAGTCCAGTGTTTGGCTGTGAGAGAGGAAAGAGGAAACAGATGCTACTATGACTTCTACTTAAAGACGGTGCAGTTAATAAGCAGATAAGGCTATAAAAACATTGCAAATAGCGAGAACATCGGCCTGGTCCAAGACTGTTAAATAAAGCTTTGAGAAATACTTGTTAGACCATCTGTGATTTTTCACCACTAATTCAGTAACAACCCATCACATCCACTGAAATGGATAAACAGTTACAATTTCTAACAAGATCACAACAAAATACATTCAATAATTTGGAGATGAAAGATCACGCACAAAGAGGGTTGGCTGTTTGAGAAGAGAATTGCATGATGGGAAGAAGACTATGTTTTTGTTACTTCACAAAGAGAACTTTAGTGAGAGAGTCATAGCTAAGAGACTGCAAGATCCACATAGGAAGCACCAGGAAACACATAATCCATAAAATTGTTAAAACAATTATTTCCAAAGCTGTAAATATCTTAAATACAACAAAAGTCACACAACTCTAAAACTGTTACACAATACTTTCCAAGTATCCAGGTATGATTTCAGTGTAGTGTTAATTAGTTTTGCAAGTTTAAAAAGGGTTTGATTTTATTTTAATGACTTGTTTTAGTTGACTTTTTATTGAATACACAACATAGAACTACATTTAATTGTTGTGCACCATTCTGTTAGAATAGAATAAATAGAACAGAACAGAACAGAACAGAACAGAACAGAACAGAACAGAACAGAACAGAACAGAATATAATAGAATAGAATAGAATAGAATAGAATAGAATAGAATAGAATAGAATAGAATAGAATAGGACTTTATTGTCATTATTCAGTGTTTCTCAACCTTTTTGAACAAAGGCTCACTAGTGGCAGCATGAACCCTCCCTATCCCCGAAAAAATTTGGGACCAGGGGGATGGGGTGGGGTTGGGTACGTTATGTGGAAGACGTGGTGGGTTGTATAGCTCTGTAGATAAAGCCCCCCTCACCTCAGCATTTCCCACCTGCTGTCCCCCAAAAACAAATTTACGAGCTGGGGGGCAGGGGGGGGGGTGTTGTGAAGTATGTGTCTCTGTCATACGGGTCTACTGCCCCCATTGAGAAACACACTAATAGCCTAACCGCTTACATTTCAACATGGGGGGAATCTGCTGCATCTTTGTACAAATAGCCAGTGAGTCCATGATTTTTCGTGATTTTTTTCCCTCCCCTCCTTTGCTCGCATACCCTCACACAGAGTGTGTGTGGGGGGGGGCATGGACACTCAGTCAGTCATAGTAAAAAAAAAAAAAAAAAAATCCAAAAAACAATAATGAAAATAGTGAAAATCCAATAAAATGCCAAATAATAAATAAAAATAGTTCAATAAAATATGGTGCAAATCCAAACAGATAATGATACAGACTATAGATTTTCACTCCTTGTTGTAGTTTTTGTTCATATACCTGCTTTGACCAGTAGAATAAAAATATAATGCCATTGGTTTTTAAATATGTTGTGTTTTTTTGTTTTCCTACTTCAGTTTGTGAAAATGCTTCAGCAGTTAATGTCAGAAAACAGAAAAACAAGGCTTTCGAGACAAATCTGAATAGTCTGATGTGAAACTGTTTCATTTCTCTGTAATTTCATGTAGTAGAAATGACCTGTTTATGACTACGTTAATGCCAGGTTTCTTTCCTGTCATGTGTCTATATTTGGAGTCCGTGACATGGCGACATTTAGGAGGCCATGCTCCTGGAAACATAAAGCAGCTAATTGCCGGTCACTTACGAAAATGTCCTATGCGCCTGGTGACGCTGTCTGAACTTTAAAAGCACATGTGGTCGACATAAACAAGGCCTGTCTTTTTCAAATGGCTTCCATGTGATGCAGGAAGAGGCAGACAGACAGACGGACGGACAGATGGACAGATAGGGAGAA
This sequence comes from Apogon hyalosoma, assembly GCA_037367295.1. Taxonomy (NCBI): domain Eukaryota; kingdom Metazoa; phylum Chordata; class Actinopteri; order Kurtiformes; family Apogonidae; genus Apogon; species Apogon hyalosoma. Next base: position 23,718,511 of record JAPQRP010000011.1, on the reverse strand, counting down.
AGGATTGTGTTTGGTCCTGACGTCACGCTTCCTCATCCACCACAATAGCTCTGGAAAGCTGCTCTACAGTTGGAGGGCAGGAATGTGCCAACTCCCCAACAACGGAGCCGAGTCATTAGCGGAGGGTTTAAGCAGGGCCACTGTTGTCAGCTGGAGTCTAAAGGGCCCTGACCTCCATGAACCACACAACAACCTGACTGCACCTGCTGATGACACCAAGAGCTTATATATGAAGTCAGGAAAAACCACGGAAAACCTCCTGAATAGAAATGAAAACTGAATGTAAGACTGTACTGAGTCGTATAATGTTTACATACAGTTTATCTGAACATTTTGAAGATACACCAAAAAGGCTTCACTAACAATGCAAAATATTCCCTACTGCTATTTTGGTCTACTTTTCACAGCTGTGTTTACATATTTAGTCTAAAAAACAGTGTCTTACTGGTTTTGATTAAGGTGATAAGGTGGTAAGCGACAAGGATTAATATCTCCACAGTTGACATATGAATTTCACACCTCATGACCTTCATCACAAATCTGAGCAATTCACTGTAAAACTTTAAGTTTGTATTTATTATGGCGTATGCTGCTTACCTCTTGGCCAGTTCACGCTTGTAAAAGAGATTTCAATCTTAATGGGACTTTATCTGGTTAAATAAAGGTTAAATAAAAAATAAATAAATTTTTAAAAACGAAGCATAAATTCCAACAAAAACTTTGACTTACTGCTTCCAGAAAACAAATGACAGATCTACTGATGAGTTTATATTCTTCTATATGCCACATATTATTATGATTTATACAGGATATACAACATACATGTATACTAAGGTATTTAGTTTTCTCCATGTTTTCTCTTTTAGTTAAATCTTTCCATTGCAGCACTTGTTGCCCTTTCTTGTTTGTCTATGTTACTTGCAGATTTGATATATTAATAAAGCAAAAAAGATTAAAGTAAACCCTCTACTCTAACAGAAATTATACTGTTCTCTACTCTATTTGGCATTTATATTTGTCATTTTTCATTGTAGTTCTAACACTATATGGTTTCTTCAGGTTTCAGCAAGTTAAATGTGATACTTTTAAAGACTTTTTAACCCATAAAGAGCCAAACATCCATCATCTACCAAAATCATTTACTGATCTAAACTGTTTAATCTCTGTTGATCCACTAATTTTTATCAATACATGTAAATAATTGGTGTAAAATGCAGTTAGTCATGTTTTCACAGTCATCGGATATGACCCATTTAGACGTTCAAAGGCTCCGTAGTTACCGTGGAAACACTGTCATCTTCTACAACACTGATTCACCAGTAAAACCCATGGAGTTGGATCAATGACAGTGGATGGACACACTTGATTTATGTGCAGTTAATAATAGATTTTGCTGAAAATGTCACTTTTTCTTCAGTTTTCTCTATTTTTGACATAATAACCCTCATCTTTGCTCTGAGCTTTTATGAACATCTGTATGATTAGTAAATTGAATGTTGGAAAATACCTGCTTTTCAATGAAAAAAAAAAACAAAAAACAAACAAAATACAGAAAAAAAAATCTAACAATAAATGGTGATAAACCACTTAAGGATGGTTAAATATAGAGAAAAATTCATTTGGGAACTGCAAAAATTGTCCCACTGGGTCCTTATGGGTTAAGACCATTAGGAATGCATTTTAGGAGCTCATCTGTGTCAAGTCACACCAGGGTTAGACTTTGGTGATGTTTGTGATGTGAATACAGAGCAATGATGACAGATATTCTCAGGTACACCCAAAGGTCTTGATTTGAGTGTTTTCTTGAGAGAAACTTCTGATGCATTACTTTCAACAAGCACCAACCAAACCCTAAGTCAAATCTGCACACATAGATGGATCATTAACCCCAGAATAAAACCCCAACTCAATGAAACAGTTTGAGACACAATTGTGACACATTTACATGTATGTGTTTATAGTGGTGCAAAGATGGTAGTGATGGTGATGAGGGATCTACGGATCACAAAAATATGAGTCTATAGTTGTGTATCCACAGAATATCAGGAACCTTCAGAAAGATGGCAGAAATTAAAAAAAAGAATTATGTGCGTTTCCATAAACTCATTTTGGGCAAACAATCAAACCTAGGGTTGTGTTGTACAATGCAAGTGGAATATTCTATTGTTTTCAAAAATGACGGTCTGTTTAAAATGTTGTCATTTGTCATCAGACACTTCCCATTGTGAAATTCTGAAGTGTGTAATAAATGTTATAGAAACCATCAATACTATACAAAAAAAAAGGCAAAATAACAAGGTGTGGCATTACACACACAGAGAGAGACAGACAGACAGATAGACAGACAGACAGACAGACAGACAGACAGGGTGCCTGCTCTTTATCCAAATAAAATTCCAGACTTTTTCAAAGCTGCTCTTTTTTTTCCCAAGACCTTGACTTTATGTACTTTTATACTTGCATGATTACTTTTTTGGTTAAGATTGTACCTGTTGTGTGCAGTAGAAAAGTTCATTGTAATAAATGTATGAATGAATGAATGGATGGATAATCCATGGCTGAGAGTCTCCTCTGTCCAGTCGTATTCTTGACATAAGTTCCTATTCTCTTGAAAGTGGAGAATGTCCGCTCAACCAGCCAGCTAGTGTCGGGGTTGGCTGACCTCTCCTCACAATGTCCAGCTTTTCTGGAAACGTCTGCCTTGAAAATGGATTTTAGTATGTTTGATATGAAATCATTTTCCTCTCCTCCGTCAGCCATTGTGGGTGTAAAAAATTCTACCTCAAATGTATTAATAGTTCAAGTCAATTCAATGAAATAAGCTTTACTGGCATGGATCAAAAATAACTAGAGTGTCGACCCGTGGGGACCGACAGCTTCTAACTGTGGTAGTTTTTATGCTGTTGTGTATTTGTGTAAGCTGTGCCACACTTGTCCTGCAGTCACCACCAAAGTGTTCTGGCCATAGCAATGTGATTGTAAGGCTATTGTACTCCAAAACTACTAATATATCCCAAAATCTTGGTCCTATCAACTTGCCATTTCTGCTAGTCTGTTCCTTGACCACAAATACATAAGTACACCAAACTGCAGCAGTCATTTCTCTCTGGATTTTGTGTGATTCCCAGGACACACACACACACACACACACACACACACACACACACACACACACACAGAGGCCACTTAGCTTTTATAATATAGATATTGCCAAAGCTATATCAAATAAGTTTTGCTCTTACCATCTAATCAGAGGCAGGATAAATGCTGACAATACTGGGGACTAGCTAGCTGACCCTGTGAGGCAAAATTGAAATCTGACTGGTTAAAGAGACAGTCCCAATGCTATGCAGTTTACGTAAATTACATGGGTCTTCACTACCCATTCTGAAGGCCCAGGGCAGATTACATGAACCCTGGCAACACGCAGAGACTGAAATCTGATTGGACAAAATATCTTACATCCATATACACGTACTGGAAACAGTACAGCCAAGAGAATCACTAAGAAAGGAAGAGAATAGTCTATTGGGAATAAATTAATACAATTTCAAGGAACAAATATTTACAATTTAGGTTGTAAATGTAGGTCAGCGTTTCTGATGATGTTTACACCAGCAGAGAAGGCCTTACTGGCCCTGATGGCCCACCACTGATGGAAATACACCCTGTGTCTACGGTGGCAGAAGTCAGAATGGCTGCCTATTTACCCCAGTGGTCATTTGTTGTACTGCAAGAGAATAATGCCATGCATTCAGAGGGCAAACATTAATGTTGTCACTTATATTTATAAGACTTTTCCAAAGTGTAGGAGTGAGGCAAAAAGTCACAGTTTTTACTTCTGCTTCTTTCCTTGTCTCTTGGTTTGCACAAGTTTAAAACCTCTCCAGAGATGAAATCTTACAGTTTTACCATAGAAACTGAGCAGTTTGTGTCATGAAGACAGAATTAAACATGTAACAAGAAGCCCAGTGGTTGATTTTGAGCCCTGCTTCATAAGTAGCAGAGCAGCGAGCCTCTCAAACAAATGCAGGAAGTGTGCGTCAAAGGAAAGACTTTTGTTGCTGGTGTGGATGATCTAATACCGCCAACATGTAAATAGAGCTGAATGTTTGACAGAGAACAGTATGAGAGGATAAGATATGATACTGTAGGTATGAGGGAGGCAGTAGTACGGTCCACCATAATCTATCAGGGCAAACGTGGAGATACAGTCTGTATTTCAGACCCTAACCAGGGAGAATCAAAAGTTGAAATTAACAGTTTAGAAAAAGCCTTTGCCATTAATGTAGAATCATTTTTATTCATTTGTTGATTTTGATGTTATTCAATTCAGTAGCTTTAGTTAAAGGTTCATTAATGAGAGATGCAAAAGTTAATTTGTGAATTATAAAAGGAAAAGGGTCCTTCATTATACACAGTAAGTTACATTATAGAGATTAATAAAGCTACATGTTTATATTTTTATGTACATACACAGGACTATAGTTCCTCTGTTATGCTGTTCAGTCCATTTCATCACTGGTACTTGATTATAAAGCTTTTATTTATTAACACATCTCTAGAAATGGGGGATTTTTTTTGCATATTTAAAAGAGCATTATTAATCAACATATGCTTTACAGGAATTTTGAAAAATGCAATCACAAATGATAGCTGACAAAAATATATACAGTACAGTGCCAAAATATTTGGCCACCTCTGGTGTTGTTGTTCTTGCAAGTTTGAAATGAACAGAAATATATCTCTTTTATTCGTATATGACAAGAAAATACAGGAAATATGTTCACAGTCTTAAAAGGCACAAAAAAAAAAACTGAACTAAATGGATTATAATGGTTAAAGTCACTATTTAGTGTGACCCCATGACAAGAATCAGCACAAACAGAAACATCTGACGTGTGTTGAATAAAACCTGGCATAAAACATTAGAAAATTAATGTAATAAATTTCATATTGTTTGAACAAAAGAGTTAAAGACATGTTCAGTACAAAGGGAGGTCACACTAAATACAACCACTTTGGTTCATAGAAGCTGTTTTTCCATGAAACATTTGTTTTTACTGCTGTACAGACTTCACATATATCCAGATTGGATCTTACTAATACAGAGACTGAGAAATGTATATGTGTGGTCATTATAACTTTATTAAACCAACAAACCCAATGTTGGCCTAGGACTTTTGCACAGCACTGTAACATAGGACTTAGATGAGTTTAACCCATAAAGACCCAGTGCTACTTTTGTGTCAGTTCCCAAAAGAAATCTCCTCTATACTTAAACTTTCTTAAGTGACTTATCACCATTTACTATATTACCTTCTGTATTTTGCATTTTATCAGTATGAGTCAGGTATTTTCCGGTATTTAATTCACTGATCATGTAGATGTTCATTAAAGCTCAGATTAAAGTTGACGGTTATTATATCAAAAACAGAGAAAACTGCAGAAAAAGTGACTTTTTCTGTAAAATCTACCGTTAACTGAACATAAAACAAGTATCTACAACCGTTGTTATTTATCAAACTCCATGGGTTTTTCTGGTGAATCAGTGTTGTAGAAGATGACAGTGTTTCCACGGTAACTACGGAGCCCCTGAACGTCCAAATGGGTCATATCTGATGACCATGAAAAGATGACAAACTGCATTTTACACCAATTATTTACATGTATTGATAGGATTAGTGGATCAACAGGTATTAAACGGTTTAGATCAGTAGATGCTTTTGGTTGGTGATGGATGTTTGGGTCTTTATGTGCCAAGTCTATCAGATGTCATACGGAGCCCTGTGAGCTACATTTAGGTCTTGGGTTAGTCGTGGTATTTCATGGTTAAACTCTTATTTGCATACAGTGCTGTTAACACATGACATATTCAAAGCTTTATCACTCTGGAGAGCAAAAGAAAGGTTCGTGTGTTCTCCAGTAGGTTACAATTTGCCTAGATTTGGACGCTTTGGTCTAAATGTTACAAATGGTACAGGAAGACCTTTGCACTGCAAAGAGCTAATTCCACACTTTCACTGATTACAACAGATGAATCCTGTCACAAGGCTGATAACGGTGATGGTCTAAAGGTTGCACCGCTCAACATGTTTCGGGTGATAAATCTGGCTTGTTTGAGTTTTACGCAGATGTGTTGAGTCTAAATATTGACAGATGAAGTTGATCTTTGGATTTTTTAAAATTGCACACAAACACAGCACAGATTGACCTTTGCAGAGCCTGCAGTGTGAGAGTATAGGACATCCATCACAGTACAAACCGTGGATTTTCTTGGAGTGTCTCCTCATAGGGTGTGTGTGTGTGTGTGTGTGTGTGTGTGTGTGTGTGTGTGTAGTTTAATCCTAGAGAACATGGATGATCTCACTCATGAACAATGTGAGTTTCTACATCCTCTGTGGCAGCGAACTTATTAATGGCCCTTATTCTCTTCTCATAAATTTCCATCATAAATGTCTGTTTATGAATTCAGGGCTGAAGCTTGTACCGTTAACTACCTAAAGATCATGCTGTCAGTTTTTCCTCTGGGAAGGTTTTGTTTTTTTTCTTTCTTTCAGAATTGAATGTTGCACATACTTTATTTATTTATTTATTTATTTTAATTTGTTTTAATCTATGGACTTAATATCTTTGGAAGAGACTAAATGAACATAAACTAAATCAGTATTCTTTACAGCAGCATGCATATGAAATGACTTTTAAAGAATATATTCAAAGATAAACACCAGACATCACTTTTTGCATAATTCCTCATCTTTTTCCTTCTCTGTCACTGATGTTGCACTAGAGAACTTTAGTATAAGCTCCTCAAATCCGTCCCAGTGAGTTATAACCCAATATCAGGCTCCTGCATGATTCATCTAAGTTATATCTTTAAACATGCAAAATGCAAATGTATCTTTATGGTGTAATAAAAACACAAACATCTCACAAAGTGAATGCACACCTGTGTTGGCTGTGTTCTCTCACCTCTGGACGGCAGCCATGTCCTCTGCAGCCTGTTTTCAGAAACTCCTGAGTCCTGGATGTCTGGATGAAGGTCCAAATGGCTCTGTCCTCCTCCTCTCCGCATCACATCCACGGTCGAGCCTCTCCTCCTCCTCCTCCTCCTCTTCTTCCTCCTCCTCCTCTTCCTCCTCCTCCTCCGGATCCCAGGGTGTGTCTGCCTCTTCCAGAGTGTGAGGAATGTGGAAAGACAAGCCTCCACTTTGTTTGTTTGCGTGGTATCAGTGTGAGTGCAGTAGTCTGTGTTGTGTGTGAGTCTGTGATTGGATGTTATTCATGTTGCTGAATCATGAATCGAACAGTGTGGAGTTTGCGACTGACTGTAGCTTACAGATTTCATCCCCACTGACCTCAGAGCAAAGTTTGAGCGACTCGGGGCAGCTTTGTGGTGATAGAGCGCCCTCTGCCGGATAAAGATCTCACAAAAGTCAAACGCAGGCTCAAAGGTCCAGTATAGAGCTGAAACGATTAATCGATGAATCGACTTGAATGGATTTCAAAAATTATTTGATAACAATTTTCCTGAATTAAAGCTTCGTATACTTTTTTTTAGCTGGTGCTAAACATTGGTTCTACTGTTGTGTTTCACTTGGACGCTTATTGTGACGCACATGACGCCAGGATCAACACAAAGTTGTATGTTATTTCCATCTTAAGTTGTTAATAAGTTGTGCATACAAATTTGTTGAAGACTGCAGTGCACGTATTGTTTGTAGATGTCATTTGAGTTGACTAGATAGATAGATAGATAGATAGATAGATAGATAGATAGATAGATAGATAGATAGATAGATAGATAGATAGATA
>JAPQRP010000011.1:23691980-23709558 GCA_037367295.1 Apogon hyalosoma | reverse complement strand
CACACACACACACACACACACACACACACACACACACACACACACACACACACACACCCACACACACACACACACACCCACACACACACACACACACACACACACACACACACACACACACACACATAGAACTAAACAGCTTCTGTAGGTAAAGTCAGTTAATTTAGGGTGACCTCCATTTGGATTCAGTAAATCTTCAACTCTTTCAGGTCGACTGCCTAGATGTCGCTGAATAATCTTATGTTATATTACACACATTCTGAAAGTCCTAGAGGCTCTATGGTCTATATGCTCCCATATACATTCTGCAATATTTACAGTAAAAATATGAATTACCAAGCTTTTAAATACAATTCTGAAACAGAAATGAAATACATTTGATACGAGTTCATGCATTATAATGACCTCTGTTTATGACCAATAGATGGTAGCATTAACATACACGAGGTATCCAAAAAACATGTACAAACAGATTGTTTATTCAGATATAAAAACAAAAAACAGATGCATTTTTACACAGTCTATACACGTTTCAATGACATTAATACAAAATCTTTAAACTGCTACAAAAATCAGTGTAAACATTTGCCGGTTGGTCGTTTTCTAAAGAGTGCAGGGAACTTGTAAACAATGCACACCCCCTCCCACTGAATATAACACTGATAAAAAATAAAAAATATTAAAGGCATTGTGCTGAAGCAACAAATTAGATACTTTAAGAAATAAAAACACTATAATGCAGCTGGCTGTTTGTTGTTGGATTAAACATATGGTGTGAAGTCCTTAGTGCAGTTTGTTTTGTTGTCAGTTCTTCAGTCCTTGGACTCATTCTCTCTGTACCACAGACTCATATTACAGTATTTTTTATCATTCAGACACTAGAGGGCAGCACTGTTTCATTTTGATGGTATTATGATCCTCTCCTGGTTCTTGTACTGCTTCACCACAGCATAAATATATTAACGAGCAGCTGAAAGTTACTCTGTGAAATCTGTTTCAGCTCATTTAACTGCTGATCGACTCACATTACATCCTTGAATGATTAGAAACTGTTTAGGAGACTGGAGTTGAATAGGAACGTCCTCTAAAGGCCAGTCAGAACAGTACAATAATAATAGTCTGATTTTGTTTCTATAGAAATTTAGTTTAGTCATTTATTTAAATATGTTAAAATGGCATTTCCTCTACCTAAATAAAGCATCTCGTTGTTATAACATGAATGTATTTTGTTTTAACATAACACTAGATGTTTCCAAGAAGTCCATTTTCAGTCTTTGTGCAGTGTTTGCTTCAGGTTCACACTGCCAACACTAAATCCTGACTGGCTCCAAAATACTTGTGACTTTTGCCAAAGATCCAGCTTGTAAATATGTCACATAAATGACACTTTAGACAAATACAAATATAAAAGCTAGCATAGTGACAGGGCATGAAAAAGATTTGTCATTGACTGATGAGAGAGGCTATGACAGTACAGTCCAAAGCAGCAGCCACATGCGTTAGGTTAGCTTCACAGAGACGGCAGGGGAAATTAAATCAAAACACATAGGACGTCTGTTTTCTCCATTTCCAGTCTAGGCGCTAAACTTTGTTAAACTACTGCTCTAACTTCTTCAGTATTTATTTACCTCCCAGTTACAACTCTGTTGTACTAATTCTGTGATCTTTTTGACTGTTAAATGCAGTTTATTATCCTTCCATATCCATACAACTCCCAATATTCTGGGCTTGTGAAAAAAAAAAAGGTATTTTCTTGCATCCTCTTATCACAAGCTGCACATTTCCAACACTAGTGAATAGTTGAAGTAGTGTTTTGTTTTTCTCCATCTTGGATTGTGACACTTGAATGTGCTGTTATGGCGAAAAGAAGGAAAAGCTGCTCAATATTACAAACAAAAATCAAGAAAAAATGGGTCCAAGTGTATGAAATGTCTTTTGATGTAATCTCTGAGTCCCTACAGGTCGATCCATGGGCCAATAGCTAGAAAAAGTCAGCATAAGCTAGCACTGAGACAAAGAAAGCTATTTAATATTTTTGCAGGAAGCAAAACTATTGTTGAGGTGGAAAAATCCTCATTAGCATCATGGAGTGAGTTACGTGACTTTCTGAAGGATAAACTAGCAAACAAAGCCTATAGCTCATTTTATCCAGATCACAAATGCACTGCTCATTTCTGAATATTAAAAGTCACTGCTATTTACATTTATAATCTGACCACATTTCTTCTTTGGTCATTCACGTTTGCCAGTTTTCCTGCAGCTCTGCATTTGCATCTGTTTGTACCTTTTAAACCTCATGTATTTTCCACATTTGTCCAGAACTCAACTTCTCCCTTGAATATATAGTGTACATGACTGACTGGAGTCACATCACACATACTGTGTCGTGTGATTTTGTTGGTTGCCATCATGAGTCCAGGTAGATGGAGTAGATCTGACTGAGACAGCGGTCCACGCCTCCTGCCTGGAAGAGGAAGCTGTCGTCTGGGCAGGACAGTGAGTAGCCGCCTCCGGCCTGGCCCTGGAGGTCCTGCAGCAAGTCAAATCCTAAAGAGGCCAAAATGAAAATAAAATATGCTTTCAACACTTCATTGTAATGCAAAGAATAATGCACTCAAAGCTATTGAATTGTATATTATCAAAAGTCCATTTCTACAGTTTCTCACCTATATGGATTGGTTTCTACAGTGTTTTTTTTCCTTTCATCAAATTATAAGAAATAATTTACAAGAGGAGTTTCATTAAGGTCTCAAACAATCGTTGCAGTTAAAAGTTAGTGTTTTATTTTACAGGAAATTTTCAAAATTAAACTAACATAAAGGGCTGTCTGCTTAAAGTTTGTAGGATTTTCTTTTCTTGTTGATTTGAAATCATAATAAAATATTTATCTCAGTCATCTCATTGCTAATAACTATAACGATACATGTCAAATCAATATTTCTTTTCAGTTTAAAGGCTGAATTTTTTTTTCTTTTTTGTTCCTGTGTGAGAGATGAAGAAACCAGATGGTTACTTGTGGTTTAAAATTATTATTTCTTTTTAGAACGTGACAAATATTTCATAAATCTATGGGCAGAATATCTAAAATTAAAAAGTGTCTATGTTGAAAAAAAATGAAGTACAATTTTACTGGCTTTGTAAGCATAGATGACAATGTTAACCCTAAAGATGAAAAAAAAGTTCATTGCCATGACATTTATTGCAAAATAAAATTATATTATGATGTTACTAATGAAAACACCTGAATTCAATGTGTCCCAATACTTTTGTGTATATAGTGTACATGCATAAATATAAGCTGCCATTATACTTAGACTTATTAGTGATAACCAAATTTAGTGTCTCATCAATAGAAAAAGAAAATATATATCTGATTTAAATCTGAAAACATTTAGATTAATACCTATAAAACAACCAAATGAAAGTATACTGACAGAATAACACAATAAATAGTAATAATAATGATGTATAACATTAAAAGGTTATGATATATGTGAAAAGAATGAACACATGTTGAAAATGAAGATGGTGATCCTGAAAGTGTAACCATATTAAATAATGACTAATTACATTGACTGATTGATTTTTAAAATGGGAAACTTCATATTAATGAACTTTTACTCGTAAATACAAGAGATTATAGCCATATGGCTAATTTACATCTCGAGTCCCATTGGCAGGTAAAAGAGAGAGAGAGAGCGAGAGGGAGAGAGAGAGAGAGGGAAATGAAAACCTTACAAATAGCATTACATTATAACTGAACAAAGACATACTAAAAGAAAAAACAAGCAACAACACATAGTGCACACAAACAGACAAAAGCTGGGGGACCAAGGCAAGCCACCAAGCAAGAACTGTTTAAGGATTGCATATGATACATACAATCTGATTGTGCAGAAAAGTGTTTCTTTTTCATTCAGATGAACTTGTCCTGTGCTTCTTCGTTATCTCACCTGCAGAGTGAGGGGCTGAGGGGTTAGTGAAGTAACTTGGGGGGTCGAAGCCTCCATCCGCCTTCCCCTCCCCGTATAGACCGCCTTGAAGAACCACAGAGGAAATGATCAAGGCCAAGAGCTCCAGGAACAAACAGGCAGTACATGCACCACTCACACTGTACCCTGCTGACAGTGATCAGTACGTACCGTGCTGCTGTGAGAAAACCTGTTGGTGGCTGTAGGGTTTGTGGTAGCCCTGTAACCGGACGTCTGCTGGTTCTGATGAGGAGTTGGCAGGACTGACCTCGGAGGACATGAACAATGATGCTGGTCTGTTCCTGTTGGGAACATCACATCAGCCAGCTGAATTACTAAGTACACTCCATCATAAAAGGCATAATAGTCTAACTTTTTCAACAAACTGTCGATTTGGGAGGTCAGGCAGAGAAATGAGATCAGTGACATTTGTAGGAACACATTTGTTTTTCTTTTGTTCCAGTTGGTGAACAGCACTTACTGATGCACATCAATGAATTAATTTAGGTTTATTCACCACAACTCAGACTGTCATGATAATGAGATTGTAGTTGACAACAATTAGAAGGATTTTAAGGATTTGTATTTTTATGTAAATGTAGATTATTAGTTTATTTATAAATACACACATATATATATATATATATATATATGCAGTATGCAAATGAATTACTGATGATAACCCATAGAATTTATACACATTAAAATCAAGGATGTGCAACAAGATCACACTATTAAAAGACTGCCACTCATATCTCAAAAAATTAAACAATTAAATAGATAAATAAATAAATGTAGATACAGTACATTTGGCATCTCTGTTTGTTTCATTGAACTGTTTTTACACAGCTGAATAGAGCGCAAAATACTGCAGTAAGATAATTATGTTGTAATCACAACAAGCCTTCTCACTAGTTTTTCTGAACTTCAGAAACAGTTTCAGGAAAGTAATGTTGGACTCATGACCAAATATAGAAATAAAAGTATAATATTACAACAGAGGCAGCTTTGGAATCATATTTTCTCTTTATAAATATGTTTGATAGTTTTAGAGGTTGACTGAGTCAGTTTCCATTTTAATCGTTTAAACACTGATCACTTAGGTTTCTGTTAAAACTCTTTTGCTGGTATTTTTTATCATCTACTCTAGTAGTGACTGACTTTAATAGAGAGCTCTAATCACATCAAAGTGGGGTATTTTGTGGTTATAGCTTATGCAGATAATCATTGGCTACAGCAGCTGTCTTGTCACACACAAACATGTAAATTCACTAAAAGTTTTTAAAGGAAGTGTCTCCACCTCCTGGGGGGGTACAGTAGGCGGGCTTTGAGCGGAGCTGTATCCATCGTTACGCAGCAAGAATGTGCTGACTTTGCACAAACACTCTGACTCAACATGGAAACGAATGAGTCAGTGGAGCCAAGTCAACAAGAAGGAAGAAAGGCAGCCCGATCTGTCTCCAAGGAGATATGCAGCTGTACGGTATTTGAGTCCCCCCATCCTCCTCCTCCTTCAAAGCGCTCACTCTCAGTATTTCATGTGGACTCTTCTATGTGATGTACAGTCCCATATTGATCCCCAGAGTCAAATGGCCTTGGGTTTTTTTTTTCGCGCAGTTTCAGTGGGATTCATAAACAAGCCAGACCTTGTCAGAGATACTGATGGCTGCTGGCCCACATGCCATCTATATTCACATCTGATGGCCTATAAAAAAGGAAATGTTTGGAGATTTCTTTACATATCTATCATTTATCATCCACAGGTCTCTTTATTACCCATTTCCCATGTCAAATACTATTACATGTAATTTAGCAGTCTCTGCTTTCAGTGGAGAAATACAATAAAAGCCAAAATTCATCAGAAGGACTTTTTGAAACCCAAACTGATATAACTTACAGATGGCTGTGGCTTCCTATGGTAATAAAGACCAGGCTTTGTATAGGATTATGTAAACAAAGTGGGCTTTGATATAGTACGGCTATTGAAACGAATGTGCGCAGCTTTTCTGCGATGACTGCAAGCCCCAAGAATTCAACACTTCTCTGGATTTCCCTCAGTGGCCCCTGAACCATCAGAGCTGACCTTAACCATAAACAACCGAGTCTGTTCCACGGCTTACATTCTTGTAACGCTACAACAACATTGCTGAGATGTCTGAGTCGTGCCGATCTGTTGTTCTGCAGGCGCTGTGACTGAAACTCTCAGATCTGTAAGCTTAAACAAAGAGCCCTGGCCCGAGGGAGCGCCTGTCAGTACGACGTCAGAAAACAGTTTCTCTGATCATATTTTAGAGGCCAAACCCCTCTTTCATTTCCAGCTAACTATACCCAGCTGCCCTCCGTATATCTGGAATGAGAGGAATCCTGCTTGCAGAATTTAAGATCTTGTGTTTATATGCACATTATACTTGATGCAATCCTCCTTAATCCACGACTGCTTTTTAATAGCAGTGCATTTGGCCTGGATAAGATGAGGGGATGAGGAGGTTTATCAAAGGTGCCAGTTTCTGCACACAAAAAGTGGTCTGATTTCAGTTTTGGCAGCAGAAATACAGCTGTAATATTTCTGTGTCATGGAGTTATTGGATCACAGAGGCTCAAGCTGAATGTATGTAACACAGATGGAGATTTAGCGCAGTCTAAAACACTACCAGTAAAGCACTCACAGGCCCTTAATGCATGTTGGAGATACAATAAATACAGAAAAGTGTGGACTTGTCAAACATCTTGGTTAAACCAGCTATTTGGATCTTATAGCACTCAGAGTGTCTGCAGAGTAAACTTCATTACTTCTCCTTCCTTTAAAGTGTATAATAGAGTTTCTGTGTGAGAGCCATCCCCGTGTATCTGACGGACATGTTGCTCCAAACAGCCAAACCAGCTCCTCAGCCACAAAACACACAAACACTGCACATCACAAATATAGGCTGATGGACAAGACTGAGCACGGCAGGGCCTCTGAATCCCTCAAGTATTAAATAATTAAAAGAAGTCGAAATGGCTCGCCACGGCCAGAGTAAACACACGCCTGGCTATGAGGTCAGAGCTTGCTGCCGGCTGTGCTGTGTAGCAAAGATAATTTACTTTCACGTGTTTAACGTCTCGCTAAATCATTTGAGGGAAAAACAAGTGCTCGTCTGGTATTGGCTTTGGCAGGCTGTCGTGTACTGTGGGCACCAGTGGGATTCTTTGACATCCTCTGTCTCTATAAAGAGACGTCAATGGACAGACTGTGCATAACTTCATGCAAGCTCAAGCTGCAAGCTAAGAGATACTGGATTAGTACACACACAGTTATATATCCACATATTCACAGTTACACCAAAACCCCTATTGGTGCTGTAGTTTGAGTTGAATTATTCAAATAAGGTTGGGTAAAAGAAGTGATTACTTTCACCCATAAACTCAGTCCTCCCATCAAGATATCCTGACATTATGGCTGATTATGTGAATTAGTTAAAAAAACAAACAAACAAAAACAATAAAGGATATCTACCACTACAACTACTTTTGAAAGATCGTTTTTAAAATGTATCTGTTAAGACTGAAAGGCCAACATGAGAAAATGCAGCCCACATGTGTATTTGTAATTTGTAGTGTCTTTTTTCAGTACATGTATCTGTTTGTGTTTTTATTGGTTATAATCTATTTTAAGGGATATTTCATGGATGTCTTTATATTTTCTGTATGTTCTAATGGTAATTATATTCAAAGCAGCATTTATCAAAACCATAATCCTCCAACCTCAAACCATAATCTGCATGGAAATCTTTCTAAAACGTCTCTGTCCTTAAAGCTATATGTAAAATGTCTGAATACGATTAAGTTTACATTATATTTTATTGACTTAAGTACTTAAATTACATTAAACATTTCCAACAAAGACAAAAAAACAAACAACTCAAGTTTGTAATTTTATTTAATGTAATATCTGGTTTCACTTGCCAGTGGTGTCATATTCATTTTACTAATGTTTAACATTACTTATGTACTCGTGGCTATGCCTCATTGGAATGAAATGATGTAAGTGAATACACACCACAAATTGGAACATGAATTAAAGTCATGGAAATAGTGGACAATAAGAATTTAGCATTTTCATTAAACCATAAAAAGTGTAATCAGCCTTTATTAACTCCCTTTTATTGGTCAAACAGTTTTCTCTGTTTTTTTTTCTACTACATCAATAAATGTTAGTTTATGGGCAAACCTTCGCTGACCCAGGGATTTGAGGCCTTTTGTCCAGAAACTGCTGCCCTGGAGGCTTTCAGCTGTATCTTTTTAGTCTCAGTCTACTTTTATACTGGCCTAGACAAAATTTGTCTCAGTTTACAGAACACATAAGATCTGCGGCTTCCAACTGCCCAATCAGTGCAACCACAAAGCCATAACTCCATCGCTGGTGATAATGTCTCTGGTTTATGCAAGAATGCATACGCTCACATCACTCTCCATATTTCTGGGCATGTGCTTTCCAGCTGAAAAAAAGAAAAGGCAAAACTGAGTGCCTATAAAATCCTTAGAGTCACCCAGAGACAACGTCTTTGATTTTGTCCACGTATTTGAGGTTGAAACATGATGTTGTGGCTTGACATAACACTGGGAGGGGCTCCTAAAAGATGTTGGACCTTATAAAAAATGTCTCTAATTAACACCAAATGTCTAGAGAGATTAATTCAAAGCATAAAAAAGAAATTTGGGATAGACAACCAGAAAATTCACTACTTAGATGTTGTAAAGTTGCAGAAAACATCTCACTATTCCTATCTATAAAAATGTCCGAATGCAAAGCAATCCCATTTACTTGTATTGTATTCAGTTGCCAGGATTCATCTGAGCAAATGGAACATCAGCAGTAAGTGGGAAAATATATGCTTTAGAGGATAAAGCGATCCTTTAACTTTACCTCTGGGCACGCTGTTTCCAAGAATGAAACACAAAGTGATTCCTAAAAGTTGTATTCAAGAGTATTTATCATGTTTGATAGGTCTTCAGAAAAAAAATAGTGACTTCATTGTAAAATACTCTAAACCACTAAAAAAATGCTGGGAAAGAAAATCGTAGAAGAAAGAAAACCTTTCTCTTGTAACAACTTCTGTTTATCTGCCCTTAAAGAAGCTATAATGACCAGCTGGAAAAAATTTGCTAGCAGTGGTGTGACACTCACCCCTCTCTAATACTTCCTGGACTCGTTAATGGTGATATAGGACTGTTGGCATCAAAGTTTTCTTCAAGGCCTTGATACCTGGAGCAGGTGGAGTCTGCTGGTGGAGGGAGAAACTCTGAACTCCTACTGTTGTGGATGGAGCTGTTGCTGGAATACACACCTGAAAAGACACAGATGGGATCTTTTTTAAGGTCAGTTATAGTCTATTATCCACAATTCCCCACATACCATTTCACATGGGTTTGTTGTTTGAAATTATACATCTCCTGGAAGCTTAACAAAAAAACAAAACAAAACAAACAAACAAAACAAAAACACTTCTGACAGTAACTGAAGTATTCAAATGGCTGAAACTTCGATATGTTCAGCACAAAGACTGTATATAATATTTATGTAATACTGAATAAAAGGGCAGGGATACAGGAGAGTGAAGGGTCAGAGCCTGTGAGGGGTCACGGATAAGCTAATGCTAAATGCTAGTTTAATGACTTCGCAAAACCATAACTTCATCAAGCACAATGCAACAAAGTCATTTTATGGTTTAATTAGTAGATCCTATTCACCAGAACAAACAGCGAAGTCTGTCTATCTGGGAAAAATACATTTTATTGAAAAATTTAAACAAAGTCTGACTCAGCAGCATGCTGTCATACGGACCTGTCAATCAAAGCCTGACACTGTAGACATTGAAGCCTTTTATTTGACCTGAGATCTAAGAAATTGAGTAAAAATTTAAAGCTGGCCCACCACATATGAGAAAAAATGGTTTACATATTTTAAGAAAGAAGTTCAATGTAAGTCTAAGGGAGCCAGGGCTTTTTTAGAGCCAACCCCAACTCAGTCAGCCCAGTTGGTAGTATCTAAAAAAATACGTCCAGTTTGGCTTCATTTTTCATTTTTGGAGTTGAACAAAGCTAACTAACTAGCAAGAAACAAAAGCTAGTAATATGTTGTTTTTATGGGCATTTGTACTTTTTTCCACCGTGAAACTGTTGAAAACCCAAAATGACCAACAAAAGAAAGTGAGCAGGTGATTTGATAATAAAGTATAGATGTTTTGTGGTGTATTCACTTGAAACATTACAACATACAGTACACCTGCATGTCATCAGCAGGGCTGTCAAAGCTTGGCTTCAGCTGTTTTAAAGAGCAGCTGATGATAAAAGCATCTGTCACTATATCCAGTAAACACACAGTACAATGCTGTTCATCCACAGGTACATTTAGAAACTAGGTTTCAGGTTATAGTAGTTGGTTGTTTCTGATAAGGAGAACATTCTCTTGGGACATTTTCAGAATTAAACACTGACATGCTTGTTTCACCCTGGATAAACATAGCTTGTAGTGTTTGAGGCTTTTCCCTAAAAGTCTTCTGGGTAAAACTGCAAGTAGTCTGAAGTAATAGACATGGACAGCTCTCCTGGACACTCTCCTCTTGCTTTTGCCAACTGAGCCTCAGTGTACCTGACAGTTTCTTGATCCCTGTTCAGCCATTGAAAAGGAAAGAAAAAGAGCTTGGCTGGAAAACCGGTTTGGAGAAGCTGAAGGACAGGCGGGGAGAGGGCCAACTTGCCCACAGTCAGTGCCCGGTAATTGGACAAGGTAAACACTGGCATGATGAGCTATCATCGAAGGAATGGGAGAGGAGGGAGAGGAAAAGGAGCAAATGAGGCCATGGGAGAAAATGAAAGAGACAGCTTAACTGCTCAGGTGTTTGGCCTATTACCCTTTTCTTTGTTTTTACTCATTTCCAAAGAGGTGAGACTAAACACAGCTTTTCACCAGCTCAGCTACTGTTTCATCTTGGCATACCTGGAAAGTCATCTAAGCCTGACAAAGGTGGGCTGTTTTTTTGGTGGGAGGTGTGGAGATGCTGCCTCGCCAAGCAGTCACTTAACATGTCGGATTCCAACATCGTATGCACCTGGACCTGTTAAACACACAAAATAAAGTAATTTAATTAGATATAAGTGATCAGAAAATGCTTTGTTATTTATTATTTAATTTAATTTATTTATTTTGCATATATTCGCAATTAACTGCTTAATCTATTAGTATACGTATTGGTAGCATATGACTCCGTATAAAGCATTTATTCATATCTTATTCGGTTTGGCCATATCACAATTGTGCATGCTTGTGTGCTAACATAAAGTTTGTTGGAGTCTGTTCTGTGTTCATTCTGTGTTCTGTCTTCATTTCTAACTTAACTTTCTTGTTGGCTTACATCCATCCAACCAACCAACAGCCTGTACACTGTCTGCTGTGTGAAGGTACCAAATGGGTATGTGCACCTTCAGAGTCTCTCTATGACAGTAACAGTGTACAAGAGTAGCACCTATTAGTAAGAACAACCAGATCCCAGTAAATACAAGGTGCATGGTGCATATTGAACACTTTTCCCTCAATAACCTCCTTTTTACTATTTACTGAAGTAAGGAAACTGAATTAAAATCTTTATATTTGACAATTCCTTTGGTGTTACCACCTTATAAGGAGCATATCATAGACTGCATGAAAAATACTGGGAGGATATCCATTGAATTTGCCATTCTGAGGCCAGGAGTTTGTATTTAGGTCATATTTGGGCAAAAGGGTGGAACTATGGAACTCTGGGTGAGATGGATGAGCTACTCCTCAACAGTAACTTACTAACATGGTAAAACAGTAAACTTCACCAATTACTTGTGTAACAAAATCATTCAGTCTTCAGGAAGTTTTGTTACAATGACTCCTAGACAAAAACTATTAACTTAAAAATTATATAAGACAATGTCAGTGGAAGTCCATAAGACTTAGGGATTTTTGGGATCAGCAACTCGTGGTCATCAGGGGTATTCATTTAAATACATACGTAGATTTTTGTCCACTGGACTGTCCTTAGCAAAGAATATTAAGAATGTAATTCATGTACAGCAATTTCTAGACTCTCAATGAGCAGTAATTAGGGCATTATTGAAGGAAAACTCTTAGTTGTAGAATATGGCCATGCAAAATAAAGCATTAAGTATTTTACCATTATTAGCAATAAGCAGCTAGTCAATGTTGAATCTGTGTACCTTAATATGTCATTGTTACACATTTTCATGTGTAGGTGTCTGCCCACTAGAAGAGATGAGAGTAATTTTAGTACAGCTGCAGAGTAGTTCTCTTCCAGTGTTTTTTTGCTGTTGGGTAACCTTACAATGGGATTGATCCATTTTTCTTTTGACTAATGCACTGGACCAATTGAAAACAAAGGTTTCTGCAGGCATTTTTCTACTGTTCATTTTTCAAAGAAACGATGCTTTCACCAGATGCCTGGTTCTTGTTTCGTCTCGTGATCCAACTCCTTGAGGTACAGAATCCAGAAATCTTGTTAGGCAACATTATTCCAAAATGTTCTAACAAAGTTAAGACAAGACAATTTACTTTATTATATAGCGTTAACAGAGCATCCCCCAGGACTTTCCATAACAATCTATCGAAAGCTCCAGGACTCAGCAGAAACTCGTGAAGGACACCCAGGAACCACAAAAGAGCTATGAATAATCAGTGAAAAATGCTCACCAAAACCAGTGTTTATGAAGATACAAACTTCAAGAGCTGTGACATCAGCTCAAAGACATGTATAACCGTGAGGCCTTTATGAAGTGCGTG
This sequence comes from Apogon hyalosoma, assembly GCA_037367295.1. Lineage (NCBI taxonomy): Eukaryota > Metazoa > Chordata > Actinopteri > Kurtiformes > Apogonidae > Apogon > Apogon hyalosoma. The sequence goes on along the minus strand of JAPQRP010000011.1, from coordinate 23,696,781 downwards.
TTTAATATTTCAAAGTCCTTTTCGCCCCACAGGGTTTATTGCAGCTCAGGGCGTGTTAGCCATGTCACAACTTACAAGCACACGTGGTTCTGTTTAAACCAAACAAGGCATGGGAATACACACAAAGCCCCAGTGTCACTCATGGTCCATAGAAAACAAACAGGGCCCAGATAACATTGAACAATGGACTCCCTATTCTGACTTCCAGGGAGTGAGTGTAATACTTTGTTTTGTTGTATTTCATCCTACTGAATCATAAACATGCTTACTTTTTCCTCCTGCTGCCTTCCAACTCTGTCTCTGACAAACAAAGGTTATTCATGTGAAGACAGGATGCTACCAAGAACCACTAAACCTCTGGGAATCCTTACTCTGATTTAAAAAAAAAAAAAAAAATCTCTCTGAATTACTCTAGTTTGAGAAAAAATAAAACATTTTAAACTACTGTTAATTTAGCCATCAGACTGTCCACACTTGCGGAGTGGGAAAAAACATGCCAGATAATAATTGCTGCCCATGTATGGAGGACCATCAATCCTTAATGATTCATATCATTGTATTGCTGTGGTTTAGGTCACATTCAATGCAGAGGAAATGAAAACTTTATGCTTTATATTCTTTCTTTGTGCATTGATGCATTTCTTACCCTTTGAGTGTACTTATTCAGATTTTTTTTTTTTTGTATCATATGGTCATATTGATCCAATTATTGAACACAATCCTCTTTATTTCACCATGTGGAACCAAATTTTAGATTTTTTTTCTCTTTGGGTTTCTAAATTGAATTGTGGTTTTTCATGTTGCATATTATTTCTGGATAAAAATTAGGACTGAAATGTTTAAACAGTAACATGTATCTTATGTTCAAAGACCCTATAATATAGTGAAATATATCGGTGAAAGTGCACGTTTATATACAACACTGTTTACTGCATTAATCGTCAAACCTCCCTTGCCCCCGACATGAACTGTTAAAATATTAAAATCTGTAATCTGTATGTAAAGTAATGTGATCTGATCTAATCTAGTCTAGTCTAAGGCGATGTGTTTACTGCAGCACTTTGTTTAGAATAGTATTCCTATTCTGTTCTCACTCATTCTCTGACCACTAACATGTAGAAACAGATTTGCTGCTGTTACCTTCAGCTCTCGCTCCTGAAGGCCTTTGGCTGAATGAGCTTTGACGTGTTTGCGTAAAGAGCTGGGGTCAGTGTAGCGTTTGGTGCATCCGGGGATCTGACAGGCATACGGCTTCTGTGGATGAAGCATAGCAAGAAAAGAAAAAAATGTCAAGACGTAGCAAAGGAAACTGTTCAAATATCATCTCAAAAGCATGACATGAATTATTGCAGTGAATCACGGCACCATAGAGAGAGTGCTCTTTTTTGTTCGTGTTAGGAAAACGTGAAACATTTTCTTCTGTTAAACCGTGTTAGATGCTGGAAAACATGCTTGACAAGATGTAAAACATAGCATACAATGACAAAATCAATCCAGAAATGCACACCGATGTTGTTTTCACTGGAATGTTCAAATGTTTTAGGTCTTTTAGGGTCATGTTTTTCCAAACTGCACTGCGTTTTACACTCTACACTTATCTAACATTTCCTTCTCCTAACAAATTACTGCTAACTATATAAATCAGACCTAAACATTCACATATGATGGGAGTTTTACAGACACACTACATGATGTCAAAAATAAATGGTGTTTACAAACAACAGTGGTCTTGTATATTATAGACACAAACATTTAGGATAAGGATTATGTCAACATCTTACATAATGGACTCTGCAGCTGAGAAAAGACCATATTTACCTTTTATCTGCTGGCTTAAGAAACAAGAACAAGAAGAAGCGGAGAGAAAAGTTAGAATGAACAACTTTGTGTGCCAATATTAAACTGTAAATCAACATCTGAAATCAAAGAAGGCACTTTTTTGGCATAAAGTGGGTGACTTCACAATATAGAAGCTGTCTATAATAAAATGTGTCTGCTACCCAATAAGTTATATCCAGTAGAAATAATAATGTGATGAAGCCAAACATGGGTATGTTTAAAATTAGTACCATTATTGGACTAAAAAGTGACAACAGCATCTGGAAAACCTGCAATTTCCATTCTTGAATTTATATTAAAAAAAATTTGTTTACAAATATTTTGATAATTACTCACCCAATATTCTGTGTCTTTTTTGTCTGTCATGACAAACATCTTAATATTTTGGACTCTTAAATGACTAATTCATTACTTAAGAAGATAAATAAAAGTGGTTAGTTCTAGCCCTACAATTAAGATAGCAGAGAAAAATTCAATTTGCGTAAAATGAATCCATTAGGTTAAAGATAATATTTTGCTGAATATCTTTAAAACACATACTGGTGCTGACACAAGAACACGGTTCCTCTAGATAACCAACATGCTATAGTGGAAATGGGGAAATATCTTTCTCCTTCGAAACAGTTTTGTGGCCAATATTCCCCAGGAAGCAAACTCACAGCTTCTTGAGGATGAAGAATAAATTAAACGCTTAACTCTACTATCATTTTAATCTGACACATGTCAGAGTGACTGCATGTCAATCGCTCCTGCCAACAGTTAAAAGTTAGGACATAAATTAATGAACGCACGTCAGTGTCCAATTATCACAAATATTATGAAATACGTAAATCCACAGGGCTCTAACAAACAAAGCTTTTCTGTGTGATGTTGCAACTTGAGATGTTAGGACTGAAATGCTTTAACCAGCCAGCGACAAAGAAGTCCCGAGGCTGAACAGAAAACAATAGAAATTGTGTTTCATGTGTGTTTTGATTGGCCACTCATCATTCTGATCCATCTTGTAATTTGGGCTCACATTTTCCCCCCATTCATTACTGTGCTCTAAACAAATCAGAAATGTACGGATGTAAAAGAAATCTAGTAAGAGCTGATGAAATTTGGTTATAAGTCCAAAACTTATCAAAGTTTGAACTAATTTGAGTTGCAGCTTTGAGATACCTCTGCAAAACACTGACTTGATTTGAGAAAGAAGTCTACCTTAACACATTATATCTTATTACTAGTAAAACAATACAACATGCTTAGTAAAACATAAGTAAGTTGTATTGACAGGGGTCTTTTCTTGGATGGTTGTTACATTATATTCAGCAATTATTTACATTCAGACAGTTCTCCACTGGGCCTCTCTGATGGCGCCAGATGTGTCTGATTCTTGATTTGTGACGCAACTGTAAAGCCGCTATTAGCCAGCATGAAACCACAAAAAGGAGAAAATAACTTTCTCCTCTTGTTTTAATAACACCAGAGTGCACCATACAGCTCCATCTCGTCCATGTAATAGGAGATCTGATTTGGTGGATTGCACCAAAATCCTCCTTACTTGTCAGCAGGAGTAAAAATAACTGTGGTTTTCAGAAAATGTCCACAGCAGGTATGTAGTTTCACAATCCTTCAGACGGTATATCACACAAGTATGCATAAAGAAGGGGGTTAGGGGGAGCAGCGAAGGTGCTTTAAATTAAAATGAATTTATGCATGCTAAGTGTTTCACACATTCCACTTACCCAGCATATGTTGTACATCATCATAAAGAAATTTGTGAGTGTTAAGGAGTAACTGCTCTTTTCCAAAGCCTACAGATGGATTGATACTACTAGGTGACTGTGTCCAATGCGTGTATATTATCATTTTACCTAATATAATCGACATTGTGTTTTGTGTCATTACATCTACAAATTTGAAATAAGTTTACAAAGTCCAGTCTATAAATACATCTCTGCATGTTGCTGAATTTTAATTTAATTAACCAGACTGAATAAACTGCATCTGTATACTATTAGTAAACATATCAGCATTTCGCAGAGGCAGTGTGTTTTATGTGGTAATTTTTCCAATACTTTATTGCTGTACATTATATTTACTAATTCACCTTGTCTTCAACAAGGGTAATAAACACTGCCCAAAACATCATCGGCTTCCCTCTGCCATCACTGGTGGAATAATCAGTCCCGCTGCCACAGCAAAGTCAGATCTCTCCCCCCAACCCCATCACCTGTTTGACCTGCTGCCTTCTGGGCAACAATTTAGGTCAGTCAAATCCCACTCCACCAGATTTATAAACAACTTCTTTACCTGGGCCGTGTGGACTGTTACACATCATACCTCATTGTACAAGAACTGCTCTAGAAAATATGCCTCATGTCTGGCACATGTATGTTCACACTGATGTATTTGCACATCTTTTTTTTTATACTACTTTTATATTTTAACCCACAAGGACCCAGTGTTACTGTCGTATCAGTTCCCAAATCATTTTTTCTCTGTATTTAACCTTCCTTAAGTGATTTATCACCATTTACTGTAATATTATCTTCTGTATTTTGTGTTTTTTCAGTGAAAATCTGATATTTTCCTGCATTTAATTTACTGATCATGTAGATGTTCAGAAAAAATTCAGATTATAGATGTGCATTGTTATATCAGAAACAGAGAAAACTGAAGAAAAAGTGACTTTTTCAGTAAAGATATCAATAACTGGTTTTACTGGTGAATCAATGCTGTTGAAGATGACGGTGTTTCCATGGTCACTGCGGAGCCTCTGAAGGTCCAAATGGGTCATATCTGATGACCATGAAAAGACAACAAACTGTATTTTACACCAATTATTTATATGTATTAGTAGGATTAGTGGATCAACAGGTATTAAACAGTTTAGATCAGTAGGTGATTTTGGTCAATGGGGGTTGTTTGGGTGTTTATGGGTTAACTGGTCTACCTTGTCATATAGTATATCTCTAAA
>JAPQRP010000011.1:23657286-23667713 GCA_037367295.1 Apogon hyalosoma | reverse complement strand
AGAAGTTATCTCATGACACTTTACATATAGAGCCAGTCGGAACCAGACTCTAATTAACAGAAACCCAACAGAATCCATATTATGCCATTTTCAAATTACTGCATCTTTTACATTGTCTTTGTTCTTAGTATGTTTGTCATATATGATATACATGAAGAGAGGCAAACATTAGTCTTATCTTATGTGTTGTTTTCTCATCCATTTAGGTTACTGTTGGGAAGGTATGCAATAACAATAATAATAATAATAATAATAATAATAAATCCTCTCAAATGCAGTCAACAACAGTAGCCCGTTTTTAAAATGTAAGCAGAAGAAAGTACAGATATTTGCGCTAAAATTAAAGTGATCAGAAAAATACATCTCAAGTTTGAAACTTCAATGAGGAATGTGTCCAGCGCTAATGAGTAGACAAACTGAAACTAACTGAAACTTTATCACAGCACAATCATAAGATTTCCTAAATACAGAATCATGACAACAAATTAGTGCTTCTCCTGTTCTGCTGACAGCAACTGTTCATTACTGCAAACAACTCCAAGGTTAAAATATGTGAATTAGTACTATTTATGGAAGCGGATTTTAAGTCTTTCTTTCAACTACAGCAACAATTTGACTTCCCATTAACAAACCGATATAGATATTTTCAAGTCAGGCATTATATCATGAACCATAAGGAGAAGGAGAGAATTACCAAGAACCCAAACAGCACAGAAGAATATTTCATTACTATTACAGAGAAAAATCTACCAACAAGAAAGCATGCTTCCCATATTTATAAGAGACTCTCAACTGACCCATATCAGAATACTTGGTACATTAAGGAGAGTGAAACACTACAACAGAAGATGAGTTATGGGACGATTTGTGTAAAAGTTGTCATTCAGGTATTAGTAGTCAACAGTGGAAAGACTTTGATTGGAAACTCAAAACCAGATATTTTTGTATGCCTTTTGTCATTTTAAACTATACTCTTCCTCCCTTCAATGGCACAATATTGGAGAACATTTGGAAAAATTGGGGATCACACATACATCTTTTGGGTCTGCCCAGTGATCCTAGGGTACTGGGAAAATGTTAAATGGGAAATTGAAAACATTGTAAAAATGAAGATACTTTCAAATCCCTTGTTTTATCTATTCGGTGTTACATCAGTTGGAGACTTTAATGCTGATCTAAAATACATACTGTGCATACGGCATTTGATTGCTAAAAAAAAATATAATAAAATAAATCATTACTGTAAACTGGAAAAACCTTAACCCACCAACCATAACTGAATGGAAACAAAATGTAAGCAAGTGTATATTATGGAACAAATGACTGCATCTCTTCAAATGAGAACAAACATGTTCATTTAAAGTTGAACCCTGTAAAACTGAACTTGAATTTATCTCTTGTGTTGTTGAACTAGCTCTTGAACTAAAGAAAATTGGCCCTGTCACCAGGTTGACGAGTTTTTCTTTCTAAAGGTATTATTATGTACATTCATTTACATTGTCGAAGTTGTGTAACAGTACCTTTGTGTATTCCTTTTTCTTTTTTTCTCTGTTAATTGTTACTGATTTTGTCTTTTTTTGGGGGGGGGGAGGTTCAGTTGTACCTTTTAAAAATGAAAAAATACAAAATAAAAAGATAAATGTGTGTTAGTTTAAACTAATAACAAAGGCCTATACATATGTATTATTTACAGGTACAGATTTCTTAGAATATTAGACCCATCAGTATATTAAGCTGATTTAACCATTAACTGACAAATCAACAAGTGCAATCACTTAATGCCTGGTTTTTGGTTTGTACCACCCAAACCCTCTTGTTCATTTTTAAAAATGCAGATTTCACTGAAGTACAGTCACAAGATGGTGGTTGATGCCAACTAGATAGATTTGTTTGATATAAAACATATGCTAATGCTGGGGGCATGTATCACAGACCAAATCATTCCTTTGTTCTTTTCGTACATGTTCCCTTATGTCTTCTATATTTTCTCTTTCTCCAATCAGTGGTTTGTTTTCAGAGGGCTTAGCTGCTGTTTGGTTTGCAGCACTTTCCACACTCAGGTGCATAGTTGTGGAGTTGCAAGATCCTTTTGCAAGACCATTTTCTTTCTTTTAAATGAAAAAATATCTATAATTTTTTTATCATTTTGGACTATTTGTAGCATCATATGTTTACAAAAGTCCATGGAGACCAACTACAACATTTAGATGTGAGCAAAATTAACACAATAACCTCCACAATAATTGGACATGAATTGGACTTAGAAGATACTCAAAATAGATTAGGTGCTAACAGCATTAGAATATTTTGCAATGAAGGCAAAATTATCAAAAAATGTCACTTTAAAGAACATTATATGCTATGTTATGGCCTGATCTGGTCTCATCTGACTAGATGGACCCCCTCATGTGCCCCCACCTTACTGCATCCTTACAGACTGGAACCACAAATGGACGTCCATCAGTCCTGGTGCATCTATAGCCTGTCCATCCATGGGAGTGGATCTCTCCTTCACTGTGGTTCTCCCCGAGGTTTCTCTTTTCCCACTGGATTTTTGGAATTTTTCTTTGCCAAGAAGGAGGGTCTAAGGACAGGGGGATGCCCAGGACATTAATCCATTTCCTTCTGCTGCATTTGACTGTTGTTTGTTTATATCCAACTAACTCTGTAAAGCCCTGTGAGACATCCTTGTTGTGATATAGGGCTCTACAAATAAAACTGAATTGAACTGATGAACCCACCATTTACAGAATTACATATAAAGTCACAATTAAAATGATCTTGTCCATCTACATCATCAGTTGGTGATTAAAAAGTTAATGCATGACAGATTCAATGTTTCTCCGTTTTACACTAGATCCCTTTTATTTTAAATATAGGCCTTTCACTTGTAACATTATGTTATTGCCACTTTAATTAAAGACTCTGACTCTGCAAATCATCACACCAAGTAGTAGAGGGAACTAAATATGGAGTCACATTAAAACCAGAGTCTAAAATGCACACACATTTGTTTTTAAACATTTGTTTTTTATTCACGTATTGTGAAAATGACCTCCAAGTAAGGATCTGGAGTTTATAATAATCATGTAAAGATAAACTGCTCTCTGTGTATTAAGGAGAACTTTTACAATCCCACTAATTCACTGGACTGTGCTAAGAAGAAAAGTTTGGGGAGTTGAAATAATTTCCAAATAAACATGATTCAAAAAGACATCAGCCTCCGGTTAATATACACCAGAAACAATGTTGAAATAGTTACCTCTAATACTCACAGTGGTTCCTCTTACCCAGCTGTGTCACCCTTGGGTGTTGCAAAAGAGCACCTCCAGCCAGGAATAATATTTCTGAACCGGACCAAAATGAGCTCTGTTTGTAGGGCAATCATTGTTAATGTCCATGAAAGGTATGTAGAGAGCGGGCAGCAGAGAAAAACAAGTGACGAACCATTTCATCAGCATGTTATGAGCACAGTCACAGCTGTCAGAAAGCAGCAGCTCAAACTAGCATGAGATCGGATGTGACAAATTCAGACTTTAGGCTGTTTTTTTTCAAAGACATGGTAACAAATATTTATATAAGAGAGAGCAAATTTGCTTCTTGCCTAACACTAATACGTCCCATATGATCAGAGTTTGTCAGTGACTTTGAACCTTTCATTAAATACATTAGCTCATCTTAGTCTACGTAATGTAATCATGAGCATTAAAGGGGCATTAGCTGTGACTTTAATTGACCTCTACTGGTGACCAGAGGGAATTGCAGTAATAAGTTGTTTCCATCCAAAATGTTGTTTAAATTCGAGTTGAATTTCCAAGTCAATAAAAGATCATTTCCATCAACAGCTTTTTTTCATCAGTGGATTTAAGCAAAATACTGAAGAGGGTGTAACAAGATTACGTAATGAAAAGAGCTCAGCTTTTCTGTACATCTGAAACACTGCTTCAAATGGACTTACTTCAAGGATTAGATTTTGGATTTTTTCACTGTCCTATCCAAAAAGGCATAAAATGATGTATTTATCACAAAGGTGTGTGGGTGCATAAAAATCAACCTGCAATATATAGTGTTCAAAAGCTCCAGAATAAGAACATACAGTAAAGAGGCCCTGAGTCAAACAGTACACTATTAGTCTCAGTATGTGTTTCATTAAAATGCGGTTTCAATAATTGTGAAACTGCCTTAAAGCTTCTGTTAAAGGATTTAGTTTCACATTTATTGTAATTCAATGAAATATTCCACAAGTGTTTATATTTTAAAAAGTCAGCAATAGAAAAACAATCCAGTAATACTGAAAGGCTTTTGATATTTTCTCCCCCTGGTGTGAAATCGAGGCAAAGATACACTGCCAGGGCAAACAAAAAAATTTCGTCCGAAACAAATCCTGGCTCTCAGTGTTCCCCGCTGACAGTGCCATGCTCCATGAGAGCACTTGAACAAAGACTTGGAGCATCTGGTGAAATAATCATAGAGTCCCTGGTATTGATCAACAACCTGAGCAACTTCCCAAAAGCATATTAAGGTAATTTTCTGCTTTATGTTGCATCACATATTTGGTTTATTACCCCCTTCAATGCCTCATATATAAGATTAAATGGGGTAAATAATAGAATTAACTGTATTTCTGCACTTTTTGCATGCACCTTTGTGCAAAGGGAGCACTAGTGGAGGCTGCTGAGTATAAACCATGAATCCCAAGCACAAGCTTCATGTCAATGATACCATGAGACTAATGATTAAAACAAGCCTCCTCATCTGTTTGACTTACAGTAAGCCAGATTTCCACCCCCTGCGCAGCACTTTTCATTCCAGCAACATTACATAAATCAGCAAACTGCAGAGGAGTGGAAAGGAAGAGTCCCATAAGTAATAAGGGGGAAAATATCACAATGAACCATTTGGGTAAGAGTTCACAGTTGAACATCTATTAATTGCCTTCCTCAAATCCTTGTTGCACAATCAAAACAAGTTCTTGTGTAATCCATCATGAAAAGATGGCAAATCTAATAATTATATCTCTTAACAACTTTAGCAAAGTTTATCCAACTGTTTTCTATACACCATCTGTCTGCAGAGATCGACTCCATTTCTCATATACTCTGCACACATCAGTGACAGTAAAGCATTACACATCCCAGTGCTTGAAACCTGCCAAAATATACACAAATATAGTACATATCTTATTCATTTCCACCGCAATGCGGACTGTTAAAAGCCTTAAAAACACTTTTAGCTGTTTTGGAGAAAGCAAAAGTGAATGATAAATGCATTAAATCTGTGTGAAATTGTGTTTATCTGTGTTAAAACAACACAAATCCTGTTGTAACGTATTTATCTGTCTCACTGGAAGTTTACACACTGGAGGTTAAATATTCAAAATGCGAAAGACCTGCGGGAAAGTCGCTGTTTGTGGTCAGTTCTTACCGTTTTGCGCTCAGTCACAGCTCGTTGGAGGATCTCTGCCTCGCGCTGGCTCCACGCGGACTGTGCTCCCCACTGTCACAGCAGCACTCCGCCGCGCGAGCTCACCGGCTGCATCTGCTCCGTGCGCGCACGTACACGCGCAAGCAAGGAGTTTCTTTTTTTTTTTTTTTTTTTGCCGTTTGCTAAATATATATGTACTTTACTTCTCTTTTATAATCATTCTCCATTAAACATTTTTGACATGTTATTGATTGATTTACTAATTCTTGTTAACATACATTTATAGGTTGTCATGTTGTGGATGGTGTTTAATTCTATTGCTGTGGCTCCCCAATTTTTTTTACTGCAACAAAGTTAAATCTTGAGCATCATCAGCACCAAGGTTTACAAAATCATTCTACAAATTCTCATTATGTCTACATGCTTTACTGGTTCTTCTGATGACGCGAGGTTAACTTAAATAGTTACCTTTGCTGACATGTTAGAATGTCAACCAACAAGACAAGACAACATTAAAAAAAAGACAGAAAAAAGTCAATTAAACTCCTCTAACAACCACTTATAACAAGTAATGGTAGCTGAAGTCACCAGCTAACAGACAACTAACCAACATAAACCATCAAAATGTAATGTACACAAGAAAACACGACTGACCAGTTGTGGTTTTTTTTTAAAAATAATTTTATGTTGTCACATTTTGTTAAGACTTTTATGACAGATACCTTTCTAAAGATTAACAGATAATCATCAGATAATTTATTATCTTATTACTGATTTAACATCACTTATAAACTTAAATCTTAGCATCAGTTGGCTCCCACGGACCAAATTTACAAACTAATGCCTTAAGTTATGGCCACAGAAGTTATATAACGTAGTCTATGATGAGGTCAAAGCCTTTAAGAGATTGTACCACAACAGTGCAGTAATAAACTTTACATTAATTGTTTACACTGTGTTGAGAATGCAATAAATCAGCAATTAGTTCATCAGCATGTCTCTAGCAGGCACCATAAGTTTACTGACAGTTCTCGCTATCCTTTAAAGGGTTGTTTAAGCTTCATAATGTCAAGAACTAATAGCGCCACATTATGCTAAATAGATTCTTATGAGTCACCAGTAACCAGAGACTGCTGACTGATTTTAGCTCCTCCTGTGAGCAGGTCATGAAGTAAGACATTAAACCCAATTTGCTTCAAATAAATGCAAAAAGATGGAAGCTGATTTAGACAAAAACATTAGCCAAGCTAACTTTATAGGGTTTGAAAATATCCCTAAAAATGAATGTCCTCGATGCTCAACAATGAGTTCACATGAGTCCTTACGCACTTTATGGTATTTTTATTTCCAGTGGTATCCCTATAATTTTGTGCGCAGTGTGTTTGTGGTGCTCAGTATTGAGCTTGTACTGACCATGTTGTGGTCTTTGGTTTGCAGAATTTCCAGTGGTGTCTCTGTAATTGTCAGCAATGTATAATTTATATTGGGGTTAAATTGGTACTACCTCTGTAATAACAGCATTGATGTTACAAGGTGTGTTTATTTATGTTGGTCACATTCATATTAAGGAGTTAAAACATCCTCTTCTCACAGACATTTGTACCAATCTTATCACGTTTTTGGACATGAAGCCTTCCAAATCACAGGCTGTCAAACATTTGGGCCTGTCTAAGATTGATAAATACACAAAAGAGGCAAACAAGCAGAGAAACCTTTCATCTGTGTATCTGATTACACAGTAAAACTGCAAATCTGAGTTACATTTCTTATTCCCGAAATGATGCACAGAGCTGTAAACAAGTCCTATGGGACAGGGCCCAAAACAAAACCAGATGGGTGAAAACAATTCACAAAAGAACATATTCTCCATGAAAATTGGGCCATTGTAGGGGTTTCTTCATATAACTGGATACAGAAAACAGCTGGTTTTAGTCTGTTTCATGCACCATCCTCTATCACTTTCCTTCCTCAGGTGCAAAAAAGTAATTCAGAAATTCCAGCCACACGTTATTTATATATATATATATATATATATATCTAGGGTTACAATATGATCCCCGAGAAAGGAAGTATGAGAAGAACTAGGACTAGTTAGCACACAGGTTTTTGATGTATCTATGCTTTTTGTATTGAGATACTGCATTGTTTTTACTGCCTCAGACATTCAAAACTATCAAATGAAATGACAAGACAAAAAACATCATTATTTGGCGAAATCTTTACATGTAAACAATTAAAATTGCATGCAACAAAGTCCAAGAAATCACTGTCAAGACAACTCCAGGTTGTTTTTTTTCTGTGAATGCTGGGATGCTGTTTGTGTGTGTGTGTGTGTGTGTGTGTGTGTGTGTGTGTGTGTGTGTGTGTGTGTGTGTGTGTGTGTGTGTGTGTCTGTTGTATCACACCTGTGCACTAGATGGCGTTAGTGAGTTTCCTGGTGGTCACTTGACTTTACAGTGTGTCACGTCCCTGCTCAGCTGTTGCTTATGTACTCATGAATTCCTGAGACGTTTCACTGAAGCACATGTCAGTTTCATTAAAAGACTATCAAAGGTGATGTGTTTTTCCCCCCTCAGTTTTAACGGGTTAATTTGTTGAGAGATGAGATTAAATAGAGGAAGAATGACCCGTCTGCAAATCATTTATATGTCAAGTGAAAATATCTGGCAACATTTTGAAACAAATTTCATTGTTTTCCATCTGCCCAAGATTCACCGTAGTTTTTTCATGTACTTTTAGAACAATACTGCCATCGTCTGGTTACTTATGGCAATGCATCATTGTCTATGAACAAATAAAGATAAAATAAAAACATTTGAAGATTATAATTAGTTACGTACAATTATGCTTTTTCCTTCATTTTAATCACAAGATAACAATTTGCTTGTTGGCATTTAGATATATTTTAATATTCAGACAGCATCAATGTATTGAAGAAATAGTCTCAGCCTTTGTAGACTTCATTTAATTTCAGAACGGCATTTTTACAAATATGCATAACTGGGGGGATAAATATAAACGTGTCAAAAGAAATGTTTAAGCTGATGCTGGCTGGTCCATTAATGTTTAATTTAAAAAAAAATGTAAGTAAAATGTATGAACTGCTGTCTTAACGGAACACTAGTTCATTTGTGAAAAACGGAAATATTAGGATGACTAAATGTGCAGAAATGCTAAATGTCTAATTCACTGAATGTGTCACATGCAATGAACTCACTGACTTTCAGGAATAATTCGAATAATTCTGAATTACGTGCTAAAATATTTTTCCCCCGCATATCAGGCAGAAATGCGATATGTGTGTATTTCTAAAGTGATTTATTAAATATCACCTGTTGTCACCCACTGTTTAGGAAAGCTAAGCAAAAAAAGAAAGAAAGAAAGAAAGAAATTATCTTATAAACCTCTGGAGAAAGGACCAGACGGACTAATTTCAAAGACAACCGGTAAGAACCTTTTATATAACAGGTCGCACCGGTATCAACAGTGTTCGCAATGTGACTGCTTAATTAATGACCCCGCTCTTTCAGGCAGCACTGTTACTCAAAACCAGCGCCTCCATTCACTACTGCGCCATCGTAGCTCAGTTAGCTCAGTCTGTGGCTAGAAGAACACTAGCTAACTGTTCAGGGGGGCGAAACGCTTGAGCGCTTAAAGGACGACCTAAGTAAAAATTTGAAAGATTTTACCGAAAGCAAGACATTTTACTCGTAAAGGTCGTGGTGAGTATTTTGTTCCCAGACATTTTTCATTTTTCCTTCCTTTTTCTTTTCTTTTTGGATTTTTTTCAACGATGCTTTTTCTATTTTGCGAGTGGACAGAACGTAATGTGCTGGCTAGCGGGGTAGCTAGCTTAGCTAACTTGAAGACGCTCGTCCCCCTCAAAAACATGAACGCTGGTTGTTGTTTTTAGAAACACAGCGCATTGGATACATCTTAGCTACTATTTCCTCCTTTTTTGCAAGTTTGTGTAGCTGTATTTTTATAGCTTTTATTGTGAAGACTTTTCCTTATTGGGACTGCTAATGTTTTTGGCACGCTTTTCAGCCAGCCCACCAGCTAAGTTAGCATTAGCTAACGGCTTCAGAGGCTCCGTTGGTGTAATAGTTGCAGATCCGCCCTGAGTCAGTGCAGATTCAGATCCACCTCATGATTATGAGCATTTTACAGGTTTTGGTTTTTGCAAGCAAATGAACTGGTCAAATTGCTGTGTATTTTTTATGCCTTTTGGTTGATGGTTGGCTAACGTTAGCCATAGCCGGCTTTGAGCCTCCGAGGCTAACCAGGGCCTGTGTTTCACACTGACGCCTGGTGGTGGCGCTGTCGGGCTCCAGGCGGGTGTGTTGTGGATGGTTTAGGTAATTTTCGACTAATCCATAATTTTGCTTTTCTGGTTCATGCTGCTCTGTCAGTTGGCTTTTTCTGGAGTAGATTTTTTTTTTCTGTTTTTTCTTCCCGTGATGAATAGTTTTTTTTTTTTTTTTGTTTTTTTTTTCTTTTTTTTTTTTCTTTCTGATTTTGGACTGCCAGTGCTTAAGGATACAATGCTGATACATAATTAAAGGCTTATCAATCTGAAAAAAGAATGGTGGCTGTTTATCTGCATTAAACTCACCTTCACTTTTTAGGCCCCAGGTTATAAGCCTTACATTATTAACCATGTAATAGATTGAACCTAATTTGTACAAAACATCCACATTCTCTACAACAAAATGTGCACAAATACACTCATAAACATTAAGGTGGCCTTTTCTTTTCTTGACTTGGTGGAGCTTAATTTTTATGTGTTTACACAATTTGATAATTATGTCAGACATCCTAATATCAGAGGTTTACATTTTGGTTATCTAGATATACAAGTATGATAGAGAAATCATGCCCATCTTTTTATTCTAGCCTGCCCCTGTGTTTCTGAATTGTTAGATAAATCCAAATGTAAATCACTTCATGATCAAGGCTTTCTCATTAAATTTTTCTTATGGGATTTAATCTTTAGCAGCTCT
>JAPQRP010000011.1:23641397-23657201 GCA_037367295.1 Apogon hyalosoma | reverse complement strand
TATAAATAAATAATAGTTTACACTAAAATATGTGGGGTACCTTGAACCAAATCACTGTATATTTCTGCCCAGTCAAAGATGTGAATCAAATGACGTCCCACGGACACGCTGTCTTTTAGCCCAATCCCTCACACATTAGGTAGGGTAGTTTTATTAGGATGCCCTGGAGACCCCTGCCTCTGTTAGAGCTGTGTTATTATGTTCTCGTCACTGACTCTGTACACATTCCTACCAGGTAAGCCTTGGTACATATAACCCTGCTCAGCTTGACTGAGGTGTGTTTTCTGTCACCTCAGTATAAATCGCGAGGGGCGAAGGTGAAGGTCAAGACACCAGCCCAAACTGAACCCAGCCCACAGTGTCAAACATCAGACAGACGGCAACCCTGCACACAGACGCTATGGAGTGAGTGATGACTGTTCCAGCCCCCTGTCCGCCGGGGGTTACTGTTGATGCCACTACTGTTTTCATGTGTCTGTATGAGCACTCTGGGCTTTTATTCAACTCACTGGGTGCACTGAATGTAGGACCAGGATACAAAAGTATATAATGGTGTTGGCACTTAAGTTATTTGAACCTGCGCGGCCTTTTTTCACTGAAATGCATGGAGAAAATGGGACTGGGTTTCAAATGGAGTATTGTTTTAATATAAAGCTGTCTTGATTTTAAAGGTTGGAGCTTGATTTTAAAGGTTGGAGCTTGACATAAACTGTAGACCTGTAGCCATTAAGCAAAACCGAGTTGATGAATAATAATCATAGTTGATGAATCATTTTACTCTTTAGAGTACCAATGCCTGCATTTGCACTAAAAAAGTACACTCAAGTGTTTGCAGGTTGCCTTGCAAAAAAAGACAATTTCACTATAAAGTCTTGGACTATAGAAGCTAAATACTGCCAGATTTAGCTATTTTTGGACATCATAGGCAACCAAGTATAATAAATATTGTGTGTTACGTCTCTGTTTTATGTACAATATCCACTAAAGAGTCTGAACCACCCACTTTTTGGAAGCACCAACAGATAACAATTAAGTTATTGTTAAATAAAATTGTCCTGATAAATTTTGTCATTCCATGCATAAAATTCTGAACAGCAGTACATTATTGTACAGGATGTTTAAAATATAATCCTGGCAATTCCTACACCCTTATCTGTAATAAAGTCCCAAAGATGTAACTGTTGACATGCTGTATTGGTAGCATTGATGTTGGAGTATAGAGGATGTTGCATATTGATCAACTGAGGATTAGTGAATGATTAATGGCAAACTTTGGGAAAAGGACCTTAAGACTTTTATTTATTTATGGCCATGCCTCACCCCTCTATTCCCAAGATCCTGTGGGAAACATAAGTGGTGGATATTTGTGTTGGTGCAGTTTAGTAGGCATGTGATGATAAAACTGAGGCTGAACTTTAAGTGAGGATGTCATACCGTTTCCATTTAAAACATAACTTGGTTTCTGTGGAGTATCTGAATTAATCTAACAGACCACTGAACATATGCCTTTGTTTTTTTCATCAGGATGTGGTTTATTCTGCTGAAATAATTGTTCACCCAAACATGAAGTTTACTTTTCATTTCTGAAAATTTAATTTACTTAAGTTTACCTGCTGCTTTAGTTTTTCCATATTTTTCTTTGTCTTAAGAATTTAAGCGTGACAGTTATGTGCAATAGGGTTGCTTTAGTGGCAGTCCTGCTGTTTTACATGTATGTAAGTGATTTGTTATATTCTCATGGAGTTAGTTATAATGATGCAAAATTAAGTTTAATTTCAGCAGCCACTGTGTTTGGTGTCAGTTCAGTTTTCTTCCCCCCATTTTCATTAGACTTAAAGGAAATCGGTGGTCATTGAATTTGAAGGGAGTATTATGTTTGTGTAGCTGATATATGAGTCTAGTTAAAGTGATACAGATTCAAAGTAAATTCTGAAGTGAAATCAACACAGTTTAAGTTACATGCCTCTTGCCAGTACATGAACAGCAAGTAGCCTCACATTAACCCATTACTTCCTGCTTTTAAGTCCTGTGTCAGCTGTGTGTTTTTGGATATGAACCCTTTGATTTCCCAGGGTAAGCCTGCGGAGCATTTATGCAGCAGTCAGGGTCTCCACATGCTTCACAGATGTGTTAATTATTGTGTCACCAAACATGAGGGTTGTATATCTGTGTGTCTCCCCACCAGTCGCTCACCCACCACCTCCAGCCTCATGGCCAGCAGCAACGTCACCAACAAGACCGACCCGCGCTCCCTCAACTCACGGGTCTTTATTGGCAACCTCAACACCCTGCTGGTCACCAAGGCAGATGTGGAAGCCATCTTCTCCAAATATGGGAAGATCGTAGGCTGCTCCGTCCACAAGGGCTATGCCTTTGTTCAGTACGCCAATGAGAGGAACGCCAGGTCCGCTGTATCTGGGGAGGACGGCCGCATGATTGTCGGACAAGTACTCGGTAAGAATTTAGATTGTACTCTCTGAAGCAATATGTGGAGAAAGGTGAAGCATTAAAACAAGGAGGAACAACTCTGTCTCATTTACTGCTGAAAAATGTATTGAACTATGATGTTTTGGTCTGTCTGGCCTTCAAGTGTATTTCCTCAAATATCAGATAATCTGAAGTCAAAGCATGATAAATACTGTGGAATCTTCTGATATCCACTTTAAGAAAGGACAGTGGTCAGCTTTTGTTACCAGTTTTAAGAACAGGAAAAGTGTCCTTGTAAAGATCTGTGACGTGTTTCTCGACAGACATCAACTTGGCTGGAGAACCGAAACCCCACAGGTCAAAAACTACCAAACGCTCAGCGGGAGACATGTACAGGTCAGTTACGATGATGGCAACACTAGGAACAGAAGTATAAGGAAAATAAAAATGTTAATATGTCAACTGACTTCACGAGGAAGAGTTTCAGAGTGCAGGAAACATTCCATTGTTTTCTCATACGAATGCTTTGTTTTTCTTCTGCAGTTCCTCATTTGACCTCGACTATGACTTTCAGAGAGATTATTATGATAGGTGAGTCACATTCTTTTATTCTTCTCTAACACAGACACATTGACTATAAGATAAATTGCCTTTTGTCTGTTTCTTTTTGCCCCTTTTTATTACTTTTCCCTTGCTAAATATTTTTTTTACACTGTCTCTTTGACGTAACAGTAGTAAAAATGAACGCCTAAAAATGTAATCTTTTTCAGCTTCTGACTGTATTAAACGGTTCATACTTGAGCGCAAAAAAGACAGAATCTAAATATTTTTCTGCTCTCCTTGTGTCTGATCCCAGAATGTACTCGTATCCATCCCGCGTCCCCGCTCCCCCTCCCCCCTTGTCACGGGCCGTGATCCCATCTAAGCGCCCGCGGGTCAGTCTCAGCGGTGGAGGAAGCAGCCGGCGAACCAAGAGCAGCTTCTCCTCTTCCTCTAAGAGCAGCCAGAGGACTTCATCATCCAGAACAAGTGAGGGGAGGGTCTAAACGGGTTCCGTGTACTAGGGTTAATTGGGGAAGTCTAGGTTTACCCTGTGTCTCTCTGTTGACAAAAAAGAGAATATTGCTTTAGTGTAGGACTTGAACTGAAATCATTATTTAAATGGAAATTACAAGTATGTGTCTTCTCAGCTGCCACACAGACTGCAGAAGAATTTAGTTTTTTCTCCTTTGCTGATGACTACTGTAACTACAGTGAAAATAGTTAATTTTTCAAATGTTCTCAACATTGAAACACATTGATTCAGATAGCAACAAATATTAGGCTTCTCATGTGGAATTTTTGACTTGGAGTGAAAATAACAGGTTTGTTTCCACATTAATTGATTCATGATATTTGAGTTTGATGGTGTGATTAGACCTATTTATTTGTTGATTGAGGTATTTATTATTTTTACATTGTTTAGTTCTAATTTCTGACTCAGTCAAAAATAGTACTTTTCCCTTTTTTTTTTTTTTTTCATATATGGCAATAGGTACATCTGTCAGTTTTTTCCTGATGGAAACTGTATGTGACTACCTGGTGCATATCTGACTGCATTTATTTGCAGTAAAATAGTGAAAAGGTTTGAGATTGTGTTTCAAAGCAGGTACCCAAGAGCTGCCACTGGTGTTTGTTTTCAAATGACTTTGACTTTGCGAAGAAATCAAGTCTTACTTCTCTGTTAACACCCCTCCTCCTTACTTTTCACCATGCAGTGAAAGTGGACGAGCTGCAAAGCATCAAACGGGAGTTGTCCCAAATTAAAAGCAAAGTGGATGACCTGTTGGACAGCCTGGAACGCATGGAGAAGGACCACAGCAAGAAATCAGGTAGGATATGAATCATATGCCAGAAGTGAACCACATCTAGGGTTACTGGTTTTATTTATCCAGGAAATTTATCCATGAACACAAGCCATGTTCAGTTTTTTGGTTAAACGCAGCATTGCATATATGTATATTATATATTTACCAGGAAAGATTAAAAAAAAAAAAAAAAAACACCACACTGAAAATTTTTTTTGAACTGCTTAAATAATACTGTAATTTTTTTCGTTTGAACGTGTGCATTTGTGTCTGGCAGAGGCTAAGAGTTCAAAGACAGAGCCAGGAGAGGTGACCTCACCTCCACACTCCAGCAGCAAGAAGGATGACAGCATGAAGAGGGAGAGAGAAAGCCAAGACTCGGATGAAGATGAGGAGGAAGAGGAGGGAGACCTGCTGGAGGAGGAGGAGGTGAGAAGGGGTTAAAGGCTCGTTCATGCTCGCTTTACATACATAAATACAGGGTTCCTGCGGGATCTTAAAAGTTTTGAATTTACAAATCTGCATTTGATACCTTAAAAAGTCTTTAAAAGGTATTAAATTTCATATGGTAGGTCTTGAGTTATGTTGTTATAACCCATAAGGACCCAGTGTGACATTTGTCAGTTCTCAAAGGAATTTTTCTCTATTTAACCGGCCTTAAATGGTTTATCACCATTTACTTATTATCTTCTATATTTTGTGTGTGTGGGGGGTTCAGTGAAAATCAGGTATTTTCCAACATTAATTTACTGAGTATGTAGATGTTCATAAAACCTCCGAGTAAAGTTGAGGAGTATTATATGAAAAAAAAAAACAGAAGACTGAAGAAAAAGTGACTTTTTTGTTCAAATCTATCATTAAGTGAACATAAACCTTATGTGTCCATCCACTGTCATTGATCCAACTCCATAGGTTCTACTGGTGAATGTTGTAGAAGATGACTGTGTTTCCACGTTCACTACGTAGCCTCTGAACGTCCAAATGGGTCATATCTGATGACCATGAAAAGATGATAAACTGTATTTTGCACCAATTATTTACATGGATTAGTGGATCAACAGGGATTAAACAGTTTGTCAGTTGATGATTTTGGTAGATGGTGGATGTTTGGATCTTTATGGGTTAAGCTTGTTCGCTGTATTGCATTTAAATGTGTCTGGGAAATGTCCAAACTGCAAAGAACATAATGTTTGTCTCCTCAGTTCCACCTGTTTCAACCTGACGATTTATACTGAAATTAGGAATCAGTTTTCACAAACTTTTACAGCCCCCAGTGAGAAATGACTCGGTGGTGTAAATAAATGCATTTTCCTAAATTCTAGGAGTCACAAATTTTTGCCAGTATGGCTGTGAAATGGGCATTAAATTGCGTTCTAAGTAGTCTTGAAAAGGTCTTAAACTTGAAGAAACCTGTAAGAATCCTGTAAATAGGTACGTCAGTTTCAAATGGTGTCAAGCGTCACTGCCTGAATAACTCGCATGCATCCATTGTGTTGGAATGAGTGTTTGTTAATCAATCCACCAGAGGGCACTGCTCTCAAATAACACAAAGAAGAGTAAAGTTTTTTGAGAACAAAAAGAAGGAAGTCATTAACAAAGATGGCGACGACAGAGGAGGTATTACTAATGTGGATATTGAGAAGGGTAATTGTCATAAATATGTCAGTAGTTTTTCACTAACTCACACAGTCACGCTTACAAAAATTCTGCCATTTCTGGAAAATTTTCTCTTCAAATCTCAACACTGCCTCCACGGTTCTTGGTGGTACTGCTCCGTATTCTCTGATGGGGTTCACATCTGCAAACTCCCAGGGAACAGACAGAATTATGAACGTAATGAATGCAGAGGACGAACAGAGCACCCCGTCTGTATACGTCTGCATCTAACATAGAGCATAAATGGGCCTCAAGTCTAACCAAAACCACCAGCAAATATCTTTTTAAAACAGCATCCAAATGAGTCAAATACAGTTGATAATACTGGATTAGTGATTTGTTTACTTTTTCAGCGTCATGTTCAGAGGTTGGAGGATGTTTTACTGCTTTTTGTTCTGTTTTTAGATCACATCATTGGATATTGTGTTGTCACTTTGTTGTCACCACAATGATTTGTTCCTAGAAAAGTGATAAGCAGCTTTTGCCAGTTTATCATTTCCAGACTTTTCACAAACAAATGAAGATTATGAGCAGGTTGATGTCTTTTAATGGTAACCTATTCAAACACTGCAGCTTCATCTGTTTTCACTAGCACTAGAAAAATATGAGCATAATCTTCAAAATGAATGTCTTCATATTGTTGTAGACGCGAGCTTCGACGTCATGGTGGTTCATTTTCCAATAATATTTCCTAGGCTTACAATAACAGCCATCAAGCTGGTGCCTGGCGGTTCATTTTGTTCCTGCTCAACCCTCATTCATTGTTTTTTTTTTTTTTTTTTTTTTGGTTTGTTTTATAACCACCTTATAATTTTCTTACGGTGCAGGTAAAGAGTCAAGAGAGGGAGGAGGAAGAAGAGGAAGAGGAGGAAGGTGAACATGTGGAAGGAGATGACGATGCTGACAGTGTCAACGGTGAAGAGGACTCCTAGGCATTGGCGAGACGGACGCATGCGGCGTACTCACAGCTTCCATAGGGAACTCGGACTCCTGTTTTAACACTCACATTGTAGATACAAATCACAAACGTGCGCACACAAACTCCAAGCATGGTGCCCCGACTCTGTTGTCCATTGTCCCACAAACCGCTGTTTTTGTCATTTCGGCCAGTTGTCCGGTATCGCTGTAACAGGAATAACTAGCTGTAGATTTCGGTTTGTGTTTTTTACCACGTCGTTACTTGTCCTCACAAGTAGGCAGAAACATGGACTGGAATGTTCTCAGAGACGCCAGCTCGACGGACATGTCTTAAAATAAGGATGAAATTCAGTTACAGAAGACGGAGTAAGTTTTTAGGTTACATGTATTTGTTTTCCTCATTGGTGAGTTTGTTTGACCTTGTGTGTCTGTATGTTAATGTCAGTTTTTTTTATACTTTTCAGTTTAACTGTAAAGGAATAAATTGCAATAAAATATTAAAATTGGATTCTGTGCTTTGTCTTTCTTTCTATTTTCAGGGGGGTGAGAAAACAGAATTGAGTTTACCAGTGTTAAGTCTTGTACTATTTCAGTTCCTGCTTTGAGTTGTCGTTAACCCTCAAAGATCTAGAGCTACTTTGGTCACAAATGATTTTCCTGCTACATAAACTTTTATAAGTGATTCATCACCACTTATTATTTTTATCCTTTTGCATTTTCCTATGTGTAATTTCTTAATGTATGTGTGCATAAAAGTTATATTAAAACAGAAAACTGAAGCTAAAGCTACTTTTTGAACAAAAATAGATCATTAACTAAATGTAAAAAGCATCTATAATCACTTTAACTGGTAAAACTACATGGATTTTATTGGTGAATTGTTGCTGCAGAAAAGGATGGTGTGTCCCATGCTCTTTATGGAGCATCTGAATATCCAAAAAATGACCCATCTGATGTCAATGGGGAAAAATGAGAATCTGCATTTTACCTGAATTATTTAAGAAGTATTGCTGCAATTAGTGGCTCTAAATTTATGGATTGTTTTAGATTAGTAGATGCTTATGGGTGCTGGTGATGGTTTAGATCCTTGAGAGTTCATAAACTGGATACTCAGAATTTTGATTCCAGGCAATAATGTAAGTTACACTGGAGTGCAGAGTTGTTTATTTTTAGGAACTGGACCTGGAACGTCTTAACTAAGCAGAATTCAGGAATTTCTTTAATCTGTTCGCATAAAGTTTTAACAAAATTTCATATTCATACTAAGCTTTCCAACGTTTTTATTTATTTTTTAAATTATTTTTGTTCCAGTCTTAGAATCAATGTTAGTTTCTCCAAAACAAAAATATCATAAATCACTTTCGTCCAGTCCTCAACTATAGGACTTTCAGATGTCATCCATTTACTTGTCAGTGCTTTCTTACTTGCTATTGAGAGTAGATTAAAAATGTATTCCATAAATAGTGTCATTTCAGGCAAAATAAACAGCATGGCGAGTCAATGAAATAATGCCAAGGACAAGAGTAAAATATAGTAAATTTATTTATCAAAGTCTGCTTTTAAGAGCATATAATCAAAGTATTTTTCCCTGCACCATTAAATATTGTACATTCACAGATTATTCACACATGAAAATGGTTTAGTTGCTGCATGCCAAGATGTTATACAGAACACTTCTGTTTGTATTTAATTACTTTTGGTGAAACTGGAGCTAACCAGTGTTGGGACTACTGTGTTCCAAAAGTAATACATTACAGTAATGGACTACTTTTTGCTGTAACAAAGTAGTTTAAGGCATTACTAATCAATTTTCAGTAATGTTTTACTCTGTATATGTTCAATAGTGCTTGTGTTACAACACACTTTTCCCCAATAATTTAATCGCTCAAATGAGAAAAACAAACAAACAAAAAAGCAGCATGACAACAACAAATCAAAAATGTGGCAGGAAAGTTCTGGGCTGTTTCCTGTTGGTGTTCAGCCACTGGGTGAAGATGGCAGAAGACCACATGGACGTACGCTCATTACTTCAAGTTTGTCATACATAAGGACAAGAAGAATGTAACAGTCAAATGCAACCTTTGACTGAAACCAAAAGAACTACTGACATCAAGAAATAGCACTAGCAATAAAAAAAACAAACAAACATCTGGAACGGTGTCATGTGACCACTCCACTGACTGAGAGGAGAAAGAAAACAGAGGACGACAGTGATAAGATAAAGCAGCAGAAACTCAGTTTGTCTGTCATCCTTTCTTTCATTGCCTTGAGCTTTGACTTTGCCAATTATAAACTACAGTATATTGTTAGTACCTGGATAGAACACAGTCATTATGTGTATTGCCCTCTACTTGATGTAAAATGCTCTGAAGTACATTTTGTCATTTTAGAATGTTAAGTTCTACTTCTTTAGTTATTTTGGTGAAAGTAACTCAAAAGTAATACAGGAGTCATGTGATGCATCACAGTTCTGAGACAGTAATATTGTAAGGTAAGAAATTACTTTTAAATAACAGTAACCAGTATTCTGTAATGTATTACAGTTTGGAAGTAACTTGCACAACACTGGTGGTAAAGTAGAGCAGCAGCACTAAACCATTCCTGTTGTTCCAGGCCAGACTGGTAAATTACCAGTGTAGGGTGCATCTCAGGTACAAACTGTAGTGTAAAGTTCTGTTTAAAAAAAATATTTCATTCCATTTTTTATTGACACTCCTACATATGTAAATCCAGCGCACCATTAGTCTTCATTGTGTCCTTCAGACCGTAGATGTTGCCTGGAGTCTTTTCAGTTCCTCAGCATGATGGACAGTACAAGGACACTGAGCAGGAGCAGAGCTGGCAGGAAACACGAGGCATTTATCAGAAAATGTCCTAGTCTGCACACGAAAACAACGCGCCTCGCTTTATCATTTCACATCTTCATTCGGACTCACCTTATTGTGTTTCCCAAAAAGTCTATTCTTATTGGCTATCTTACACATAACCTGCATAGCAACATTTTTAAGCACCACACCCTACTCTTCCGTCGCCTCTGACACAAACAGTTGTAGAAAAATCTTGTCTTCTTCCTTGTTTCTTATTGGAAGTGGAAACTTAAGCACATTTTGAAAGTCAGAACCTGAATCTGATCTGGATCATGAGAATGACATGAACAGCCAGACATTATTGTTAAATATTTCTTTACTGTGGTAACTGTGTGAGAAAGCAGTGGACCATAACTACATTTAGTGTTACGGACAGCACTGCAAAAATCTAAATCAAGAAAATTTTCACTTTTTCCATTGGCAGATTTTTTTTTTTCTTCATTCAAGATTTTTTTTTTTTTGCTTAATTCAAGCAAAAAATCTGCCAGTGAAACAAATGAAAATGATCGTGGTAAGATTTCTTGAAATAAGATTGTCAAGATCTATTGTCTAAAAATAAGTTCTTATATCTCACTGAAAAGTTATTCTATAGGTGATTATGTCTTATTTTAAGTGTGATGAGGTATTTTGACTAGAAATGAGAAAAATACACTTGGTAAGATTTAGATTTTTGCAGTGAGGAGGGATACGTGTAGGTAATGTGCAAACTTTTGCATGTGTGCAACTGTGACCCCTGCCCAAATCCATGTTCACGCCAATTGCGATTGTTTTGGATATATACATAATATACTTATGTACATGAGATTTAATATGATTTCCCCCCCACACACACACACACACATCATATTGGTCCCTGCCAATATTTGTGATTTCTTTGTATATTTCAGTAAAATAGTTGAGTTGCAATTTTTCAGTGTTCCAGTGTTGCCAGTAAATGGCTATTCTTCATTCAATGTACTATATTTGTATAAATAGACTATTGTGAGGTTTATGCAATACTAATGGTATAAAATAAACAGAAAAATACAATTAATCATTCAGTACAATTTCTTTATCATGACAGCCCTACCATCATTTTGTGGAATTTACTGATTAAACTTCCATTAAGCTGTAAAGCCTCTGATAAATGGATAAAACAAACATAAAACCTTTTTTTTAGTTTTTAAGTAAAAAAAAATATAATAATAATAATACAATGGTGTGTATTTGATCTAGATTTCCTCTTTTAATTAAGTCCTAATGTAATGTTTCCTTCAGGCTGTAATATATCCTTTTATACATTAACTCAACAAGAAGCAAAATTGGGAATGGGAAAGTGAAATGTGAGTGTTCAACAGCTGTGTATTACCATGAGGATAGGAGGACACAGCGTCACTTGTAGTGGAGGGAGGACTCTGTGTGGTGACGTTTGGCGCCTGTGTGGGGCTGTTGCCAAGAGTGGGGTCTGCCAGGTTCAGAGGACCTCTTGTCAAGGAGACATTGAAGATACCAAGGGAAGCTAAAGAAGAAAACCAGGGAACAATAAGTTTCTACAAGACACTGAGGGAAAAGTACATAATGATGTATGATGACTGTACATAAAGTCTGTGTCCACTTACTGCCGTTGACAGATCCACTTCCAAGGAGGACAGTGAAGGTAGTGGCAGCGTTCCTTTTCTGAGTGGAGTTGACATTAGGGACCTTGAAGATACACTTGATGACATTACCATTCACCTCACCTCGAACGTTTGTCACAGTCTGGAAAGAGAAGAGATCGAATAAGTACAAGAAGATCCTTTGGCTTCAAGGATGTGTTTTAGTACATCAGTTATTGGAAAATGGACACTAAATGACATACCACAAGGGGAAACACTTCAACATATACTGTATATTTTATGTTAAATTAAATGTTTAAATGCAAACTTCAACATGAACGACAGTGAACATTTTTGAAGCAACACATTAACAGTTTGTGTGCAATTAAAACAAGAGGACCTCTTAGTGATTATGGAGTCAAATAAAAAGAAAATACTAAGATTAAAAGAAAACGAATACTTTGAGCTGAATTTATTCACACTGACAGTCCAGCGTATTTTTGAATTTGAAATTTTACGTTGGAATTGGAGTTTGCATTTCATATTTTACACTTGATTTTGAATTTGGAATGTTGCAAAAAAAATATGGATTTGATTTTCTGAATTTATAATGTTGAAATGGGAATGTTATTGTTACAAATGAATTTGAATTTGGAATGTTGCCATGGAATATGGATTGAAATTTTTTTAATTTGAAATGTGGAATTTGAATTTGGAATTTTAGCCTGGATATGTGTTTTTATGTTAAACCACAATTCAAATGTATTTGATTTAAATATTTTATACAGGCCTTTCTAAATGACTTGGACTTACTTTGTCATTGTGCTAGAGTGTCTATGGATGTGAATTTAGAATTTGTTAGACTTGAATTTGGAATTTCACACTGGATCTGGAATTTTTTTTTCACATTCTAAATCTGAATTTAGATTGTTGTAATGGAATGTGGAATTGAATTTTTCAATTTAAATTTTTGGATTTATGTGACCACTAGAGGGAGTACTGAGTCACTCTGTCAGTCTGTTGGAGAGGAAATCCCCACGAGGCCTTTGACAAAAGTAACAGTAAGTGGCAAGATGGGATGAGAACTGTTAAAAGCACTGTTGTTCTTTTCACCACTGGGCACAGCGCTAAATGAAAACTAATGGAGTTTTTTGCTGGAATATCTGCATTTCTTCTATGAAGGGATAATGATATTATGTGATGTTATCTTTGCTAAGTTGCCATTTGTTGATCCACGGTTCAGATTAAACTGTGACTGTTCTGACCTTGTTTGGATGATTCCAACAGATCTTTAGTTCAGCTACTGACAACACAAACTGTACAGAAATCAGAGGTGATTTATGATTTTATTAACCAAGCTATACTGTAACATATTCTCTAATGCAGTAATGTGCCTAAAAATGATAAGACACAGTGTTACTTTGACTCTCTCTCAAAATAACTAGCAATGAGTTTTAGTTTGAAGAAGAAAACTTGATGATACAATAATACAGAGTACATAATTACAGAGTAAATCTGAGGCCTCACCCTGTTCAATGGAGTGAGCATAGCATTAGGGTCACTGTTGTTTCTCTCGAGTGTGCGGAAGAAGAAGGTGCCATTGCTGGAGCTGTTCTGAGCACAGGCAAAAACCATGGCCGTATCCTGAAGAAAGAAACAGTGGTCAAAGTGAACACAGGGACTGAGTTATGGAAGCAATGTGACAGTCAGACAACTGCAATGACCAAGTGTGTGACCCTCATATCCCTCTTTTACTCGTCAAACATTGATTTCATTCTAATAATATTCTCAATCATTATAGTATGAACTCATGTTTGCTTAATAACACCTGTTTGTCCAGCCACACTAAGAAAACATCATAAAATGTGTCAGAATTCAGGAGTTGAATCCTCTAAAGTCTGTATTACCGGAGATGCAGTTGGAATGAGTCCCAGTGCTATGTATCCAGAAGAGTCTCCTCGCAGTTCAATGCTCAGTTCAGCGCCATTGGGAGATGCTGAGCTGTTGGCGACTACAGACGTGAACAGACACGTGCTGTTTCCAGCAGGATCACAGTTACCTGGTGTCTCCAAACACAGTTTATCTGTTCCACAGCCAGCCCGAGTGATGTTCAGCTGGTCAACAAACACAGACATGAACACATTTAACAGTGTGAATTTCAGGTTCATGAAATATTGTACACAATGAAAATGAAAAAGTTAATAAATAATACAGGTGCTGGTGGTGAGCTGACGGGGTTGTTGTTGCCAAGAGTGGGGTCACCCAGGTTCAGAGAAGATCTTTTCAGGGAGACACTGAAGGTACCAAGAGAAGCTAAAGAAGAAAACCAGGGAACAATAAGTTTCTACAAGATACTGAGGGAAAAGTATATAATGATGTTTGAAGACTGTACATAAAGTCTGTGTCCACTTACCGCCGTTGACAGATCCACTTCCAAGGAGGACACCAAAGGTAGTGGCAGCATTCCTTTTCTGAGTGGAGTTGACATTAGGGACCGTGAAGATACACTTGATGACATTACCATTCACCTCACCTCGAACGTTTGTCACAGTCTGGAAAGAGAAGAGATCGAATAAGTACAAGAAGATCCTTTGGCTTCAAGGATGTGTTTTAGTACATCAGTTATTGGAAAATGGACACTAAATGACATACCACAAGGGGAAACACTTCAACATATACTGTATATTTTATGTTAAATTAAATGTTTAAATGCAAACTTCAACATGAACGATAGTGAACATTTTTGAAGCAACACATTAACAGTTTGTGTGCAATTAAAACAAGAGGACCTCTTGGTGATTATGGCATCAAATAAAAATAAAATACTAAGATTAAAAGAAAACAAATACTTTGAGCTGAATTTATTCACGCTGATGGTCCGGCATATTTTTATATTCTTTGATATTTTTATTCTTTGATAATGAATAACATAACACAAGGGAAAATACTTCAACCTGTACTGTATATTTCCATGTGAAAAAAGGCTAAATGCCATTTAAATTAAAGGATTGAAGGGGAAAGATAATGGACAATTCTGAAGCAACAGTAATTGACAGTATTTGAGCAATTAATACAGCAAGAGGACGTCTTGTTGATTGTACAGTCGAATAAAAAAATAAAATTAAAAACAAATAAATCAAACAGTAATGTAAAATGTATAATGTTAGGACTGGTTAGGTAATTAATGCATAGGCTTCCAACTAAACTGATTTAATTACTAAAATCTATTCATAAAAGTCATTTTAGAAAAATGATTATCAACTGGTTGTGACCCAAAAGTGTGTTGCAAACCTATTTTCAGTGGGTCATGAGCCTTTGTCTGGGCAAAAAATAATGTTAGGAAACCAATCCCATGCTTTATTTTTTAATGAAGCTGAGCGCCATCCATTCACACTCCCCAACAGTAGGTGGTGGTATGAAAGCTAATTAACACCAGACATTTTACAAACCCTAAAGTTTCTATTTATATCATGGTGAAACTCAGAACTCCTATTTTTTGGGGCATTTTGCACCGAGGGCAGGGTTACGTCCTGTGTCACTGATGTGTTTGATGTGGGTTCTTGTGTTGACACGGTGTCATAATCTGGTTATCCCCTGACTCTAAACCCTAACCCTAAACCACACCCCTTGGCAAAGCATGTATGGCAAAACGGCCCGAAAAATAGGAGTCCCAGTGAAACTCAGGTATGACGCTGACTACATTAGATATGGTTTTACCTACACTGAGGACAAAAATCTCAGTGTGTTTAATCCTTGAAAAAATGACTGAATGCACTTTTATTCTTAAAGGTGGGGTAGGACATGTTTTCCTGAAGCATATTTTTACTACATTTCTTAAAATCCCCCTCACACCTCAATTGGAACCAATTAATTCAATTAACACAAAAATAAAACATTTTTAGTCACCTGTGGGATGGACAGGACTGATAAAATACCATCCAATCATTTTAACCAGCCCATCAAAATGATTAAATGGTGATATGTCCATCAAACTCAACTGCCATTTGTCCCTCCCCCCTCTGTACGTACCCCTCTTTGTGCACAAATTGTGTGTTCTCAGAGGCTTGGAGCACTGGTAGAGGAAATGGAGCCAGAGCTTGGCTACCTACATTAGCAATTTTAGAATGTAAACTTTGCCGGCAAGCTGTTTTGATGCTAACATAAATCACTAGGGGATGTAATGTTAGCCAGATAGGTATGAATTAGGGCTGTTCTGCCAACAAACATAATAGTGAAATGCACAGATTACAGTGTTCAAAGCAAACTTCAGTGGGCTGCTAGCCTGACATCAGTCTGACTGCAATCAGCTGTTCTTGCTAGCCTGAGATTACTTAGAACACGTATCAAAATAACAAGTGAAAAGTCCAACAACTAATCTAATAAACTGATATACAGACCTGAATTCAGAGGTATGCATGGATCTGTGTAAGGATCTGGGGGGGGGGGCTTCGGGAACAAGCATTGTGCGTTCCTGTACTCTGGAGGTGTGGCTTTGGTGGGGCAGTCTGAAGAAAG
>JAPQRP010000011.1:23608173-23620761 GCA_037367295.1 Apogon hyalosoma | reverse complement strand
GAGAGAGGACAAAGACCTGAAGGAGAGAGGACAAAGACCTGAAGGAGGGAGGACAAAGACCTGAAGGAGAGAGGACATAGACCTAAAGGACAGAAGACACCAGCAGTTTGAACTGTATCTTCTTGAAGTCCTCCTTTCTTCGAGGGTCCTGTAACTTCAGCTGACCGTCGGCCACACGTCCTGTGGGTCCGTCCCCCTCCGGCCTGGACGGCGGACGCCAAGCCAGCGTTTACAGTAGAGGACACGGTCTATTTACTGATGCAGAGGAGCATCTCGACTGCACCACATCCCTATCAGTCTGAAGAAACAACAAAAGCAGCGGCGTGTAATGCCAGGCAACGGTACGGCTGAGGACGGCGAGCTCGGTGTGACAATCACTTTGACTGACAGAGCAACAACAGAGCACTTCAGAACAAACCTCAATCTGGAGTCTAACACATTTCTCGGCGCTGTCTGAGGGGAAGCAGCTTTTAGGAATACAACGTCTAATCCTTTTATCGAAATCTGTCCACAAAAAC
The DNA here is from genome assembly GCA_037367295.1 of Apogon hyalosoma. Classification (NCBI taxonomy): domain Eukaryota; kingdom Metazoa; phylum Chordata; class Actinopteri; order Kurtiformes; family Apogonidae; genus Apogon; species Apogon hyalosoma. The sequence continues at coordinate 23,620,243 of JAPQRP010000011.1, read as the reverse complement.
AGCCGAGCCCCTCGCGGAGCCGCCCGCTCACCGCTCCGCTCAGCTTTATTGCCAAACAAGTCACATAATGCATTCCTGTATTTCATTTTCATTACGCCAGTTCACATTCGTCAAAGTCGTCACGGCGGCAGCTATACATTAGAAATAGTATAATCCTACAGCGGCGCGACGACGTGCAAACCTGTGTGTACGGTCGCAGACGCAAGCCCGACACACGCCCACACCCAAACCCAGGGATGTGAGGCCGAATGGTATCAGAGCGAGGCTGGGGGATGGTTCTACAAGCATGTTTACAGGACGCTTCCTGTGGAGGAGCCTCCAGAGCATCATCTGTCCTCAGACAAACACACACAAACACACACAAATACACAAACACACACACACACACAAACGCACACAAATACACACAAACGCACACAAATACACAAACACACACACACGCAAACACACACAAATACACAAACACACACACAAACACGCACACACACACAAACACACACACACACACGCACACACACACACAAACGCACACAAACACACACACACACAAACACACGCACACACACGCAAACACACGCAAATACACAAACACACACACAAACACACACACACACACACACAAACTCACACAAACACACACACACACACAAACGCACACACACACACAAACGCACACAAACACACACACACACACACACACACACAAACACACGCAAATACACAAACACACACACAAACACACACACACAGAGCTCTAAAGACTGTCGAATAGAATAGAATAGAATAGAATAGAATAGAATTCAATAATACAGAATAGAATAACAGAACAAATTGAACAAAACAGAACAGAATAAAATACAATAGAACAAAATAGAACAGAATAGAATAAAACAGAAAAGAATACAATAGAATAGAATAAAGCAGAATAGAACACAATAACACAGAACAAAGTAGAATAGAACAAAACAGAATAGGACAGACTAGATTAGATTAGACTTTATTGATCCCACAATGAGGAAATTTGATGGTCAAGGCAGCAACAGAATAAAGTGCAAGAAAAAGTGTGTATGCATACAGACAGTGCAAGAAAACAATTAATATAAGATTAAAAAAATAATAATAATAGTAAAAATTACACAGACTATGTGCACATATATGCATTAGAGTGGAACTGTAAAAGGTCAGAAAGGACAGATGAGATGTACGAGGTCAAATTAAAAACCGGGGGCACGGGTTGTGATTATTGCACTGAGGCCGGATGTGAACTGCCTCCAGTGAAATGACGAAAAAAGAAAGCCTGCACGTCTTCTCTTAATCGAATCAACTGAAAGGCCCTCATTACAGCCTCCGCAAAAAGCATCAACGCCTCAAAATTACGTAGGGAAAGCGATAGCCGTGGCGACCAAAGACAACGTTTACAGGGTGGCGTTTTTATAATAACAGCCCCTGCGTCCGTCAGCCAGTCATTACTAAGGAAGCGACGCTCTGTGGCGAGCACATGTGGTTACGGGACGCACAGTCAGCTGACATAATGACAGCCTGTTGTCTAGTTCACAACATGCTAATACGGCTGCACTGGGTCCAAATGATCAAAAATGAACGCTTAAATATTGCTCTTGCCCGGTGGCTGTTTGACGAGAACAAAACGCTTGAAGCTCTTTGGTTAGTGGAGACATTTTTGTGCTAATCTGATCTGATCTCTCCCTTTACCGAACACGCGTCTGCAGCGACTGCGTTTTTAGATCCGATTCCCACGCTTTTTCACAATTCTGGTTTTACCACTTGCATCTCACGTAGTCTCCGGTGACGCTTGGCTATCCGCTTCCAACACCGACTTACCTACCACATTCCAGACTAAAATATCTCATTATATTTGCGGTTTTTCACACCCCGCTCACAAGGGGATAATTAGTGCCTTTAGTATATTCAATTAGTGCAGTCAAACAGTGGGATTAATACAAGTCAGCATGTTGTTATTTACACCAGGTGTGAAGCAGCCAAACAGTAAGGCAACGCTATTCACAACATCTGCAAATAGATGTTGATGCACCTGGATCAAATTAGCAACGTATAGAGTTTACATTTAGCGGCGTTTGGCAACGTTCACGGTAAGTTCTTAAAGTGTAAGTAAAGATATACAACATTAGAAAGCTGGTATAAAAATATGTCAGTTCTGTATTTTAGGATAAGAAGAAAAATACACATCTGTCTGCAAAAGTTTGAGGAAGCCATATTTATGACTAACAGATGTTTTTCAAGGCGTCTCAGGTCAGATTTCAGAGCTTCCGTTCCCATAAATAACAGGTTGACTGATTTTCTAAGGCTGATGTCGATTTTTTAAATTTGGTCAGCCGATGGACGATAGCTGAAGCCGATATTTGAGGCTGATATTTAAGGCCGATTTTTTTTAGAATTTTTTAAAGGCACATTGACCAATGATGTACCAACGTGCGCAAAAAAGGCACTAAAATATCCCAAAAAAAAAAAAAAAAACACAGAAACTGCACTAAAACATACAGAAAATATACTAATATACGCAAAAAATGTGCTAAAATACAGAAAAATATGCGAAGACGCACAAAAAGCATGCTACAATACGGATAAAAATGTATTAAAGATGTTGTATGATAATAATATGTCAGGTCTCTATTTTGAGGTAAGAAGAAAAATATACATCTGTCTGCAAGTTTGAGGAAGCCATGTTTATGACTCACAGATGTTTTTCAAGGCGTCTCAGGTCAGATTTCAGAGCTTCCATTCCCATAAATAAAAGCTCAACAGGCCTCGTAGCTATTGAGTTGAACCAGTGTGAACTACGTAATTGTAACAAATTAAGGTTACATTTCCATTTGTCCATGATTAACGTTACCGTTTCTGATGTGAAAGCTGCCTAAATGCCTACCGGAACCTCTCCACCCATGAATGATGCACCAACATTCGCAAATAAACACACTAAAAAACACAGAAATTACGCTTAAACATACAAAAGTATACTAATATACACCAAAAAAATGCACTAAACTCTACGAAAATGTGCTAAAATACACAAAAATATGGGAAGATGCACAAAAACCATGCTACAATATAGATAAAAATGCTAAAATACGCTTAAACGTGTTAAAATCCACATAAGTATTACATTATTTACTAGGGCTGTGAAAATTAACGCATTAACTCAAACTAATCCATCAGCGTGATTAATCGAATTAAAAATTTTAAGGCAACGAACCCATCTGCAGCACGGAATGACTCTGAACGCCTCCGACAACACATTTGGGTCGGTTTGTCCGAGTAGAGTTAGCGTCGCACATGAACAAATGTCCAGTTGATCCGGTAGCGACAGGCCGCAGAACCAGCGCATAAAGATGGAAGACGCTAAACAGCACGTTGGCCTCTGGATGGAAATATGAGGACGAAAAAAAACCAAGACGGAACAGTCGACCTGCATCAAGTATTATCCACACTCTGCAGGACGGAGTTTTCTTTTCACTGAAGCTCTTCCAGCTTAAAAAACCACATTAACGCGAAGCATACGTTAGTCGGGGATTCTGCTAGCACTTCGGCTAACGCGTCGCCCAACTCGCGACAAACACTTTAAGTGCATATATATTCCCTTCTTTCTTGAATCTGTTTGCTCATGCAAAATGAAACGCAATTAATATAGAATAAAAACGAATGTCATTCAATCGTGAGTGATCGAAATTAATCCACAGCAACCCCGCGATTAATCTGATTAAAACTGTAATCGTTCGACAGCACTTAAAAAATATACCGATATACACAAAAATCTGCTGAATTATACATAAATGTGCTAAAGTACACAAAAATATGCAGAGATGCACAAAAAACAGGCTATAATATGGATAAAAAATGCTACAATATGCTTAAATATGTTCAAACCCACACAAATATGACATATTTACATATTTCTATGTAACAACAAAATAAATCACGAACAAACCGGAAGTAGCACTGATAATAGCATGGATACGTGACCGATCTAGTCCAACGCTAACATACGCAAATAAAACACAAAAAAAGTTTTACACGAAACAGTCTGAAAGTCTCTTTTTCTAATATTGTTGCATCTTTTAGGATTTTTTCTTGTCATATATTTTACATTCTTCCCATCATACATTAATTATGTTGTTTTTGTCCCGTTTCAGTGAGAAAAGTTACTTCTTTCATTCATTCATTACCGTCACATTCACACAATTACCGGACGGACTGAAGTTATAAATTGATGTTTGTCGTGCTGTGTACGTTTGTTTATCTGAAATAAAGTGCATCCTGATGGGGAATCGTATATGTGGTGCATGTTTTTCCTCTTTCATTTAAGTTGTACAAAAAGAGACAATTTGATGTATTATTTTTGCACAAGGGCGGCACGGCGGTGCAGCTGTTAGCACTTTTGCCTCACAGCAAGAAGCTGCTGGATGGACCTTTGTGAGTGCAGTTGGCATGGGTTCTCTCCAGGTACTCCGGGTTCCTCCCACCGTCCAAAGACATTCATCCAATAGGTTACCGGGTCGATGTAACCTGAGACTGAGTGGTTGTTTGTCTGTATGTGTCAGCCCTGTGATGAACTGGCCACATGTTAGATGGATTTTAGCACAAACTACCGATAAAAATCAAGTTTCCATCGCATTAAAGCAGGGGTGTCAAACACACGGCGCGTGGGCCAAAACCGGCCGGCCGAAGGATCCAACGCGGTCCGTGGGATGAATTTGTAAAATGCAAAATTACACTGAAGGTATTAACAATAAAGGGAGTTAAAATCAGTTTAGTTCAGGTTCCGTACACAGATCGAGTGGATCAGATCATAATAACCTATAAATAATGAAAACAACAGATTTTTCTCTTTTTTAGTGTAAAAAAAGTTAAATTACATGAAAATATTTCTATTTACAAATTAAAGGGAGTTAAAATCAGTTTAGTTCAGGTTCCACGCACAGATCAAGTGGATCAGATCATAATAACCTATAAATAATGAAAACAACAGATTTTTCTCTTTTTTTTTTTTTTAGTGTAAAAAAAGTTAAATTACATGAAAATATTTCTATTTACAAATTAAAGGGAGTTAAAATCAGTTTAGTTCAGGTTCCACGCACAGATCAAGTGAATCAGATCATAATAACCTATAAATAATGAAAACTCCAGATTTTTCTCATTTTTTGGTGTAAAAAAAAAAAAAAGTTAAATTACATGAAAACATTTCTATTAACAAACTATCCTTTCACAAAAAAATGTGAATAACCTGAACAAATATGAACAACCTGAAATATCTTAAGAAAATAAGTGCAATTTTAACAATATTCTGCCTGTTACTTAATGTTTTGTGCATTTGCAGATCCACTGTGATCTGTAAGTTGTAATGCACGTGTAAATGATAAACTGAGGCAGAGTATTGTTAAAACTGCGCTTATTTTTCTTAAAAAATTTAATCCGTAAAGACCCAAACTTCCACCGTCGACCAAAACCATCACTGATCTAAAGTTTAATACCTCTTTGTCCATTAATCCTATCAATACATGTAAATAATTGATGTAAAATGCAGTTTGTTGTCTTTTCATGGTCATCAGATATGTCCCATTTGGACGTTCAGAGGCTCTGTAGTTACCGTGGAAACACCCTTATCTTGTACAACATTGATTCACCATGGAGGGGCAATGACAGCGGCTGGAGACACTTGGTTTATGTTCAGTTAATGATAGATTTGCTAAAAAAAGTCACTTTTTCTTCAGTTTTCTGTATTTTTGATAAAATAACCCTCAACTTTCATCTGGCTTTTATGAAAATCTACATGATCAGTGAATTAAATACAGGAAAATACCTGATTTTCACTGAAAAAATGCAAAATACAGAGGATAATATTACAATAAATGGAGTTAAATCACTTAAGGAAGGTTGAATATAGAGAAAAAAAAAAAAGGGAACTAACACAACAGTAGCACAGTATAGGTTAAGGTTCTTCATGGTTGTTCACGAGTTTGTCAGTGTAAATATTTTCATGATGTCATTTTACTTTTTCACACTAAATGATAAACAAAATTTTGGAGTTGACATTATTTTTGGGCTATTATGTTATTACATTATTTTACTGCTTCAGATGATATTTGGCTGTATGTCGCCCTTGAACTAAAATAAGTCTGACACCCCTGCATTAAAGACTAAGTTCAACCAGTCATTGTAGTTGAATTTAAAGGGCTCATATTTATCTAAACCCACTTTTATTCATCTTTGGTTCCTTTATTTGTGTATTTGGACCCTAATAGTTCATAAAGTTTGAATTTGAACCCTCCAGGTGCTGCAAAGCTATCTTTAGATTCATTCTGGCAAAAATCCAGTGGATTCTCCAACCTGTTTGAATCCCTGCTTAATCTGTTGCGTTTTATAAACAGTTACGTCACGACATTCGCGCATATAAGGTCAAGACTTCCCGTGAACATTTCTCCGAGTACGACATAATTGTTTGTCAGCAGCAGCGGTTGGAGCAAAAACTGAAAATACGTCCAAACTTCGAGCCGATTACCTCAAATGTTCGGTTGTTGGTTGTATTAACGAACGCAAGTGGTCGAACGGGACAGAAAACACGGTCAACAACCTGGAGGGGGTGGAGTCATGTGTATTTAAAGGGCCAGCGCGCAAAATGACCTTTTGGGAATAGGGAAATGGGTTAAAATGCATAATTCAGTTTAAAAAAATCAAAATATCACTCCTTTAACCACTAATGATAGTCGTATTGTTCTGTAAACTGTGATATCTTCTGAGGTTGTTGTTCCACCATAACATGCCCAACCCCCATAGCGGCCCTCAGTCCACATACCAGGACCTGTTTGCTGCCGTTTCAATGATATGTAGCGCCATTTTCAGGTAATGTATAACAGGAGCATCAACCTTGGCTCAGTTGCCCTGGTTCGCGCAGACGCCACATGTAACGACAGATGAATGATGGGAGACGACGCAGTCCTGAAATATGAGAGGATCAGGGTTGAAGAAAAAGCCCAATGTCACGGCTGATGGTGGGTCATAAAGGGTCATAAACCTCAGAGGAATCCAGAGTTAAAGACCATCAATAATTTACTCTTGACTCTTCACTTCCTGCACTCCACTGAAACTGGACGTTCCAGTTAAGGCCATCACTCTGACGATGGGAACCAAAAAATACAGACCTAAATCTGTCCTTATCAGTTGTAGAGTTATTTAAGTTACATCCAAGTTGTTTGGGCTGTTTAACCCATAAAGACCCAGTGCTATTTGTCTCTATTTGTAACCTTTTTTTAGTGATTTATCACCGTTTATTATCATATCATCCTCTGTATTTTGCATTTTTTCGAAGAAAATCAGGTATTTTCCCATATTTAATTCACTGATCATGTAGACGTCCACAAAAGCTCCGATTAAAGTTGTTTTTATATCAGAAACAGAGAAAAATTAAGAAAATGTGCCTTTTTCAACTAAATCTATCATTAACTGAACATAAACCCAGTGTCTCCATCCACTGCCACTGATCCAACTCCATGGGTTTTACTGGTGAATCAATGTTGTAGAAGATGACGGTGTTGCCACGGTAACTACAGAGCCACTGAGCGTCCATATAGGTCATATCTGATGACCATGAGAAGACGAATAGCTGTATTTTACACCGATTATTTACATGGATTGATAGGATTAGTGGATCAACAGGTATTAAACAGTTTAGATCAGTAGATGGTTTTGGTCGCTGGTGGATGTTTGGGTCTTTTATGGGTTAAGAGATGTGAGCTTTCATCATTTGAGTTGTTTTCACTCTTTATTTAAGATGATACTAAGCCTGGGTTTGACTGAATGGCAATGAAATACATCAATATTGGTGAAAAATACGCAAACATAAAAAAAAAATTTGCATTGTAGAAATAGTTCAGACTGTCACTTTCTCTAATAAATTCTTTCACACATTGATGATGAAGCAAAGTCGACTGGGTTTAATCACTCCACGTCCACGTTTGGGTTAAGACAGAGCTAAATGTAAAGCGATGGGATATGTGAATTCATTCTTTCACATTAAAACAGAAGAAAAGTCTCCTCTCAAAGAGTTTATAAGTCTGGACTTTAAAGGGGTCATATTTATCTAAACCCACTTTTCTTAGTCTTTAGTTCATTTATTTGTGTATTTGGACCCTAATAGTTCATAAAGTTTGAATTTGAACCCTCCAGGTGCTGCAAAGCTATCTTTAGATTCATTTTGGCAAAAATCCAGTGGATTTCTACAACCTGTTTTAATTCCTGCTTAATTTGTTATGTTTTGTGACTAGTTATGACACTATTTGCATGTATAAGGTCAAGACTTCCGACGAATATTTCCCAAATACGACATAATTGTTTATCGGCAGCAGCGGTTGGAGTAAAAACTGAAAATATTACCTAAAATGTTCGGTTGTTGGTTGTATTAACAAACAAAAATGGCTGAACGGGACAGAAAGCACGGTCAACAACCTGAAGGGGGCGGGGTCATTTGAATTTAAAACGGCCTTTCTCGTGTCATTAATTAAAAATAGGGTTGAAGATGGAACTGTGGAGTTGAATTAATGAAGAATTCAGACCCAAGCAGAGCATTTACAGCTTATGTAGAGCAAAGGGAAATGTTTGAAAATGCGCAATTCCATCTAAAAAAGCAAAATATCACTCCTTTAACACAGCCATGAAATGCAGATATATGGTAAATAAGACAAAAACAGCATAAAAGACTGAAAATACGAGAAAAAAAATCCACAAACTAACAACATTAAAAGGACATATCAAGACAAAATAATGTAAAAGAAACTTTAAAATGACAGAAAACAAAATTAGAGTCCATAAAAATGTAGATTAATTGCTTAAAAGTTTGAAGTATTTTTCTGAGTTTCAGTCCTAAGGAGACGCCAAATGTCTGTTTTGTCTGGAACCACTACATCATGAAATATCTATTAAAAAAAAAAAAAAAAAAAAAAAAGTGTAAAATTGCAAGGACAGGCGTTCAATCCATCTGTCCTTCAGTCAAACCTTGTTCGTCGTCCAACACAGAACGCAGTCATTTTACTTCTGTTAAAACCACTAATTTAATTTGTCAGTTTCAATCCAAAATAATACATTAAAACACAACAGTATCACACCAACACTGGCTACAGAAGGGCTCTTTTTATCAGCGAACTCCGAGGCTTCGGGGCTTCAGTAAATCATGGGAAAAGACCTGCACGACAGCGAAAATAAACAGCAAAAATATTCTAAATACAGCAAAACACTTAAAAGGGATGGACTCCTTTAAATGGGCCTTTTTAACTTCAAGTCTGTTTTTTTCTTTTCTACTAAAGCACACTATTTTAAGCATTTATTATTTAGAATAGTGATAATTATTGATCAGATATTGAAAGTTAAGTTCTTCCTGAAAACAAAGGTGCAAAAGAATTGGCTAAAAAGAAATGTTGTAGTTTAAGTGGCTAAACTACAAAATAACCATTTCAGAGCCTCATATTGGGTCGTCTTGTCATTATGTGTCAAACCGACGTCCATGAACTAATCGTCATCACATCCGACATGAACATTCAGGTGCTAATCGGCAATTTCTCGACCTCTTTACGACTTTGCGGCAGTTTTCACAATCACGCATTCGGCAAAATTAAACTCAGACTGAGGATGAAGTCACACTTTTAACCCTCAAAGACGTAAAATTACTTTCGTTTTGACTTCCCAATGATTTTTTTCTCAACTTTTAATGTTTCCTAAGGGATTTATTATAACATTATCAACCGCATTTTGCATTTTTTTCAGTGAAAATCAGGTGTTTTCCTATAAATAATGCACCGTTTAACCAATTAACAACGGCAATCTCTCCAGTGCTGCATTTTGCACTTTACAGCATTTAAATTATAGTAGCCCCTGAACCGTTTATGTTATCCACAAAATTCAAATGGCATCAGAAAGCTGAGATTCTGAGCTTTCCAACACTATATAACACTTCACAGCAGCAAAGTAGAACTCTATTACAGAGACTACCACAGACTAAAAAGCACCTGGAAATAACACAAAAATATGAAGCTATAATATGGATTCTGAATGTTCAAGACAATAAATCATGTTTGAGCAGATGTAAAATAGATGACAGTTTATTTCTGCTAACTCAAAAAGTTTCATTGTGGACATTTACGGTTGTTTCCGACAGTAAATATGCTAAAAACGTCAAGTCTGCTTTTTCTTTTCTACTAAAGCACACTATTTTAAGCATTTATTATTTATAATAGTGATAATTATTGATCAGATATTGAAAGTTAAGTTCTTCCTGAAAACAAAGGTGCAAAAGAATTGGCTAAAAAGACATTTTCTGACACTTTTACGGCAAAGAAAACACCTCGGCGGCCTGGTATGATGGCAGTTGTAAGGGTTAAATAGATCAGCTGAGAGGAAATTCAAAGGTTATTTTATCAAAGCAGAAAACTATAGAAAAAGTGGCTTTTTCAGCAAAACATATCATTAACTGAGCGCAAGAACATTGTTCTGCAACCACTATTATTGTGAATATGTGGGATTTACTGGTGATTCAGTGCAGTGTTTCTACATTCACTACGGAGAGTCCAAATAAGACACATCTAATCCCACTGAAAAGCCGAGAAACTACATTTTTACCTCAGTTATTTCACTGCATCGCTGATATTAGCGGTTCGGTAGATGCTCTTGGTCGTTGGCGGCTCTTTAGGTCTTTGAGGGTTAAATGTGATACGAGAGATGGGGGATGGATTCACTCGAGCCTTAGCCATTCATCTTTACTCAATCAATAATCTAATCAAAGCAATCAAACTCTCAGTTCACTCGCCGCCATCTTATAGAACAACCTGAAGCGGAGCCAGACTCCATCGAACATCTTATTTAGTATTAAATCGTTCGCACAGACCTTTGACACATCCTCCCCACCATGAATAAACCATTCAGTATTCTTGCCCACCTGTGGTGATCCTCTACTGACGGAGCACTTTCCTAATAATAAAAAAAAAAAAAAAAAAAAAGGGTATGAAATAGGTTTGGCCTTCAACTGCCCTTAGAAATAGGAGATTTTTTTTTAAATAAAGCGATGAAACACTCCAGTCCAAATGATAAGTGCTGCTCAATTCTTACTGCTTTGTGTTGAAATCAAACTTACGAACGGTGAAAAGCCTGAAATAAGGCTGTAGTCAAGGGTACATCACTGCTCGAATAGTGTTATTTTACTGTATTCTGTAACGTAGCAGCGAAGAGCAATTGCAAAGGATGGTTTTTTTTTTTAAGGCTTTAGTGTCGGTCGTAGGTTGGTAGCTTTTCAGTTTTAATGACCGAGTAGAGTCGCCCACGAGCGAAAAACCAAAATATGTACAATACACATCCTGAGAAACACCAGCGAAGGAAACGGTGAAGGAATGAAAACAACGCTGCTATCTGACGGTGAAGGTTGGCAGGAACACACTGAAGGATGAATGGTGAAAACATGATTTATTATTGCAATGACTGATAGCTGAATGCACCGCAACGGCCAGCCGTAGTCCCCCTCTATCCTACACCAGCTGGCTCAGTATTTATTAAACCAATATATTCTTCATCCCCTTCCCCTCCATTTCATAGACGCCCTCCTTATGTTCACAAGCAGCCTCCTCAGAGCGACGCAATACAGCAGAACAGGAAGTCCACTTTAATCAGCGCAGCGGTATTTGAGATTAAACTCGGGATCTGACGGACAATGACCTCGCCGAGACTTTCATTAACGCTCACATTACCGTCTGTTTGCGTTTCCTCGACTTCGTAGGCCAGATTTCAGTCCGTGAGAGCGAGGATTTCTATCACTAACGAGGGGGGAGTTCAGTCAAAATTCGACCCTGGGTTAAGGACATCATAACACATGACGCCGTTCGCACCAAAAACAGATGCAACCATAGTCTTTACTCTACTGCAAAGCTTTTACTGAAAGTCTACCTGTACTCTGTGGCGCCGTAAAGGGGGGGGTAAACATGACAAATTCATGGGGCCCAGCATTTCTGGGGGGCCCATAGAGCAGAGGAGGGGGTTCAGTGGATACAGTTTTGAAGTTGTG
>JAPQRP010000011.1:23590390-23605362 GCA_037367295.1 Apogon hyalosoma | reverse complement strand
TTTGTCAGATTCAAGTTATTTCTGTGACCATTGTGGGTTTTTCTTTCATTAACAGAGGGGTACCAACAATTTTGTCCGTGTGTATTTGTCTTAATATTAAATGAACTCCGTAACCAAGACTATTGATGAATCAGACTAAAAAATTGAAAAATTCTGATTTGTGCATTAAAAAACGATTTGTACCAGATCGTCAGAATATAATATATATTTTTGAGTATTAAAGCATTATTTTAACACATTATGATTAAGAGTTAAAATCAATTTTGATTAATATTTCTAGTTGCAATTAAGACATCAAAACAATAATATATTATGTAAATTCAATAATTTATTTGTTCAAGGAGAAATCCCCACCTTAGAAAAGACCTACAACAAAATATATAAAGTCAAATTATAAAACACAAAGCAACAGTGACATAACATTGCCCAATATTAAAGAGTAAGGTCATTTTTGGTTAAAGTGCACAGAGTGATGAGTGTTTGTAACAGGTTATGATGAGTGAGATGAGTTCATTATAAAACTGGTTATTATTTTACAACCATTAGGCAAAATGTTGTGCTTGTAAAACACCATAAAACAGAATAAGCACAACTGCATGATATAAATTATGATGTAATAGTTTTTCCTGTGAAGGTTCACTCAGGCTACACTTAACCGTGTAATAAAATAAAATACATAGACACACAAAGATAATTCTAGTCTAAAACCATGTCTAAACAGTACTGACAACCTTCCAGTATTCCCACAAAGCAAACAAGTAATGATTTAAGACTAAAATGAAACCTCACAGCAGCAGAAAGACGTATTCACACACGATAAGTAAAAAACACAGTGTAACCTTCAACATTTCATGATCTGAACAGTAATAAACAAGGTTTCAGACTCAACAAGTGATTCAATACACAGTATATAAAGGTTTTACAAGAGTTATGGTAATTGAAGTATCATAAGGCAGTCATTGAACGACAGGACACAAAGTACAAAGGTTTTGTGTTACAGCGTTGGCTTTAGTGGTTAAACTACGGATGTCGGTTTGAAAGCATTTAAATGTTGTATTTAATGTGTGTCTTTGGCACATCCTAGTGGAAATGTGAAAAAATACAGTCTTCTTCAGCTTGTCTAACAAATAAAGCCAACTGGAAGGATATATCAGGATAATTAGTGTAAACGAAGGCAACACATAAACACACAATGCACTCGGACTCAATAAAGTACAGAACTGTTGATTCAGGGACTGCATCTGATTTTTAATCAAGTCAAACCCCGACTGTCATGATGTAAGGACGGACTTGAACTTTAACAACTTAAGCCGTGGTCCTATTTGTAAGTTCACCCATAAACACCTTGTGCTACTTTTGTGGCAATTCCCAAATGAATTTTTCTCTATTTTTAGTCTTTATTTATTGGAATATTATCCTCTGTATTTCATGTTTTTTTCTGTGAAAATCAGGTATTTTCCTCTATTTAATTCACTGATCCTGTAGATGTTCATAAAAGCTCAATTTAAACTTGAGGGTTATATTAGAAACAGAAAACTGAAAAAAGTTATCTATATCTTTGCTGAAAAAGTAACTGAACATAAACCAAGTGTCTCCATCTACTGTTATTTATCAGCTCCATGGGTTTTAATGGTGAATCAGTGTTACAGAAGATGACGGTGTTTCATTTGCTGCGGAGCCTCTGAACGTCCAAATCTAATGACCATGAAAAGATGACAAACTGCATTTTATACCAATTCTTTAAACGTATTGATACGATTAGTGGATCGACAGGTATTAATCATTAGATGGTGTTGGTAAACAGTGGATGTTTGGGTGTTTATGGGTTAAAAGCTCCTTGTGATCAGAACAGGGCTGAAGTATAAAGTATGACAGAAACATCCCTGGTCCTCTCGGGTTCTAGTTCAGACTTAAGACCTGCTGAGGTTATTCAAGTCCACGTCGCATGAAAACAGACCAGAACAGACTAAATATAAAGTCCATCCTCCAGCAGAGCATTGGAGCGTGGGCGGGACCCTCGGCGTGAGTGTCCATGTCCTCTGTCTCGGTCACTCTCTCTCCTCTCTCTGTGACTCCTCCGACTCTCCCCCTCCTCCCTCCTCTTCCCCCTCTCCTCCTCCTCATTCTTTACCCTACTCCCTCTCTCCTCGTGTCCTCTCCTGGAGTGACTCCTCTTTGCATCTGACTCCTCCCTGCTGCTCCGCCTCTGCCTGTCTGAATGTACCCTCCTCGTTGGTGCCTCGTGGCTTCGATGCGACCCTTTGGACCTCTCCGTCTCCCTCTTCGGTTCTCTTCCTTCCTTGCTCTCTCTTCTCTCTTTACTTTTGGTCACCTCTGCTCTCCAGTCCTTCACTCCCCTCTCCTCCTCTGCCCTTGGTTCATGTTTATCCCATCTTTGACTCCTGTCACTTACTTTTTCTTTGTCGCTCCTGCTGCTGTCCCTCCTCTTACTCCCCATTTCTGCCTCTTTCTTCTCTGGTTTCAACTCGTGCTTTCCCCTCGTCCCTCTTTCATCCTCTCTGCTGTTCTTGCTCGTCTCTCTCACACTCTTCACCTTTTCTGAACTGACCTTTCTAGTCCACTCCACTCCCTCTGAATCACCTGAATGGCTTTTACTTTCCAGCTGTTCTTTTCCAGTTTTATTGCCCTCTTCCTTCTTTTCACCTGTCTTTTTGTTTGGAACATTGCCTTGCTCATATTTTTCCTTCCCAGCTGTAATCTGGTTCTCCATTTCCTTATCTTTTTTAGATCCTTTATGAGACTGTTCTTTTAAAACCTCTTCTTTGGCTGCTTTGCCTGTTAAAATGTTTTGCTGCTTTTCTTCATCTGAAAGCTTCTCTAACTTGGATTCAACCTTACTCTCTTTTTCACTTTCCTCCTTCTGGCTGTCATTTTCCCCCTCTTTCTTCACATCATTCCCTCCTGTCTCCCCCTCTTTCTCCTCCTCCTCATCAGTCTTTCCCTCGGACTCTCCTTTGTCTTTCACACTCTTCTCTGTATCCTTCTTATTTGCCTTTTCTGCCTCTTCATTCTTCTTCTCTTCCTCCTCAATCCTCTTCCTCTCCTCTTCAGCTTTCTTCTTCTCCTCCTCGATCCTCTTCCTCTCCTCTTCAACCTTCCTGTCCAGTTTTTCCTCCATCATATCTAGTTCTTGTTCCAGTTCGGCCAGCTTCACTGGGTCTGACTCCAAATCATCATCTACCTCCACCTCTACTTCTTCAATCTCCTCGTACTCCTCCAGTTCGATGCCATCCATGGTTTTCTGCAGTTGTGTCTTTACCTTGTTCAGCTCCAGAAGGCCGTCTTGAAGGTCTTTACAAACCTCCCTGATTTTGGTGGCAAACTTGGTTTTGGCACCCTTACGTAGCTCGTGGGAGTCCTTCGCCAAGAAAAAAACATCCAGGGCCAGGAAGAGGGCTGACATGACTCCAGTGGTGACGCTGATGGCCTGCGCTGCTTTGGCTGCACCTCCTGCGGCGCCCAACACCTGCACAGTGCTGATAAGCTTGTCGGTGTTGATCATGAGAGCTTTCCCAGCTCGGCCTCCTTCCTTCATTACATGCTTAATGTTGTGGTTCAGAGCCTTTTTGGCAGCGCTCTGGGAGTATTTGTCAAAGTCCAATTCCTGCAGGGTGTCCATACCTTCCTACAAAGACCAAAATAAAACCTGATGTTAAAATATATCAAAATATCTTAATCAAATGTAATGGTGAAGTTGAAACGTAACTCACACAAGGGATCATCTGAAGACATGCATTTATACATTTCTTAGCTTTAGTGTGTTAAAACCTAACAGTACTAAAACACTCTACTACAGTAGTCTCAAATGAAATCTATACCCCTGCCTGGTCGCAAAGCACTTTGCCCCTCCTGTTCACTGATGCCCTGCCTACCCAGGGATTCATTTTCAGTCTTTCAACCTTTTTAAAAACTTTGCAAAAATTAAAAAAAAAAATAAATAAAAAATGCAAAAACTAAAAGTAAAGCATATGTAAAGAACATGTGTATAAAATTTTAAAAGAATCAGGTGAATAGTGTCCAAGAAACTCATTGGGCAAATTGTCTAAGTTGAAATTTTCAAAAATTCATTAAAAAAAAAAAAAAAAACAATCTAAAAAATTTAATTCAGCCATGAAACTGTGCACTGCACCGCTCACAGTGTCAGAGAAATTGGTTGGACAAAAATTTCAGATGGATGGACGGAACTCCTGGAATATTTACCAGGAATACCGTAATAATAAATCATGCTCTTTGTTATTAAATTCTTCTCTATTTACCTCCAAATGGTGCAAAAACAAGTGTTGGTTTAGCAGCTTAAGCTAACTGAACTCAACTATAACTCATAAGGTTACACAGTAAATAAGTCAAATCAGACAACAGACTGATTTATACTTCAGTCTCATAATAACACAAAATTGCAGTAAGTACACATTTATCCAGCTCCTGTAAAATGTGCACATCCAGCTGTTTATTTGATATTTTATATTATTTGAATGAAGATGCAAGCTCATACAGCATGTCAGATTAGGGACTTTTCCCTATTTTGTGATGCTGCACATAACATTTTTCATCAGTTAAGTGGGAAAATAAGTGATCTATCAGACACAGTGTAGATGGTATTTTCTGGAGTTCCCGTGCCTCTAAATGGTGCTAAAACCTGAGTAGCTGTAATTACAGTGAAAGATTTCCCCACCTGAACAAACTCTAAACACTCCCGGATATCTTTGATTTCTTCTTGGTAGCCTTGGATCATCTTCTCCACCTTCTTACGGTCCATGTTGGAGTGAACAGTATCTGTAATATTAGCCGTTGCTGAAGTGATGCTCCCTGCCGTTGCCACACCGATACCCACTGCTGTTACAATAATAGAGGCGCCAAAAGTGAAAGGTGCCAGAATGAGCCCCGTGATAGTGGCCACACTGCCGCAAACACTGGCCACCCCTCCACCCACAGCAGCTGTTACTGTCTTTTTGTGGAATTGATCTGCAGAGTCGGCCAGAGCCAAAAGCTCCAGGATTTGCTGCTGTAAGGATGCCCCCCGCTGGTTAAAAAGACGCACAAACAGACGAGCTGCCATGTAGATACGGTCAGCTGCCTGCTCCATCGCCCTGGAGAGACACATTGGAATTTTAACCATTTTGATCCTATATTACTGATATATTTTCTAAACACATAATCAAACAAAGCAACAAAGACTTCATTAAATATTTGCATTTCACATTTGAAACAAAGGATGGAAAATGGAACTTAAATATTCATTGCCATAAAAAAAAAGTAAAATGTAAATGTTAATCTGCTTACATTTCCTCATCCTCCTCCTGGAAGTTGGAAGACTCATTCCATTCAGCCCACCCTGGAAATTTGTAAGAAAAAAAAAATCACTAATTGTAGGAAAGAACAAAAACAAACTTAAAACAGAGGTAAAACAGAGAAGTGTTTTCTGGAAAAATTAAGGGCAACATACTCACCTTCTACTGTATTCCACCAGTCCAACAAACCATCATTCTCCTGGAAAAGGATTTAAAAAATGTAAAAATACAGTTGTAGACGTTATACACAGAACAGCCTGTATGTGACTGTCCATGTAGTTTAACTACCGATATGCAGCTTGTTTAAAGAAACTACACAAACCTCCTCAGAATCCAGTGGGTTTCCTTCAGTAGGATACGCTGCCATCTCCACAGTCTGCAGTTCTACAGTATTCTCCTGTAAAACACAAGAAAAGTTTTTACCAAAACTAAATTTAATGTTTTAAGGTTTAAATAAAGCCTGTATAGTTTGACATCATATTCATGACAGCCATAACCAGTCACTGATCACTGGTCGTCATCGTGTTGCTGTTTTACTTTGTCTTAGTCATTTTAGCTTAAGGTTCTATTTAAAAAAAAGCTTCCATTAGCCCTTTGAATGTAGGCATTAGAGTTGGTAAATAATGGTTTAGTAACAGAGACATCTTGCTGAAATAATGCGAATAAACCCACAAACCTGCACTGGGATCATCTCCTGCAGCTCCACACTCTCCTCAATTTTAGGCATTTTTTCTTCACTCTGTAAAGGGACAAAGAAAAATAATTATCATGGACCTACTTTCAACACACAACAGTTTTAATAGTAAAATACAGGTAAACCGAGGCTTACGCTGTCGGGGGACGACAGCAAGGGTATATCCCCGAAATCCCCCCAATCCTCTGCTATATATAAATCTATCCAGGACAATTGTTAGACAATCAATATGAACTCATTTTGAGCTACATCGACCTGATAGTGGCACAATAATGGTCAGAGAACCAATTTTTCCCCACAAAACTCCACCTAGTGAATAAAAATGACACCAAATGATACCTTCAGATGAGACAATATTTTGACAAACAGGTTAAATTAACAGATGAAGAGAAGGACTGTGGTCTGGTTCAAATTCTTAATGATCCATGTAAAGGAAATTCTACAAAAAAAACGAATATCAAGACTTTACCTATGTTTACAAAAATGGAAGCACCTTTCCACAACATATATTACAGTAATATGGGAAAAAGAAGCTGAAGTATTATCTACAGATGAGTGGTCAAATATATGTAAAACTGCAATGACTACTTCTTGTTCAGGTCAGTGGAGGGAATTTATATAGAAAAACATTGTATGTTTTTTTGCAACACCTCATGTCAAAAGTAAACAGAGTAAAAATACGAGCAGAGCTTATTGTTGGAGGAATTGTGGCTTTGCGAATGCAGGGCACTTTCACATTTTTTGGGACTGTGCTAAGATTGTACCCTACTGGTCACTGGTGATAAAAGAAAATTAACTATATAATAGGAATGGACTTACCATTTGATTTTATTGTGAATTACTTGGGTAACCTACCACATGAGATGAGGAACTCTGACCGATATCTTTTGTTAATATTATTAACTGGGGCAAAAAAAGCCATAACTCAAAAATGGTTGTGCGAAGATCCCCCAACACTTCTGGACTGGATACATGTTGTGAATGAAATTTATGACATGGAAAGACAGACCTTCTCACTAAGATTCTCTGCTGATAAATGTAAAAAATATTGGGAAAAATGGAATGTGTATGTTGATCAAAGAAATCCTTGAACCTGTATAATCTTATACTTATATGTGCTTATTTAGCTCTTTTTGCCTAATTTGTTTTGAACCTGTTAGTATTTTATTTGTCTAAAGATTGAACCTAGAGGCTCTAATTGTTGTGGTCTGTCTTTTTTTTTTTTTTTTTTAATTTTTTTATTCTGTCTATTGTAAAATTTGAAGATAAAAATAAAGTATTAAAAAAAAAAAATTACACCATATGAACTCTGGATGGTAGCCTGAAAATGGACATTTGTAAGATGATCAATATGAACCAAATTTTATCTCAATCAGCCTATTTTTGCTTGATTGGGTGACATAATACTCATAGAGAAGATGAAATTCATAGGGTTCTTCCACTAGGGGTTCCCTATGCTGGTTATCAAGGGATAAGAAATCCAACCAAATCGGTCCTAATTATTGTGTTCACACAAGTATATCCAGCGGTGGCGGTTCTGGTGGCGGCGTTCAGGGTAAAACCATTATATCCCTGAAACTCGATTTATAATGAGCAAAACAACAATGCAAGTAGTAAAGAAAACATGAGTCATACCTGTGATGTGAGGTTAAGTTTTGGTATTCTGGGAAGAGTTTTCTTAACTCTGAATGACACAACCTGAGGAAAACAAAGGATAAACACAGGTTTACTTGTGCATAATGATCACTATTGTTACAGTATGTAATACCATTCCCTTAAGTAACTGAAAACTCACTCGTCTTTTCTTTTTGATGGTCCTCCTGCGTCTCAGCCCACCTCCCACTAATGTCTCCATGTCCTCACTGTCCTGTTAAAACATCCAAAGTCACAGGTTAAATACTATTTAGTGTTCCAATAGTCACACTTTCATTTTTTTAGAAGGCAATAAAAACATGGACTATATCATAATACACAGTACATGAAATGCAGTATGATAGAAACATTTTGCAGTATGTAAACTAACATGCTTTTCATGCTATTCCTATACATCAGGGTCAATGTCCAAGGAGCAACATTCCAGTTGTGTGCATATTACAAACAGTAACATGTACTTTGCAAAGGCAGATGAAACAAACTAAAGGTAAAGCATGAGATTTGGTTAACTGCTGTGGCATTTTCTCATCACATACACATTGGAGAATACTGTTTTTGTAACCAGAATTAAGTAAAACATCCACTCTATCTGTATTTCTTTTTTTAATTTTTATTTATTTAATCTTGTGTTTAGCTTACTATTTCTAAAATGAGCAATGTGAGGAATACATTTTCCTTGAGTATGAGTCGAATCAGAAGTCACAACCACATCCAGACTATTATTTCTATTCCATCTACAGTGGCATCATACCTGTTTTTCAACTGTTTTAGGTGTCCACCGAAACATGCCAGAGAACCCTGTTTTTTTCTCCTGTTACACAAAAGCAAGTATTTTATGAATAAGCTACAAAATGTTAAAATATGCCCACTGAATTAAACTAAATAAATCAATCCTAACCTTTGTAGCTTCAGAAAGATTTTCATTACTGGCTGACAGCTCTTCTCCCCCTGAGAGATCCTCCTTCAGAAAATAAATGGAATACATTCATCAGCTTAGGGTTAAACAAACACTTTATGGATAAATAATGTGAATTTTAGTTCATAGGTGGTGAAAATGAAGTGTAAAGGCAAACTTGGGTGCAAAATAAACACAAATTCTAAACAGAAAACCAGCGAAGAACGATGCTAGAGTCTATTTTTCAAACCACATTGAAGTGAGTCTTAGTTGGCTGTAGTCTTTTCAGGCAGCCCTCACCTTGCCGATGTCTGGAAGGCTGTCGCAGCTGCCATACAGTTCCTTTGTGTCGCTAAGAGGATCCTGAAATATGGAAAAGACCATTATTATCAGGTACTTCGTCGGAATTTTGCAGCTGTGACCATTTTGAATAGCAGAAGGTTACTTGGTACGACCATTTGATTAGAAACAAGAGTTCTGCATTTCTAGAAAGCTTAAAAACACAAACATTAGTTTTGTCACCTTTGTTGTGACAGACCGTGGAGCAGGTTTAGGAGACTTCCTGAAGATCCCTGCCAATCCTCCTGCCTTTTCCTAAAATATTTTAACATTCATATATTAAGAGAATAATATAAAAACAGTACAAAAACAATCTGAAATAGAGATCTTTTGATAAATTTTGTACCTTTGACGTTGTAACTGAAAGGTTTTCACAACTGGAAGACAACATTTGATTTTCACCTGCACTGGAGTCCTGAACACACACAGAAAGAAACAAATCAGAATTCAATGTGGTTGAAAAATTAAATACTGTGGAGTCTTTGTGTCAGTTACTGCACCTGATCAGCAGGTTTCCCCTCAGAAGGTTTATTGGTTTTCTTAAACATGCCGCTGAAAATATTCTTCTCCTAAAAAAATGAATAAATAAACAAGCCACAAATATAACCTTAATGCTGTAGTTTACATTGTAGAATAAACCAGTTCATGTGACCGTGACACTGACCTCACTGTCAAGCAAGTTCTCAGTGCTGGCTGATCTTTTAAATATTCCAGCCAGGCCGCCTTTCTTCTCCTAAAGCAAACACTCCAGTTATTCCTTTCCTTTTTGTTGGGTTTTTCATAAACTAATATATCCATATCCAGAACATTTAATAAAGTATATTTAGCTCGTTACAGATGGAAAAATGTGTATTTTTCATTTGATTTAATATTGTAAAGGTTCATATATGTGTATTAAAGTCTTTAAAGGCTAAAATCCAATCATCTGATTATTGATGAAACAGAGATTAGTGAAAGATGGGTCGCTGTGTGAGAGATTCAGCCTGAAAATGTGGTATGAGTGATCAGGGTACCCCCTTAAATATAATTTCTGACTTCATTATAAAGTCAAAATGAAATTCATAAAGTTCATCAACTTTAGTCTATTTTGGGGGAATGAATGAATCAAGCAATCATACTATAACATGACTCAATTATTTGTGCTTTTAGTATTTTGTTGTGGCCTGTTGTAATGAACAAATGTGAAGTCCACTGCACCATAGGAAAGAAAATTATCAAATTAAGAACTTTGGTGATGTGAACAAACAGCAGCAATTTCTGATGTAATTTTAAGAATATTTCCTTGCACTAACAACTAGCTCTTAACCAGTGAAAAACGTGTTAACTTGTAGAAACCTTGTTATCGTCTTTTTCTCACAAATAACTTCTTGAAAATGACTGAAAGCAGATGGAATCATTACAGACATAGAGGGAAAAAATGAAGAAGTAACAGTTTCAAATTACCTTTGGTGCTGTGGCTTCAACAATATCCTCATTGCTTCTAGATAACAGACTTTTATTATTCTCCTCCAGCTCCTGAATTCATAGCAGAAAACAGTAAATCAATCTCTACTTCAACCTTAAACACAGATTTAAACAACACTGGATTCAGTCACAGTACCTGATCTAGTGCAGTCTCCCCTGCTGATTTATGAGGCTTCTTAAAAAGGTTGCTGAAAATATTTTTCTCCTAAAAATGATGAGACATCAGTGAATGATCCCTTTAAAGTCTTTTAATCTGCAAGAGTTTGCTTCATATCTCTAACTTTAGTAGAGTGACAAATACTTTCTAGGTGCAGCCAGAGGCAGCGTTTTAAATATTTACAAATGAATGATCATTTTGTGAAAAGTCACTTTTTGAGTTTTGAGTTAATTCTGACCTGTTTGTTCTCAGATAAATTCTCTTTGCTAGCTGATAGTTCCTTCTCAGAATCATCCTGTAAAAATGATCAGAGGACTTAAAGGCAGAAATAACATACAAACATCACCAGTTGTCTTGATTATCTAAGGATTTTTACAGCTGTCAGTGACATGACATGTTTTCACATGATGAATAAATCCCAGAATATGAAGTAATCTGAATTCAGGCACAAAAGTAAAATGTAACAGTAATGTGTGATCATTATAACTGTGAAAATTCATTTGGTTTTACACGGACACTTTTACCTCGTCAGTTTCAGCAGTTTCTGCAGGTTTAGGAGACTTCTTAAAGATCCCTGCCAGTCCTCCTGTCTTCTCCTAAAGCATTTCAATATACACCGATTTATAATCAATAAAGTCAAGAAGAAAAACAAAAAAAACACCTGAGACTTTAGACATAATCTGTACCTTTGAGGTGGCTGTTTCTGAAAGATTCTCAGAACTGGACAAAAACACTTTATCTTCACCTGTATTTGAGTCCTGAACACACACAAAATGAAATAAACACATCAAATCTGTACCAATACAAAATCCTCTCTGATTGCAGAGAAACATGTAATATAGTGGAGACGTCATGTCAGTTACTGAACCTCCTCTGCAGGTTTCCCTTCAGATGTTTTATTAGTTTTCTTAAATATTCCGCTGAAAATATTCTTGTCCTGCAAAGAGCACATAACAAATATAAACGGTTACAGTTTGCACACGTACTTACGTAACCATGTGAACGCAGCACTGACCTCACTGTCAAGCACATTTTCAATGCTGGCTGATCTTTTAAATATAGCAGCCAGGCCACCTTTCTTCTCCTAAAACAAACAGTTCACAGTTAATCTTTTTTTTTTTTGATTATTCACAAGCTAATATATCCATAAGACAAAAGGATGATGGATGGATAAAGTGGAAATGTATTTTTTGTCCAGTGCAGTTGTTTAATATCATTCTCTTCTATGACAGGCCTTTAATTTGTGGTAGAACTGAAAGCAGACTGCTGCATTAAAGAGGACCCAACAAACTTGTAAAGGGGAACAGAAGAGCAGCATTTTCAAGACTAAATTACCTTTGGGCCTGTGGCCTCAACAATATTCTCGTTGCTTCCAGATAACTGACTATCGTTATTCTCCTCCAGTTCCTGAATTCAAAGCAGAAAACCATAAATCAGTCTCTATTTCAGCCTCTTTTAACACAGATTTAAATAACCCTGGATTCAGTCACAGTACCTTATCTACTGCCATGTCCTCTGGTGATTTATGAGGCTTCTTAAAAAGGTTGCTGAAAATATTTTTCTCCTAACAAAATAAAATGACAATGGATGATCTCCTTAGTATTCTTTGTCTGCAGGTGTGTGTGCTTCATCATACTCACCTTGGCAGTATTACTCTCAGACAGATCCTCATTGCTGGCCAACAGCGCTTTTTGGGTTTCTCTGTCCTGAAACGGAGAAATGATTAAAAACATGTGATTCTGTAAAAGCACAGATATGCTCTCCGGAGTTGGTAAAGTTAAGTCACCGGTGACTCTGCCTTTTCTCCAGATGTTTTAGGGGTCTTTTTGAGCCGGACGCCGAATATTGCTCCCTTCTCCTAATACAAAAGGATAAGAAAAATGCTTTAGGTTCAGTTGAGCCTGATCATCATTTTGTAGGAAAGTAACTCTGGATTTTGGTTTAATTCTAACCTGCTTGCTCTCAGATAAATTCTCGCTGCTGGTTGACAACTCTTTGTTAAGATCATCCTGTAACGAACATCACTGGTTACCTACATCATTTTTACCATTAATACTCAAACAAAAAGGTTGTCTGTGACACCACACTCACTCATAAAATATCTCTACCATATTAGAATGTGAGGAATAGAATATAATATTAATACAGTTAATATCATAGTATATGATATAATATCATAGGGGGCAGCCTTGGCCTAGAAGGCTGGAGAATCGGCTATGACAGAAGGGTTGCCAGTTCGATTTCCCAGGCTGGCAGAAAGGTACTGGCTGATGTGCCCTTGACCAAGGCACTTAACCTCCCATTTGCTCCCTGGCCGCTTGATATGGCAAACCCACTGCTCCTAGTCTGCCGTATGTGGTGTGTTCTTGTGATGGGTTAAATGTAGAAGGTTAATTTCAGTGTGTGGTGCATGTCTACGTGTGTGATCTATACACTGACAAATAAAGAATCTTAATAATATAATCACAGTAACCAAACCAACACAGATTCACTGATACAGGTCATTTAATTCATAATGAGACTTTCACCTCCTCAGTTTGAGCAGCCTCTGCTGGTTTAGGAGGCTTCTTAAAGATTCCACCAAATATTCCTCCTTTTTCCTGAAACACACAACCTCACAGACTGAGCCACCCCTCTTATAGACAATGGAAATGAATTCAGAAGAGTCGAAGCATAAACATTTACCTTGGCCTTGTCTTCAGACAGACTATCACTACCTGTCGAGAGCTCATCATCAGTCACCTGCTTTTCCTAGAAAATTTACGACAATAACTTCAATAACTAAGACGCCATAGGTTTTATTTCATAACTTGAGTCTGATGATGAAAGGTATTTATCTGTGTGATTTTTTAATGTTGTCACTGCATCGATTTTGTCCAGACTAAAAGATTACATTTCCATGAACACTACACTACACTAATATTCAGTCAATACATCTTTGAATTTGGTAATATTTTGACTTTGTCCTAAAGTTAACATGTTGACTTGGCTTGGCTATGAAATGTCTAAACACATCCTGCATGAGTTGATAAAATGTGAGTCAAAATTTAGCTCAGACCTAGCTGAATGTTCATTTCACAGTGGATTGCATCAACCATGGGTAAGCAGCTGGCTTTTTCATAAAAATGCTTGGAGAATTAGTTTTCTATCACATCGTCCCAGTTATTTCAGCAATATTTAACTTTGAACTGATTTATTATTTACAAGGTGTAAACAATTGGGTGCAGTGGGCAGGAATGACACTGCTTACTTCCTCTGCAGGAGGATCATCTGCAAGTTTAGACAACTTCTTAAACATTCCAGTGAATACACCTCCTCTGTCCTGAAACATAAAAGACCTGGTTAGTTTTTTTAATATTTACACTCCTTCCTAATCCCAAAGTGTAAATACAGCCAAGAAACAATTAGTAAAAAAAAAAAACAAAAACAAAAAAAAAAACCATTTAATTCAACATGTAAAAGATAAATAACTATCTGATTCAATGGGAGAAACAAAGCACTACATAAAAAATGTACACTGAGCAAAAATATAAATGCCCCATGTGACACTTTAAATTTTTAATAGCATTAGGTGTTGCACAATATATTAAATCATTTGCAATTTATTTCGTTGTGGTGTAGATTACTGTCCATTAGAACATGATAGTGGTATCTAGCATTCAGGGACATTTGTGTGGACACGTTGGGGCCTGTTAAAAGAAATCACCACTCAGTATCTTGTGTGTCCACTGGCTTCTCATAGAGCGACACATCAACTTCTCACCAGTTGACAAGGTTGTCAATGGGCTTTATGCACAGTCCAACTACTTCCTGAACTTAAGGCAGCTCCTTTATTTCCTGTCTTTCATCATTGGACACACTGATTAATCCAGGTGTGCCTGACCACAGAACTCGCAACAAGAAGTAACAGACACACCTGGATTAATCAGTGTGTCCAATAATGAAAGACAGGAAATAAAGGAGCTGCGTGAAGTTCAGGAAGTAGTGGAGCTGTTGCATAGAGCCCATTGCGGTCTGTGGAATGTTATTCCACTCCTCTTCGAGGGCATCATCTCTTTATCAAGCATGCCAATGGCACGTTCCCACATGACTTTCAACATCTGTGTCATGGTGACATCTGATGAAATGTGACATTTTGAGGTGTCCTTTTAGTGTCCCCAGTATAAGGAGTGTCTGAGTAACTGTTAATGCTGTTTGAGCAGCATCAAGACATGAAACCCTGTGTTGTGGGTGGAATTACTGCAGTGTTTTTCAACCTTGGGGTCAGGACCCCACATGGGGTTGCCTGGAATTCAAATGAGGTCACCTGAAATTTCTAGCAATTGATAAAAAAAAAATAAAAATCTTACTAATAAAAAATATATGGTGAGAGACAATCACAAAACATAAAAGACATGACAAACTCTGAAGCTGAAACTGAAGCACTGTGGTACTGTTTATCTGTCAAATGTTCAAACTGAA
>JAPQRP010000011.1:23568459-23579384 GCA_037367295.1 Apogon hyalosoma | reverse complement strand
TTGACCTACATTCACCAAAATTTAATGGGATCTATTCTGGACCACCCTGCACCTTTCCTGAAAATTTCATGGAAATTAGTCCAGTAGTTTTTGCGTAAAGTTGCTGACAAACAAACAGAGAGACAGACAGACAAACAAAACAAAAAAAAAACTAACCAAAAACACTACCCCTTGCCTCCCCTTTGGGGGGCTGGGTAATAATACAAAAACACATTACCACAGACATATCTCTGCCATGACATGCAGAATCACACTAAGAAATAACTGTAAAAATATGTTAATATAAGTAAGCAGATGTAAATGTATCTTAAATGAACATATTAGCTATATTCAATATGAATATGACACTCTTTTAACTGCAGGTTACTAAAATCATAAATGAGCCTGTATAGCCTTCTGGTGTTTTTTCAGGTTGTTATACCTGAATGTTTAGCCTCTGGCCATGTGTAGTAATCCTTTAATGAAGGAATGGCCAGCAAATAACTTAGTAGTAGAGTTTGCATGTTCTCCCTGTTTACTTGGGTAATCTCTGGGTACTCTTTACTCTAAAAATTGCCCATAGGTGTGAATGTGAGATTGATTAGTTGTTTGTCTTTATATGTCACCCCTGTGATGAACTAGCGACACGTCTAGGGTGCACCCTACCTTTGCCCAAAACATAGGGTTGAGAAGATGAAAGAATGAATGATAATATTTTTATTGTTACATAAGAGCTCCTTGCTTTTTGAGAAAAATACAAATACAGTCCAAACACTAATGATGTTTATTTGTTTTCCATTTACCAGGCACATGCTTGATTCAGAATAAATATAATCAGAGTTAACTGAACCAACTTGCATCAGTTGTTTTGAAACCAAACCTCAAGGTTGAAACTCTGCTTTCAGAAACACTGTTCCTGTTATAACATTTAGACATGGCATAAAGCACAGGTTTAACTACTCGGTGGAATTTAAAAAAGCTGAGGTTTGCTTTAACGTACAGCATTTTAAGAACTAGATGCTGTGTACAACTTTATGCCCCTAAGTTAAAAAGAGCTGTTACAACCATCTACAATCAGCTGTAATGTTTTGCAGCTGTGAGTGGCTCCTTCATTTACTGTGGGTATCGCAGTGTTACACAGCACACACTTTTACAAGCTTTTATCTTTATGCACACTCTTTTTTTGGCGTATTGAGGCTCACTATTAAAGTACTTACAGGAGCAATGACATTGTTAACCCATAAAGACTCAAACAGTCACTGACAACCAAAACCATCTACTGATGTAAAATGTTTACTACTTGTTGATCCACTAATCCAATCAATCCATGTAAATAATTGGTGTAAAATACAGTTTGTCATCTTTTCATGGTCATCAGATATGACCCATTTGGACGTTCAGAGGTTCCATAGTGAACGTGCAAAACACCATCATCTTCTACAACATTGATTTACCAGTAAAACCCATAGTTTGATCAATGTTACTGTGTACACGGACACACTTGTTTTATGTTCAGTTATTGCTATATTTATTGCAAATGTCACTTTTTCTTCAGTTTTCTCTGTTTCTGATTAAATAACCTTTGGATTTACTCTGACCTTTAATAAACATCTACATGATCAGAGGATTAAACATAAGAAAATACCTAATTTACACTGAAAAAACACTAAATGCACTGGATAATATTATAATACATGGTAATAAATCACTGAAGATATGTTAAATAGAGAGAAAAATATATTTGGGAATTGCCACCAAAGTAGTATAGGGTCTTTATGGGTTAGGTCTACTTGTGAATTACGTTCATTTGTCATCAACAAGAAATATATGTGTGTAAAGAGACACTAATAAATAAAGCAAATAAAGATTACTTTAAATTGGTAAAATGGGGGAAAAACAGAACAAATCTAATTAATTAAAATTTTTTTTTTTTTTTTTGCTCGTGTGCATTATGTATTAATGTCACAGATTTGGACACACTAAGTTTATGTACAACAATGTGTTGTGTTGCACTGATAGGAATACATCACAATTACAAGTTCCCAAACTTAAATGTGTCGTGCAAAGTTTTCAAATGACTTGTGTCTACACTAACTATTACTGCAAAAAGATTAAAATGTATGACTAGCGCTAATAAAGGCTACTACAACTACAACGGATTATAGCATTTGTCAGTTCAATAGTATGGTATTAACCCTTATGCCTCCCTCAGGAATTTTTGTCCATTTTTCTCTTTTTTTTTTCCATTTGTTGATATATGGCATATATATTTATTTGTTTTTTTGTTTTTTTTTAATTTATTTATTTTTTAAAATCGCTTAAACAACTTCCCTCCTGCTCAAAACTACCATACATTCAATATTTTTCGGGATTTTAACCCTTTAAATGCCAGTTTAATAATTTTAATTCTGAGTGATTTATTACAAAAAAACACAAAAACTTGAATATTTTCCATAAAATAAATAGTAGGTGGATGAAACATTGGTGGTTATTAGAGCCTTGGATAGGCCACAGATTAGCAGTAAAATTGATTTGAGTGCAGTAGTATTCTTTCTGTAATGTCAAATACTCCCTCTGGTCACCCTCGTGGACAAAAATGCCCCATTGACTTCCATAAGAACCACGTTTTTGGATCTCACTACTGTTCCACTTTATAAACATACAAACTCTAATGTCAAAATTTGATTTAGATGAAAACTAGTGATATTTGACATTTTTTACTGTATTTCACCAGTTTCAACCATTTTCCCCATTGTACGCAGACATATGGATTTATTGTTTTTTTTCTGTTATATTATGGGACCATATGACCCCCCCGGGGGTGGTGGTGGGGGGGTGGATTTGTTTGTGTGTGTGCATGTGTAAAATAGTTTTTAAAATCAACACCTGATTCATTAGTGTGAACATTTATTGTGTAAATTGTAACATCTGTGAAAGCTTCAACAGCAAAACAGACACAACAGAACAAATGAAAAACAGAATGAACCGATTTCAAACAAACATACAGACCCGGAATATGGACGGATATGTGTGTGTGTGTGTGTACATGTGTTTGTTTGTGTGTGTGTGCATACGTGTTTGTTTGTTTGTGTGTGTGTGTATACATGTGTGTATTCGTGTGTGTGTGTTTGTTTGTTTGAGGTTGACCCCACTGCGTTCTCTTGTCATCATCTTCATTTGCTTCAATGTCCTTCATTGTTTTGTTTCTGTTCACTGTGGATCCCTCTGGAACCAGCAGAAAACACACAAATGGAGGTTGTTCTTCCAGGAGCTGAACTCCATGGTGACTCCAGAGGTCCTACACAGACAGAACCTCCTTGCATCCATCAGCTGCTGCTGCTGGTGGTGGAGTTCCAGACCACTGGTACTGTCTTCAGAGACCACAGGGGTTCAGTCTGTGTAGGACCTCTGGAGTCACCATGGAGTTCCACAGCTCCTGGAAAACAAACCTCCATCTGTGTGTTTTCTGCTGGTTCCAGAAGGATCCACAGTGAACAGAACCAAAACACTGAAGGACATCGAAGTAAATGAAGACGATGACAAGAGGACGCAGAGGGGTCAACCTCAAAACAAAAAAACAAACACACACACGAATACACACGTACACACACACACACACATATCCGTCCATATTCCAGGTCTGTATGTTTGTTTCTAATCGGTTCATTCTGTTTTTCATTTGTTCTCTTCTGTCTGTTTTGTTGTTGAAGCTTTCACAGATGTTACAATTTACACAATAAATGTTCACACTAATGAATCAGATGTTGATTTTAAAAACTAAAAAAAAAAAATTATTTTATGGAGAAATTTATTTTATGGAAAATATTCAATTTTTTGTGGGTTTTTTTTGGTAATAAATAACTCAATTAAAATTATTAAACTGGCATTTAAAGGGTTAAAATCCTAAAAAAATATATTGAATGTTTGGTAGTTTTGAGCAGGAGGGAAGTTGTTTAAGAGATGTATTAAAAAAAAAAAAAAAAAAAGTAAATAAAAAAATATTAATGTATGATGATTTTATAGTTGTTTTTAGTGCGTGGACATTTTTGTCCACGAGGGTGACCAGAGGAAGTATTTGACATTACAGGAAAAAATACTTATGCAATCAAATCAGTTTAACTGCTAATCTTTGACCTATCCAAGGCTCTAATAACCACCAATGTTTCATCCACCTACTATTTATTTTATGGAAAATATTCCATATTTTGTGTGTGTGGGGGGGGGTTTGGTTTAAATCACTCAGAATTCAAATTATTAAACTGGCATTTAACGGGTTAAAATTATGAAAAATATTGAATGTTTGGTAGTTTTGAGCAGGAGGGAAGTTGTTTAAGAGATTTATAAAAAAAATAATAATTAAAAAAAAAAAGGCAGGAAAAAATGTTGACGTATGATGATTTTATGGAGGGTCACCAGAGGTATTTTTTTTGGAGAGAGGCATAAGGGTTAAGGCACGTCCTGCATTTACCGAAACCATTCGTATTCAGTCCGAATATCAAAACACATTTCCTAAAACTTCACTCTGGTGTGCTTAAGTCATCATTTATCTAACTATTGATACAAAGTTAGCTTTCAGGGCGAAAGATTTAAGCTAGCAAACTGTTAAAAGCTGATATAAACACGACATTTAAAGCTAAAGTGAGTCGAAATTATGACATAAACTTCTCTGCTGTTATATAAATAATGTCGCGTTGGTTTCAGACCGAGTGTTTCACTTACCGATAGTTTGAGGACACTTCTTATTCACTTCACACTAAATAAAAACATATGTACAAGTCCTCGCGCCTCCTTCACTGTCTACTCATTCTCAGTTTTTAACCTCACCCGTACGAAAACATCTGCACAAACGAGGCGTTCACGGCCCTCCTCCCAGGCTCCGAAATGTGCGCTTAAAACAGTCACCTCCCAGTTTATAGCAGCTATGTTTTTATACCAAGCCTACTGTCAAATTCGTATTGGATTCATTCAAATTATTCAGACCAAAACTGATCATTTTTATCTTAATTTTTTTTATTGATTTGATGTTATATATTATTTTGTAAAACCTGAGTTTAACTAATCTGCTTTTACATCGAGAGAAAAAAATATTACTGGTACAGTATCACTAATTTTTGTACTATTTTATCTGAAAATGTATTTTTGTAAATTCACAGGGGGCATCAATAATGACTTTTAGGGACCAAACACGGTGTTATTGGCTCCTTTAGTAGCCTAACACATTTTTTAGCTTTGAATACTGGGAACATGTTTGTTAATGTCAAATTATTTACGCAAACCTATAGAAAAAGAAGGTTTTACTTAAAGTATGAAAAATAATCAAAATGAATTAATAATAACCATGCCTCTCAACCTAAAAAGCATACTAACCCAATTAAGTCTTGTACACAATTAGATAACCGAGTGCTTCGTCTTTCAAAATTTCCGACACCACGTGAAAACAACATCGTCTACTCAAACAAAGCATCTCAGACCAGAGTACACATTGACTGCTTCTGTATTAAAACATCCTCGAAGATAAATAATAAACTGGTCCGTCAATAGGTGGCTCCTGAATTTCCCAAGCCTCCATTTGATAAGGGTTAAAAGGAGTAAGATGCAATATCAAAGTTCACCATCTCACCTGCCCGTCGGAGCTGAAGATAAGATTTCCTGTGTTTGATGGTTTCCACAGAACGCACCTGGGAACGGGGCGTGGCTACTTTAAGACCTACCTGTCTGAGATAATAGCAGATGTCTTTCCCAAAGGGTTCCTCACGGTTTCACAAACGTCAGCGACCAGCCTTTTGCTTCAGCTGGCGTGTTAAAAATAAACAATGAATAAGCAAGAGGAAAATAGAAGACAGAGCGGTAATTGTGTTGACTGTTGACAATAGAATGACACATCAGGACTGAAATGACACAGTATAATGGAAATCCACTCCACATGCTGTACGCGTCAAGTACAATACTGTGGCATGGCATTTAAATTCACCCAGACATCATTCATTTATTGTTTCGTTAGAATTCTATTAAAAAAAGAGAAAATAATTCAGATGGAGAAAAATCGACATTTCTTTAACTAAACAAAATGGCAATGGAAACGGATTTTAATAAAGATATTTTTATTTACTTTTTCCAATTTCATACAACACTAATATTAACAAAAAGTTAACCCCTCTCTCATAACTGGTAAAACATTAAAAGCTCGAAATCATTTATTACGGTAACAACCTCCACGTAGGTCTACGTTAGTCATGAAAATTTTAAGGAAACAGGTTGAAGGACAATTTGCTGTACAAGTTTACCCGGGTTATCAACTAAGCAAACACCACTTCAGCAGTGCACCAAAGTGAGCGCAGGTAAATGTAGTGTTTCCTCACCTACAACAAAGGCCCTTAAAATTGCACAGATTGGCAAACTATGTGTCTTTGACCTTTGATAATGATTTCCCATTTACATTTATTACACAGAGTACTATGGCTGATATATTTTAATATTGCACATATAACTGAATAAATAAACCCACCCAGAACAGATGTTGAAAAATAAATAAAAGGTTTGTTAAACAGATCTCAGAGTGTGCAGACTTATCAAACCTAAAAAATAGCAATCTGAGGAAAGGAAATGAAACAGCTTGACAAAAGTCCTGCTGGTTCTCCTTCCTTATCCTTAAGATCTGCTTTGTCTTTTAGTGTTCTATCTTTATATATTAAGATAGATTTATGTTAATTCATATAATAAGGAATATTTTCCCATCTGAACTACAGAAAACACCTGGTAGGACAGAATATAAAAACAATTTTTCCAATTAATTATCAAAGTATAGAACTAATAAAGTGGTATTTAAGCCTATTTTTTCCCTATTGGTTAATTTCTCTGTCCCTCGTCATTTTATTAAAAACAAACAAACAAAAGAAACACTTCTGCATATCTCATAGCAGTTAACATTTCCTAACTCCAAAGGTGAGGTCATGGAGGAAAGATTTGGTTAATCAGCCGTGAAACACAGAAAAACATGTGGAAACAACCTAATGCTATTATCATTAAAAAAAAAGGCACTCCACCAAATCCCCTTCATGAGCAGTTCATGTTTAAATCAGGCCAGTAAAAGTCTGAGTGTTTCAATATAACTCATTTTTAAGTCTAGAAGAAAGTCTGATTTTCATATCTCATCAGTAGTATTTGTTTAAATCTTTGTCTACAAACACAACATGGCAGTTTCACTCATTGGAACAGTCACCAGAGAAGCAGATATGAAACCTTTTCTACCACAATTTCTTCCAGTAGTGTAATGCTGATTAGATTCAGGAAGACACCTCCCTAAACAAAATGTCTGGTAGTTTTACAAATTCATCTATTTCAACACATATGAACTAATCTGTTAAAAACACCTTATCCTATGCGATCCTTTCTAAATGAATACAATTGTTAAAAATCCATCAGTTTTCAGATATTTTCAGACATGAGTGAAAACGTTTTGCTGGGGGACCTGACTATGTCTGAATGTTCCCTTGAAAACCATGAAAATACAATGCAGTACAGTTTAAGGCCTTTTCCAGTTTAAAGCTTTTGTTCAAACATATTCTCTGCTTTCGATGTCCTTTTTGATGGCTTTTTTGATGCGATCAATTTCATCTTCTTCTGAACTGTCGTATTTGTCCTCTTTGTCTTTCTTGTCTCTGTCTGGAGCCTGGTCCTCACTGTTTTCTGGCGTTGTGGTGGCCTGGAGCTCCTCTCGGATGCTGTTGAGCTCCACCAGACCCTCATGCAACTGTGTAGCCACTTCCCTGATTTTGGCAGCAAACTCTGACTTTGCACCTTTCTTAAGTTCTTTAGAGTCTTTGGCTACGAAGTAAATGTCCATACCTACAAAGAGTCCAGTGAGCACACCAGTGGCCATACTGGCGATCTGAACAGCCCTGGCTGCTGTGCTACCTGCAACATTGGCAATCTGCACCACACGCATGATCTCATTGGCATTGATAAGGATTGCCTTTCCTACCATGGCGCCATCCTCGTAAAAGCTGGCGGTAAGTGCAGGGAAGTCCCGGTTATAGGCGTGTTTCCTCATCTTAATCAGGTCGAACCTGCGCAGATTTTCGATACCCTGCTTGATAAATTTGAGACACTTGTTCAGGTCGACCATCTTCTCCTGGTAATCTTCCACTATCTTCTCCACCTTCTTGCGGTCCATTGAGTTGTTGACCTGGTTGGAGATGCCAGCTCCTGCTGAGGTCAGACCACCCGCTGTGGCAACCCCAAGGCCTACTGCTGTCACTATCAGTGAGGTACCCATGGTGACAGGGGCCAGAGCCAGGCCAGCGATGGTGGCCACACCCCCAATGGCACTAGTGGAGCCGCCAGTGATCTGAGCGATCTTCGTGTTCTTGTTGAACTTGTCCAAGCCATCAGCGATGGAGTTGAGGTCGATGACATGCTGCCACAGACTCTCTGCACGTTCCGAGAACAGCTTGTTAAACACACGGATGCCCTTCTGCAGCTTCTCAGCCGTCACAGCAAACGCCCTGAGAAAGGAAAGGTCGCAGATGTACGCATTTGTATATCAAACAAATAATTAGATGGAGCAGGGTATTTTCTTTTATGTACAAGTACTGCATCAAAAGAGATAAAATTAATTTTAAAAAATCCTCAATTTTGTTAAAAAAAATGTTTTAACCCTTCCTTGAGGTGTTTTTAAAAAAAAAAAATTTAAGACTTACTGTGCTTAATGGGACAGAGAAATGCCTCTACCAAACTAAGTACTAGAATAGGTAACTTAATTCTCATGAGACTCACTAGCTATTTCTATTTCTAAAGAAGGTGGAGAAGGGGATGAAGCTGCTTCAGTCCTGGGTTGTGTCACAAAGCAAGAATGCAACACAAGTGGTTTACACAGTGGGAGGTAATGGTGTCTATCATGTCCATCTTTACATACAATCTATGCTCCAAAACAACTCATGGAAACATGCCTGCTTAACCTTTTCTTTTTCGTGATACTTGTCACTTATATGTCAATATCACTAGAGTCTCTTCAAAAAATTTATGTTTTAAAGATTATCAAGACTCAAGTCCTTAAATAATTTATTTTGAGCAGCACAAATAAAATCCCTGCCTTAGAAAGAAGATTTTTAAAACAATTTTAATTTAAAACTGTTAACTTGACACCATAGAGTGCTTTGTGTGAAATGACTCTTTAAACCACAGACACATTCAGGCCTTTGCTTACTTGGCTTCCTCTTTTTCTGTCATGTCATCGATTTGTGGCGTGTCTTCCCATGCTGAGGAAATTTAAATATGAAGAAATTATTGTCAATTTGTCTTATCATTCATCAGTACAAATGAGGATGCGTAATGTGCCATCACATTCAGGGATTTAGTTTATGCACAAGGAAAACTCAGGGAACAGGACAGAGTACACTGAAGGTAACTCAATAGTATGTAATAACTGTGTGCTGGACTTACAGTCCACCGTGTTCCACCACTCCATGAGATTTTCCACATCCTAAAAGAGAGCATTAGATTGTTTATGGGTTTGCATGTTGATGGCTGATCATTAATACATAGTCTTACTTTGTCAAAAACCAACCTCATTGTTTTCAGGCTGTGCAGAGTCAATGCGGTAGTCCTCCAGCTGGTCAAACAAAGTTCTCCTAGGACCTTCATTCTAATGAAAGAGAAGTATTACAGATTAAAGTTCATATGTCAATAGCAGGGAACTTTTTTGTCTGCAGGAAACAAGTTTTTATTAAGTAAATATAGGAAGCATCAGTTTCACTTTTTGTAGAAAAATACGAGGAAGTATTGGTGAGCGGGATTCTGAGTCTGTTTTCTGCTGTTTTGCAGAAGTAAACGAGCCAAAATCTACCATGGACATGTTGAAAAAGGAAGCAAAAAACAGGTCTGGGCACATTGCAGTCTAATCTCATCTCGTCTTCCATACAAAGGGAAGACAAAAACACAGTGCAATGGTGTTGATGGGGTGGGGTTTGGGTAAAGTGGACAGAAAACCAGTGCAGGAAGTAAACACATGTTGACTATAATAGTCTCTGCTGGGAGATGTACAGATACCCTAGAGGGAAACTCTGCAAGTGACTGTGAGAGGTTTGTTTTCAGGGTGGAGTCACATGACTGAAACAGGCCTTTTGTAATCATGCACTGTGATGACTAAGACTGCATGTCGACACACGCAAAACACGACTGACATGTAGAGAGAAAGGCAGAAAGCGACAGACAAAGAGACAGAAGATAGACCCTAAGAAAAAAGAAAGAAATGAAGCAAGAAAAGGACAGAATGAAAATGCACATCTTCTGCTTAAATAAAAGAAACAAAGAACAAGGCATGTTTAATTTTGCTACCTCTGCTTGGTTGCCTGTGGCTCCATCCTGTGCAGGTCTCTGTATAACTTTGGCCTGAAACCAATAAACAAAAACACACCCAAACACATTTAAGACTCAAACCTATATCTTACTTGTAACAGTAAAAATGCACTGAATGCTATAATAATGTCCTGTGAATCAAAGGCTACAATCTATGTTTGGCCAATAAGAACCGATACACCTTTATATATTTACATTGAATGTCAGCACACCATGTACATCTGATATACCTCAGTAATTTCTACAAAGTGGTCTAAATGTTCAGTTCAAAGTCGTATATGTGATGCCAGAAGCAAAGAGTATGATAAAAGGCAAAATACAATGCGAAGAAAGGGTTTCCTGTTTGGATATACAGAAGTGGAAAAAAGTTTTTGAACACCCTTAAAATTTTACATAATCTCAAACATTATGATGAAATATTTGCATAACAATCTTTTTTGTGTTTCAGAAGGCATGGCTGCATCAAACAGACGCAAACAAATGTTTTTTTTTTGTTAATAAGAAAAAATAACAAAACTAAATTCTTGACAGTTTCAACACATCATGTCCTGGATGTGTTTCATTATCTACTGAAACATCCAGTTTTGACC
>JAPQRP010000011.1:23552305-23568359 GCA_037367295.1 Apogon hyalosoma | reverse complement strand
ATAGAGTTCAATGACTGAAGAGGGATTCTTAATGTAATATATTACAAATGCATGGGGCATCCAAAAACTTTTTTCCAGCACTGTATACACATGAAAAACATGTGCATCACAAATTGAGCCCTATCTAAAGAATAATACAGCACATATTTCTACTTATAGCCATGTTTTTGTACCTTGTTATAGTTATACTCATTTATAATACATATTTCCACCCATACTGTACATTTACAATCCTTAGTTCCTGCTTATTTAGATTCGTACACTGTTAACTGTTTTTTGGGTCAATTTACAGAGATGTAAACAAAATCTCATTGCAATGTACCATTTGTATTTTTCATTGACAATAAGCCCATTTCTATTATTTTTTATTCTATTCTAAAAATAGCTTTATCCAAGAATTCTGATTTAGTTGTTTTCAACACAGACAGACTGATTAAAACAGAGTATAATGAAAGGCTTTCCTCTCTTGTTTAATGAAATACAACTGTATTGTTTGACATGCTGATATACTAAGATGGTTCTGTTAGGGCAGATATGAATGTGATATTGAGTATACAGAATGATCACAAAAATTTAAGGGATGTGTGTGTGTGTGTGTGTATGTGTATGTTTGCAGTAAAATGAATTGCAATAAAGCATAAATTTGTACAAGTTACATTGGTTCAATGTTACCTTGACTCGAGGCATGAAGGGGTTGTGTCTCTTAGGTTTTTTGACTTTGGTCTGAAAAGCATAAAAAGAATCAGAGTTACTCTGGGCCTATTCACTTCTGAATGTGTCCTCAGCAGAAACTCCATTAAAACATAGATTTTATTTTACTGCTGACTATGACAAGACAGTATTGTGCCATGTGAAGTCAGTCTACTTCATCAAAAAATAAAATAGGAACAGAAGAACTTTAGTCGGAACCTCTGCTTTGTCCGTGCTCTCGTTGTCTTTCTTTTCCTCTTTGGATGAAAACACTTCTTCGTCTTTCAGCCCTTCATCATCAGATGGAGTCTGAAAAACAAAAAAAAATGTGTGAGAGAAAATACATATCAACATTACAATGAAGATGGAAAAAAGAGGGAGAATGGAAAAAATGTGAATTTGTGGTTGGATAATTAATCATGTCCATCACTACGATTATATAAGTCAATGTACCGCTCAGCTCCACTATAACCACATCTAAACCTAAATTAACACCTAGGACCACATCTAGTACATCTAGGACCAATATGGTATACTACGAAGATCAGCTAAACAACAAAAGGAGGAAGAACTTTGGTTAAAAATGATTAATCTTCCATTAGAGCTCAGAAATATGTCAGATTTTAC
Organism: Apogon hyalosoma; assembly: GCA_037367295.1. Taxonomy (NCBI): domain Eukaryota; kingdom Metazoa; phylum Chordata; class Actinopteri; order Kurtiformes; family Apogonidae; genus Apogon; species Apogon hyalosoma. The sequence continues at coordinate 23,567,042 of JAPQRP010000011.1, read as the reverse complement.
AACCCATCTGTAGTACAGTATTTGTTTCTCACCATCCTATCTTTAAAGCCATTTTCTGGTGTTTCTGATAAGTTGGCATTTTAAGACTCATCTAAAAACAACCCAAGAAACACTGATAACACGCATGGGTAGCCACATGTGACAGTGTCTTGCTATTCAAATCACTGTAAAACAAAAAACCAAACGACCAAAAAAAAAAAAGGATTATCATTTATCCTGATGTACCAATGGAGCGGACCAAGTGTTTGTGTGACTTTAACAGTCTGAAATGATCAGTTCTACCAGTATTTTAATATCATGATTTCAGTATAAATCTCCTTAAGTTGCATGTCAGTGTCAGGGATACCTTGGGTCGAGGCATGAAGGGATTGTGTCTCTTAGGTTTCTTGACTTGGGTCTAAACAGAACAAACGAAGTGTCACTCAGAAGATAACACACTTCAAATCTGAAACGTGCTCTCAGCAGTAATCAGTAGTTGTTTCTGCTGATTTTCATGCCAGGGCTGTGTTGTCAAACTTTTCTAAAATCAGTCTAATTGATCAGTAGATATAATAGGAAGAGACAAAACTTGAAAACCTCTGCTTTGTCCTCATTTTCATCTTCTTTCTTTTCTTTGGCTGAGGACTCTTCCCCTTTTTCTTCTTTCAGGCCTTCATCATCAGATTGAGCCTTAAATCAGAACAAAATTTGTGGGGGGAAATGTATCAATATGACAATCAAATATAAAAAAGTACATTTTCTAAAATGTAACACAAAGTTCCAACTGGGTCAAACAATGTACATGAAGTAGATAAGTGAACTCATTAAAGTTTTTAGTCAATAACAATGCAGATTTCCATATACCTTGGCTGCAGGGCGTGGCATAAATGGATTATAATGCCTGTGTTTTTTCACCTTAGTCTGGAAAAAAAAAAAGAGCACCATGCCAATGTGTTAGGTGACACAGCAAAGTAGAACTGGAAGAACTAGATTTCAGCTGTAGACAATTTTGGATAAAAAAAAAACAGCATGTGTGCTAAAATGTACTGCTACATAATTTATTCTCATGGTAAAAGAACAGCTTTGGTAAACAACAATAAATAAATTCATTAATTAATAAATAATGCTTTTGCAGATACAAATGATCACATGTCTGTTTCCTGTGTGTCAAAGCGGCTTGCCAGCAGCTGAGTCACTCAGACTCACACTGTGCAGCCAAAAACTATCATTCTAAATTCTGGTGTAATCCCAAAGTTGCCAAATTATTTAAAATAATTTTAGAGCAAAGGTGTAAAAGCTGATTCATGAGGCCTTTGGAATAAGCCAGTCTGTAGAAACAGTACAACCATAAAAAAAAAAAAAAAAAAGTTTGCCATTGGGAATTTTAACTTGATTTAAACAAACTAAATGCAGAACTTGCTGTATATAACAGAGCAGAATAAGATCATTAAAACACAATGTAAATTACTTCAGGCTGAACAGAAGTAGTGGAGGTGATGCATATTATTTGCATGTTTTTGGAGTGAGAACCTCAGATAAGAAGGAAGCAGGAACTAGAACTATTATATCCTGTTCCATTAAATACCACAGGTGCTTTGTGTTTGGTTTTAATTTCATAAGAGATGTGGGAATACAAATATTACAGAGACAAACCAGTCCATATGAAAATGGCTCTTTAAATAGCCTACATGAACTTGGTAATATAGTGACAAATATATTCAGTGAAATATGGTGACACTGTGGAAACCTACTGTTACTGACCTTGTCTCCCTCCCTGGTTTCAGCAGATTTGTCATCATTGAAGCCCTCATCATCTGACTGGCTCTGTAAAAATCCAACTCTTTTGTTAGGATTGTAAAGGCACTACTTTTAGAACTTAAAATAAAAACAGAACTGTTAAAATATTTGACTAAAGTTGCTTGTTAGCAAATATTATGTGGAGATATTCAGGTAAGTCTTCCAGGTTTAAAAGGGTCATATTTTGCTAAACCCACACTCCCTCTCCTTCTCCCCTATTTTATAGATTTGTGATGGTACTGTCACTGACTATGTGTGAGTGTGGACTGCAGTTATTATCCCTGTAACTAAAAAACCCAAACAAATGCTAGGTCTAACAAGGGCTTTTGTGTTTTTCTTGTTCTAATAACCACCACAGACTAGTGAGAGGTGACGGACATTTAGACTGCAACCTACTACTTCACAACTAGATGCCATTAAATATCCTGAACTGAATACTTACATTTTAACTTTGATCAGACCAATCATCAAACAAGGTCAAGATCAAACAGATAAGCATGAATTTTAACCACTAAACTCAAACAACAATCTTACATGTTTCTTGTAATAAACGCTTAAGACCAACTTTTCAGGGACTTCATTTTCTTTAAAGCAGCGTATGACTTTCATCACAAACTTATTTTCAAATCTGTAAAACCCCAGTGATAGCCTATTTATCATTAATCCATTAGTCTTTCCATGCTCACGCAGTTGAATCACTTTCCTCATGGTGAACAACTTCAAAGATGACTCCATCATTAACGCAGTCCGCTTGTTTACATTACAAACTGACATATCACTTGGGCCTTTTCAGAAATTTTGTCGTGAGGTACACTGTGGGAAGCGAAAGTGGTTTCTCACAGATTTGGCAACAAAATGAGCCAGATCACTACAACGTAAAACTATACAGTCCAGCAGGGTTGTTTTAAAGAATGAGTCTAGTCGGTGGATGGAGGTAAAGGTGACATTTGGGTTCAGTACTAAGAGACAGTGAAGTTGCTGCTGCATTGATTTCCCATTCCCACAATGAACTTCACAGCAAAATTTCCAAAAGGGCTGGAGTGACGTTTCGGTTTGTTATGTCAACAAGCGGACTGTGTTTATGATGGAGTCATCTTCGAAGGTGTTCACCGTGAGCAGAGGTGGGTAGAGTAGCCAAAAATTATACTCAAGTAAAAGTACTGTTACTTTAAAAAAATATTACTCAAGTACAAGTAAAAAGTAGTTATTCAAATAAGTACTCAAGTAAAAGTAAAAAACTAGTGATGTGTAGTTCACGAATGAGTCATTCAAAAAGAACAAATCTTTTGAGTGAACGAAGTGAATTGAATCACCTCATGCACTGACTCGTTCCTTTCTCAGTTCAGTTAGTTGAGTGAGCAGGAGCGTGCCAGCCGGAAGTGGAACTGCTGTGACGCGATGCCTTCTGTGTGTGTGTCCATAACGGAGTGATTCATGACACGCTGAGTGAACGAACCACTGGTTAGCGAACAGACTCACCTTAGTGCTGTGAATCACTCACTGATTCACGAACCTGCAGAGAACTGGTTCGTGACGCGATAGCACTGCCAGTGAACAGATCACTCACTCAGCCCAATTTGCTGAGTAAACGAGTTAAACAGCATACAATAGGACAGGACACTTAAAACATCATGACATAAACAAGTTTATTTTTTACGAATACTCTTGTCTCCTGGTCCCGGGAAGCCATGAACTGAACTGAAACCTGAACAGTTCACCGTGCATCAGTTCAGGGAGTTGCAGATGTAGGCTCCTCCCACCTCGCGCTGAATGATTCAGTGATTTGGTGAACGAATCTTTTTACTGTACTGATTCTAATGATTCAGTTCATCTATAAGAACTGCCTTGCCCATCACTATAAAAAACTACTTAAGAGAAATTACTCAAGTACTGAGTACTTCCTGAGCAACATCATATTTATTGTTCTTTAAAATTCAGCAGTTAATAGATGAAATGTTAAAATAAAATATATACATAGGAACATTACAGCTAGTTACAAATATACCAAATAATAATCATTGTTGGTTGGATCACATTAATATTTAGTCTGTTCTTCTGGAGGCAGATACTGTGCATGGTTTTGTTTATTTTTACTAGTTAGCCTAGATATCTTTGAATATATCTTCCCCTTCTGTCAAGTATCTTTAACTCTAATCACACAAACTGTATTACAAACAGTGTTAGGCTGTCCACAGCCAAAACTAAGCTGAGTACAACTCAAATACAAAGTTGCGTTCTTGTAGCTGAAATGTGGACTTGTTTGTGCAGACACAGATGACTGCACAGACACAGCTGTTCTTTCTCATAGACCGTAAGGCAAACATAGTTTGAATGTGCAGCCAAGGGGGTTCTGCATCTTTGTCATGTCTAAATCCGAATCACAAGCTGTTGTTGCTCCGGTGAGCTCACTCTGCTCCTGTGTGAAACTGCCGCCAAACTGTCATGTGACTGCCTGGATACATCTGATTGGTGGTAGCTACGTTTGATTGGTGAAACGCGGTCATGTGAGTTTTTGGCAGAAGTCTTTCAAACAAAACAAATGATTCGTGCATTAACAAATGACCAAAAATAAAAGAAACGAGCAGAATGTACACCACTGTAACAGAGTAGAAGTAGCATTTCTTCTGCATAAATATACTTGAGTAAAAGTAAAAAGTATGTAATTTTAAAGGTACTCTTAAAAGTACAATTTATGTAAAAAGTTACTTAAGTAAATGTAACGAAGTAAATGTAATGCATTACGACCCACCTCTGACCGTGAGGGAAGTGATTCAGGTGCATGCAAAGAATAGTGATTAGTGATAATTAGGCTACCACTTGGGTTTTACAAATTTGAAAAAAAAAAAAATGTGATGAAAGTCACATGCTGCTTTAAAGAAATTACTTCAATCATAGGCAATAGCCATCAATAATGCTTCTGAGTATCAGCAAATACACAGTCTTGTCAGTGAACCATGAACAGATAAATACCAGATGGCTCTTTCTCTGCTTCATCCCCTAAAAATTCAACCATAAAAGTGCCATTATCTCTCATGGGTTCAGTAAACATCTCAAAGATATATATACACTGAAACACAACCACCCCAGACTGACACAGCTGTTTACCTCTTCCGATGGTCTAGGAGGCATGAGTGGAGTTTTTGCAGGTTGTGCTTTTTTCTCTACAGACATCACGTCCTTGTTATCCTTCAAAGGACAGATATTCTTGTAAAATCATATCCTTACCCTTAAGTATACAGCATGTGGAATTTTACCATGAGTCTTGAATGTAACACAGTGTTGCTACTCTAATGTATAAAATCACTTATAAAGTTTTGACATACATGGATTAATTTGCACTCTAGTGGGTAACTCAGAATATCAACAGACTGGATGCTTATAGAAATATACAGACAACCTGCAGAAAATATGGTAAATTACAGAAGTTTAAGCCATACCTGTTTATCTCCAGTTCCTTTAAGTTTTATTTTGTCATATGCTGATGTTTTTTTCATCTCCTGCAGAAAGACAATGCAAGCTTAAAAAGACAATAAGCGTCAGAAAGACTGATTTTAAAGTGGGACCAGTGTCACATGGAGTAGACGACAGTAAGTGGCTGATTGCAAACCTCTTCAGTTGGTCTGGGTGGGACTGGTGGCGTTTCACTTCTTTCCTTCCTCTCTCGCTGGATCATGTTGCCTTTGACCTGACAAGGACACGCACGGAGTCACACAGTGCACTAGAGCAGGACGACTGAGGCATTTGACAAGCAGAAGCGAGATTTGAAGGGAGGTAAGGGGATGATGAGGATGTGGTGGAAGTACGGAAGAGGAGGAGGACAGACGGTGATCAGCTGTGTGTTCATTCGTTGGTGTGTGTGTAGTCACTGGTGACTCACAAGTGATGCAAAAAATAGACTGACCGGTTTCGGTTTCTCCTCCAGTTGCTTCTCGTTCTCCTTGAGCATATCTGAGTCTTCGCTGTCTTTCTGTACAAACGACAGTAAATCGTAGCAGTTGGACTCTTAGTTAACAAATTTCCAAGTTTAACCTCATGAAACGCAGGCCATGTACACTTTTTTCTTAGACTTTTAGAAAGAAACAAGCTGTGCACTCATGTAACACCAATATATGCAAACCAGTTAGCTCTGATGAAAACCCATGTTGTCTGTAGGAATAAGGCTAAAACACATAAAACCACTGGTAGCCTCATTCAGGACAGCACAATATAACACCAAAATCCATACCAGTTCCACCATCACAGACACACAGACTTAGGCAAAACTACATTTTCCTACTATGCTCCACGGTCATGGAATAATCATCAAAACTCATAAATTAGAAACATTCATCATAATGATTTTAAAAGTATCATTGAGACTGCAGTGAAAGGAGGAATGTCACTGTTTTTCCTGAGAGACCTTTATGGTTGAATAATTGTTATTCTGTTTTATTGTTCATTGTGAATCATGTATGTGTTTTATATAGTTTCGACTTTGTATGGCTGCTACTTTGGCCAGGTCTCCCTTGCAAGAGACCTAGCCAAGGTAGCCAGGCTAATCTCAATGGGACTTCATGGTTAAATAAAGGTAAATAATCACCATTACTATGATCCCAGTCAGCTACAGTAAAACATCATCCCTGCCACCATCACCAAACACATCCAACAGTATAGTTACTTTATAAGCAGATCGGTGAACAAACAGTTTGTTCATGGCTCCAACCACACCACCCTAAGAGGGAGGGACACGTCAGTGTAGGACTTAACATAGGCCACATTCTGTTTCACCTCTACAATAAACTCACCTCAGCCTGATGTGAAAACTACAGTCATAATGTCATGTCAATGTCACTCACTTATTACTTTACAATTATTATTATAATTACTTTTTTGTCACTTTAACCAATCCTTTTATTTTTTTATCTTTTTTTATTTTTCTATTGTATTTCATACATATTGTCTTGTGCTGCTGTACATTTGAATTTCCCCCTTGGGGGATCAATAAAGTATATCTGATCTTATCAACATATTTCCACTATGCACTTTACAGTTATATATACACCTTACTGAAAAATTCCATTACTTTGCACATTACAGTTTATTGTTACACCATACTGTTTGACTGTCCAGATGTTTATGTTCTATACTTCTAATTTATTATGTATAGCGTGTTTGCTCTTCTGATTTATTTTTTGTTCTTCTATTCTATTGTTACTCTTTGTCATGCTGCTGCTGCACTACAATTTCCCAGTTTGGGATCAATAAATTGTATCTATCTACCCATCTCACTATCTAGGTACCATTTCAGGATTCTATACAGCTCTGGTTGAAAAATTAAGTGATCACTCTAAATTTCCAGACCTGAACTACATCAAAATTCTCTGGATGGAATGTGATCCAGAGGAACATGACTGGTCACAAGTCATAAAATGAGGCCGACTTGATTACATTTTTGCATCAGGAGTAGCAGAAATCAGATATCAGCGATGTAGAAGACTGGTGGAAAGCATGGCACGATGCATGAAAGCTAACTGACTAAACATTTTTTCCACCAAATATTGGTTTCTGATTGTCTTTAGTTAAAATTCACAGCCTGGCCCAAGAAAAAAAAAAAAAAAGTTTCACACACCATATTTTGTTGGACCACCTTTAGTTTTGAATACAAGACAGGTTCGCCATGGTGTAATGTACACAATACTTATGCAATGTCACAATAAATGTCACAACATTGATTTCTGTTCAGCTGTATTTATTTTTTGTGAGATCTTGTATTGATGACGAAACATGGGAAGACTGTGTAAAGTCTTCTCCATCACATCCTAAAGATTCTCTAAGGGGTTCAGGTCTGGACTCTGTGAAAATGATTTCTCACGCTCCCTGAACTAAACTTTCACAGTTTGAGTCTGAGGCATCCTGGTGTTGTCCAATATTTAAGCTCTCTTAAATAACTTTTTTCCATCTGTGACATATCAATCACTGCTGTAATCATTCAACAGAAGGTTCTTACTAATTTTCTTGGTTAAATACATGTGGTGATATTGTTTTGACCAGGTTGTTGTGTGATAAAATAATTGTAAACTTGTCTTTCTTGCATTATTTGAGGTCTGAAAACCTTGCTTGTTTTTTTTTTGACCATCCGTTTTCTGCAAATAAGTGCTATAAATGGTAAGACTTTTATTTCAATTTTGAGTTGACAATTATACTCAAATATAGGCAAGGCAAGGTTTATTTGTAGAGCACAATTCATACACAGGGCTATTCACAATGCTTTACAAAAATGGAAAAGAGACAAGTTAAAAACACACAATTACAGTTAAAACATAATCAATAAAACATAAATAACATAATATTTAATTTTAATATATACATAAAAAGAGCAAAATCAATGATGTCTTCAATTAAAAGTAGGGTAATAAAAGCAAAACTGTTTACTTTGTTTATTTAAGTTAGCTTGTTAGGATTATGTGTTTGCTCTACAAACAACTCATTATTTTCTTAGCAGATATATCCCTCAGAACACAATCTTTATTTATTTTCTTTCAGTTGGTACATCTTTTTTTTTTTTTTTTTTTTTAACTCTTATCAGTTTACATCAGATGACAATAACCTGTGACTGCAGGAATGTGAAGAAGTAAACTTCTCTTTGAGTAACAACAAATAACAAATAAAATTCCTATCAATGTGGCAAGCATGTAGTCATTATTGACTAAAAGAACAAGTAAATATCACAGTACCTGTTTGTTGCCTGATGACTTTTCACTGACTAAAGGTGGATTCTCAGTGTTTGAGTCAGTCTGCTTCTCGTACACAAAAAAAACACAGGTATAATTTTAAAACAAACATTAGCTTGCTTTTCTGTTAACATGCATTTAATTTTAATACAAGTGATTTTTTTCAAGCTCTATGTAACTATCAAACCCATCTGTACCTTGTTTCCTAATTTAAATGGATTCAACTTTGTCATTGCCCCAGCAAGTTTACTCTGAATAAAGGACAAAATAAAAGAAAAATCATTTAAGAAGAACAGATGCAACTGAATAAAACCAAGGAACAGAAGAGAAAACCTGAAAAACCTCACAAACCTGCTTATTAGCATGATGGCTGTCTCCATTATCCCCATTCTCCTCGCTGTCGGAGTCTGAGCTCTTTTCCTGCATAAAGAGCAAACATTTGATGCAAAATAACACAGTACAGTAGTAGTGGTAATTAACACATGTAGGATTTGATCATATTTATTTGACTACTTTAGAAAGTATAATGATTGTATGAATACATGTCACCTCTTACCTGTGTGTCTGAGGAGAAAGTACTCTTCATTATGGCACTCCAACCATTCTGAAAAGACAACAGTTCTGCTGTTTAAGCTGATGATACGCACAAATGAATGTAAAGACATTAAGGTTACATACATTTTGTACAGAGGCGAAAAGATATCCCTTTATAAACTAAGAAAGAGCAAGCTTTGTCCATTTTTTTTTACACTTTCAACAAATTACAAATGCTTCATCATCAATGGAAGAAAATTTAAGCTTAAATAATCTTTGCTTGTTTAATGTTTTTTTTTTTTTTTGTTTCAGAAACTAAGACACACTGAGGAGATTCACTTCGAATAACTCACCTGTTTAGCTTTTGGCTTCTCGGTAAGATGGGTATTCTCATTTGAACTTGTAGATGATTCAGTTTTGTCTTTATCCTAATGTAACACAAATCACCGTAAGCACTAATTGCAAAACAATCTCAAAACCGCATCAACAGATTACAGTGGTGACAGGATAGATTACTTCATATGGTTGACTTAGTGTGAGAGAACTTCACCTGAGCTGATGACGTGAAAGGGTTCTTCAGGATCTTTCCCACTACTCCACCCTATGGGGGATTAACAGAAATCGAAACACTCAAAAGGGGTCAACTACAACCTGAGTTCAGATTCAGGACTAAATCAAAGCCTGAAACGAAATCAACTGAACCTCATGTCTGACCTTTGAAGACTTCTCCACCAGACTGTCACTGCTGGCAGAGAGATCAGCATTCTCTGACAAATCATCCTAAAAAGACAAACACAACAGACATCAACAAAATCTCAATAAAATATCAAGGTCCTCTAGCTTTAACAGGTATAGTTTACAGACAATTCCACATTTGTCATTCATTATTTTGAGTATGATGTTTAGTGAGTTAGATTTGTTATTTAGGTATTTATTACTTTGATTTAGATGTTCTGATCAACAGTTATACTAATATAAAGTACTGTGTGTGGTTTGTAAAAGGGGTGGCACGGATATCAGCTGATTAATTGGCTATTACCTTTCTCTGATACAAACAATCTTATTTTTTTATGAGCACTTAAAAATCCATCATCAGTCAACTCTATTTCAACTTTTTATTTAAAAGAGCAGATATGAGAATTAACAGGTGAAACAAAAATCATTAGACCCAAAACAGAATTATAAAATGCTTCACATAGAATGTAATTACACATAAAAACACACATAAATTACAGTAATACAATAGTAAAAAGTACTAAATAAATATCAGAACACAAAAAAGCAGGAGCAATGCAATAAAAGTATGTTTATAGATAAAATTTAAAGGAAGTCACTGAGCAAAACAGGTTAAAGTCAAAGTTCATTGTCATCGCATTTAGAATTAATAAAAAAGTGCCAAACTAATAAATAAAGGGATAACTAAGTGGGGTACACATACTTGGAAGAAGCCCAGGGGGTACTTGAAATTTTTTGGGGAAAAATACATTAAATATGTCATCATGTACCAAATACAAAATAAATAATGAGAATTAATGCTGAAATATAAAACACAATAAAGACATTCAGATAATAGTTTTATTGTCAATCATCTTGTTTAAGCTTTGGTAACATTTTAAGAACATTTCTATTTTATATTTTTCAAAATGAGTTTATGTGAGTAGCTAAGTAATTATGTTTTTGTTCATTAAAGATTCATTTATTAATTAATGACCAATATATTTATTTTTCTTAATGAAAGAGGGCACTTTTCAGTTTATATTATGCACACAAAATTTATTTTAAAAAATGTGTTACTTTTTTATATATTACAGTTAAATATATGTTGTTTGTTACACAGTTTTGAAAATATAAACAGACACCTTTGGCACAGGAACAAATTTTGCCAAATTTTTTTCAATCAAAACTGCTGAAGTGAGAGTTGCGGGTACTTGGCTAAAAAAGTACATTTCATGGAGTACTCCACTGTAAAAAGTTTGAGAACCACTGAACTAAACAAATAAAAACTGTCTTACCTGAGACTGAGATTTAGCACCAAGGGGCTTTGGTTTTTTAAAGACACCACCAAGAAATCCTCCTTTCTCCTGAGAAGCACAAGAAGCCATTATTTAATACTGGATTATTTATATGGTTATGAGGTTATGATATGAGTATGAAGGAGGAGGTTAACCTTTAATCAACTGTACCTTAGTGTTATTCTCTGATACGTTATCTTGGCTGTCTGAGACTTCAGTGGGTGCAGACAGATCATCCTAAATGAGAGACGCAAAAGGCGTTTTAACAGTTGTCACAGGTTATCATTATGGAGAGATATTCACAAAATGAGAGAAAAAAACATAATAATGAGTGGAAGGATAAGAATTCATTTATATTGAACTTATCAAATACAAAGTTGCCCAGTCTCTCTCATATGCAAAACAAAAAAACAAACAAAAAATACAGGACAACATCTAGTCACCAATAGCACATTCTGAACTTAACCCTAAAAAAAATTACAAAGGGAAAAGAGATGCTGAGAAATATCAGTTACACTGTCATTCTGATTCCATTTGAGAACATGTTGAAATTTTTTTCAATTATAAAAAATGTATGGTGGTAGGAAAAAAAAGTCCCTTACCTGAGACTGAGACTTGGCAGCTGGAGGCTTTGGTTTTTTAAACACACCACTGAGAAGTCCTCCTTTCTCCTATCAGAATATTAATATTGTATTATTTATGCTCATGGCTGCTGTGCTACAGTGAGTTAAAGGGAGGAGGTGAGCGCTAATAAATATTACCTTAGTGTTATTCTCTGATTCATTGTCTTGGCTGTCTGAAACCTCACTGGGAGCAGACAGATCATCCTGAATGACAGGAGAAAAAGGTGTTTATGAAAATCATATAAACAATCACCAGGTTAGATGGTAAAGTACAAGAGATGTGAGTCGATTACAGCAGCTTTCCATGAGGTTTACCTGAGAATTAGCCCTGGCGAAGAGCTTTGGGGACTTTTTAAATATTCCACTGAACACGCCGCCGGACTCCTGTAAGAACAAGTCACCAAAAAAAGCATATGTTTGAGAAGGTTTTTCACTGACTGGGAATTTAGAGGGACATTTCTAGTCAGGTGGATGGGCAGGGATTAAGTGCTTCTCACAGCGGCCTATATGAACTGCTGATGCATGCTGACTGGCACTGGGAACAAACAAAAACAAAAACCTCGCTCACACACTGGTGCTGAATGGGAGACTGCACCAAAACAGGAAATGCATACTCGAAATTGTCAGCTGCACTGGTATCAACAATGTAAATGAACACATTTACAGCATTTTACCAGTTTTACCCTCACCTTACTGTTGTTATTCACATTAAGATTGTCTTGACTGCCTGAGAGCTCACTGGGCACCGACAAATCCTCCTAAAGGGAAGACAACGACGTCCTTAATCAGTTACTTATGATCCTTATCAATATTATTTTAAAGAAAGAGGAGATGAGTGAGATGTACAAATTTACCTGAGACTGGGTCCTCTTTGGGGCTTTTTTAAAGATGCCACTGAACATCCCCCCAGTCTCCTACAAAAAGAAGAAAATCATAACCATACTTATTTGCCCATTGTGGTGGATTACATATCATTCTGGGTATTTATCCCTTTCTTTGCTGCCTCTATTAGATAAATGAAATACATATTCTTTGGAGATTTGAGCTGATATTTCTATCAGGTGAACATACAGGACTTTAATGCCTTCATAATGCAGCCCTTCACTCCTCCAACACCCCCAAATCCTTAACAGGTTAAATCTTGGACACTTTGTTTGTTGTTAGAAACATTTAAGTGTAACGTTAAAAAAAAAAAAAAAAAAAAAAAATGGAGTAGCTGAAAGCAGAAGTTTAATTCATGTAAAACTAAGTTATGACCAGAAAACAGCAAAGATAAGACAAAATGTGAAAATCATTGCATCACAATACAACTTTTATTTTTGTTCTTTTTTGGTTTGTTCACTAACTTTTATCAGTAGAGAATACTTGTACTACTGGAGCTGCTTAGTGTTAGCTTAATGCTGCAAAGCTGTTGCACTGGTCACTACAACTAAAGCCACTTTCAGTCATTCTCTTTGGCCCAGTACAGACCAGGGATTCACACTGACACAGAAATGCTTTACAATGGTGCATTGGTGTGGTGTGGTGTGGTGTGGTGTGGTGTGGTGTGGTGTAGTGTAGTGTGGCCCATCTCAGCTTGACTCAAGCTTGTGAGATCACAAGTGATGGACTTTAAAATGTCACCTGTTTCAACAACCAATCAGACTGCTGCAAAGTCAGCTGGTTGAAATATATTTTTTTAGGTGAAAAAAAGATCACTTTGTCAATTTGCCTTATAACTTGCATGAGCCCAGTATGTATTCTGGTGAAGTACACATTGATGGTATAAAATTCTTAACCCTGTCATTTATTTTTCACCATTTCATCAGTAGTGGAAATGTAAAGTAATTAGTTATGACTATCCTCCTTCATATTTAAAATGCTACAAATGATATCCACCTACAAAAAACCTGAAAACCTGGCAGTTGAGCTCAGTGCTCAATTCAAATTTATTAGTCCCACTTTTTTTGTTTGGCTGTAGGTATTATGTAATAAATGTGGCCAATATCAGATTCCAGTCTGAACTGGTCATGGTCCTGAACTGAACCACATGTGCACAGGAGCAATAACGAAGAAGTCACACATTGTAATACTGAAGTAAACATGGAGGCCACAGATGTCAGTGTTTACAGTTTCATTACTTTATTGATATGCGATGGAGGCCAGTGAATTCAAGAGCAGATGATAACAAGGAGGAGGAAGACGGAAAATAAGGCCAGTTTTTCGAGTGACTCCCGCCAATACGGTATTGAGTCAAATTTTGATCTTAAGTGACGTAAAAGCCATATGAATTCAGACTTCACAACAACAATCTGACCTGTATCTGAATAAGGATGAGAAAGGAAAGTGGCCCAAATCAGAATGGAAAAGATCAGATTCCAGGTGATTTGTGCAAGTTACGCTATTATGACAAAAAAAAAAAAAACACTCTCAGAGTGGGGAGGGGAGGAGTTGCTGTGGACACTACAGGCAGACAAAGTGGTTCAGGTCACAAAACAATCACATTTTAGCCACTTCTGCTTGAGCCTGTAAATGGAAATGCTAAACGATCTCATCTAGTTGCAATGCTGTGAAGTGGCAGGTTTTCAGAATAATACAGGCAAGCACTTCGCACATAAATGCAAATATTTCGTAATGTTATCGTAAGTTAAAAGTATTGAAGTATGTTGATATTAGGAACATGTACTGGAACAGCAGAAACACAATCTTCCTTTTATACTTCCAGTATACACAAGTAAAACCTCAAAAAACAACAGAAAAGCAGCTGTGCCCTTACTATTGATGCTGAAATTCACCTTTGTTGAGGTGTTCTCCAACAGATTTTCATTACTGGCTGAGTCATCGATGTCCAAATTATCCTGAAAGAAGACCATCAGGAAAACACTTTTAAAAAACTAAATAAATAAATAATAACACCACTTTCATCTTTAGTATACACTGTAGTCTTTGGTGATCAATTGTTGTTTTGGTTTTTTTTAGGTCTGAAATATTATTTTGATACACAGTTGAGGTCTTTAGTTGGATCTTTTTTATTAACTGGTAGTTTAATGTTGTTAGGATTCCTCTGTTTCATTAGACTTCTTTGTTTCACTGAATTCCTTTG
>JAPQRP010000011.1:23530601-23544102 GCA_037367295.1 Apogon hyalosoma | reverse complement strand
TTTATACAACGACAGGATAAAAACGATCTTACTGACAACACCACTGGAACAAACTGTAGAGACATGGCAACCCCCCCCCTTTTTTTTTTGTCTTCTCTCTGTATGTATATATCTGTTTCTTGTTCTTAAAAAGACAGTAAAAAGAAAGTGTTAAAAAAAAAGAGTGTTTAGTGATTTTAAACTTTTGAGCGGCCCCTTGTGGCCAGTCTAGAAATGGTGAATCGTCCAAAATCGAATCAGTTCTTCCTCTCCATATTGATTGATATGGAAAATTTGGAATTTCTAAACCCAATATTTTTCAAGTTATTGCATTAACATTAAGTATATCTGGTGGTGGTGGAGCTGGCAGGGCTGGTGGCAGCAGCCGGACCAAAAACATAACATCCCCAAAACTGCATTCGGGGATATAATTACTTGTCAAATCTGTTACTGTGAAATCCTAGTGAATCCATCATGAAACTTTTAAAAACCAGTGACATGATCAAATCTATAAAAACTTTATTTTTAGACATGCGGTATCTCATTTTAAGCAGCACATGGAGTTAAGGTAAAAAGTGGTAGAAATGTCAACTCTGTTAATGGTTTAATGATAACAGAATAGACAGTCTTGACAACAAAAGAGGAAATGCAGGGCAGACGAGCAGAGCGGCTGATTTGAGTCAAAGGGAGCAAAGAGAAAAACGCAGGTACTGGAGAGAGGCTGAGCAGAGGAGCAGAGCAAGAAGGCAGAGAACTTCAGAGATGACACCACCACCAAGTCCAGAACCACAGCTATCCAGGTTAGATTAGTGCATGATTAGACAGCTACATAGGACCATGAGTTTATAATTCTATTCTATAAAGTAACTGTACAGTAAGTCACAGACAGACTAGGACACGGGTTTTTATTAGGCCTGTCAGTGTGATAGTATAGAACTAAACTGTCCAGTGTGTTGTGTCTTAAAGGCACATTCTGGAATTTGTGCATGGCTTTAAATAAAGGTGCACTTTTTAGCAACACATTTTGGTAAACACTTTGGATTTCTAGATGGACAGTGTTCTCTTTTTGCTCTCACCATAATTGATACGATGCCCACCATAACTGTAAAGACAAACCTGTTTTGCTCTTCTATCCAAACCTCTAGCTTCTTTGTTTGATGATATAATTTCAAAGTAGTTGTGTAGTGCACATTTAATAATAAATACTCATTTCTTGAAAAATATAACTTGTTGATGAAGAAGTGTGACTTTAAGCAGGTTAGGCCACGTCCTCATAAGGGACAAATAGTCATGGGTTACTTTAAATTTAATTCAAATGTAATTTGTTTTTGTTTCAGACAAGAGGTCAGGACGAAGAAAACTAAAACAGGAGAACTCCAAATTATATAGAGAAATTCAAACTCCAAATATCCATAATTAATATGTGTTTATTAGGATTAAATCATTGTTTCTACATTTTTAAATGTTTTTAATGGTTTCAGACAGAAATGTTATTGTTGTTGGTTTTAACTGTGGGTGATCAACTCTGTCATTCATGTCAACTCTGTTTGTTTGGTTTTGCTTTTAAAAAAAACCAAGATTATCAAAATATATTTTATTATTAACAAACATATTAAAAGCTGTGTCCTAACTACCATTCTTCCTAAATTAAATTTTTAAGTATTTAATTCAGTTTTACAGGTATGTTTACAGAAAATGCACATCCTTGCGGCAACATGTCAATTAAATGTTGATATTTTTACTCCAAAACAAAAAGTTTTTACCTAATCATACCAAAAATTTACTTAATGGATTTAGAACCACAATATCTCTAAGGAAAAACAAACTTTTAAATTGCTTGACATTTGTTAATTTTATGTATTCTACCCAATTTGTCTCCAACAGAGTTGACAGATTTTTCTGCAACTACATTGTTTTTCATATTAAAAGTTTCAAATGTTACAGGTTTAAGCTCAGCAAATATTAGAAAAGTTCAATTTAAAGTGTGTTTTATGAAATAAAAAAGTCTAATGAAAACAAAACAAACAAACAAAAAAAACACTCTCAATTTTTGTTTTCTTTCTCCATAAGAAATGTTCCCACAATTCTGAAATGAGCCTTATATTCATAGGAATAAAACAACTACTTTGGATGCACATGACAGAGACTGAACAAAAAGGAAAGGTAAAGATATTTACTGATGAACGAAGAGGAGCTCAATATTCAAAAGTGGACATAAGAGACACGGTGCTGGTCCAACAAGACAAATTGGACAAGTTTACAACCTCATTAGACACAACACCACACAAAGTTGAAACCAAAACTGAAAACCAAGCTGTAGCTGAATCACCAACTGGAGCTCATTATTACCGGAACACATCACATGTAAAGAAATATGAGACAAACCAGACCAAAGAAGGACACTATGGACAAGAAACAAGACCTGAAAGGGAGGAAAGTCAAATGAACACAAATGTTGACGCTTACAATTCGACATCACAAGAGTGCACTCAAAGTCCAGTGAAACAAATGGTAACCAGATCCCAGAGCTAAAAAGACACCACAGAGGTTTCGTGATGTTGTGGTGAAGTCAACAGAAACACATGAGCTGTTCAATGTCAACAAACGGCCAAAGCTTATTTCGGCACTGTTCCTCCTCAAATATCAAATCCGCTGCAAGTCGAAGCTTTCTTTCCTTCATCACTGCAGCAGTTGCAGAAGCTCTCCAGATCTTCTGCCTAAAGGTGCGCATGGTGAACTGATTATCACCAGTCGTGAGCTCTTATCGTCCCAGGAACGCCCGACCCGGTGTACTGTGTCAACGAGGAAGCCAAGTTTATGCTTCTCCAGGGCAAGAAAACCGAAAATTTTGAAAACTTGTTTCCTTGCATCGTCTTTTTTTCATTTGTATCTTCAGGGAGGTTATACAAGTTTAAATTCCATTGACGGCTGTAGCGTTCCATGTCTACATTTTTCATCTCCACTCCAGAAATCCGCCAATCCACAGCATGCATTTTGTTGGTTGATTTCACCTGGAACTCAATTCTCTTGTCATTTTCTTTGATGGACACAATGTCAGTTGTTTTCTTGCTAATTTTCCTTTCAAGAGAGGTAAATCTGCTGGTCAACTCTTGGATGGCTCTTAGAATGTCTGAGTTAGACACCGTCTCCTCATCCTTACTGTTGGGACACACTTTTTGGGGATTTGGGCTTTTTAAAGGGGAATCAGGTAGAGGTGAGCACAAAGTGAGTGTGCCATCTTCATCAAAGTCCATCAAGAGGTTACCTCTTTTGTCCTTCTCTTGTTTCGGCATGCTTGAATTGCCACGAGTTAGGTTCTAGCGGTATGTTAACTGAAAACGATGCAGTTGTTAAGTTGAAGATTCGAAATTAACAATACCTCTGTGTTATATAGAAACCTTTGTTGTGTTATTAAAAGTCCATTAAATAGGCATTTCGTTGCTATATTTTCAAATTCAGTAAAGTGCACTCAAAACCTTCAGGAGCTCAGCAGGAAGTGTGTGTAATGGACGCCATCTTGACCAGCCTCCAATGACGATGATCCTAGCAAGAACCTAGTGGCTTGGCACATCATTCTCCAGTCTATCCTCTGTTTTGATTGGTTGTTTGATTGAACCAATCACAACAGTTTCTGCCTTCAGAACATCAATCAGTAAGAAAAACTCCCATCTGCAAATAAATACATCTTCCCTCTTGACTTCTATCAATGGGAATCATATCAAAACAAACGTAAATCACATGAATAACGCCATCTAATGTGTCAGAGTGTGCTGACTGGCTCTGCATCGATCCATTATCTGGGATTGATTTGTCGTGACTTGCTGTGCAGAATAACCAATCAGATGTTACTGTCTGTTGATGAGTCACAGTGGAAGATAAAATGATTCATTGTGGCACTCTTGGCACTGGGACCATGAAATAATTAAATAGTGAAATAATTATGTATGCAAAGATTGCTATTTTAATTAATTCATGGCACAAATAATTGTGGATAGGTGTATTTATTTATTTAATGTATGTATTTCCCATTTTAATTAATGACACATTTAAGGCCTTTTTAAATGAGGTATTCATTTATTTAATTTTGGCCCTCCCAGCACTCCATACCTCTTAGGGCTTCCATAGGTTTGAACATAAATAACTGCCAAAGATTATACATGCCCACATTAACTCAAGAAGTTTCATCCTTCATTACTAGTTTGCTTCCATTTAAAAAAAAAAAAAGCCCATACATTACTTTCTTATTGCCATCTTAACTAAGGGCACACAAAAACTTGATAAAGCACTTTACTTTGACAGATGCTGATAAATAAATGTAGTGCATAATTGAAATATTTCAGCTTCTATTTCTGTCTATTGCACAGAGTCTATTATAGCATCCAAATAAAAGAATGCATCTCCGAGCTGATAGTAAAATAATGAGTGCATTATTCATCCCAGGAGAGAAAAAAGAGTTTTCCAAGGTCATCGCTGCAAACCAGCTCTGTGGGTTTTTCTGGATTCACCTCCAAAAGCTCAACAGGGCCCCCACACACAAACATACCCGTCTGGAATAAATACAGATGAAAAACACAAGTTAGAGTAGAAAAAAAAAAAAACAGGAAGTAAGCTAAAATGAGCTACACGCATTAGGAGTCATTTGTAATGTTCTCGGATGTACCTGCTTCTTGGTGTTTCTGTCCCACAGTTTCACCGTCCCGTCATGGGAGGCTGAGATGATGGTACTGCCGGTGAGTCTCAGGACACTGACTCTGTCACTGTGGGCCTGAAGATGAAACAATCACATTAAAACAGTGGTTTAGATGCCTGTGAAGGCAGAAGAGGTGGTTTATTCATCATAGCTGCTGGTCACTGTCAGGCACAGGTTTGCTTTATTAAGATTTAAGTGAAGATCTCCTCTGAAGTTGATAGAAGTAGTCAGTGAATCATTTTAAAGAGAATACATTTATGCTTTAGAGTCCGCGCTGGGCAAATTGGGCACTTTAAGGTATATGATTTGGTGGCTTTTAGGATCTAACTGAAAAAACAGGAACTGGGGAGTCCGCCCTGTTTCTATAGTAACTCTGAACAGACTCTCTTATTCCTTTTCTGTTTTATACTGAGTCGCATCAATCATTAAGAGACATTACTGCTATCCTGTAATGACAGTAAAAACCACAGAGTGGACACAACAAACATTAGCCCTAAAGAGGGACTTTTTTTTTCCTGTAGCTACCATAGTAGAGGGTGAGGGAGGTGTTCAGTGTGTTTCCAACTTGCCCACTAGATGTTGCGAATACTTTGCCCACACTAAGAGATATTTTTCAAAATGCTTACTTCCCCCTTATGTCCAATAATTCTGTTCACAGAACTTTGGTTTTACAAAAAAATCTCCATTCATACTACAGTTCAATGTGCTGCAAATACTTGGACAAACTATTCCTCCTGATGGAGCCACACAAACAAGTTAAAATTGTAAATGTAAATTATCTGAAGCATTAGCTTGGGCTTTGTCTTTACATTATACTATTATGACTTGTACACCTTTATGACTTACTGTATATATGGTGTTTTAGGTGCAGGTTCATTACATAAAACAATAGACATGTAGGACTTGGGGAGTGACGCCATCAGTTTCTGATCTATTTGTTTTCCTTGCCCTCGTTATAAAAAAAATCTTCTCTTTTAAAAGGAATTAAAAAAAAAATCACTTACCCTCTTCCATGTAAAATATACAATGTTTCACTTAAGGAAACTAGTTTTTCCTCAATTCATCACATGAATTATTTTTTTCAGTTACCGTTAAGTGGCAGAGTCAACAGTTTTCAACAGTTCTCTCAGCTCTTACTGGTTTTCTGCTGCTCCAGGAGGAAAGCTCTGGAGGTTGGTTGAACCACATGTTGCCTTTGACATCTCCACATACCACAAATTCTGAAAAATGACCAGTCACATGATAAACAGAAATCAGGTGCATTCCATAAGAGCAGCACTTCTACAACTCAAGTTCAGAAAACAGCATTAAAGCTGTGGTGGAAAAAGAAATGGGTGGTTTTAAAGTACTGCTGTTACTGACTGGCTCTGTGGGGTTGACCCCACTGCTTACTAAATGATGGATGTAATGCCTTGGTTGGGTTCTATGATGTTGGGGTGAAGGATGTTTTTTTTTTGTGTGTGTGTGTAAATTTATGTACAATGTAATAGCCTAACCTGCTGTTTTTCGTCTCCTTTTTGTATTTTTTCTGAATGCACTATAAGAATTATTTGAAAATAAAGTACCGTTGTCCAGAATTACAGCAGATATTGTAGGTCTATTCTTCTCATCCTCAGTGCTTGACAGCAGCACTGAGCTGAAAGCTGAGTTGAGATTAGTTTCTGGGCCCATTGCAAACTGGAAAATAAGCGGGAGACAGTCAGAGTTAGAGTTAGTAGACTTATGGTTTGTGTTGTATACGTTGTCACAACCCGATTCTGAGGTTATTGCAGAAAGGGAGATGGGCGAGGTGGTAAAAGGTAACAGTGATTTATTAACTCAACAACTAAATACAGTGTAATAACCAAAAGAAAAGCCAGTCAGGAGGAAGACGTCCATGTTGAGCCACTTAAATAGGCGAGTGATCAGGGTCTCTCCACCTGTAAGACAACCTAGACAGTGCCCCTAGTGCCCAAAAGGTGCGGGGCCATCACAAAATAAACACATTGCACAATCTAACTTTTAAAGAGCCTTGGCAATATTGTTAAAGAGTTTTTGACTTCATTAATGAAGAGATTAGATTCTGAAATGGAACATGTCTGAGTTACAATGAGATGTGAAAATTGAAATGATGTTGGTAGGATGAAAATTTGCCAGTTGGATTGAACTCACCATAAAGCCGATGGTAACTTCTCTGTTTTGTTCTCCCACCAGCCATATGCTTTTCTCATCATTTTGCATCTGGCCTAGAATTCGCACACTTTGATGCCAACTGCAATACATTAATAAAAAACACAATTATGTAAAGCTAAAAAGGGTAAGATCTAAAAGAAAAAAAAAAAACCCAAAACAATAAATAAACTACTATTGATGGTTAAAAAAAGTGCAACTTAATAGTGCAATAGGAAAACTAATTTCTTTATTTGAAAGTTTTTGTGCCTGTAATAAAAGGGCTCAAGTATTTACTTCAGTATTCATCAGAATGAGTTGTTTGTAGTGGTGGAGATGGTTTTATATACATGTGAATACTATGGTTCATTATTAAAATTATAGCCTGTTCTCTGGAATAGGGAATAAACAAGAACAAGACAAAATGACAAATGATAACGAAAATGTTATAAAAGACGCAACAAGATGAAAAATAACATTCCAGTGACCGGCTACTAAATGTAAATTCAACCTTTGGAATTAAGTCTAGACCTTTTATCTGCTTTATTTTTTGTAGAATAACTAGGAAACAGGACACATCTGGACATGAAGCTGTTTGTCAGTCAGTTGTCCAATTACTTTTAAAGCTCTGGAAATTGAGTAGATATGTTTACAATGGTTGTATTTGATTAATGCAAATGGTTAATGCAATATTTTTTTTAACTCCTTGAATTAAAGCTGAAAGTCCACACTTCAATCACATCTTGACTAATTCGTTTCAAAGCCACTGTGGTGGTGCATAGAGGTAAAATTAGAAAATCTGTGTCACTGTCCAAATATAAATAGACCGGACTGTATGTTTTTAAAGGAAATTCACTTTTTCCAGATGTTCATATTCAAATCAGTTAAAAATCAATCCCTGAAAGACAATTATGATATTAAAACATATAAATGTTTCATTACTTGTGGATGATGTATTTCCACCGGTTGGATTCATCATTGGACACTGCAGATATGATTCCATTGGCAGATATTCCAACCAGGACAGAGCAGTACACGAGGCGGACCATGGGTTCTTCCACACTATATGTGGTGACCTTCACCAGGCTGGAAGCAATAGGTAGACAGGAACGAGCAAGACATGTTACAGCAGAATCAGAACTCTTCTTACCTTAGCTACAACCCTCAATTTATTGACCTTTTGAGCACAAAAATATCCAACGATATATAAATTTGCTACACGTACAACCCCAATTCCAAAAAAGTTGGGACTGTAAAATGTAAATGAAAGCAGAAGGCAGTGATTCACAAAATCTCACAAACTCACATTTTATTCACAACAGAACATACAAATCACATCAAATGTTTAATGTTTTCTCTTGAGGGAAGGCTGGAAAAGTAAGTGGCACTAAAAAGAAACTGATGGAGGAACATTTTACACCTAATTAGGGTTGTCAATAGGTCAGTTACATGTCTGAGCATAAAAAGGGCATCTTAGTGTCTGTCACAAGTAAAAATGGTCAGGTCACCAAACTGAGGAAAAACTACATCTACAAATGACAATGACTGTGTCTTTAATGCAAAAATATGTGGTCTCAACAATAAATGTTTGTTTTCTTCTGTTGTTTTAAGTTTTTGTTGTAAATCTTTACTTTGTAACGTCTCTGAGTAAATAAAGCTGTTTTTACCTTGCAGTACCAAGTTGACGGCTCCACACCAGCTTCCACATCTCAACACAAAGTTTAGAGCTGACAGCAACCTGCCCATTGGGGACGGGGCAGATGGCTCTAATGGGGCTGTCTGAGGCCTGACACAAACAAACAAACAACCTTGTAGTTAAACAAAAACAACATACATATGTTAGTTTATGTCCTTTTCCTTGTGCATTTCTTTACCTGCTTGTGTCCGACCACAGTGTTGTGTTGCCATAATTCCAGCAAACCTGATTCATAACCGGCAAAAAGCAAATCATCTTTCTGTGAGAAACACAAAGCTGTGACTGGACCTCTGAGGCTTGGAGGAGACTCTGGGGGAAAAAAAGAAAAAACAATGCACTACATACCGCTGATTACACATTTATTTTATTGTATTTAATCATAAGGATCATGTCAATCTACTTCATTCAGTTGCAGGTTTTTACATTTATAGAAAAGAAAGGATTTTAAAATGATGACAGTATGTCTGTCTGAGACACTGAACAGTCATCAGAAAGTCCATTGTGAAAGTGAATGGAATGGTCTTAAACTCAAATGTTTACAGTTCAGTCTGTATTTATTCTCCTGCAATCATTTTAATATATATATGCATTCAGCTCTTGTACACTGTGTTCTGTAAACTGTCAAAGGCATTCAGGTCTAATAATAATTTTTTTGCTGTGTAACTACACAGCAAAAAATATTTTCAGACAGCTTGATAGTTTGACTTCAGGAGACAGTATACCCGTTGTCCATGTCCAGCATCGCAATGAGCAGTCTTCAGAAACAGTGACAAATTCTGGGACTCCTTCCTTTAAAACAACTCCATGTATCCCACCGCTATGGCCTTGGAAGGTGGTGAAATGCTCCACCTGAAAAAAAACACAAAAAGTGTACTTAAGACAAAAAGCAGTTATTTTCTTTCATCTGCACTAATCATTACTGCAACTGAGGCCAAAAAGCCACATTGAACAGCAAACAGAAGCAAAGAGTAATATTACCACAACTTGATAATGGGAGATTTGAGATTTTTAAACACTGAGAGCTTGTAACATAACTGAATCCCCTTTTAGAGATAAAATACGAGGAAAATAACTGACCTGTAAGGGTTTCCAAACCTGCACCATGCCATCATCAGATGCAGTCAGAACAGTCATGTCTTCTGGGATGATTTCTTTATCCTCTGTATCGTAAAAACAAAGCAACATCTCAAATCAACACCTTCCTAAAATAACTGCCTTAGTAATTTTTTTTTTTCAGATTTTTCAAGAAACATGAAAAATGTAACTAGAAACTGAATATTTGATGTTTGAGGCAAAAAAGTAATTTTGGCTTAGGCAATTATTTAAGGAAGGTGACAACATGCACCAAAGAAGCGCTACATAAAGGACTAGGTATAAACATACATACAGTCAAATAATTTTGATAATCAAAAAACTGCTTTTAATCATTTTTCAGACAAAAACAAAACTGTAGCATCTTAAATGTCAGCATTTAATGTTTAAAAAAACTGAATGAAAAGCATACTAAATAAATAATCTCAGCTTTGGGAAATTATGCCTAGCATTTTCACCACCCCCCTGACATTATGGATTACTGTTTTCTGACATTTTAAAGACTCACCTTCAACTTTCTATATGATACTTAATAAATAATCAAACTATTTATAAATTGCAGCTCATGTTAGCTTCTACCTGCATTGGATATGATGAAAGAGTGGAGAGATAAATAGAAAAAAGTAGAGATTACCCAGATATTTACCCTTATTTTGGAGCAGACAGCAGTGGTGTATCCGTTGCTTGTGTGCAGTAATGTGACAGATCTCTACATTTGTTTCCCAGTTCCAAACATGCAGCGCCCCCTCTGCGCAACCTGAAATGACATAGTGACCCTGCAAACAGTAACGCAGAATAAGTCAGAGCACAGGCTGTTAATGTGGACTCAAATGAGAGAAAGGAAGATGATGCAATTCCTACTCTACACAGAGTAGAACTGAAAGTGCAACTGAAACGGCATCATTCCTAACAGATGATTCCAATGTCCTCACCACACAGCAGATGGACGTGAGAGGACTCTTCCAGGGGATTTCTCGGAGGCTTTGGCCTGCCTCTAGGTCCCACAAACAAAGCCTTCCATCGTTTGAGGAGCTCACCTGCAAAAGACAAAATATTACATAGTCAGAATAATAACAACTGGGTGTGCAAGTCAGCGTATCAAATCATGGGCCATTTGTTTCTAGTCTGAATCATTTCAATGTAACACAAAACAATGGAAGTGCTGATTGAAGATTCATTCATGTAAAACCCAGTTATGATCAGAAAACAGCAAAGGTAAGACAACATTCATCACCATTGCTTTTGCTCTTTATTTTTGCTTTTGATTCATTCAATGAGTTTTAGCAGTAGAGAAATAATACTTGAACTGTTGGATTTGCAAAGTGTTATGTTAGCGGTGTAAAGTTTGTTCCAATGGTCTGTTGTTTTCTAAAATTGCTCATAACATACGCTGGTCTCAGACTATTAGCTAGTTTTAGATATTTGCCTTTTGAAGTGCTTGTTGATTGGATTGTGTTCTGTCTTCTGAACTTTGATTTTATTGAACTTTCAGCTGATGTTCTTTTGGGTATGTGAATGTATAGCATGTGTATATCTCCACAAGCATTGCATTGCATTATGATGGCAATGCAGATGGAAATAGTGGCCAGAGTTAAGAGGACACTACACTGTATATTGATATGAGAGTTGGGATTATAAGAATAAATGAAAAGTGAGACTAAAACTTACTAACTGAAACAAAAATACAATCTTTTCAAAATACGAAAAAAAAAAGTTCAAGCAAAATATTATTGCAGGTGAAATCTTTGCTTGACACTCACTAAAATGAACAAAAACTAAACAAAAAATTGTCGTCAAATTAATCAGTTCCACATAATCAAGTAAAAACATTTAGTTTGTTTTATGAGTGCAAAAATACTTGTGACTAAGTAAAACTAATGTGAAATCAGAGACAATATTGATTTAATATTTCAAAACTGTAACTGCTGTAGTTGATATATGATTTACCACACAGTCTGGAGTCCAAACACAGCCAGTGATCCAGTCTCTGTGGGCATGAGGGAGTGACTTAGACAGAACAGGAGGAGATGAACTCACATCCCACACCTTCAGGGTCTGAAACACACAAACTATACTTATTAAAACAGAGTCCAGACTGAAGCAGAGTACAGGCATTAACGCCTCTGCAGCCCTACACTGTGTTTCAACACACCTGCAAACACTAGGATTTCTCAGTATTAAAATCCAAACTGAAAGCTCTAATACCTGATCTTTAGAACCAGACAGGAGCTGTCCTCCATCAGGATTAAAAGCCACACAGGTGACCCCTCCACTGTGGCCCTTCAGCAGGGCATGGGGCAGATCGGAGTCACTGCTCAAATCACTCAACAGCCACATTACAATGGTACAGTCGTCTGAATGCAAATGAAACAGGAAATTAAGTATGACATTAAAAAAAAACAAAAAAAAACAGAAATATGGTTAATGTTGCCTTTGAAACCATTCAAAATGCATTTGGCTGTAGAGTGACAAAAAAAAAAAAAAAAGCCACAGGTGATGTTTACCTGAGGCAGATACCAGGTATGTGGAGCTCTGTGCTAAAGCCAGGATTGGGCCTGATTGAGAGGAAAACATCCTGTCCTCCATCAAACCTCCCAGCATCCCCTCTTCTCCTTTTTTCTTCCAGATCCTCAGACATCTGTCATTTCCTCCAGTCACCAGCAGCTCAGGAACCATCTGCTCTGCGTCCACGACGATCCACATCAGACACAGTACTGACAAATTACAGACACTAGAGGCCCAGATCTTCTCACCTACAAGAAAAATACTTCTACTTAGATCATGTTTAATAAAAAAAAAAAAAAAAAGTGTATGTGAATGGTTTGTATGGATGCTTTGTGTTACTGGAAAATATACGAAAAAACAGTGTGCTAACAAAGCAAAGGAAGCGGAATTGATTTAATAATCAGTTTGTAAAAAGGGGGTGGAAGCCTATAATTTATACTTCTTCCCACTTCTTTTCGAGTGCCGAAAACTTTTGTCTGACCATGTTGTATGGTTCTTTGTTATTTTGCTGATTTTATGTGCTCGAAATAAAACTAAACTAACTAACTAACTAGACTTTCTAGCAAACATTACAACATTCATTATTTCTTTGGCTGAATTCATTACCTCTACCAAGAAGGTAATGGTAATGCCGACATTTATTAACTAGTTTTTGTCTGTCAACTGGATCACAGAAACACCAACAAATGTCAAAAGTGCCTTATTAATGCCTCAAACTAAATTAATTACACCTCAGGAACAATATAAGAAAACTACAGCTATCAATACTTTTTAAACACTTTTTTTCCTGCATTCATTTCATCAGCTTCTTGTTATCCTTCATCAGTTTGATTTTCTTTCAAAATACTGACACACACCTGACTCAATGGAGTAGAGTTTGACGCCATCTCTGTGGTATCCCACGGCAACCAAATCTCCATTTACAGCCACACACAGAGCAGGAGGCTCTGAGCTCACAGACTTCAGTTTCTTTTGAGGAGGCTCCTGCTCGTGCTAAATTAGAAGAACAACAATCAGTCTGATGTAAGACGGGTCATGATTTAGCATGTAAGAAATACTGAATTCCCAGCTCAACAACCCTTTAGATATCCTTTTTCATCAAAATTCCAGTTCTCTTGCTTTAAAATATAGGGTGTCCCAAAAAATTTGACAAAATTTCATCACCTATTCTTACCTTAATGAGAATCTGCCAGGAAGATGGATTGGATGTGCTAATGATGGAGACACTGTGCTATTGAAATGGCCCCCACGCTCACCTGACCTAACACCGTGCACTTTCTTTCTGTGGGGTTATGTGAAAGGGCTGGTCTATATCCACCACTTCCCACATGTGTAGAGGAACTCAAGAGGAGAATCACTGAGGCTCTGGAGAATGTTACACATGACATGCT
>JAPQRP010000011.1:23520145-23530500 GCA_037367295.1 Apogon hyalosoma | reverse complement strand
ATAGATAGATAGATATATAGATAGATAGATATATAGATATATAGATAGATAGATATATATATAGATAGATAGATAGATAGAGAGAGAGAGAGAGAGAGACTACAGCTGTAGGGAAAATACTGGATTAAGGCTGTAACTGCCAAATATTTTTATTGTCAAAAAATGTCTTGATTATTTTCATTTGGTGGATACAATATCAGAAAAAAGTAAAACATATCAGTGAGTGTTGTTCAAAAGATTACCTATTCAACTATTATAAAATAAAATACATTTAAGAAGCTACAATCAAACAATTTTAGCTTTGCTCAGAAAGATTAACAGATAATCAAAACAGTGTGAGATGAATTTAATAGCTGACAATTCACTGATTAATAACTGCAGCTCTAAATCAGAGCAAGGTGAGGCAGCTGACAAATGGTAAATAAATGTATTACCTCTTCACTTTTCAATGCAGTGACTGAACGTCCAAGTCCACCTGACCAGAGCTGGAGCTGTTCACAAAAAACACAGAAGATATTCAGATGAAAATAAAAACACAGTAAATGATGCATGTAGATTTTTGGTTATGAAGATATTCCAGTCATAATATTCTGACACTAAAACAGACTTAAGTCTGATTTTTTCTCTTCCAGATTCATGCACAGGTGGTTGTTATGCCTCACCGTGTGGTCAGAGCCGGCACTCAGCAGCATCCGCCCTGCATCAAGGAAGGCAAGGGCCTCAGTGGCTCCACTGTGAGCCTGGAAGAGTCCCACACAGGTGGAGGTGGGCACTGACCACACCCTCACTTCTCCAGACACAGAGCCAGAGCACAGCATGGAAGAGGAGGGGGAGAAGGAGAGACTACGCACTGAACGCTGGTGACCTGACAGAGACTGAAGACAGAACACAAGAGGCGACGCTAAGGAAGCTTTCACTTTGGTTACTGACATCCACAAGTGAATGAGCACTGAATTATTTTTTTTTATATATATAAAAATGAAGATAAATCTATGTAATCAGTAGAATATGTGCTTGTTTTTAGACAGAGATATAGATACACACAGAGGATAACAAACCCAACATAAAGTGTCGGGCTTCAGAACAGCTTCAGGTCAAGTCCGTGAGCTCTACTGAAGGGATGAACACCATTCTGCCAAAAGGTATTCCCCCATTTGGTGTTTTGATGATGGTGCTGAATGATCTATAATTAATTTTCATACTTAATTTAAACTTAAATTTATTCAGTTTAAATCCTCATGTCCATTGAAGGCCGGTGGTGTGATCTTTACATCCCCAGCAGGGTTTTGGTTTCATTTGCTTTTTCAGCCTGTCTTAAAACATTTTTCTTACATTTACATCGCGCTTTAAAATGTAACCAATTACTGACTGAGCGATTCACCAATACAGTATAAACTTGTATCATGGTCGGAACACAAAAAAAAAATGGAAAAAAAAATTTAATTCTGTTCAATTTTTAGTCATAAGTTACACATGGCAGTGTTCCTGAGCCTCCTCACTGTTACTCACTGTGAGAGTTTTATTCTGGAGCCAGTTCCACACAATCACTTTCCCATTCCAGCAACCAGCAGCGAGTAGGTGACCGTCCGGGTCAAAGGTCACACAATTTAGAGGGCTGGTACTAGGCAGAGCTGCTACCTCATGGCCTTTAGCCGAGGACCAGACCTGCAGGAGTCAATGCAATATAGTTAGATATGGACTGTTTCAAATGAGTAAATTTTTCTTATTACATTAAATCATAACTGTCAGTCTTCTTGATTAGTAAATGTGACAGTTAAATTTAAGTCAGACTAACCTTCAACATGAAGTCCAGAGACACGGTCACAAGGTACTTCTTGTCTGCAGTGA
This sequence comes from Apogon hyalosoma, assembly GCA_037367295.1. Lineage (NCBI taxonomy): Eukaryota > Metazoa > Chordata > Actinopteri > Kurtiformes > Apogonidae > Apogon > Apogon hyalosoma. The sequence goes on along the minus strand of JAPQRP010000011.1, from coordinate 23,528,652 downwards.
TGTCACTTGCTGTTATTGCATTGGTGTGGCCGTTAATGCAAGCAGTCCTGCAAGCAGAAGTCAATTATATTTAACATCATTTGTCTGTGGTGTATTTCTTTTCTATTATCTTTTTATTTGGAAAGGCAAAGTTCCATCACATACATTAATTACAGCCTTAGTCATTCAAGAACATAAAAAAAGATGGGTGCACAAAGTTTGAGTGATTATGTCCATATTGCCCTTCCAGGATTTCCTTTTATGGAGCACTAATTATTCCAGTTAAAGCATTAACAAAAGAAAACAGAACAGGGGAGCATCCCACCTCATACATGTAAAAAAAAAAAAAAGGGTAGGTTCACACAAAGCACAAGTAGACTCAAATGAAATCAGATCTGATTGGTTTTACATACTCAGCCCATTTGGGCCAGATTTTATAACATTTTTTCTATTTCAGCTTTGAGGAAAAAGATATCCTCTCCATAACATAAATCATTCCAATCAATTCCAATCCATTCATCAATGGTGGGTGGTTCTACTTTTAAACATTTCCTCATGATGGATTTCTTACTGGCTGCCAATAGTCTCGCCAGCAGTTTTTTGTCTTTGATGTTCCATGAGTCAAACGTCTGTGGTGTATTTACAGAAAACTTGAATCTAGTACAATCATGACAGCTCAGTATTGTACTTGGAAAATGTTTCAGTGCTTAATGCTCATCTCACCTGCAGCCATTCCCAACATCCCATGTTTCTATTTGGCCATCAAAGGAGGTGGAAACCAGATGCCTATCTTTCAGAAAGATGCAGCTTGAGATTCCATCACAGTTACTCATGAGGGTCTTCACCTCCTGTTCACAGCCAGGAGAGAGATAATATAATAAATGCAGTAATTACCTAAAACTGCTGCTTACTGCACCTTTCAAAAAAAATGCAGAGTGTGTTCATACCTGTCCAGTCTGAGTGTGAATGAAATGCAGTGTTCCTTGTCCAGTACCAACCACCATCAACTGTCCATCAGGGCTCACAACCAAACAAGTTGGTTCAGAGGAGAAGGTCGACAGCAGCTTGCTGCAGTGAGGCAAACCAAACCATCAGCACTACATTATGTATTATTTACAACTTGTGAAAAAAAAATGAAAGAAATGTCTTTTTCTTTGACACAGTATGCAATGTATAGAAATGCTACTTCATCCTACCTCATATCTAGATGATTATGGTTTTTGTTGTTCAGCCATTTGACTACATGGACCGCTCCTTTTCCCATCAGGCCTTGTGCCCAGGTGTGAGCAGAGGTCTCTGGAAGTTCATTGAAGGCCTGCTGAATGAATAAAGCAGGCCAGGAGGAGAGCAGTGGGGCATGACGCTGCAGGAAACTCCTGCAGTCCTCCAGACTGTCCTGGACATTACCTGAAAGGACAAAGAGACACTTGTATGAAAGACGAATAAAATAATTTGTGAGTCATTTGAAGCATGTTGTATTAATTCATTTAAATACACATTACAAAGTACTCACATATAGGGGCAGATGTATGCTTCTTATCTGCAGGAAAAGTGATACAATTGCAACATTTAGATGTAATTTTAACAGCTGTCCTCAAATAAATGTTAATAATCAAAACTTTAAAGTATGACATACCATAAAGGCTGTAGATCTCTAGGATGTGATGCAAGAGGCCGTGGCGCACATTGGCATACAGGAAGTAGTAACTGGAGAGTAGGGAGTGAACTGCCTCCAGCTGCTTACTTTTCATCTACCCAAACAGAAGCAGCCAAGAGATCAAATCCACACTGAAAACATTCTTGAAATTCATTGAAAATCTGCTTCCTGAACACTTTTCATTTGACTTCATTACAACACCAAGAACAAAAGAAAAAAATGAGAATAACTGGCTCACATTGTGCTCAAGTCTACAATCCATTAATGCCCTCTGTTTTTTTTTGTTTTTTTTTAAACTTTTAAAAGTTATCATTTGTGTAATTGGTGACAGTGACAGAGAATGTTCTAACCAGGTTGGAGGGAAGGTGCATAACTGAGTCGGGTTCACAGTGAAGGAATGTTTCTGTGCCCTGTGGGTCAGCCAACACCCACTGATGAGCTGTGGAAAGAGATGGTAAAGTCAACAGATCAGACTGAGTGTACAGTGACTTAAGCACAAACTATGATGTACTTACCTGCCAATATGAGATGAGCTCTGGTTCTGTCGCTCTCTGCTGGGAGGAGAAAGTCCTCGAAAGCTCGCTTCACCTCCATATTGGTTATAACCAGCAGGTCATTAGTGTCATGGTAGTTTGATGGATCAATCAGGCTGCAGATGAGAATCAAGAATGACCAGAAATTTTATACACCAATCTATTTTTGTATTTGTTTTGAACTGACTACTTCTTTCCCATGCTTCTGTGTCAACATCTCATAATAGGGTATATACCTTTGTAAACTCTGCACTACACGGGTGAAATTTGCCATGGGAATACGTCCTCTGGGCTTCCTGGATAAATCGAGCACCTTATCCCATGTGACCGACCCGTCCTGGGAGTTTAGGTTGTTGCATGTGTTTAGAATAGCATACAAGTCTCTCTCCTTGAGGCCTGTGGATAAAAATGCAAAGACAACCACAGTCAATTCAGGAACTCTAATATTCTGGGATACAATGTACTGCACAAACTTCTTACCTGTGGCGCTGACAGTCAGAGCTGCCAGTGCCCAGCGAAGTCCCAGCATTCCTCTGTGTTGTGAGCAGAGTCTATCTAGGCTGTACTGCACCAGCTGACTCAGAGATGGAGGCAACTCCTGAAGGCTCTCCTTTAACTGAAACACAAGGATATAGATCGATACCAACATCATTACTATCAATCAGTCAGCTTTGTATCTTGTACCATATGCGCTTTCTGTTCTAATGCTGCCAGGTCCTTGGCATATAGTAAATGCTTTCAGGCTTGATTCCACCAGCATTGGCTTATTTTCTGAACCTGATTAAAATAAGTTTAAATGAAAACTTCTCTTTACAACTCAGTTTAGCATTTCCAGTCAAACTTTACAATCCTGCTGAATTTCTCTGCAACCAAACTGTTCTGGAGCTCAACAGAGCAACTGGAGCATCTGGCAAAACTCAGTCAGATAAATATAACTGTACCACTAAATGTCTCACCAAAGACAGACCTGGAGATGCAGTTTTCTGGACGAGTTAAAGTCGGCTGGTTTTACATGGAAGAAAATAAAGAAGGCAGCAAAAGACAGAAAAAAGTAGAACTGTTGAGGCCCGATGCACCACAAGGAGAAAACAGGACAAACTAAATGTCAACTCTTGTGACCCTGAGATTTTATATCATCAGATGTTTCCACCAGATGGACTGAGATTGGTTTTGTCTATACTAACTCTACTATTTACTGAAGAGTCAGCAGTGTGTTTAGGGTAAAAGAAAATCTGAACAACCAATACACCTGATTACCAAATTTTTGGTTATTTAGCAACCCCAACAACCTTCCCCAATCTAAGGACCAAAATAGGTCAGAGATGTTTTTGCAGGGTTGCCAGTTTTTCAGAGTAAAATCCATAACAACAATATGGTTTGTGAATTTATTTACCCAATTAAATTAGAAGAAAAAAGTTTAATGGAAGAGTTCATGAATGTCATATATGTAATGAATTTACTGACGGTTATATTTTAATCTTGATTTATTCACTAGATTAATCCTAGTTCTTATAAAATTGTGATGAGAATCTTACATTAAATTTAAGGAACTTAATCCTGAAATGCATTTCCAAAACAATCTCAAAATTCTAATAAAAGAAATGCATTTTAAAATGCTGTCAAAGTATCCACAAAAAAAATAATACCTTATCAAAGGATGCAAAACTCCTCAGGTCTTCACAGGCCAAGTGCAGGTACATAGGACTTACAGCTCCTTTCTTCATTATCAGTGTCTGGAGCTGCAAATGTGCATATTATCTACTTTAATCATATATTTAAAATGATTAAGATTACAAACTGCCTTCTAAGATGTGTATAGAAAGTTAAATAACAGTTGTAGATATGCAAGATATACGAAGTGGAGTCAAAACTAAGCAAACCTGGTTGTTGAACGCAGAGTCGCTGAGTTTTTTCCCAAAGGCATCCAGTCCCTTTTGAACTATCTCCTTCCGGTCCAGCATGGTAAGTTGTCCCAGTGTAAACAGCAAAGCACCTCTTCTTTTAGCCAGGGTTTGTAAAAGTGCAGAATGGGACATGATGCTCACTACCAAGCACACGCTCTGATAGAATGAGAGGAGACATAAAGAGGATAATATACACAGACTGAGTTATACAAGCTATATCAAGGTTATAACAGCATTTTCTTGTTTTCCTATTTTCTTGATGACTAACCGGTGGAAGCTGCTGTGGTATCCAGTCAGAGCTGAGCTGACCCCTGCTGTCCTGGAGAAGATCCACCCCATCAACAAGCAGCACCAGAGGTTTATTTTTCTTTAAGTTGCTCAAACTGGAGTGAAATTCTGACAGCAAATCTCTGACAAACAATAAGTACGCAGTCAAACATACATATTAGTATGTCTTAAATGCACAATGTGAACAGGCACTTCTGCTGCTTGGGGTCTTTCAATCAACACAATACTAAATTACATGGTAGTATGTGAGTAGTTATTGTAGCGTGGAGTCATGGGAGTTGCTGTCGTTTTCACCACTGTTTCTATAAAGTGACTGAGGCAGAATGGACACAGACAAGATAATTAAAGTTTTACTCATTTTATGTTTAGTAGTTATATTTCTGTTGTCATTTTTTTTGTTATTTTTACAAATTAGCCACAACAAACATTAAATGCTAATAAAGGAGATGTATCTTCATTGACATGTGGCCAAATGAGATTGGCATGTAAGTCTATGATCCAGCAAAATGCATAACATGAGACCAGTCTTCTTTTCACCAATTACATGAATGCTACATACATACACTTGTTTTAAGATATTTTAATGTGTAAATGTGTAGCTTTAACTTTTCTTTGGAACAACTAAGAAACAGCTTACTGGTAAGACTGGGGCAGCGGTGAGTCATCCTCATTGTCTTTCATCTTCCTCAACCACTGGTTAAGACATCGAAGAAGGTTCTCCACAGAGTGGGCTGACTGGCTGGCAGCAGTGGAGTAGGAAAGGACGTCACAGATGAGCTTTTTGCTGGACTTGCTTCCACTTCTTAGGGCGTTTGCTAAAGCAGCCTGTGAGGAGACAATAGCCATATTTGTATCATGTTTCTGACCACCTATAGTGATACATTAAATATCATCAATAAATTCAGGGTAATAGTAGTGACTTTTAATTAAGTGATTTACCATAAAGACAGTTTTGCCCTCTCCAGGTCCTCCTTCCATCACCATCATTCCACCTTTAACCTGGGCCTGCTCCACTATGGCCACAGCTCCAGACAGCAGCTTCGCTCTGCCAAAAAACTGCCTCTGTAGCGCCCCCTGGTGTGCCTCCTGCTCAATCACATCTGAGTCATTCTTGGTCTTGTCATCCTCCTGCCAGTCAGGAAAAAAAATTGGATATTCAGGATGATAATTTGAAAGAATTTTGATTCGAGGGGAAGCCCCTTGTAGCTAAAGCTTGCTGCAGTGCATAATTTCTGCCAATAATCAATCAAAACAACAAAAAATGAAGGAGTAAATGATGCCATAAAGGATCATGGGAGTTGTTTCAGCTGCCACTGTTGATAAAATCTACTTTCAAAGAATAACAGTAAGAAATGCTATGTGGTGACATTAGTAATAGGGATATAATATCACTGATATGTAACCAAAAACCACAAGCCGTCAAAAGGTCCAGTGTGTAATATTTAATGACATCTAATGATGAAAATTCAGATTTCACCACATTGTCAGTTCTAGGTTGTTTATTTAAGGAGGTATTAACTCTGGTCATTATTCAGATGATTCACTCCCTCTATAGAAATAAACAGCTCATTCTAGGGTATTAAAGACTCAGTAAGTGAAATTTTCGATTGATTAGACACTGATAAAAACAGAACTATGATGGTTATATTCCACATGTAAACAGATCGTTACACAGCCTTTAAATTGAATAAAATAATGTACTTCTTTGAGTTTGACTACTGAAGACATTCGATAGAATGCAAGTATATAAGTCAATAAAATAACATTTACTGACAAGCCTTTTTAGATATTTTATTGCAGAAATGTTATGTACTATAGCATCAAAACATTTTGCTAATTGAGGGTTTATCTATGAAATCTAACCTCCACAAACTGCTTCATTACAGCCGTCCAAATGTCGTCCAGTACAGCTTTCCTGAAGTCTTCCAAGTTTTTCAGGTATGGTTTTCCTTCCACAACACCTCCCCACTCACATAAATAACTAAGACAAAAAGACACCCCTTTAAAATGTAGTACTGGAAAACGGACATGAAATAGATTTAAGATGTATTCATGAAGTAAAGTGAGCTTTTGTTATGACTCACTTTTCAGTGACCTTCACATCACTTTCCCGGAGCCTTGTCTTCAGAGAGGTCATCTTGGACTCCGCCTCCTTTGACTCGGAGGCAAAATCAGATCTCCAGGCCACAGGAACTGACCTGAGAAATTACAAAATAAAATCAATTAAAAGACCAGAGGTAGCAAAAGTACATTCTGTATTTAAGTAGAAGTACAGCTACTTGTGTGAAAAAATACTCTCGTAAAAAAGTAGAAGTACTCATTCAATTCCTTTACTTAAGTAAAAAAGTACAATTTCTCAGTTGTAATAAAGTACAAAAGTAAAATGTAAAACTGCATTTTTTTGCCATGAATGAAACAATGCTTATTTAACCAGGCAAAATTTCTAATTCCACAGTGAATGGTACTGACTAGAGTCCTGCACCAGGTCAGGTACCCAACAGGTAACCCACAAAAACATACAGAAATGGGTAAAAACAATAATTATAAGAATGTTCACAGGCATAGGCCAAATTAAATGAAATGCGGGCAGGTAGTGGGCAAGGAATTGAAAAAATAAAAGATGATTCATAGATGAAAATAATTTGCAGGACATTTAGTGATGATGATCAGCAAATTTCACCATGGTTGATCCACAGATGGTTTGTTTTATTTTGAAGTGAGTGTCACCTCTGTTTATATCCGGCCAAAGACGTCAGCAGCACATACTAAAGATTTATTGATGGTGTGCATTTTAGCCAAAAATAAAGCCCTTAAAAGTGATTTACTGTGTAGACAATGCATTTAATCATGGGTCAGCTCGTGGTACTCAGCTTTGCAGGTACAGGCTGAAAAGTTTGAAAAGACTGGATCTGTGCAGGACTCTGGTACTGACCCTGTGCACAGCCTATGCTCCCTTCTCTCCCCCACACCGATTCTCCCTCTGAAGTGACATATTTTACATACTGTCACATCCATTTAGTTTGAAAAAGTAACAAGCCTATTCTGAGAATGTAAGGAGTATAAAGTTCAGATATTTATGGAAAAATGTAGGGAGTAAGAGTAAAAAGTTGCCAGAAAAATAAATACTCAAGTAAAGTACAGATAACTAAAAAAATCTACTTAAGTACAGTAACAAAGTACTTATACTTCATTACTTCCCACCTCTGTAAAAGACAAGAAGTATTCAGTCTAATTTATTACACTAACACAGAGTAATAATCACAATAAACAAAACCTTACACAACATTTACATTATGTCTTTTGACCTTTAAAAAAGAAAAAGGGAAGGAAGTTAAAAAGATGATTATGAATTATACTTGGTGATGTTTGGATCTCTGAAGTAGCAGAACATTCGCTGGTGTGCAGAATCGGGGTAGAGAGCCTCAAACTGTCGGATCTCCATCTCTGTGATGGACAGGCCTGCAGGAGCTGACTCCAGCTGCACATTAAGAACAGCAAATGTTTCTTTGCTTCAAAATAAATATTCAGTTCTGGCTCTTCTCTCAGATTCTTATTCAGAAAGTATATTGAAAAAAGCACAATTCACAAAATTATCATAGTATATCTACACAAGGCTATGGATTAGTAACAATTTGGCCTAGAAGGTTGGAGAAGCTGCTTGTGACTGAAGGGTCTACGGTTCATTTTCCTCAGACTTGCATACAAGTGCAAGTGGCTGATGTACCCTTGAACATGGTATTCAACCTTAACTGCTCCTTGGGCTCCTGACATGGCAGCCCACTGGTCCTAGTCTGGAGTGTGTTCATGTTCAGTTAGTGGTGGGTTAAAGGCAGAGGATCAGTTTCAGTGTGTTTTGCATGTACAATATACACTGAAAAATAATACAGATTCTTCTATTCTTTTCCATTTCATTCTTTTCTTTTGTGAACCAAAGGGTTGTTTCACCACTTTCTGACAGTTCAGTCTAAATTATTATTTTTAAGTCTTTCAAACCCTTTTCTTCAACTTCCCTTCATTTTAAAATGACCTATGAGGCAAAGAAGAATTAGTTTCACAGTTTTTTTTTTTTTTTAATTGATTTATTGTGAATATGGAAATGGTACAAGCTTCCTGATTGCTACCAAGTGACTTCTTTGCACAACATAA
>JAPQRP010000011.1:23500550-23514606 GCA_037367295.1 Apogon hyalosoma | reverse complement strand
CTGACCGCCCGTCCCCCATACATCTCTCTTATGTGATCTCTTCAGACCCACAGTCCCACAACATTTCCAAACTTTCATCCAAGAAAACCATATTACTCATGGCTCAATCTCAAACAGACCACGCAAACCTAGAAAAGCACAAACTGATCCTGTGCCACAACCTGGTCTTTGCTGCGTTTTATCCACAGCTGATTTCTCTGTACATCATCTCAATCACTTAGATGTTTCCCGACCCCAATATGACAACTCAAAATAAAACACAATATGCTTGCTCAACACCGCCTGTCATGGCTGGTACTCCCACCCACGCATCCACATTTTCGTCCTCATGTCTTTGTATTTCAGTCATTATTTTATAAAAGGGAAAAAGTAGTAATTAAGCATAAAAAAAACAAACAAACAAAAAAAAAACCAAAAAACATAATGACACGAAGAGGGGATGGGGGGGCTCTAAAAGTGAAAGTTTACCATCATCTGCTCACTGTAATATTAGATACAGTAGTGTGATGTGTGACATAGGTAATTATATGTTGTCTTCCTTCACAAAAAAAAAATAAAAATAAATAAAATAAAATCGGTTTTCCTTCAGATTCAGCTATTTTTCATGTTCGGTGCTTGAGAAATATATTTCAAGGCATATTTTGTGTTCAGAAACATTTCTTTCTTGCTGGAATCGTCTGATACTATGGAGGAATCATCATCATCATCCATCACTAGTATTTTTTAATCAGTCATTTTTCATTACTTTGCAATCAAATTCTTTTTTCCTTCTCTATGGTATCTTGGTATTTGTCCTGGTTTTTTAATTCATCTGTTGTTTTGTTCTTTCAGTGCTGAATGAGAAAATAACCATGAAGTCTTTGGGGTGCTTTATTGAGCTCAACCACTAGAATGTTAAGAGCAAAATGTCCTTTAAGTAGAAGTCTAGCCAACACTATGCAGCTTTGAAATCATCAGAAGCACACAGGTGAATATGAGTCATACTCTATTTACAGTATCTCTCAGTATCTCCTGTACACAGTTTGTGAAAGCTCGTGCAGGTCGCCAGCTGTTACATTTCACAAATAACTAATATTCTCACATTACATGGCCACACTAAAACCACACCAATTTTTATTTTTTTTTAATCTAAATGTCACTGACTCTCAACAGAGCCATGTTCATATCACAGTCGAGTGTCTCTGTTGTGTCTCTGCTGAATGTCCTTTAAAGTCAGTGCTGCTTTGAATTAGGTAAGGGAATATTGATATTAAAAATACCAGCCAGTGTCAAGACTGCAGAGCAAAGTTGAGGCTAACTCGCTGCCACAATCAGGCTGATTCCTTCGAGAGGCCACAAATCTCATTTTCTTCTTCCCACCTCTGTGGCAAGATACCAATTTCGACATCAAACACTGCCCTCTTGGGCTTAGCAGCACCGGTGGACAGATAATAGTAGAAAAACAACAGCAGACAGGTGGAGGAGAAGGATACAGCTAGGCTTTTAGAGACCGACCACATCCCTCTGCTCAGATGTAATTCTGGAAAATATTAAGTAAAGACATTAAGCGTTAAACTGTAGGACCTTAATGGCTTTACGGTCTCTTACTGAACAATAATACATGTTTTTTGAGCTGTGACCAGAATTTTATGACTCAGTTTTAAAGAGGTGAGTCAATGCCGGTGATCAGGCACATACAAATGGACAAATATGTAAAAAAAAAAAAAAAAAAAGCCTTTTCACCCACTTCAGTTTTATTAACTGAATACCTCTAATCAGTCAACCTGACCTTCAGTCATTTCATTCATCTCCAGTGAACCAAATTAGTTTTAGTCAATTGAAATCAAGTCAATTGTAAGCTATATCCATGTTTAACATAAATTGAATTTTATATATATATATATGAATGAATGAAACTTTGTCATTTGACATGTCACAGCTTTCAAGCATGGAATGAGTCAGTGACCATTTGAAAGAGGAGTTTTCTAAGATTTGACCCCCTAACCTCGATGACCTTAAACATCGAATAACAACAGTGATCAACTCAGTGGGTCGTGATCCGCTGATAGGCGTCTGGGAGGAATTCTCTTATCGCATTAATGTTGTCCATGCTGCAGGTGGTGGAAACATTGAACATTTGTAAGACAGGAAATAAAAGTTGATTGTGAGTAGAATACTTGTGTCTTGGCTGGAGTTTTCTATTGCTTTTCCTTATTTAAAAAAAAAAATGTGTAAAATGTTGTGATCAATACACTTTACCTTCACAGTAAAAAGCTTAAGTGAAGTAAAACTGGCCACGGACAAACTGGCCTTCACCCTCATGGTGATGACCTAGTGTTTAAAAGCCCTTGTACTTCTGTACTACACAAGCAGCAGCAAGCAAGACTCTGGAAGTGTGGTCTGTTGTCTCAATATATTGTATTTTTGCATATGTATACATATTTTTGCTTTTACCCGATTCAGTAACTTTTGTGTTTCAATCCAAATTGTCTCCAAAGTACAAACTTACGTGACACCTGCAGTATGAAATAGGCCTTGAACCATTTTGATTTCTTTGAGCCAGTCCTTTGGGGTGATAAAGCTGGCACTCTGTGGAACAAGTGTCAAGCAAATAATCCCTCATTCCTCTGTTGAAACTATAGAAACTGCTTGCTCTTAATCCAAATAAAAACTCCAGACTTTTTTAAAACTGCAATTTTTCCCCCAAGACCTTGACTTTATGTACTTTTATACTTGTGTGCCCACTTATTTGGCTGAGATTGTACTTGTTGTGTGCAGTTGAAAAGTTCATTTTAATAAACATAAGAATGAATGAATGCATAAATGCATAATTCTCAGCAAATTATGTTTACTGACAAACATTTTCAGAACATATGAAAATCACAAAAGTGCATGGATATCAATCATTCCAGTTCTAACCAATTAGTGAAATTATATCAAGGTTTTTTTTGTTTTTTTTTTATAATTTCCTCATGTATTTCTTATTTTACAAGACTATATGCCTTTGAGTATACTCTAAAATTCAACGAGAAAAATTTTTCCATACTTTATTACGACTTTCACACAAAAGTCCAGACATGTCCAGATCTGGAAAACAGCGTTTCAGAATTCCATACTTTTTAAGACTTTCGAGGCCTACACAAACACCTGTAATCTAATCAAATTAACTTCCTTTTGCTAGTGAGGTAAAATAACGTTAAAAGGGGATGGCTGAGACTGAGCTAAACATGTTTAGTGACAGTCCATAATGCCCACGTTAACGTTTAACATTATTAAGAGACTCACCTCTCCAGCTGTGTTTTCAGATGTCTGATGAAATTTGATGTTAAGGATCCAACATCTTTGATTTGTTTTCCACAGAGGCAGTTCTTTGATTTGTCCCTTGGTTACAGTTATTGGAGCCAAGACATATAACATAAAAGCATAGCAGTGGCATCTCAAGTCACTATTATTGCTGTTGTGTGAGGATATGAACAAACCAGACAATACCAGTGTGTTGGCCATGATGTCGCAGGCTGATCAGTCAGAAAGAAAACACACCTTCGTGATGTCTGAGTTATTATAGTTTCTACTCTGTGCATTAAGTTGAGTTGTATAAAGTAATGTTCCTGTACCTTTAAGAGACGTGGCTAGATGCACGGCAACGGATGTAAAGTGGAAATGCATATGAGTTAAGTAAAGTTAAGACACGAAGCTACAGCGTTGTGATATTTGAGTCCACAAAGACATAATAACCTGTTCCTAATCTTAAGCCACGCCCTTAAGAGGTGTGGCCAAAGAACTGACGGCCCACAGTCATGCACTCCTGGCAAATGGAGAGAAAATAGAACATTAATCCATAAAGACCCAATCATCCAAAAATGCAGTTTGTCATCTTTTCAAGGTCATCAGATATGACCCATTTGGACGTTCAGAGGTTCCGTAGTTACCGTGGAAACATCGTCATCTTCTACAACATTGATTCACCAGTAAAACCCATGGAGTTGGATCAGTGACAGTGGATGGACACACTGAGTTTATGCTCAGTTATTGATATCTTTGCTGAAAAAGTCACTTTTTCTTCAGTTTTTTTCTTTCTGATAAAATACCCTTTGAATATAGTCTGAGTTTTTGTGAACATTCACATGATCAGTAAATTAAATATAGGAAACATATGATTTAGAGAGAAAAATGCAAAATACAGAGGACAATCATAAATGGTGATAAATTACTTAAAATGGTTAAATATAAAGCAAAAATCATTTGGGAACTGCCAAAAACAGTAGTACCGGATCTTTATGGGTTAATGAGGCTGTCACAGTGGTAAAAGGGCAGGGAATGGCCCTCAGACTGACAGACAGGATATCATGATAAAGAACTTACAAAGTCAATCCTCAAATCATAATTCTGAGTGAAGCATGAAAACTTGAGGGAAAATCCAAATCAAGTCTCAAGTCACTTGGAATATTAATACTAACTGAGTCCAAGTTGCAGACCGAGGCCCTGATCTCTGAATTATGGTTTATTTAATTTGTACCATTGACTAAATCACTATCATTAATTCTGGTTCTTTGTTTAATTTTACACATGGATATTTTGAAGTTGAAAACATGTTTTGTTTTTTGTTTTTTTTTTACTGGAATTGTTGCTGAATATTCTGTTTACATTTCTGAAATGTTGAGCTGCTAGGAAATTACTTAACATGTTCAAACCTTAAATAATATTAATATGGCTATATTAATTTAAATGAATTAATATAAACTCAAACTGAGAGGAACTGATATAAATTATAATAAACATTTAATTATTTAACCCATTTTTGCTGTTATTGTGGCTGCCTCCGCTGCTATCACCGCCATAATAATACTAGCAAATTAGACTACTATTATAATTATTATTACTAGGGCTATACTGTATATTGTTGTGTTGGTATTATTTATGTCATTATTGTTCTTATTTTTTGTTGTTTTTTAAATTGTACTGCTTTTTATGTTTTTTAATCTATTCTTGTATTTTATTCTTTTATTTTGGTTTTATTTATTCTTCTGTACAGCACTTTGGTCCACTGCGGTTGTTTTAAAGTGCTTTACAAATAAAGTTCAATTGGATTGGATAATTTTTGTTGTTGTTGTTATTGTTTGTTTGTATATTTGCTTGGTTTGTCTGTTGTTTATTTGTTGTTGTTTTCTGTCCACTATGTCTTGTTAACTGTATTTATTTAGTCATTCATTTATGTCGAACATGCAAAGAAACAAAATACAACAAAACAAGCAAAATAAGACAAAAAGAAACTAACATTAAAAGGAACAGAATCTATCTTCAAGTACGTATCTGAATTTGCATGGTCGAAATCACTAACAAAAAAAAAAAAAAACCTTCAATAATATAATACTTGACAATAGTATTTCTGCTCAGGACCAAAGATCAGATAAAATACTGACACTGTGATAATTATCAGTATCAGCTCATATTAAAATGACTGATATCACGCAGTCCTACCAGTACAGTACAAATGTACGATACTGAAAGTCAGAGAAGACAAAGACAATATATTTTCTGGAAAACCGATGTGAACGGTTTAATCAAGACAGTGAGCTGCTGTATATGCTGATGACCACGGAAAAGTGGCCAATCAACTTTATGTAACTGAAGAGGCACAATCAGCACTGATGAAAAATAATGGTGGTTGATTGGGAAGGTCACGCAGAACCTGAGGGGGAACACGCGAGTGCCCTTTCATCTCCAATGTAACTGGTAATACTGGTTTGAATGTAACTGATAATGCACCGGTATGGATACAGGCCACATTAAGACAAGTGCTGGACAAGTAGTTTTGTCTGAAAGGTGGTGACTGCTGCAGAAGGATGACAAGGAGACACTAAGTGAGACTGCATTCGTTTTCATTGACTTATAGAAAAAGGCTAATTGTGCTCTGTTATGTCATTTGAATGTCACATATGTCACTGAATATGTTCTGTCCACAGTGGCTTGGTAAGCATGATGAAAGCAGATGAGAGGATGTCTTTTGGCCCAGTGAATAAAAAAAAAAAAAAACAAAACATATGGAAGTGTTGATAGGAGTGCTGTTCCATGCATTTTCTGTACTGAGGTATTTTGTACCATTGAATCTCCCTTGAATCACCTAAAATAATTTTACAAAAACATTAATATTTAAATAAACAAACTCCATGATACAGCCCATGAGTACCGTGTGTAATCTGCATTCAAGTGTAGTATAAAAATCAGTCAGTTAGTGAACAGTCAAGTGACATGTTTACTGTTTAAGGCGGAAAAATCTGTGCCCGAGGCTCTACCTTTACCATAATAAACTCGAGGGTTTTTTTTTGTGTGTGTGTGTTTTTTTTTTAATTGATTTATTCTGAATATGGAAATGGTACAAGCTTCCTGATTGCTACTAATTGACTTCTTTGCACAACATAATATTGAAATGAAAAGCAAAACATAATAATACACATAAAATAAGGAAAAAAGAAAAAGAGTCATATTTGAAAAGGAGTGAAAAGAAGCACTAAACAAAATATTTTTGTATATTTTCTAAAACTGGTTAATATTTGGACTTTGCTTGAGTTCCTCACTTAGATTGTTCCATAACTTGACACCAGAAATAGATACACAAAAACTTTTTAAGGTTGTTGTCAAGTTTTTGATTTTGAAGTTATGATCCCCTCTTAACTGATAATCTCCCTCCCGATTTCTAAACAATTTTTGGATATTTTCTGGCAATTGTCTGTTTTTTGCCTTGTACATGATTATTGCTGTTTGGTAAGATACAAGGTCAGTGAATTTTAGTAGTTTTAATTGTCTAAAAAGTAGATTTGTATATTCTAAGTGCTCAACCTTGTGAACAGTCTTTATTGCTCTTTTCTGTGGGATGGTAAGTGATTGTAATGACATTTTATAAGTATTTCCCCAAACCTCAGCACAGTAATTTAAATATGGCAAGACCAGTGAACAGTAAAGTGTGTGAAGAGAACTATTATCCAATAATTGTTTTGCCTTGTATGACTGCAAGACTTTTTGAGACTTTGGACTGTACATGTTTGATATGGGATTTCCAGTTCAGCCTGTCATCTACTATAACCCTAAGAAATGTATTTTCATGTACCCTTTCAATTTCAACCCGTTCTAATTCTATTCTCACCTTTATGTTCACTGTGCCTTAGCCAAATAACATAAATTTAGTCTTCCCTACAATGATAATTTATTTCAAAAAAATGCACTTAAGCTAGAGCTATTATATTTCGCTAATCAGTACATCATAAATGTAAAACTTAGCTGGTAGTGGCTTATCAAATGTGACAATTTGAAAAGGTTTTTTGTAATGCTTGAGTTTTGTGATTGCTGGTCGACTAAAAACACACACTATGACTGTCAGTGTCAGCTTTTGCTATATTATGAGGAAGTTAATCTTTAAAACAAAAGATCAGCAATGAAATAAGTGTTAGAACACTTTTTTTCTTACCCAGGCGTATTGTGGGAGGTTGGGCAGGACAGGTTTGGGGGGTACCAGGCCATACCTCTCCCCCAAGATTCCCACCAGCATCTGGCTGCGACAAACCTCTGAAAGGCATAGTTCTGTGGCCCGGCCTGACTCCTCCTCTGTCACCCCCCAACGCAGTTCCACCTCCTGCAGGTAGAGGCAGTGTGGAGCAGCTCGGCGCCGCAGCTCTGGGAAGACGCTCCGCACCAAAATGTCTCGTTCAGCGTGCATGTCTCTGAAGGTGGAGGAGATAAACACACGTACACCACGCCACCTATTGACAGAGGGGAAAAGATGCGTTCAAGGACTCAAAAAGTAAAAGCCTAACATTAATACAATAACATCTTAACATTAATAAACTATGGAGAGCAAACCTGCACCAAGGCAGCTATATTCCTCGCCGTAATAAGACTACCGATCCAAAATATACAAATGTATACAAAGTATTCAATGTTTTACTATGGATTGTAGAAGCAAATAGTCCAAAGATACCTCACTTAAAAATCTGAAAGAAATTTGGGCACAGGATCTTTAGATGTGCATATTTTCAGTATAAAAATTGTCTGTGACTTTGACCTTTGACCCTTCAAGGTTAAACTTTTTGTAACACTAAGTTACATTAAAATCAGGTAACTTCTAACAAGATATTTTAATATTAATCAGTGAATAACTTTGACATGACCTTAATATTTAACATTAAACTAAATTTTGTCATCTGTCATCACAATCATCAGGAACTCACACAAAGAAAAACAGGATGATTTGTACACACAACTACTTTTAACTAAAGGACAAAAAAACAGACACTTAAAAACACAACCTGCCCAGAGGAGGTAAATAAATTTTTTTTGAGAGGGATCTAGTTACAAATGACATGAGCTGTAACATGTTGTACTGAAAGTAAATTCCACCAAATTGTTGTGTGGCCATGAATAAATGAATTTGATTCTGATTTACTATTCCATCATCTAAAAAATCCAAATACCTTAGGTTGGGACTGGCTGGTATTGAGACAATGTGGTTGGTGGTTTGAGAGTCTTTAGCTCCCTCTGGTGGTGGGATGTTGTGTAGTTTATCCAAGTGCTCCACATGCTCAAGCAGTCTGGATGATCCTCGCTCTGCCACAAACCTGGTCACAAAGTTAACCAAAAACAACACACACACATTTTATATGTATATATATATATATATATATATATATATATAAATAAACTATACCAATGCCTGGAGAGTTAAAGACAGAGGAAGCTCACTTTACCAGCATGAAGGAAGAGGATTAGTGGCTCTAATGTCTTATCTATGCATCTAACACTTATGCATTATCTATCAAATTATCTACGCAATTGATTAGAATTAGGAAACATATTACCTTAGCAATTGTTCACTGAAGCCAACCAGCTCCACTCTGTTGCTGTCTGATGTGTATTCAATGTGTCTGCAACAGGTCATTAGAGCAAATGTACACAGCATGAGTCAGAAAATACAGTTGAGGGAAAGTTTTGTTTGTGGCTAAAACTATATTTAATATCACTTTACATGTGTTTGCCAGAAGACCAACAATAGTAAAGAGGGTGACAGATATACTAACAACATTGTCTATTACCGTTGAGATAGAAAAATGTTCACAATAAGGACTTTATTGTTTACATCCTTCCTATAATTGTTGATGACCCACTCGATGTCACCATTAACCCAGGCCTCAGCTATCACGATGATGGTGTCCACCTGAGATTAAAAAAATAAATAAATAAAATACAGCACTTTCATACAAAACAGTGTTTCTCCACTTTTTTTTTTTACTTTCAACAAACATCCACAGTGTCACTGATGTCAATCTGTGGACACCACAAATGCAAAAAATACTATGGCTAGTCATCACTTAACCTGTGGGTATTACAGGTTGGTAACCGTGAAAACCAACATGGCATGTAGATATGGGACTGGACTGGCTAAAATAAAAACTAAAACATATAAATGGGTAAGCCACAGGCAAAACAAAGAAAATTCAGTGTGTGATATACTGTATATTAAATTGTTTCCATTTACTTTATTCAATCATTCATTCACTTTCTATAATCAGATTTTCAGTTTAAATATATGTATCTGGTTATTGTTTTGACACAAAGAAAATATTTCAAAGGCATACACAATAATGGATTAACAGCAAACAGATGTTTTAATTTCACAAAACTGAAAAAATTAAAGTGCATAAAAACAACAAATACATAAACAAATTTACCTTGTTTTGTTTGGTGAACACATTTGAGAGTTTATACTGGCCTTTTTCTTCATATGGCAAACTCTCAAAATCCTATGTGAAAAAACAAAGTCAAAATAAATGAATGAGCAGCACATTTTTTGTCAGCCAATAAGTAAAAAACACTTTTGTATTGTCCAACGTCCAGAGGTGATACAGTGCAAGAATTAATTTAATTTGATCAATTCTCCAAAAAGCTAAACATATTTCACCTGTAAGATGGCAAATTTCCTGGTACAAATGAGGCTAACTTTTTTTGTACTGGTCATGAGGATACATCAATTCATATTTTAACTGCTGAAAATATTTTGTAATTTGCAGGGTTGTGCCTGGGGCCGCGTTTCACGTGATTTACGCTTTCAACTTCAGAAAAATCGCATTATTGCATCCCACGATGCAATTTTTTTGCGCGTCGTCTTATATTTCTTTAACAAATGGCCAAAATAATGTAAAATAAAGTAAAATAAATAAGCAAATCATACTCACTTCTTTCCCACCACCATTTTTAATTGCACACTGTCCCGGATGTGAAAATGCAATCGATCAAAGTCGAGCATTTTTTGTGAGCGACAATTAAGTATTTTGCCATAGAAATTGTCCATTGATGTGAAAGATTATACAATCGATCAAACGTTGAGCAGTTTATTGGGCGATAATTGAGTACTTTGCCATAGGCTTTGCCAAAGGCATCAAATTTACCCAATGTGATTCAATATTTTGAAAACCAAAACCCTTAAGCAGTGTACATAGGGATTTCCACAGAAACATGCACTGTGCTTGCACTCAGTCCACAACCAGTTCTCATACATTCCTTCCAAATTGAAACAGAAAAGTGAATAATTAAAGCACTAAGCTAAAAAGGCACCAATGTAAATTAAAAATGCACACCACAGTCACAGAGACCTTAACATAAAACATTTATTATAGAAATTAAGAAAATCTTTAAAAAGAAACGTCAAAATTAAGGAAATTTTTAAGAAAATTCACACTTTTCCCATAAAATCCTGAAAAATCCCCTTGATTTTAGTGTGAGTGGGATTTTATCGCTATTGGTATTTCCCATTGGTTTACAAAAAATCCCACTGAGTCATGAGCGGGCGGGATTTTTTTTCCCATTGATATTTTGGGCCGGGCACAACCCTGAATTTGCAAACTGATAAAGGTGAAATGAAATAAGACATAAATGTAGATGTAATTACTGTATGTGTCATTGTGTATCATGTATGTGTTTTATATTATTTGAACTTCGTGTGGACTCTGTATGGCTGCTACCTCGGCCAGGTCTCCCTTGCAAAAGAGATTTCTGATCTTAATGGGACTTCCTGGTTAAATAAAGGTAAAATTAAAAGAACAAAACAAAAAAAAAACAAAAGCTAGTAAGAAATGCCCAGAGATAATAACCGCACTGACCTTTACTTGTTTCACTGTTGTTCTGACATTTTCCAACAAAGTGTCCGACTTCAGCTTAATTTCTTCACAGTGACGCCAGTTGACTAAGTACAGCCAGCTGTCCTCTGCGCTGCTGCCAATCATCAGGGAGAGCAAAACTGCCACCTCCAACATCTGAGGGAAAAGGAACATAAGGAAATAACACACATATAATCCAAAACAGCACAAAGTGGTAATGCAGATACAGTCATCCATCCTTATTTTGATGGTTAAAGGAAAATAAAAACAGCTCATACCGAAGGGCTGAGTGGGTCATCATTTTCTCTTCTTCTCCTCACTTTCTTTGTTTTTTCTTCTTCTTCATTTTCTTCTTCATCTTCCTTTTCCTTCTCTTCCTCCATCTTCTTCTCCTGTTCAGGGTCAGGTGGGAGACAGAAATCTTGATTCTGGATCCTGGAGTTTCCGAGGTCAGAGAAGAGGATGGCGGTTCGTCCAGGGAGCGGGGGCACGTTGTAGCGGCATGAGATGTGGACGGCCGTCTCCAAAGCTTGTCGGTAACGGTTCAACAGGTCAGTGGAGTACAGCCTCTGACTGGATGCACACACACACAAACACACATTACATCACTTCAGATCTTAACCCTCTGAGCTTGTGACTGCCCATTTTTTGGCATTTTTGTGCAGACTACTTTGCTGCGAATAATTTTTTACGATTTTTTTTTAATTACTTTTCTTTACTTATTGCTCCTCAAAACCTACCCCTCTTCACATGCAGACAATGTTCAGAAATTGATTATGAGCACATTATGAGTACTGTGTTACATCAGAAAAAACAAATCATTATAGCCATAATTATCATGGTAAATGTGAAAACCTCCTGAATTGTGAGAAAAACATTGGTTATAAAGTTCTCATACTTAGCCTTCAGCAGCTGGGCCTTCTTCAAACGGTACTGTCGGTAAACGAACGGCACCCCAAGAGTCGCCTTCATCCGACTTTTTCGTGTTGTGGCCCAGTCCAGGCGTTTAAATTGCCTGCTCTGGGGAATCTTCTTCAGGATTCCTTTGAGGATTTCCTTAACAGAGGACTGTGGTTTCTTTGTCGCTGATGCTAAAAGAAATGGATACAAAAGTACTGAATGGGTTTGCTGTGATTGGATTATGTAAGAGTGACATTTACTAAGGAAAAGAAGGGTTGTGGTGAATCTGTTAACAGCTGTTGGTCTGAAAACAGGGCAATCCTGTGAAACAGAGATGATATTAAACAAGGCTTACTTTTAGTTAATACACTAAGAATAAGCATGACAGCACATATACAATATTATATTCTCAGTTTTAGCTTTTAAAGATCACAGCTATAGAGAGCAACTACAAACTGTCTCTGTCTAGGCTCATATATGACCCGTTAAAAAAACAAAAAACTAAACAAAACAAAGGGATGCTGTATAAAATATAAATAAAACCATTTTGCATTGACTTGCAAATCTCATAAACCCATATTTTATCCTTAGTTTAAACGTTTGATATTTGCTGTCCTCTACTGTGAATCACATATGGGTTTATGAGATTTGCAAATCACTATATTCTATTCAAATTTTACAGTGTCCCAAGTTTGATAGAAATGAGGCCGTAAAATGAGTCTGTCTATATTTAGAGACTATTTTCATAAAGTATTGAGAATGGTGTTGAATAATGAACAGAGGAATGTTTTGTGACTTTTGACCTTTTGGATACCTCATAGCCTTTTCATTTTATCCTATTTTTTGATAATTAGTAAATTAATTCTTGAGTTATGACTTTTAATAATCAAAGTTTACTCATGTTCTCTTTGAATCCAAATCTGCGATGCCTAAAGCCATGGCTGTTGTCAGCATGGAGGCCAAAATCCACCATTTGTATGAATACATTTATAAATGTAATTGTTGAGCCTGTTGTATTCTTTGATCAATGCATTTCATGAATCTCTCAGAATCTTCCCAAACACAGATTACATTAAAAGTGATTCACATTCAATTCTCTGGGTTTCATGAAGACAGTAATTCCAGAGTTTCAACCCTGTTTAGAGTCCATTGAGTGTCTCACCAAATGTTTGAAGCTCCATGATGACTTTGTAGGCAGCAAGGAATCGGAAAGGAAACTGTCGGCTCTGAATAACTGCTTTCTGTAAGAGCATCAAAGCAAAAACTCACAGAAACAAAAGAAAGTGGTGGGATGCATTTTCTGCTCAACAAAATATAATCAGCTGTAGCTACTCTGATAAATAGATACTGAGATAAAATGTTGTCCCACCTTATTGGTCAATCTGCGGAGGACCTTATTGTGATGAGCTTCACTAATGCCTTGAGTGATCATGTTCCTCAAGTTCCTCAACATGGCCATGAATGGAAGAGAATTATTGTCTGCACAAAGGAAAACATTATTTATCAGTGCTTTCTATTCTAGTGTGTTGTACTGAACAGCTGTTTTAACTGTATATTTTATGCATGTATTAAAAAAACCTATTATACAATGTTTTTTTTTACTCCATATGCTGTATTTTATATATTTCAGAAAGCACTCCTCTTTTAAGTGTTGTGGACTGGGATTCATTGAACAATCTAATACCATGACAGGCCTAAAATCTTTTAAACAAAAGCAAAAAATTGAAAGCCAAAAAAAAAAAAAGAACGCTCAGTTGCTTTGATTTAAGAAATGCTTTGTTTGTACCTATCAGCTTCTCCCAGGTGGCAGCCTTGTTGCCTTCCCGACTGAGCAGCCGTTCCCAGGTCTCAGGCTCTTGGAGCTTCATCCTCTTCCCAGCTTTCTCCCTTTCCCATGTGCCTTTTATTCCACTGCGAGTGAATGCCTTCACATCAGCGGGATACCTGAAACAGATGCACAGCAATGCATTATCACACGACAGCATAAAAAGCCTCCAAATGTGATGGTTGTACTTACACAGGTCATATATATA
>JAPQRP010000011.1:23482226-23498055 GCA_037367295.1 Apogon hyalosoma | reverse complement strand
TGGATGGATGGATGGATGGATGGATGGATGGATGGATGGATTTTGTCTTCTCATGTTCTCAAATTAATATTTCTTCTGCAGTTCTAAATGTTTTTAACTTTGTGACAGTGTATTCCCTTAACTTCCCAAAGGGCTCTGCCCAAGGGACCACTAAAATTCTGTCTAATCTAATTTAATCTAATCTAATCTAATCTAATTTTATTTTATGCAATGTAATCTAATTCAGACCACTTCAGCTGGCGGAAACTAAAGGACACACTTCACCCTTTAGTTCATTACATATACTAAAATCAACACAATTAGTGATACATGGTTTTCACTGGACGGCACAGGGGATGAAAAATATGTTCTACAAAGTAACTAAAGCTGTCAGACAAAAGTACAATTTTTATATTGTCATTATTAGCACAATAACATTTGAAGGGAAGGAGAAGTACTATATGAAGTTGCAAGTTACAAGTACCTAACAAGTGAACACAAAAACAGTACTTAATTACTGATCTTAAGTCTGCTTTTCACACTCATATATACCTTAAGAAGAAACTGAGGGTCATGCAGGGAAATCTCCTTAGCCAAGTTCATGATTCTGGTCCAGGTGCTGTCCTCCTTGTCCCAGTCCTTCTGGCCTGGAGCTGTGGCCTTATTGATCAGTGAGCAACACACGGCGTTCAGCAGGAGATACTAAGGGATGAGCAGGAAACATAAGCAGAATTAATCCACATTAAATTACGATCATGTAAACTGCAACTTGTAATAAGTGACAATGTAGTACAAAGAAATAGTCAGACAGATAACATATTATTACCCAGTCACCTAAAGAACCTGCAAGACAGAACCAAAATACAAGAGTATATATTCTTCTACCTTCTTTTCTTTCAGTGCCCCTTCAGTGTCCTTTTCTCTCTCTAGCTGAGCAAATTCCTCCTGTCTGATAACCATGGTTTGGTGGTCTTCCTCATCGCCTATCTCTGTTTCCAAGACAGGCAACTCCATGATAGCATCTGCTGACTCTGCTTCAGGCATAACATCATCTTCCTCAGACTGATAAGTTAGGAGAAATTAAAAAAATAAATAAATAAAAGTTCAGTTCAGTTAATTTCAATTTCACTTCAAAAGAGTAAAAAACATTTCAAGTACCACAGATGTGTCTTCCCCACAGGACTTCATTGACACTGGTGTTTCTTCTCTGCTTTTGTCTTCTTCATCACAGATCTTTGCTTCCCCAACCAGGACGGGATGGGCGAATGAAAGAGTATGAGCAAATCTGTTCGACAGGGCAGTGCTGGCCAGGGATGTGGAAACCAGAGACGTATCAGCTGAGGTCAAGGAAAAAGACAGTGGAGGAGATTCACTCTTCAGGAGCCTGTTCTGGGTACTAAGGAGGGATGAGGAGATGGAAGGTGAACAGGAGGAGGAGGAGAGAAGGGTGGATGTCGTGGAGGACAGTCTGGAGGGCTGCAGAGAGGGGCACGAGGGCAGTTGGTGCGCTATGGTCTGGAGCGTCAGAGAAGCCTGGGTGAGGATCTTATTCTCCAGATTTGGTGGAGTGTAGTTTGAGGACAAACTTCTCCCACATGGGGCCTGCTGCTGAGCTCCTGGGGCCACATTTGTTTGCTGTAAAGTCAGGGCCTTCATGTCTGTCAAGAAAACACATCAATCAGAAGGTCAGGTCCATCTCTCAGTTACAAACAAAAATCATCTAATTCTCCACAGCGTTAAGTAAAGATATGGGCTGTTCAGCAGCATTCCTCTTAACTGTTTGAACAAGCTTTGTGCTTTATACTGAAGGGTGTGTTGTCGAGCACTTATCCACGAATAGGGCACAAAGTCTAAAAGTAATAACTGGATAGCTGAGAAGGTAGAATGAAAGACACAGCAATTCTTGAAAATAATAATATTTGCAAAAAAAAAAAAAAAAAGTAAAGCTGCACATATATACACATAACACACAGACATGCTAATCATTTGAACTGTCGCAAATTAATTCTGTCTCCGTTTGTCAGAAATGAGAAAATAAAAGTTTAATCTGGGTCTTCAAAATGTCAGTAAGGATTTTTTTATATGGTCGTATGTAAGTAAAGTGAGCGATGAACTATCAGACTGAAAAGTGCGCAACTAATTCAAGTTTATGAGCTTGGTGGGCAATGACTCAAGAGTTTCCATAGGTGTGGTGGGCAGCCCAGAGGACCCGGAAACCAGGAACTCACCGCAACAGCCGCCACTACAGACCCAGTCGAGGAGCCCTGGTTCAGGTCAAAGGTCTCTGTTTTACTAGGTTTGTCGTTGACGGTTTAACGTGCTCGCATCGGTTTCACACACCTGCTGAAGCTCCGCGTATCTCCTGATTTCTGGTAATTGTACTGAGCAGCAGCTGCAGACAGCAACGAAACACAGCTCTGATTGGTCAGTATTATTGTGTACTTTTTTACCGTAATGTCACATATGTAGGCGCCTGAACTCAAATCATCTAAACTAAAGTCAAAAAAAGATCTAAATGCTTATATGCGTGACACTATAATCTTATAAACACAAAAATGCAACACCGCTTGGTTTATATTATTTACTCTATCTACTACAGATAGATTACAGTCTCTTCAGGCGGCGTGATGACGTTACCGTAACTTTTGGTGACGCCTTCAAAAGAGGAAGCGAAATGTTCTATTTCCGCTGCAGCAACGAGAAAAAGAAAGGAAAATGTGGACAGAAAGGACAAACTGAGGCCGGACAAGGAGCGCCGAACAACATATATCTTATTCGTATCGATCGGTTGTAAGGTTTTTGTCATTATTCAGAGTCCCAAGTCGAATATTTCACAGTTTAAGGGCCGCTTGGAGGTTAACCTATCCCTTGTGTGGTTCGCGTTGAGGAAGCAGCTCGGCTAGCCAGCTGAATTAGCCTGCGAGAGATGGGGACGAGAGCGAGCCGCCTCCAGGAGGACCCGGTTCCGTCTGCTTTCGGGAAGGATGGCACAAAGCGGGATTCCTATCGAAGACCCCGTTGTACCAGGCCAACCAGTCTCATGGTCGACTTCTCGGGGAGTTTTGAGGACACAGAAGCTAACCGGAGCCGATCGGAGGAGGGCAGTGACTCGGACCTGGGTCAGCATGGGGCTAGCGCCGAAGGGAGCCCCGCTGACCACCACAGCATCCCCTCCAGCATCAGCCAAGCGTCACCTGCGGACGACAACAACAGTGAGGGCAAACCAGAGGAAGACGGTAACATAAGCCCGGAGGCTCCCGTCGAGGCAGAACAACAGCCCGGTGAAGAGACAGGCCGCACGCCACACCGCACTTTTTCAGAGCGGCTGCCCGGGAATCGGCACTCATCCGCCCGCAGCGTCGGCGCAAGATCCGCCCGGGTTCGAGGCACACACCAGCGGCCAGTGTCAGAGGCTTGGATCGGCCTCTACCGTGTTAACAACCGGCATGGCAGTAAGTTAAAACGCTCAACGTGCCTTGGATACATGGTGTATTTTATTATTGCGCAAGAAGTGACAAAATATTTGGCTGGTCTCCATCAGTAGTTGGTAGTTTTGGTTTTATATTTTGAATGCCTTAAGGCAAAAGTTATACTGAAATCTGCGTTATATCCTGGCAATATGATAAAATGAGTCATGAGTAAATTTGGGTATGAATGCTGATGACTTCATGTAGCAGCTGATATTCCGTCCAAAGCGGTGGGTGGCATGGAGTCATAGGAAATTCTAATATGTATGTAATGATAGTGGGGACGCTACATTTTATTCAAGAAAAACTATCCAGGTTGGTCTGTCTGTACTGTTATCCAAACTGAAGCTGCAGCACTTCACAAACTGTACAAGACACTTAGTCTCATGTGTTTCACAGTATCTCCCAGCCTCCTAACCCTCATATTAACCAGTCTGAAATTAAAATGGATTATTTGAGGAATTTACATTCCTGAACAGATAATCTCTTTTCCCGTGCTTGCATGCTGACTAAAGTCATCAGAGACCCTATTGTATGAAGCCAAACGATGGCGTAAAACTGGAAGTGGTGACATACAAGCTCTTTCATGTCACAAGGCCGGTTGACAGTAGTTCCTCTGCAGCATGGTAGTTGAAAACATGAAGTAACTAACCACATTTTCTCTAAGTGCGTTTAAATTAAAACATGAACTTGAACAAAGGCAGACAACGGGTGACTGGTACATGACACTTGGAGCCAAAACACAACAGTGGGGAGGTTTTCTCAGGCCAGCCCCCTAGCAAGTGTAGGGAAATGGGTCAAAACTTCACATGGCTGCTCAATGTTGGCAGTGGCTCGTGCATGGAGGGAAATGTAGGGCAGCAAGGCAATGTTTCTGCCTGACTGTCAGCTCTAAGTATGGCTAACCCTCAGGCCTGAATTATATTTTTGTGTAGTGCACAGTCAAATAAAGCCTCAAACAGGAGGAAAGTTATTTGAATCCGTCTGCCCTACTGTTTCTATTATCAGCCTGTGTAATCTAGATGTCCAAACACGGCGCCTGTGCTTGATTTGATGTGTGCATCATCTATCATTTATGACTTTCTGTGACACAGCGTGTTAATCTCAGCTCTGGTGTGCCTCTGCTCTGTGCAGATATCCGTTGTCCTTTCTGCTCAAAGCCTTTCCCTGGGGGTAGGATTGAGGATCACCTGTTGAGCTGCCTCACGTCTCCTCCCCTACCTTACAATAGTAAGTATCATATCACAGAAAAGCACTGTGGCTGTGTATAGAAGGGCTGGAAATGCTGATGGTTGCTCTGTGCGTGTGTTCACAGCGGATGTGCTCAGTAAAGACAGTGGTGAGTGTTCCATCTGTTTGGAGGATTTGGTACAGGGAGAAACCATCGCCAGGCTCGCCTGCCTCTGTGTCTACCATAAGAGGTAATCAAATTTGGTGACTGTATTTGCATTCTAATAAAGTCCTGAAAGATCAAACACAAAAGAAAAGGATTAACATGCAAATGACTGTATGTGAGATTAATAGCATGTATCCTGTGGAGAGCCTTCCACCTCTCAAATAATTGTACTAGACATGAGTTCATTATTACACAAATCAGATCTACAAATCTGAAAACTGTCGTATAAGGCCTTCTGTATAGCATATTAAAGATGGTATATTTGTACAAGTTCACTTGTTAAGAATTATTATTTAACTGAAAATTAAAAAAAATCACAAATAAAATTACATTAGTCTACAGTTGTGGAAAAAATTATTAGACCATCAAAATTCATCAGAAACACTGGTTATGCAATCCAGTACTAACTCCTGTGTGTATCATGTGACTAAAACAGACAGAAAAGAAAACATGGAATGAATAAAAGCACTGTTTTTGTCAGTACAATGACATGGATATTGATGTAAGAACTGAAGTGATTTTGGTTATCAAGAAAACATGGAAAATGGCTAGATATCAGCTCTGAAATTAAACTACTATGAGCTATTTTTTTTGTTGTCATTATATTTGTCCAAACAAATGTGCCTTTATTTGTATCAGGCTTTAAAATGAACAAGAAACTGAAGAAAACAAGGGTGATCTAATAATTTTTTCCACGACTGTATGTACTTCTTACAGCCACATAAGATCAGTACTTTTTTGCTTGTTAATGCCTTTCCATAATTTGGTTTACTGACAGGTCATGTTAATATTTACCCAAAGAGTATTCACAATAGGGCAAAGAACTTTATGATTTATTAAATTTAATCCTGTACATTCACAGCTCTGCTCAGTAAGTACTATGAAATTTCCAAGGAAAAGCAAGATCTAGGAAAATGCATGATTCACTCCTTGTATTGTAACTCAAGTACTTCATATTGAAAACTTTATTATTTATTATATATTGAAACTATGTTCTGTTATGCTTTTTTTTTTTTTTTAAACTCCCTAAACAAACTGAAAACCCAGGCTACATTTTCATACTGCGTCAATGTAAACCTGAGAGCAATAAAGGCAGACAAGTGGTTCTGTGGTTAATATCAGTAAGGAGAAGGTTAAATTCACTACCTCGTGTATGTGCAGAACTGGTTTGCTGAAGGCTTTCTTCTTTGTAGTGCTGTTTCTAGGTGTGGTCCATTTGGATGTATAATGGACTTTTGGATCCTCCCAGATGTGCAACTGAGATTTGGAAAAAGACTGGAATTTTTGAAACAAAAAGACAACAGATTTGACGATAAGACACTAACACTTACCACACATTTTATACAAGAAATAAGCATAAAAACATTGTCACTTAAGTGTAAGGCTGTAACTCAAATAGTTGAACATTTATTGTGTTGTGTCTATAACAGGAAAAGTCACTATCTCCCAAGGCTCAGTAGTACATCTTCAGATGGCTTAAAGAGTAAATATTCAATGAACTGTTATGAAGAGTCAGAGAAGTGGCAACATGTCACTATTTAGAGGCAAAGAGCGAAGTTGACTTATTGATCAAAGTGTTGCTCATTCTTTTACAGATGCAGATCAGTTTTGTTGTTTTTTTTGGTTAATCACCAGCTATCCATTTCAGCTCAGCATTAGTGATTCATGTACATAATAAAGAGGCCTAGTCCGTAACACTTGCATACCTTTGCAGCATTATAAGAGCCTGAAACCCCTTAAACTATTTCATAAACAGCTGCAGTGACATTTAGTCCTGTTCTACACCCAGTGGATTAAACCTTGTGGGAGACATTACAATGAAAATCACACCTTAAAGGTTTTTTGATTAACACTCTGTACATTAACATGAATTAATCTTATCAGTGTTTCTATGTCTCCACCACTTATCTGTTGTTTTTTTGGCCTTTGTAGCTGCATTGATTCCTGGTCCAAGGTGAAGCCCTGCTGCCCTGAACATCCCTTTGATTGACTCATGGGTCACATGAATTCTGCACCGTGACCAACCTGACTCAGGTAGGCACCCATAAGTATATAGCAGGTAATGCACTAGAAAGAAGAGATAAAAAGACACAGGCCTAGCTTTTTATTCAGCAAGTCTTGCATAGCTCTCATGTTAAATTGAACTTTAACATAAGCAGTTATCCAGACTTTGTCTGGGTAAATTAGTCGGATACACTGATGTAAATCTACTCAAGTAATACCCAAAATACTACTATGAACGTCAGCAGGTATTTGATGTTAGCCAGAACTGACAGATGGTTATACAGTACTCAGTGACAGTGAGAAAAAGGCACTGAGGTTTAAAGGCTAATGCCAAATATTCTAAAACACATGTAAATAAATCACAAAGAATTGACCTGAGAATCAGGTTATGTGAACACACAAGGAATGTACATATTAATAACAAAAGCATTAAGAGCACTACATAGATTAAAGATGAGAAATAAAGAACTATGCATTTGATTAATATAAGATGTAGCTTTTTAAACAGCATTCATTTTGTCAGATGAAACTAGCTAAACACAAACCAAGGTTAATAAATGATGATTACATTATTTTATGCTTAAGAATGCTGTCATAAGTGACAAACTGATTCATATGAGTATCTTATCGCCATCCCTATATATTTCTCATAGACAGAAAACTTTTAATGAAACATTTTATTTGTTGTAGTTTTAGTAATTTATAAAATTCTTCTTTGAAATTTGATATTTGCAAAAAGAAAGGAGCATAAAGATGTGTTGGATGTTTGCCATGTTATGATGCATGTTCAGTAATCCTTATTAGCTGACACTGATTTTAGTCATATTGTGTCTTCCTGCAGAATACATTGTGCTGTTAAGTCATACTTACAGTAAAGTAAATATGTTTGTCTAACGATCACTGTTTTTTTTCCACCCTTACAGGAGACTACACTGAATCCCAATAAGATCCTAATAAAAATGTGTGATTGAACAAATAAAAGCCCACTGTCCCTGTCAGATGAAACCTATATTCAAGTGGACGACAGATGATCCTAAGAGGAAGACATTGTTTTGCGACACCCAGCACTCTGCTCGGATAAGTCCCCTTGAACTCGGTCTAGACAATTTCAAGCCAAACGCCAACAGTTAAATCAGCAGATCCTCCAATGTAAAGGATAACCTTTCTATTTTATGGACTTGGCTTGAAGGCGTGGAACATCTTAAAAAAAAAAAAAAAAAAAAAAAAAGTAAAATTATCATCCCAGAACAGTGGAACTTTTCAAAAAAAAAAGATTACAAACTTGGCAAGGAACACAAAAAAGGTTGTCGTAACTGTGACTCTGGATCCACTCCTGTGTATTTTTCTCCTTCCAAACAGAACTTGTCATTTTTCTCAAGTATTTTTCAAAAAGAGTGTTGTTCCATGTCATACATTGGATGAATGTTTTCTTTCCTCGGCTTACCCCAAATGAACCAACCTCATACTGAAAGCGCTAACTATTACCACATGAATATTGCTTTATTTCAAACTAGCTGGATGTTGAGGGCTTGTTTTTGGTGAACGGGGGCTGCCGTTACTAGGTGTATTCTGTTTCTTATTATCTGTAAACATTTCAGGGGAAGTTTGGGGGCTAATTGTTTTGGTTTTTTTTTTTTTTTCCTGAGTAGGTCAGTTGTAGGTAGATGGTTAGCGCTGAGTTTAATGTGCTGCTACTTAATGAGTGTTTTAGGGAAGGTTGTTGGTATTTCATAGGGCCATAGTAGCGCTGGTCTTGGCACCAATTTGAGCACTTTTGTCCCACAAGGCTGTTTTCTTTTTTTTTTTTTTTTTTTTTTTTTTAATCATTAACATAAGGGGTGGGATAAGATTGTGTCTGTGATGATGATGACCAGGGACAGGAAATGTCCTGAGCATGATTGTATATTCGAGAAGGTATGTGTGAGACTGTGTGTGTTTACTGTAAATTGCCCAGAAGTCTGCTTGGTCAAGCGGGTTATCCTTTTTTACTTTTTTTTTTTTTTTTTTTTAACTGCAGTCACGCTGGTCAACACCCTGTTACATCTGTCATTGGTACGCAACATGGCCATTCATGTGGTCTACCCTCAATACGGTTTGGGTCCTGTCCCGCTACCCCCTCCTCCCTTTTGTCTCAAACACTCTCTGGGGTGTAGTCCGGATTTTTTTGGACCAGACCCCAAGCGGCAGTTTGGCCATCTGGTTACATTAATACCAGATTGAGGAGGGATAAAGGGACGGGTGGATTGAGGGATGTATTTTTGGGGCATGTTTACACCATGTGCATCTGCCTCTCTCCACATTACTGGAGGCTATGGGCAGCTGATGGTTAATTATTACATAACCAGTCCCCCCTTTACACTTTTTAAGGATTTTTAGATATTATATCCTCACAGTATGATCATGATTATTGCTAAATGTGTTTAATGGCTTTTCCTTTGCCTTTTTTGTGTGTATGTGTGCTGATTGCCTTGGCCTGGTGAAGGGTTTCTCATACAAGGAGGTAATTGTAGTGTTTTTTAGGGCTGAACTGAGGTAGTAGCTCAAATAAGGCGGCTCTGTAGCAGCTGTCCAATTTACAGGTTGCACACAAGTGAGAAGAAACTGGGAGAGAACAAAAAATGTATTGCTTACTTACGCTTCATTCTCAAAAGGCAAGTCTGTTCCACAGTTTCCAGCTGCATAGTTTGTTCACCCCAGCCTTTTTCTTTCTTTCCTTTTTTTTTTTTTTTTTTTTTAAATCTTTCTTGGTGTTCTGCAGTCTGAGGTGCTATGACTTGTCCCGCCACTAGAGGACAGCCCTGTGCATGTTTCTCATGTTGTGTATTGGGAAGGTTAAAGAAAAAAAATGCCAAAAGTCTGTCTGTGCGTTGGGGCATTGTGTGAGAGAGTGCGGAAGACGAGGTGCATTGATCATTAGGTGTTACATTTATTGTGGTGATGAGTTGTGATGTTGTATACTTTGGCTCAGAGGGGTGGGGTGTTTTTGTGTGTGTTGGGGGGGGTTGGTGTTGGTGGTTGGGTTGTCAGTAAAGTAATAGACAATCTAAAACCCCACATTACTCTCTTTTCTTTTCTTACCCCCCTCTAAGCTGTGTGGTGCAATACCTCAATTTTTACCAATGCTAATTAAATGCTCTGTGTGTAAACTAGCTCCTCTCCAACCAAGGATGGTATTTTGTATAAATTTATCTCTGAACCTTTGGTCTTGAATTGCAAGGCGCTGATCCCCCTCTGTGCCCTGCGCTTTGAGACCAACAAGTCACCACAGCGGTATCTGCATCCCCAATATATGGACAATCTGCCTTTTACTCTGGTATAAAAACAAATTGAATTTTATTTATTAAATTGTAAATATGTAATGCAATTCAAGAAATGGCTTGGTCTTTGTCAGTTCAATATACTGTTTCTAAGCTCAGATCTTTTGTATGTCTCAAATTGTTTTTATATGTATTTTTTACAATAAATATGTGTGAGAGATGTTTTGTGAACGTCTGTTTTATGTGTTTTTAAATGTTAATGTTTGCCTTTGTGGGGCACGCTGTTGAGTCGGTTGTATCAGCATTGAAAGAACAAAAATTAATTTAACTAACGGAATTAATGTATATTGACTGATTAGTTGTCTATGTCGTAAGCGTGTATGGGTTTCAGCTCCTACATTGTTCTTTGTTCCCCTTGTTTTATATGATTTTTAACTGAAGCCCTTTAGATTTTTAAGGCATTACAAGAAACGTCTGGGACTTTTAATCTCAAAGGTCAAGTACATAAATGACAGAAGAATCTACATATTTGCAGAATATTAAAATGAATTGCAGCTTGTAAAAGTTTTGTTAGCACAAGCCAAGATTACATTTTTGATACATTAAAATTTCTGTTCAGTGCAGAGTTTACTTTTTTAACTGATGGAATCCCATGTGAGTGGTGGCAAGTATTTAATACTTATTTGACAAACTTTCAAAAAATTAATTCCTAGAATGAGCAGGTACTAGATTTTATAGATAAACTGTACAGAATAACAAGTTTTAATTTCTACAATGAAGCAGGTTTTGAAATTCTATGTTTAAACAGTTAAAATATGATACAGTCTTTGTAGGATGGTAATTTAGTCTCCCTTAACACTAAAAGCCACCAAAAATACAAAAGTTGCACTATACTGTATTTACAGTGTCATTCATAGCAGCCTTGTACTGAAAAGTTACTGCATATCCATAAAGTCCATGACAGCCATTATTTTGTTAAGACACAAACTCCAACTGCTAAATAACTGATTTGATTAAAAATAAAAACTTTCAAAGTACATAAAATGGACAAATGATAGTTTGTTTTTTTTAAAAGGTCAAACAATGTGCTGTTCTGCAACAAGCTGTAGCCCAACTGCATCTACTACATCTACTGCATTTCTACCCGGCAACAGCTGACACAAAAGATGGTGCTCATACAAATATACCACAACGCAACACTGAATGCATGAGATACTCTTTGTCAATTTTTTACAAACATGATCAAAAGCAGTCAAAGGGTGAATGGGTAAGAGTTGCCCTCACTCAAAAATATGAACACTAAAGAAGACCAGTTTGTTCAGTCCCATAAAAGTGGATTCAGCCTGTTTAAACGTCTGTGAACACCCTGAGCCTCTGAAACGCAGATGTCGGGAAGTTCCCAGACTTCACTGTGTGACTGTTGGCCAAGTATGAGGCAACAGCAGAGTTTCCGATTTCTACACAAGATAACAGAGCTCACAGACCTGAGAGTGTCAGGAAGTGAAACTCTACAGCTCACACTGGCTTAATAAATAACACATACAGATGCTTTGTTTAGTGTCTTCTGAACACAGTGCTGTGTGACATTGGACTGTTCATCCAGCTGCAACAGTAAGTGATCACTATTATCTAATCACTTTATTCTCAAGATAAGAGGTGGACAACTCATTCATTTTACTGCATTTTTACTGAGGTTTTAGGATCTTTAAATGACTGACCTCACAACATCTGCAAAAATGACCTTTACACTAATTAAGATAAAAAAGACATGCAAGAATTGGATAATTTTATAATGAGTGCTTGTTTAACATGTTTTGTGCATTGTATTCATTATAGAAAACATATTTTGGGCCACGTAAGAGCTAGTTATAAACAGAAAAATTAAGCCTATCACGATCACAACCAATGGTTCTCGGACAACAATGCAGATTTTTACATAAAATTATTGTTGTATGTGTCTGGTTTTACAGTTATGGTTATATATTCACAGTCATAGTCACAGGCTCAAAAAAGCTCAATATTTTTTCATAAAAATACTAAAAGCACAAATAAAAAAGGCATTAAAATCTTACAAAGAGATGCATCATATTTGTAAAGTGTAATAAAAGATATGGTAGAATTAATTCCACATGAACAATAAAATTTTTCGTGATTATTGATTTATTTTAGGTTTAGAGGGACAATAGTTCAGTTTTTTTTTCCAGTTGCTTCTGTCATAGGATCACAGACTCCAAATCTAAACCAGATCATGATCAATACACTGAAAATGATGCATCTATCATTGAATTTTAGTGCTTTTTCTATTGTACATGAATATTATATAAAAATCTGCATTTTTCCAAGCAGGTCCATGGAATGTAACAAGAACTGATTAGTTGGTTTAACTTCTTTCATAATTAAGGTAATAATAGAAGGAAAGAAAAAAACAGTTTTCTTTAATTACTGTACTTTACTTCTGTACAATTGAATAACGAGAAATTTACCGAGTAATTTGCAGTCTGGTTTATAATATATTAACACAGATGTTAGTGTTTAGACTTACCTATTGTAGTGAAACAAATGCAGAGAAACTGGAAATTGTCTTATGAGGACAATAATTCAACATGTCTTAAAATGGATAGAGGTTGACTGACAGGGAATTTCTAAAGACTAATATAATAATGATTGATCGATCAATGATTGAACGATTGATCAGCATTAACTGACCAATATCATCCTGTCGTGTCCCCCCAAAAGATTTAGATTCTGAAAACATTATGTATGTCTAAGATTAACTTCAAATTAATCCTTCCCTTTATTATGAACCTGATAACTGCTAATCTGAACATCAAATTAATACAAAAATAAATAAATCTGAATCAGCGAACGTCAAACTCATCTTAATTAATCAATGAATGCGGAATTGAGCATCAAACTAAATGTAAAAGAATGAGTGAGCTTTGATTTTTGAATTATTTTCAGTTTACTAATCCAATATCATCCATCAGCCACAGGGACAAACAGATCATGTTAATTTAATACTAATTAGTGACAGACAAGTTATACTGAGCAAATGTTCTGTCAGAGACAGAGTACATGACTTTTTTGCATTATGGTACAGCATTTATCATTATACCGTAATTGTTGTGTAAATTATATAAGCTCTAAGCAATGTATAGTTATATTCAATACTACAGACACTATAAAAAATATAGTTGTTTTTTAAGTCTGTCATAATATTGGAGAACAGATGTATTTCAGACGTTGCTTTTCCTGCTGTTACTGACACATGTAAGAGAGGTTGCCCCAATGTTAATGCTGTACTTCCCATTGTAAACTCCATTGTTAAGTAATAAGTTCTCATCAGAGCTGCTTGTATTTGCAATCACTTCTTTCACCCATACTGAACATTTGATGTAAGCAGTTATGTCCATGCCATGTGACCAGCATTTGACTGAATGAACCCGACAGCATGTGATGTTCTAGTTATTCTATTGTTTTGTTGTTTCCCCTTTTTTTGTTTTGCAGTTTATTCACAATAGTAGCTGGAAAGGACACGGACACAAAATTAATATGCAAATTGTGGTATTTTTTGCAAATAATGTATGCAAGTAGGGAACTGATATCTTTTCTGTGATGTATAAACAGTGCTGTACTTACATGTTTCCATTTGTCCTCAGTCTACAGTTTCCTCCATAATGGCAGATACGTCCAATCCAGTCACATCTGAGGAGACTCGGGATGCCCCCAACCCTGATGTGTCCTCACCTCCACCATATTCTGATATAAACGAACCTCCACCCTATTCTGCAGCCCCAGCTACCTACCCTCTACCCAAACCTGAGACAACTGGCACCTATCAGCCTGTCATAGGATACGAGTCTTTCTGTGATATAAACCCAGAAGGCCCTTCGGACACGACCCCACTCATAACATCAGGTTCTTTTGATGACATCACAGTGAGAAGGGGGTTTGTTAGAAAGGTTTGTGTTTCTCTGCCAATTTTTTTAAGCATCTAAACACAAACAATTCTGATGAAATACATATTTTTACTTTTCTAGTGCACGACAAGTCAATAAATAGTCGACAGTGAAATTAGTCAACAGCTAATATAGTCGTTAGTGACATCATCCTGTGTATCCCATGTCGTGCAATGCTAAACGTTACACCTTGAAGTAGCTCAGAGTGAAACATCTGACTTTTCCCGAATCTTTGATGCACTGACAGCACCACACAAAGTGTCAGTTTGTTAAAGGAAAAATGTTTATTTTATTACTGATTACAACTCTTGGGTATTTATTTTGTTAACTTTGTTTAGGACTATAATTGTTATGCACAAAATACACCTTTGTTTAAGGGGAAAAAAAATATTTTATTGCTGCTGCAATATTTGTAGAATATTGAATTGAATATTTGTTTAATATACTTTGTTATGCATTCTAATTGTTGTGCACCAAGTGTTCATATTAAAGGAAAGAGAATGTATTTTATTGCTATAAATATAAATAAGAGCTATTGGTTTTTTGTTTTTGTTTCTTTGTAGTTCATAATCTGACTAGTCGACAGTTACAGTAGTTAATGACTCGTCGACTATTGAAATAGTCATTAGTTGCAGCCCTACTAGAACATTTTTTTTATATTTTCCAAAGCACTGTTATGCTAGATCTTAAACACACTGGTTACCAGGAATCTGACTTGTGGAAAGCAGAAAAAGTTGATTTCTTTATGAACTCAGTTATTTTCAACTGTCAAAATCTCTTTTTTTCTGTGAACTCATAAAATTTTACATCCTCTAGTATGACTTGTTTTACTAAATCAATCTTATCAGAGAAGATGAAATATTCTCTGGCTATTTAGTTACAACTCATATACAGTGCTGCTTTTTCCTTCTCTGTGCAGGTTTTCAGCATCCTGACTCTCCAGCTCCTGTTCACGTTCAGTGTGGTGTGCCTGTTTACCTTCTCTAGTGTGATCAAAGAGGCGGTGCAGACCCACCTGTGGGCCTATCTTAGCTCCTTCATCATCTTCGCTGTTGTCGCCATCGCCCTCAACTGCTGCCAGTCCTTCAGCCGCCGTCACCCCTGGAACATTGTGGGACTGGTGGGTTTCAAATTTAAGACATTAAAACCCCAAATGGCCATGAGGGAATCTCATTTTACAGATCAGGGATACACAAAACAAAACAAGTATATGATAATAATATACTCAGGACAGTTACAGATGATGATGATGATGCGATGACATCTAACAGGAAGTAGATGGTGGATATGAAACACATGCAGTGAATCACATACATGCACGGAAGTGAAATGTTTTGGTTAAGCTGCTGTGCTGTCGACTCTACCTGAAATAGGTGTTGCTCAATAAAGGGCACCCTACTAAACTACGAGTCATAAAACCACACATACTAAACTGAAAGCAGTACATTTAATCACTCAAAAAGATGTAAAGATTTGACCACTACTATAAAAACTTGTTAACATTTAGACCAGGGGTGTCAAACATATGGCCTGTGGCCCAAAACAGGCACACCAAAGGGTCCATGGGAGGAATTTGTTAAATGCAAAAGTTACACTGAAGATATTAACAATCAAGGGCGTCAAGTCATTTTATGTCAGGGATCAGGGCAACACGGTGGTGCAGTGGATTGCACTCGACACCAACACCCAGCGATGGGGGTGGGACCTTTCTGTGTGGAGTTTGCATGTTCTCCCTGTGTCTGCGTGGGTTCTCTCCGGGTACTCCGG
>JAPQRP010000011.1:23445698-23463108 GCA_037367295.1 Apogon hyalosoma | reverse complement strand
ATCTTTATGACACTTAAATACAATTTGCATAATAATTTGGAACGCAGTGTATATATATATATATATATATATATATATATGTGTGTGTTTTTCTTTTAACAACATCAAAGAATAATTTGTGCTTTTTCACCTCAGCATACAAAAGCAGAATAATGTGCTTGTCTGAGTAAAGAAACTAAGTAAAAGGTCCAACATAAAGGTACAATTTTTAAACACTCTAAAGAAAAGTTACAGCACACTTGTTTAAAAGATCATAACCTTGTTGTCATGGCATAAAGAGGAAATGTGACTGAAGCAAAGAGTCTAAAACAACAGGTGTAAAACCATCAGCGAAACCAATGATAGATATCATGATTTCATTTGTTGTATAAATACAAATATTTTACCTTTCCGAGTTTGGCTTTACATTCAGAGTCCACAGGAGCTTTTCCCTTCATGACCACAGTCTTCACAACCTCTGTTCAACATCAACAGGGTGAAATGACAGTTACTATAAGGTAAAGGTCTCCTAAAACGGATGGATTCAGAAATAGCAAAAACTCTTCATGATGGCACTGCATAGAATTTAGCTTCGACACCAGTTGTGTGCCCTGCATGAACTTTATGAAAATCAGACCATTTACCTCCACTCTTCTTTTCCTCCTTAGGCATTTCCTCAGTTTTTACTTGAGTTTTGCTTTGGCCTCTTTTCCTTTTCACTGTTGGCTGCTCTTCAGTCTCCTCCTCTTCCTGTTTGATTTCAGCTGGTGCCCCATTATTGGCAATTGATTCATTGCCTTCATTTAAACTTTCTGCACAAAGAAGACAGGAGAAGAAGCATTTCACATCCAAAATGAATGTTGGGACCGTTTCAAATAAACAACATATGAAGAAATGAACCATAAATGCAACAAAGTGCAGATTGCCAAGGGACTGAAGATGAATATTAGCCTTGGCTATAATCCAGCATATTTACACGTGTATGCTTGTTAATATGCATTGTCCCTTCATAAATTAATAAATAAATACAGTACTGTAAATTCAGACATATGTGTGACAAGTGAGATGTAAATTTAAAAACATCTAGGGAAACTGAAAAATATAATGCCAAATAGTTTACACTGATAAAAGATAATAATAATGTACAAAACAAATGATGCCATGCATGTCAGTATAGATGTGACTGTGAAACCCTTTTACTTTAATAAACAGTGCAAGGGAGGGTAGTTACATACCTATTTTTACAATCTGAGAGCGAATCTTCCTCTTGTACTTTGTGACTGGATTTATCTGGACCATCTTCTTCAGGTCGACATCATAGGCCCTCCCAGGACCCAGAGACAAAGTGACAGAGGTTTTCCCTGAGGAGATGGCAGAGTCCAATAGGTTGCAGTCTGAGGGTGGGTAAGACTCCCACTGTCCTTCATCTCCTTGCCACTGCCACACTGATCAAACACACATGGGGTACAGAGGAGAAATTTATGAGTCAATATCACTATAAACAGGGTTCATACACATTTTTCAAGGTCAAATTTAAGCACTTTTCAAGGGTAATTTTTTTTATTTTTCCCAGCACAGCACCTTATTGCTGTGGTAAAATACATATCTACAGGAATACATATACTCATGACTATGCTATAAACATCAAACATAATAGCAAAAAGTTTAGAAATTAAAGGGGAACCAAGTTTTATCCCACTTCTGCAGACACACTCACACTGAGACAAAGATTAAGAGAAAAATGTACCTAGAGTTGACCTGAGAGCACCTAACAATTTTCTTTTTTAACAAAGTTAAATTTTTCAAAACGTATCACCACTATGTAAGTAGCTTTGGTTTGTCATCTAACCCAGTCGAGTTAATATTAAAAACAATAAATGAATAAATCACACCACAGAGTTAAAATTCCAAGCACTTTTAAGCACTTAAACTAAAGTTCAAACACTTTTCAGACCTTGAAAACACAACATTGAAATTCAAGCATTTTCAAGCACCCATTCAAACCCTGTATAAAGGTGCCTTTGGTGTCCCCCAGCAGAATCTGTCACCATGAACATATTGCAAAAACAACGAAATTCTGGGATTTTATTATGAATGGGCTAACACTTGCATATATATCAGTACAATTTTAAACCTCTTGAAATGTGATTTTATTATTTTATACAATTTTCTTTGAGGGAATGTGCTTGTCCCTCACACTGCCCTTCTAATTTTAGTGAGTTTGATAAGTGTTTAAATTTAAAAAAAAAAAAAAAAAATTAAATACTTTTTAGATATTGTCATTACACTCAACAAGACATAATCTAGGCTATATTTTATTTTCATAATAATATTTAACATTCTACACGTGTCCTTAAAATTACTGTCCGTCCTGTCACTTTGGGGACTCGGCCCTTTAATACTTTTGTTGAAGCAATCACTAAATCACTGCTTGAACTTTGTTTGCTTGCAAAAAATGTATTAAAAATGTGGGAGTTTGACCAACATGCATTTCTAACAGTCTACTTAACACAGTGAACATAAAGTTAAGGGGAAAATCTCGAGGTTTTTTTTTTTTTTGGGACATTTTGAAGTCTGAAAGGTACCTTATAGTAATACTGACCCTTATACATTAAACATTTTCTCTGACTGTTACATTTAGAATTTGGGGAGAAAGTAGCGACGGTCCTGGTGTCAACAACATATTCCTTATTGACAGTACGTATGACAGATTGACTAAAGCGTTTGGTAATCCATGACAGACTTAAAGTGGGGCTAAATTAAAGCGACACGTCCAGTCCTGCAATAGTTCACAGTCTTTGGCAACAGAATGTGTATCTGGGGGAGATAAATAATGCTTTATATCTTTATAATATTGTCCAGCCATTTTGCCCAGACATGTCCTGATCCAACAACACGGGTGACGAAATAGCAGCTAGCATCCTGTCAGGCTAACTCCACACAAGCACCAACCTGTTTTAGACTCAGTGTCACCGTTTTCTTCTACACTCTGCTGGCTTTTATTTCTTGAACTTCTTGCTCTCCTCATAGTGGTTTATAATAAACAGGGCGTTACAATAATTTGTGGGACAAAACGAGAAAGAAACAAAGAGGGCGAGAAACTTTCCCTGTTGTTACTGTTTTGGCGCCGGTAATGATCGTTTATTAAGAGGATATATCACTTCATTTACGCATGCGTAGGAGAAACACAAACGTTTAATTTGAGTTCAGACACAAAAGTTAACCCTCTCTTCATTTATTTTCAGTGTCTCTTTCGATTCATAATTTCACATAAATATATCCCCTTAAAAACAGTAAAGCCATAAAACTCAGCTATGTGATTGTAAGTTGTGCCTGTATCCGAAAACGAGGAAAGAGTAAGCACTCTGCACAAGTAAAGTACAAGGAGCTCTGAGCGACGCACGAGACACCAGAAGGTTCCGTTTTAGCCGAAGGTCGGAATTATTTTGTTGATGCACAGAGGAAGAAATAACGTGACATTCGGCTCAACGTGTGGGTGTGGAGGTTAAATTGGAAGTTTAAGACACTTTAACACAAGAAGGCACCGTTCGTCTACTTAAAAATGGCCTCACGGAGTTATATTTGTTGCGTACTGTGTCAGAGGGCCGTCCTGTTGAAGATGACGTACAGGGTGAGTACAGCAGCATCTTTACTATGGAGGTCAACGAAATTGGTCAGATATATATTGTGTAAAGTCAGACACCCCATTGTAATTGATTGTAAGTCTGTTATTTATTCACCAAGAGAGCAGCATTGAGTGAATTGTTAACATATTAATATTGTTTGGTAAATTCCATATCTATAAATGCAGAGTGTTGAAAATGACCCCCGATTAAAACAGACTCCTGGCTGAGTTTGAACATTACATATGCAGTATTAAACTTATAGACTCCCCCAAATGTGATAAGACTGTCAAACTATGTGAAGAACCTTCTACAGAGAACTAATGTTAAAGAATCCCTTTGTATTTGTTTTTGTTTCTGTGTCAAGATTGTTGTAATTTCTTGTGATCTTGTCAGTTGTATGTTTGCTCTTTGTTAAATGTATTCTTTGAAATAAAGTAAAAAAAATAAATAAATAAATAAATAATAATAATATGGAGGTCAACAGTTATTAACCATTTTACAGTAAAATTTCATAACATTAATCTCATAATATGTCTGTAAATCAGAACCGGTAAGCTATTGTTATGTCCTGGCTGTTATGTGTGCTAGTTTTTCTGAATCAAAACTTCATCTGCATGATGGGTCAAAAATCCAGCACTTAAATAACACATGGGATGCATTTGCTCTTTATTTCCATTATATTACAATCATTAAGTTAATTGATTACACACCAAACAATTTTTTTATCGTAAGCTTTTGGAAGTGATATTTAATATGAAAGGACACATCATATTTGCATATTTTAGAAGCTGGGACCACAAACTTTTTGCAGTTGTTGCTTAGTAAAATTCCTTTTAACCATTATGTGGTGTTTTGACTGCTGATGATCAGTTTATTTTAACACTTTTCTTTCAATTCTCTCAATTTTTGGATGGTTGTGTTATTGTGTTCTGATATGATTCAAAATTCCTAGGGTATTTTTAGCTCATCAGATCTCATTTAATCTTTATTTAACCAGATAAAGTTCTGTTTACACTAGAGTCTTGTCCAAGATGTTGTAAAGACTTTTTTTTTTTTTTTTTTTTATGTTATTCTCAGAGAATGAGTACAGCTGCAAAGCCGCAGACCCAGGTAGATTTCCTAAAAGGAGCACTACACAGAAAGCACCCTGGTGTGACCAGCCTCAATGTTCTTCTCTTACCTGAGGAGCTCCAGGTGGCTGCACTTTCAGCTATCCATAGTAAGTTCAGTTCTGAGTGTGTTAATCAGTTCATCAACACTGAAGTCTGTGAAACTATTCATGATGTTTCAACCTATGTACTTTTAGGAGCTCAGATTACTCGGCTGCATGAACGTACTCAGAGCCTCACAAATTTCCTGTGGAGCAGAAAAAGAGCAATTGACGATGTTACCTTGAAGCAGAAAGCCATACGTCTGGAGAGAGAACTATGGGAGAAGGCAATGGAGAAGAGAGGAGGTGGGTGGGAAGAATTGTAAGTGATAATAATAAGATGCAGAAAAGACAAGTGTTGGTAACATTCACGTATGTTTTGTTTGGCAGATATTGATGAACAAGCAGTGGAAGACCGCATCAGAAAAAAAGTTCTTTCAGAGCTCAGAAGAACCACATATCATTGGACTCCCTTGAAGTAAAGCTTCTTTTTCCATATTAATTTATCTGTCCACATAATCTCTCTTAGGTTATTCATATAAAATGTAACAACAGAAATAAACTTAAAAGACTTGAGACAAAAATTGAGCAACTGACACAGTAAGATGAAATCTTTGTAAAAGGCATAACAAGATGAAAACAAAAGCTGCAACAAGACTAGATATTTGTCACAGTATCAATTTATATTGAATTAAATATCATTATTGTTCAACTAGCTTTCTTTCAGTTGTGCTCTGATTTCACCTGATATAAAAATGAAA
Organism: Apogon hyalosoma; assembly: GCA_037367295.1. Lineage (NCBI taxonomy): Eukaryota > Metazoa > Chordata > Actinopteri > Kurtiformes > Apogonidae > Apogon > Apogon hyalosoma. The sequence goes on along the minus strand of JAPQRP010000011.1, from coordinate 23,457,592 downwards.
TGGTATCATTTCTCAAACTTCTAGTCTGACTTGCAGCACAGCTGACAAATTTAAGACTTTCATAACACTGAAGTATACTCTAAGTATATGGATAACCGGTACCTGTTTGTGTGGCTGATGGTCACGTGTTTCAGGTATGATGAGGATCTGGGTGTGGTGTACTTGGCTGCTCGCCTGGCCGGGGCTTACGCAGCAGTAAGGAGAGCTTTAAATGAGGTGAAGATGAAATGGACAAGATCATTGGTTTCAATCATATGAGCATCATTTCAGTCATATGATCATATAGTTTAAGGCATCACTTCACAAATCATAGAACACTTTCTCGTCTTCACTTTTGACTCAATGTAAATCAAGAAAAACAATGAATGAGACAACTGCTTTGTTAAATATGTTGTTTTTTTTCTCTTTTTCATTTTAGATCAAGAAGCGAGACACTTGTTTTGCTCCTCATTCTCTCCTGGATTTTGGGTCTGGGTTGGGCACAGTTGTCTGGTTAGTGCTGAGCATTAAGAGAGTTTTCATATTGTCTACAAGACTTTTCACTGAGTTTACCTCATGTTGTCCTGCAGGGCATCGCACTCTTGCTGGGGGGACTCTTTGAAGGAGATGGTGTGTGTGGACAACTCGGGACCAATGAACACACTGGCAGAACGACTTCTCAAAGGTTGATTCACCCATTTGAAGATTAATTATTTACATTAATAGCATTGTTGTTATAGTTAATTTCAATGTTGATTACTTTGTCAATCATTTTTCTCTGCTAATCCATCAATTATTGCAAATAATGCTCTCAAAGGTCTTGTTGGTCCATAACCCAAATATATTTGGTTTTTAAGAAAGAATATTTTTACATTTAAGAACCTTTAATTAGCGAATTTGGGGCTTGTTTAAAAAAAAAAAAAAAAAAAAAAAAGGCCAAGAATGATTGTTATATTATTAAAATAATTGGCAACTGATTTAAAAGTTGCGAACTAATGAAGTAACTGGATCATCTGTGCAACTCTAAAAAAAACTTTTTTGTCAAATCTTTATGTTTTTTGCTGCAGGTGATGATGAAAGAGGCGAACCTCACATAAAACACGTGTATTTCAGGCAGTTCCTCCCTGTCTCTCCTAAGGTAAGACCTACTTTGAATGTATCTATTTTATTGACAACATATTCTGTAGGCTGGGCCAAAAAAAAAAAAAACTTCATTTATGGATTAGTGGATCGGTGGAGTTACATTTTAATTCACTTGAAGGTAGTTGAAACTGATAAAATTTATGTTTTAGTGTGAGGAGTGTAAAAAAAAAAAAAAAAAGCTTATTTTTGACCATTGCCTTAGAAAAGTGCATAGCATCCTTACAGATCCATCCTGCCCAGGACACTGTTGTCTTCAGGAAGATGATACAGGACAATGTAAACAGGGTCAAACAGGTTAAAAAAACAGTGACTCTTCAAAAGCCTTAACTGCTCAAAATGCGTCTTAGACTTGATTTTTGAACAGATGTAATATACTTTTTTGTGCAACCTGCATTAGATGCACTTCTAAGAGAATCATGTTTTAACTACAACAGCATGTATAATGTCTTGTGTGTTCAGGTTCTATGTTCAAATCTTTCTTTTTAGTTTTAGTCACAGTTATTACATTTTTATAGTTTCATGATAATCCAAGTTAGCTGCATCTTTATAGGCTCTTTTACTTTCACACTAATAAGGGTTACTTTTAGTTTTATTGTACACATTCAATGACAATGAAGGCTCTTATATTCTAGAAAACCTTTAAAAAATACTGTACCACCCATACAATTAAAGTGAAAAGTAATTTCTCAGTGCTGTGTTTTTACGTTCTTTAGGTGCAGTTTGACTTAGTGGTTGCGGCTTTCACTCTGTCAGAGCTTCCCAATGCGAAGGATCGAGAAGATGCAGTGTTCACTCTGTGGAGAAAGACGAGCTCCTACCTGGTAGGTTAAACGAGAAGCGTCTTCATACCAAGTGTAAATATATATAACATGTCATTTTTTGTATATATTTTCATCCTTGCTCCAGGTGTTGGTGGAAAATGGGACCAAAGAAGGCCATCAGATGCTCATGGAGGCCAGAGACACTTTACTAAATGTATTGAAATATTAGAATTCATGAAGATTTTTAGACTTACACTATCACCGTAAAATGACTGATTGCTTTTCTCTTGCAGAAACAAGAGAAGACTGTCACTGACCCCAGACCAGCATCAGTGTTTGCTCCGGTACGAATGAATCCCAGCTAATTTAAAGAGCTGTTTGTGCTTTAAACCCACACACTCAATCTTTTGGCCTTGCCTCTTTCTCATTGTTTTCTTCTTGCAGTGTCCTCATGAACTCACGTGTCCAAAACTGGCTCGTGTTCCCACCGTCCCCTGTAACTTCCAGCAGATGTACCACCCTCTGCCACTGCCTGGGGTAACATTCCAAGTGTCAAATATTATATCAGGAAGCAGCTAACTTAAGACTACATCTTGAGGTCCTGTCTTAGGCTGTCCTGTTTGATGCTAGGTTTTTTTTCTTTTTTTTTTGCACTATGGAGTTGCACTTTAATTTTGCTTTTGTATTGCATTGCTAATTCTGCCTGAAGATGCTTGAACTTCAGTCTCGTTGTGTTCTTTTATACAATAACAATAAAGTACTGAATTGAATAGATTGCTTCTTTATCTTGATGTTTGCTGCTGTTCAGACAGATTATACTTACTCTGGTGAAATTATAGTCACTGTATTCTGCGTGCACAAGCAGTGTTTTTTAGTGTTGTTTAATAATAACAAAACAGAGTCAGGGCTTCATGCAAAATGGGTGAAAAACTACTAGGTTGTGATTTTGTATCAAGACCAAAGAGGTTTAAAAAAGCTGTAAAAATGTTTCTGGTCAAGTCCAGTCTGCATGAAATGTCAACAAATTCACAAAGAGCAAACTGTATTCATTATCACCAAAGTATAAAATTAAGGAGCTAAAACAAAGAATGACTGATCTTAAATTAACAGTTGTATTTTGTCTTGCAGCAGCACAATGAGCGACAGATGGAGAAGTTCAGTTACCTGATTCTGACTCGAGCAGACCAAGCGAAGGTAGAAACACAAAGAGATGTGGAGTGGGCCAGGCTGATCGCACCGGTGCAACCCCGAGCCAGACATGTCCACTGTCGGATGTGCTGCCCAGACGGACAACTACAACATTTGGTGGTGACGGCACGAAAACACGGCAGGTAACGTCTGTCAGGTTGTAGTCTAGGTCATCAGAAGCACCAGTGTTAAGAAATTAATCATAGAACCACAAATGTGATCAGACAAGAAGTGCGTTCTACTAGTTATGGGTTTGTGATTGTTAAAAAAAAACACATTTCTCCTAAAACATGAAGTTTCTTCATACATCCTTCAATTATGACTTGTGTGTTTTATTTCCTTTTGTTCAGAGACGTGTACCGCTGCGCCCGCAACAGCAACTGGGGAGATCAGGTACCAATTAATCAGAAAGCAGAAGAAGACATTCACAGTGATTCAGAAAGATGATTTACATGAGGAAGAGGAACAATTTTCAAGAACTTTAAGTGAACCTATAAATCTGTCTGCTTTCTGGAACTGATAAAACATTAAATACATTTTGTAGGTGTTGTATAGTCACCAAGAATAATAAATAAAATCAGAATTCAGTTGTACCTTCTTCCAGTTTTATTGTGCACTAGTGTTCATAAAACAAAGTTCTGACAACCTGTTGCATTGTGGGAAAAAATGTGATCTTAAAAAGTAAAAGTCATCCACATTAAAATTCAAAGGCTGTCTAGATAAAGAAGAATCCCATTATGACAAAGCACAATTGATTTTCCTTTATTATTGATTCCAACCTGAAGAGATGATCATGGAGTGATTACACAGCGGCATAATCACAGAACGGCAGTGCCTTATTTAGTTCAAAATTGTGAATGAGTCCTATTTACATTTTCTTTTTCCTTTAGCTGACAGTGGATAACAGAATAAAGACAATCAATGGCAGAAAGACCAGCACAAAAAAGAATAAACAACAGGATTTAAGTTTGCTTCAGGCCTTTCTGGACCCTTCTGTCCTCATGTGATCCAAACCATACTTTTAACTCAGCATCTTAAAAGTACAGATTTGAAATATGTGCACCTTTCTGTTCTGTGGCACAACGTGAACTGACACTCATGTGCCAGCTGTAAGGTAGAGCAACACGTCAAGGGTAATTTGAGAAGTGGATGCTAAATGATTCTCTGAAACAAGCTTCGACATTAGCTCACACATCTGTCAGAGGTGACTGAGGTGGAGTTGATACAAAGAGTGGAGAAGTGCATATTCTTCTGCATCACTGCTCACAGCTGATTATGAAAAAGGAGTGAAAACTGCTGAATGAGAAAAACATGTCACATAATCCAGAATAGAAATAGGATCCAGTCATTACTTTATACCTCCATACATGTGCTTTATATCTTTGTCAACCAGAAATCTGCTTGTTTTGTTATAAGAATTCATGACTGTCGAGTGAGGTTGGTAGTTATTAATTAATATCATCTGCCACTTTATGCTCAACTCCTCATCATCACTTTTCTTATAATGATTTTTTTTAATATAACTTCCACACATCATAAAAGTCAGCACAACATGTGTACACTTTCTTCATGTTAACTCCCAACTATTTCTTTCAGAGCTAGGGTCAAGTCTGGGTATTTGTATTGAAATCCAGCCTCCAGGGTCCTCTTTGGTATGACTTTCTGGCCCTGGGTGAGAACCACTGCCCTCTCAGAGCCCATCAGGGTGTTCATGACAAAGCTTGGCACAGGGAACACTGTGGGCCGCCTCATGACTCGTCCCATTTCTTTAGTGAACTCGTAGTTGGTGTTCAGTGCAGGTGCCACTCCATTAAAAACCTGCGGTGACGACGAGGGAGTATCGACAGGAGGCTCCAGAGCGTGAGCGATGATTCCCGCCAGATCTGAGATGTGAATCCAAGGAAACGGCTGTCGCCCAGACCCCAGAGTTCCCCCAAGACCCAACCAGAAAGGCAGCCACATTTGCTTCATAGCTCCACCATCACGGCCTAGCACTGCCCCTAGTCAAGGGAGGGAGGAAAAACAGACACCAGAAAATGTATTGTGTCCATAGAAGATAACCAAAGAACAAAAAACAAGTATCATTATTCTAACTTGGACCAAACTAAATGTACAGAAATTGCCAAAACCCATCCAAACAAGTATTTTCTGTTTTTGTGGATCAATATTTTTTTGTGAGCACAGATAACTGCCTGCTCATGTTGTCATTCAACAAGGACATGTTTCTGTTTTGCTGTTATGTTCAGGGTACAGCTGCAGTTCACAGCAGAGGAGTTTGTGGTAGTCCATCATTGCTGTCAAAACATATTTCATGTTACAAGATTTAGATTTAGACAAATTTGGGTATTTAACCAGCTAGATACGTCTTTCCAACTGTGTGTGTGATTATGTAGTAAGCAAGCATCGATTTGCTTCAGATTTGCATCTTTTGTTAATGATCCTTAAAACTGTCGGTGAGTGGAAAATCAGACATTGGGCAAAATGTTAAGTAAGGTTTGAGTACCGTAGTGATCAATGGATTGTACTTAATTTATATTTATTTAATTTGACAGTCTCAACAAAGTCAGTTTCAACAAAGTTTTATGTTAGACTACTCACTTTAAAAGTTGACAAAAGGATTTTCCAAAGGTTTATTCCTAATATAAAGCACATTTCTATAAGACTGCTTGTGCTCTATTACTCTTTATGGAAGACATGTCAAGTTAAACCCTGACTGAAAATAAAAGCAAAACTATGAAGGACAAAAGTCACAAACTCACCTGAAATGAAATTAAAATGCTGAATAAAGACATAAAGGGATATTAATAGATAAGGACAATGAATCACCCCAAATTTTTCCTTTGCTTTTGAGTCAAACAGCCTGTTGACCATATGACTTGCTGTGCTCTCTATTTGTGGCTTGCTTAACAATATATTCACATCTCACCACCATGATTCTGTGATGAAATCAAGTTAAATATGCACTTACCAGGTCTGATGACAACTTGTTTGGTGGTTTTTGACACATTATCTGGCAGGAGTGCAGAGGCTTCCCATTCTTTCACAAGTTTTGAAAGGAGATCAAACGGGGTCCATTCACTATCCTCTGTATACTCATCTGTTAGACTGGGTTTGTAGCAAGCTGCAGGTCAAAATCCATGAATTATTGTCCATCATTCCATCAGCTGTGTGTTGTTACTGGTAACACATTAAAGTGTAAATCTTGCAGACTTACCTACACCTGAAACCAGGACCCAGGAGTGTGGAGGTTTGGGTGAAGCAGCAATGGCCTGGGCCAGTGCTTTTGTAGTGTCAATGCGACTAGAGAACAAGTCCTTTTTATAACTTTCATTCCACCTGAAATGACAAAAAAGTTCATTGATCCACTGAATCAGCTCATTGTGTTCAGGAGCAATATCTTTGGTAAAGTACCTGACTTTATCTTTACACTTATGGCTGTCTTTATTTGTTGCTCACCATCGCAGTGGATTCATGAGATTCTCCCCAGCCAAGTTGACAGCACTGTCACATGATGGGAGGCCATTAGCCTCCAAGTCCCCCTGGAGAAGTCCAATAACACTAAATTATAAGTCTGAAAAAATAAATGACCCTGTTGTATGCTTCTTTAATGCAATTCTGAATAAACGTCATATCATACCCATGTGATCTTCCCTGGACCAGGCTGACGAGAAATTACTGTAACCTCATGACCTTTGCTCCTAAGCAGACGAGTCAGCTCCCGGCCCACAAAGCCAGATCCACCTCCTGCAAGGAAGACAATGAAATGGATTTTACAAACTGGAAGCTGATGGTTTTATGTTAAGTGTAATCAACAAGAGGAATGAGTTCAAAGTAAAATTTGATGTTGTGTAATCAACGAGAGGAATGAGTTAAAAATAAAATATGCTCTCAGATTTGATTAATACATAATGTGGATGTGTTACATTACGGTGCATGTACAAAGCATTTGGCGTAATCAGTTATTGACAATCAGGATGTCACAGTAGTACATAATCGAGGACTGCGCATGCGCACAACACATGCTTACAAAACCAACTAGCCATTGCTTTAGCAAACTTAGCTTTGAATGACCGTACTACGAAAATATTAAAATCTTCCAAGCTGTATCAGACATATTTCAAATGTTTTTCCTCCGGTAATTACCTGTAGTGCACTTGTTCAGATAACGTATTTATGGGTGCAAAGTTATCTGGATAAAATCTACAGTTGGACGCGTTAACGTTATGTCACATTGACCTTTTGTAGAGACTTTAAATTAGCTTAAAGTAACCTGGTGTTATAGCAGCTGAAGGAGAAGAAGCACATACCTACTACAACTCTCATGACCACCGCTTCCCGTCCAATGATGAAACTAGTGAAATAAATACAATGGCAGGTTGCGCTGTGTGTATCTCGTTCAGCGTTTGTTTCAGTGTTTTCAGCCTTTATGAACCAATAGGACTTCCGTACTGTTGTGGCTACGTCATTTTGTAGTTTAAAGTGGCAGACCGGTAAGACTGTCGTGAAAATACAGGTAGTGTCCCATCACAAGTTTATTTTAATAGTCATTTAGAAATTCCACTTCTTTATGTTTGCTAAAGGTTCTCAAAGACTAAAAACATCAGCGTCTGTGCAGTGCATTACCCTGAATCTGAGACAGAACTGTGGAATCCATGATTTATTGAGTTGCTCTGCTCAAAACACCCAAATTTAGTCTGGGTTCCACTTTGTAATACAGCACTAGTTCCCAGATATAAGGAAGAGCTCTTCAGTTAATCATAACCTCTGAAGACTTCATTTGAGGTTTGAATAAAGAAAAAAAAAAAAAAAAAACCTCAGCCTGCTGCAATATTTAGGTCTCCACTGTTTCTAGAAAGGGAAGCCTGGACATACAGGTAAAAATTAATGCAGCAATTAGTCCTTGTGAACTGTCTTAGTCTGGAGTTCTTGGACCTAGTGGTTTGTTCATGTATTTGAGCAAACAGTATCACCTACTTGTTATTTCAGATGAAATAAAGTATTGAGGCACTTTATAACTAACGTCTTCTTAAAGTAAAACCTTTTCACAAATTGGAAATAAAAAAGTACACATTTCTTTGCATTATGTTTAACCTTTAAATTACGTAATTAAAACTTGAACATGCGCCTGTCCTTATGTTTGACTATAGACATCTATTGACTATTATCCAACTCCATGTTCAAGCCCACAGCATTTTGTGTTGTTCTGTAGACATGAATGAGAGTAGAAAAACAAGACCGTTACCTTGTTAACGGAGTCCATTAATGTCAACTGACTGGCTTTCAATACAAAATAGACTCCAACATCAAGTAGGTACATGACATTCCATAATCAGCCTTTTATTTACAAAAAAAAAAAAAACACACCCTTTAAAAACAGCTGAAAACTCATACTCGTCGCCTTCCTCTTATCCAGGTCCCAGTCACACCACAAAAGCCCAGACAGCCCTCTCCCCAGCCACTTCATACACAGCAAGAGCTGGAGGTCGCTGCTTGATCCTCCTGCCACCGAACTCAGCTGAAAACTGGGAATAATAAAAAAAAAAAAAAACAAAGTGGGTACAGTTAATCTGTTCATCTTTGAGAAAAAAAAAATCTCTTCACCATCCTGTACAAACAGAAAAGACCAGTTTTAAAAATACAGAATGACATGTTATTGCGTTTAAAAAAAAAAAAAGGACTTGAGAACATTTCTAGCCATCAGCTGCTTTTAATTTAGATTATGTGACCAGCTGGTCTGGGATCAGACAAACGCTTCGGTCAGTCTTTGTCACAGCACCTCGCTTTGAGAACAAACTGCTTTGCGGTGGCGCTACAATTCGGCCTTTTGTTCACATCCTCTCCCAAGACACAGCTGTGATGTCATGAATGGAGAAATGAGATTTGACACTCACGTTCATGTTGGAGCTAGAACGTCATCGATTCATCATAGCGGCCAGCCTGTCAGGAGCCAAACCAGAATACTGAGTCAGTTAATGGGTGAAGACAGACCTGATGGTAGATTTGAGCCCTGTCTGCTGATCAGAATACGCTTCATAGGTTTATGTCATGGTCCCCCCCACTATGAACAGAGTTCTGCAGGAAGGGCTTCAGTCGGCCTTTTATTTCATCACTTCTAAGCACACAAACCGGTAAGCATATATGCACCTGGGCTGGGATCTCACCTGATCTGTCAGACGTCACATCCTAGTCTCAGATGCGCTTAGTCTCCCCTGCGAGGGGAGAAAAAAAAAAAAAAAGTTATCAGCACAAGCCTCTTGTTAGAAGTCAGAAATAATGTGTCCACCATCCTGCAGGCAGTACTTGACATTGACACAAGACTTTCTGTTTGTCAATACATAGTCCAACTTTAGACATTAGACACATCTTTAAGAAACAGGTTACAAAAGACTGGTTTCACAACGCATTTTGAGTTACAGAATATAATATCCAGAGGTTAGTGATGTTGTGATAGAACTTGGGAACAGTTTACTCTTGCTTATGCTCATTAGCAACACCTCTGCTGCACCTGCAGTCACACATTACAAGATCTGCTGTGAAAGTGCTCTGCAAGGACAAGTTAAAGATGTCCACTAAGACAGCACAACAGGGAGATGAAAGTTGATCTTTTTTAGCCCCCTCACCAAAATCTAGAAAACTCACTCGCACTTAGGTAGCTTAGCACAGCATTTACTAAATAGCAGCAGCTGCCTTCGTTGTTCTACACTCCATGGTTCTACCATAGACTGCATATGGTCTGTAAAATAGACATGAGGTTTGGATTGCTGGTACCACTCGCAGTGTGGCTTACCCCAGGAACAGCTCCACCAGGCGACCTGCTCGTGCTCGCTACTTGGTCCGATGAGCTAACGGCTAACCAAAATGCTAGCTACAGATCCTGCTATTCACCATCTGATCTACGGTCCACCCTGATAGCACTGACTTCACGTCACTGAAGAACTTAGTAAGAATTTAACCGCAGCAATATTATCATGAGGTGGTGGAGACATGTCGGGGTGAACACTTCTTTCTTATCCACACACACCGGATACATGTGGCGCTAGAGTCCCTCATCCGCGTTTAAACAGCTCACTGACCAATCACAGCTCAGCCTCTTCTTCTTCAGATGTTTTATTTTCAGCTGGTTCAGTAAAACACCGCCACCTGGAGTTTGATAGAACACATTGTTATTGCTCGGAAAAAGAGGCTTTTTAACCTGGAAACTGTAAATAAATTCTTATAAATGCCTTGTATTTATTTATTTATTTATTGCTATGTAATTATTTAAACATAATTAATAAGTAGCTAATTATCTGATAAGAAGCTAATACTAAATATTTTATTGGTGGTTCCAGAGCTTGATCATGGAAAGCTTGTTTAAGTTATGTTAAACATAGATTGGTTATTCCATCCTCACATTATGTCTGGTGGTTCATGCCTGTTTTTACTAAATCAATATATTTAGCCTCGATAAAGTACGATATTCCTCATTTCTGGTCAAAATACACTCTATCATCTGTAAAAGTTAATCATTTATCCATGCAATGTTTGACTTATGCATCATAAATGTTTACCTCTTTTCCCCCAGTACTACAGCTGAATTTTTTATAAATGTTATTGTTTTTTTGTTATGTTTGTTATAGATACGTTATTTTTGACCATATGATTTGATGTTTCATTTCTATTTCATAATCTCTTTACAGTGAATTTGCAACTGATTATTTCCTAAACTCAGCATTTTCTACAGTTCTTTAATTTTCAACAATTTATGTGGAAAGGAAAAAAATACAGGCAAAAAAAAGCCAAAACTATACAATCTGTACTTTAATATATGCAGTCCTAAAGATGGCAGCAACAAAAAAAAGTCATGTAACTGACACCCATGAATAGATTTATTTTCTTTATTTCTTTATTTAAGGATCCCCATTAGTCTCTACTAAAGTAGAGACTATTCCTGGGGTCTTTTCCCAGTATGAAAGTATTACAGTTTATACAATTTTAAATTTCTTTTTAAACATTGATAGTTTAAATAGTCCAATTAGGTTCATACTGTCTACTAGAAATTAGTCAGATAGATGGAAAAAGAGTTGGTTCTTTTACCTTTACATGTTTCAGCTACAGCCTGTAGCCTTCCTCAGAAGGGTCACTTGTTGTTCCTGTGACGTGTTGTTGACAGCTGTTTTATCCTGGTTTGCCAGGCAACAGGGGACAATTATGCCCCCAACTTCCTGGCATCCCACAGAGGACAGCATCCCAGGTGTGGAATAAAGTGTAGGAGCCCTCATCCCTGTTCTTGGTCCTTGGGGCCTGTTTTCTGATTTCTATGGCCTCCCTGATCCATCGGTGGTATTTGTTGGCTTTGGAGCAAATGACCGTGGCTTCTTCCCAGTCCATGTGTTGCCTGGCAAACCAGGATAAAACAGCTGACAATGACATGTCTCAGGAACAAGTGACCCTTCTGAGGAAGGTTACAGGCTGTAGCCGAAACTTGTCAAGGTAAAAGAATCAACTCTTTTTCCATCTGTCTGAAAACAAGAAAAGGAAATCTGGATTGATAGTTTAAAACAAATATCAAGATGTCAAAAAGAAAAATCCTCCAAACAGATATACATAATGCAAGGGCTTACAGGCACAAAAAAGAGGGGGGAAAAAAAGATTAAAGATATGGAGAAAAGAAAATACAACAGAGAGTACATTTTGAAGAGTTGTTTATAAATTGTCAGGGTTTTTGAGCTTTTTTGTTACAAACTGTAGTGAGCGAATATATTTTTTGAATTAGATAGATAGATAGATAGATAGATAGATAGATAGATAGATAGATAGATAGATAGATAGATAGATAGATAG
>JAPQRP010000011.1:23431952-23445598 GCA_037367295.1 Apogon hyalosoma | reverse complement strand
GATAGATAGATAGATAGATAGATAGATAGATAGATAGATAGATAGATAGATAGATACTTTATTAATCCTGAGGGAAACTCAAGTATTCAGCAGTTTTGTACACAGCACAAGAAGACAAAACAGACAAACAAAACAGGCAGGCTAGTAAAAAAAAAAAAATAACAATAAAACTTACTCTAAAAAACTTCCTGTACAACGCAGTAAACAAAACACTTCTAATTTAAAAATCTGTCTTGAAGTGAAAACAATGATTAACTATAAATTCAAGACTACGCATGTCATGTTCAAAGTATAAAAGTACATTTTGAGATGTTATAACTATATTTTAATTATATTTAGATACAATGAGTTTCAGTTTTAGACCAAAAGTTAGAAGAAGTGGACTGCTGCAGACCCGGAAGCTGTGTGTTTTGTGACGGAGGACAGCAAACACGTGGTTTGATAAAGAGATAAATAGAGCCGCAGCTTCATTAACATCCTCTTTTCCTTGTTGCGGTGATGAGTGAAAGCTGTGTTTGTGGCGGAGAGACTCCCAAGTAACGCGTGGTGGCTCCTTACACGGTATGTTTCTATATTCAGCATCACTTCTCATGTCTTTTATCGCAGCCGATGCATTTATTTAATAGTTTCCTTGTGCTCTCTGCGGTTATTTGCGGAAATTGTCACTGTTAGCTCGATGCTTCTTAAGTAGCACCGACCGACCTCATGGCCCGCTCTGAACACAGATTTTATTCGACCCCATTCAGCTAAAACGAAAATGATGCGGAAACCCCAGATTTATGGCTTTAACACTTAAAAACACCGTCGCTCATAAACAGGCAGGTGGTTTTGAATGTAGTGAATGTGCGCGTGCCTGCCGCCGTAGGCCTCCGCGTGGAAGTAGCACCTGCTGCAGTAAATGGGAGAAAATCCGCGACTATACGGTGTAAATGTAAAGGCGGATTGAGTTTGTGGTCATTTCTGCGTCCCACAGTCAAACCTCAATGATGAGTTGCATGTGAGTCCGTGTTTCACCTGAAGCCGATGATTATCCTTTCACTGCACTGACTGGTTTGGCTCCACAGACTGGGATGAAGGTGGCGGCATGAGTTACTCTGAGAATAAATGCTCATATTTGTGTTTTTGTTTCAGGATTTAATCGCCTTGGCTGGATGTTGAAGCCCCAGGATAAGGTTAGTATCATCCCTGCATAGACGAGATGTATTGATTTCACATGCCCTGCAGAAATGGACTCAAAATAGAACAGTATTTCATTTGAACTCTTTCTTCTGCTCTTACAGGTAAAGGATCCAGCATCAGCAACTCCAGCAACGGATCACCCCCATGTTTGATAGTTTTTAAAAGTTATTTTTTTTAATGTAATACTCTAATCTGCATTCTGTTAAGGTTTCCTGGAATGTGTGAAACTGTACCAAGATTTTACTAACCCATTTAATAAAGCTGAGCTGTCACACCTATTGTCTTCTTTTTAATATACAGAAGTTGCATTTAATTCATTTGCCCATTAACCACATGCCGGTTGTATCAGGTTAACAATGTTGGGTCAGTAAACTATAAAAAGCAAATTTAATTACTTCTGTAGTACAGGCAAATTTAAAATGTTCACTAATTTTCCCTGTTAAGGTAAATTCTTGGGGAACATCACTAAAAAAAGTTTGAGATTAAATGTCTGGCTTTGTTTAGTTTAGGTTTTCAATAAGGGGTGCAACCTACAAAAATCTTAAAGCTTTTTTCTTTTTTTTTCAGTAAAATGAGTACAGTATACACATCGGTGCATAGGCCTAACAAATAATGTGGCACCATGAATACGTCTGTAATTCAAAGATCTTCAGTTTCTCATGCTCTTTCAGAAACTGACATAGACTGTCCTATGAACACAGTGCAGTTTGGTCTTTTACCATGTATTTTCCATAAACCAGAGTTGTTGGGAGTAGAATAGATGAACATTCAAGCACATGGAGGAAAAATGATTCATTGGCACTTGTATGCTTTCAAAACTACTTGGTACTCTTCTATACCATTACTTAAATGAAGATTCATGTAAACAAATTGGTCTCAAATATTTTAATATCAAAACTTATTGTGCACCAGTTGCCAAGAAATGCATAACTTGATTGAATTTTCTAACATTTTCTAACAACTGTTAAAGCACAGTGACATTGTGACTGGTTTTATTGCAGTTCATGATAATTTATTTGCACTTTCATCCTCTACAGCAAAATGAAGTAAAATACAAATATATAAAAATGCACTTACATTTCTGGATTTACATGTACCTTTCCAGAGCTCATTACATAGTTCCAGTCTATTTTTACACTGAAAGGTAAATGCTTAAACACATTTTATCTTAAAAATAAAACACTTGTCAGCTTTCAGCTGGTGTTTTGTTTTGCCAGATTTTCTTGAAGCTAAAATTCAGGCTCTGCTGCTGCTTTGATAAGTGCTCCACCTGTAGTCAATCTGTGTTCAGTTTCACAGTTCTACTCATTTTTGCACTCAGTTCCTGTGCTGCTCATGTTCCATTCTTCACAGTGGAGACTGTGTTGTTTATACTGTTAGCATCTGAGAGAGCCATGTTTTCTGCATGTCCAATCCGACTCTTATTTGCACCTGAGTCCAATGACGTGCCCTCAAAGAGCCGAGCCATGAAGGCAAGGCCATTCCGTTTGATGTAAGACTTTCCAGCGAAGGTGTAGAGGACAGGGTTGGCACAGCTACTGATGAAGGCCAGAGCTGAGGTCACAGCACGACTGGACTTCCAGATGTGGTCCAACCTGCAGAGAGGCAGAGCATCTTAGACCATCATCTCAGTATCAAGAAACATTTGTTGTATCTGGGTTGTTTTTTTTAAACTGACATAGGTTCATCTCAATAAATCAGAATATCATCAAAAAGTTGATCTATTTCTCTACAGAGTATTGAGTGCTTATACATGTTCATACTTTTTAGTCGTCCAACATTTCTGTGTCGAAAATCCTCTTTTTTTTTTTTTTTTTTTTTTTATTGGTCTAAAATAATATTCAAATTTTCTGAGATACTGAATGCTGGGTTTTCATTAGCTGTAAGTTACAATCATCAAAATGAAAAGAAAAAATACTTGAAATATATCAGTCTGTGTGTGATGAATCTATATAGAAAGATGTGTTTTATTTTTTAAGTGACTTTTTGATGACATTCTAATTTATTGAGATGCACCTGTAAGTTAATTTAAACAAATATGCATGTAAAACAGGTAAATATAGGTAAATTCTCTTGTCAGTGTCCACGACCTCTGATGAGGATATGGAGTTGCCTTCAATGTCAGCTCAATGCTCTTAACGTGCTACGTGCTGATACTAATGTGGTACTGTGTTGTGTGTATTATGATGGGTAAAATGCAGAGACTGAATCTTCCTGTGGGGAATAATAAAGCAAGTTAACCTTTAAGCTTTTTTAACCTTTAAAGAAAACAAAAAGATTTATGTAATGTTCTATTTATATTAGATAATGAATGAATGGATAAACAGGAACAAACATGCACTTCAATTGTCTATCCAAACCAGAGGGAAGAAATATACATGTCCTTTTTCAGGCACTTGCCTCTGTCCGTGATGTGTTTGACTTTGTTTATATGATTTTAAAAATATGTTCGTGAGGTTTATGTTCTTGTCTTTTGCACTTGTTACTCACTTGTGTTTCGTGGGTGAGTTGTCATCATAACACTCTGCTGCCACCTTCAACAGACCGACACACACAAAGTGCTACTTTTAAAACCATGTATCTGGATTTGTATGGAATAAATGATGTGGTAAACACAACTTTACAGACCTGTATCATGTTGATGATATGGTACGGCAACCAGAAAACGCCAAATGTCACCACTATCGCCAGGATAAGTTTCTCACTGCGGACCTTTCTGCGGAACTTGGTCTGCTTGAGACGTCTGAGGATGAGGACGTAGCTGGTTATGATGATTGTATATGGAAGAATGAATCCTGACACCGTCTCAAAGGCATACTGGAACTTCACCTGGACACAGAAAGACAGGACCACAAACATGTCATCACAAAATATTTAATACAACCCAGTTGGTTGATTTCATTTAACACCCAAAGTGCTAATTTATAAGATCAATAATTCACTGAATATATGAACTACATATTCTATAAACCATATAATCCTTATGGCTGTAAATTGTATTGGATTTCATTTTTGATTTTACTATTATTCTTTGCATATTTTGTGTACATATTTTATGACAAGTCACTGTTTGTGATGTTATAGTTTGAAATATGGAGTGAATCAGAAAATTTAGTTCACTGATCATGTAGATGTTCTTAAAAGCTCGGAGTAAATTCAAAGATTGTTATATCAAAATATTGAAAACTGAAGAAAAAAGTGACTTTTTCAGTAAATTCTATCATTAACTGAACATAAATCATCATCAACTCCATGGGTTTTACTAGTGAATCAGTTTTGTAGATGACAGTGTTTCCACGTTCACTATGGAGCCTTTGAATATCCAAATGGTCATCTGATGACCATGAAAAGATGACAAACTGTATTTTACACCAATTATTTACATGTACTGATAGGATTAGTGGATCAACAGGTATTAAACATTTTTACATCAATAGATAGTTTTCATCACTGGTGGATGTTTAGGTCTTTATGGGTTAATAACATCTACTGAGTGTCATTTTTGATGAAATGGAAGTCCTCACATACTGAGATCTATCAGAACAAAATCTATCTGGTCTGGTTTTACACAAAAACTACTTACATGTTGAGGCAAGGTGTGATTAGGAGCACACACCAGTCTTATTCTTTTCCGCTCATCATGGTCTTCTCTCACATCCCGAAACACCAGGGAAGGGAGGGCGAAAAGCATCACCAACACCCACATGCACACAAGCACCCTCCCCACTATCTTCCTGCTGGCCACGACCATCACTTTCCTCGGAAACACCACGGCCACCAGCCTGTGCACGCTCATCAGTGTGATCAAGAAGATGGATGCATACATGTTGGCGTTGCACAGGTAAAACAGCACCTTACACATGGGATCACCAAAGATCCACGTCTGTTTGGCCAGGTAGATCACGAAGACGATGGTAAGAGCCATGAGGAAGCCATCAGCGCAGGCCAAGTTGAGGATGAGGAGGGTGGTGACTGAGCGACGTCGGATGCGGGCTAGGATGCTCCAGACAATGAACAGGTTGCCAGGGACGCCCAGGAGAAAGACCAAGCCAAGAATGAGGGCGCCCAAAGTGGTGGAGAAGTCATTGCTGACGATGCTGTCATCCTCAGGGTTTGTGACGTTGATTACCGTAGACTCAGTGTAGTTATTCATCCTAGAACAAATTTTGATCCTAAGGGAGAGAAATGAGCATTAGAACTGATTAGAAAAGCTGGGTTTGAACCTTCCATGTCCCCAGAAAGTGTATTTTAACCCATGAAGACCCAAACATCCACTGGTGACCTAAATCATCTACTGATCTCAAGCGTCGAATACCTGTTGATCCATTGCCACTAATCCTAACAACACATGTAAATAATTGGTGTCAAATGCAGTTTGTTGTTTTTTCATGGTCATCAGATTTGACCCTTTTGGACGTTCAGATTCTTCGTAGTGAACGTGGAAACACTATCATCTTCTACAACATTGATTCACCAGTAAAACCCAATGAGTTAGGTCAAAGACAAATGATGGAGACACTTGTTTTTACATTCAGTTATTGTTATCTTTGCTGAAAATAGACTTTTTCTACAGTGTTCTCTGTTTTGATGTAATAACCTTTGAATTTACTTCGACTTTTCATGAATATCAATAATAAATGTAAGAAATGAAATATAGGAAAATACATGATTTACAGTACAAAAAAAAAAAGAAGCAAAATCAGAGGATAATTTTATAATAAATGGTGATAAATCACTTCAGAAAGGTTAAATAGAGAGAAAATTTCTTTTGAGAACTACCACAAAAGTACCACGGGGTCTTTATGGGTTAAAATTGAGCTCAAAATAGATCAGAATATTCCTGTAATCCTGACTCCTCCTGGGTTTTTGCCTCATTTCAGTGTCCGTTGTTTTAAATGAAAATGAGCTGCTGTTGTTGTCCACATCCATTTCCTGTCAGTGCCATGGATACCATCATGACAACACCCTGGTAAATCATGGCTGAGTGTCAAGATGGTCCTGGTGGGCCCTGGACTGACTAAAACTGCATCTACAGTGGTGCATTTGATGATCTCTGTCCACAATAATTTGTTCAGTTTCAGAAATGATCCAATTACATCATAACGCGACTGAAATCAGATGAGTGGAGCCGATAACGCCACCAGACATGGGGATAGTCACGAACTGTTCATGTACCTGCTCACCAGCTGTGAATGTAGTCAGTGGTATCATAACACAGAGCAGAGCAGAACTGAACTGTGTGACAGCTGCTGATAAAGACAACAAGGACAGAATGGCCTGTAATTCAGAATCCACATTGATTTAACCGCTGTTTGTCAAGGGTATCATCTTGTTTTCTTCTTGAAATGGTCATATGCGAGGGCTTCAGTGACTCAGAAAAGATTCGTATTGACTGATAAATACCAAATCAGGTTGTAGATGTGGGTCTTTGCATCATCTTCAAGTCTGTTTTTGTCTGTACATGTCACATCTCCAGATTTTCCAAATTAAAGCGTGCTGTACCCGCTCTGTCCACATCCAGCATTTACCACAGCGGATCCCTGAGGGGCCCAGACTTTCCTTGTTCCCTGTTTCATCATCCATCTGAATATTACTGTCTGATCTGTCAAGATAATGACAGAAATTACCCTCAAACAGCTCTGATGGATACAAAAAAGCAGGAAATGGTAGTGTCTGAAGTTTCCGAGTCAGTATTTAACAGTCATAGTTGTGATACCATAAATATAGCCTGCAAAACAACTTTTTTTCAGGCCCAGTTAACTAAAATTTTGTGTTTATTTCTCCACAGAGTGAGGATTTTCATTTTGGACATTATTTTGAGTTTTCTAATGAAAAAAGTGAAAACTAAATGCATTTTATTGTATTAGATCTTTAGTTAAATTATAATTTGTAGGTGTTGGTGATATTGAAACAACAGTTTGAGTTACATTCTGCTTTTTCTAAATTATAGGTACCAACATTTATTCACTTAACTGGTGCATAAGTATAAAAGTAAGACTTTACGTCTTTGTACTGAACAAGTTTAACTTTGTTGCTTAGTCCTGCTTATTGTGAGCTGTTACAAATGCATGTTGATAAGGATCTGTTCTGCTATGATATCACCTCATTTCACAGATTTCTGCAACATGTTTGAAGGACAGAATGGCAGATTACCATATCTGATACTGATAAGTATTTTACGCTTATATGCGAATATTGTGGATGTTTGTCAACACAGATCGGATCTGTGCCCAAATTTAAAGTAGAGACTGATGTAAAAGGAGGCTCGGAAGAGAAATGAAAAAAATGTAAGTTGTCTTGTTTGATACAGGCTCATTTCCCTCTATCCCTCATTTCTTTTAAAGTTCCCAAAAACAGGCAGTAATAATTCATATGCTCCTGAAGGAAATGGTCTCTCACTGTAGATAATGAAAATAAATAGACTCAGTATTAAATATACAAATGTAGGACCTGTGCATCTTTATTGCTTGTGCTAACAGTTCTGCTATGGGAAAAAAAACACTGGGTCACAAGTTAAGCATAAGAAAATGTCACACAAATTGTTTACGAGATACTTGTTTATTTCTCTGACTGTTTGGACCACAGTGGTTGCTAGTCTTCTTGAGGTCCACAGTTTTCAGGAGGGAACACAAAAGAAAACCATGCATATATGAACCCAAACCTAAAATTAGATTATCCTACATACCTACAAATAAATGGTTTGTTATTAGTTGTGATTGACCTTATGTGTGTTTGTGAAACTAGTTGAAGTTTGGTGCTCCATAGCTATTGGAGACAACCATATAATAATACTTCAAATGTTTAGGCCTCTGTGTTTGGTATTTCCATGTTTATATTTATCAAGTAGTCTGTTCACAACATGATTTATGGATGGGTTATATATGGAATAAAGAAATGAAGACCCTGGTGCTAAAAGTACTGAAGTCACAAAAAAAGTCTGTTAAAAATATTTATAGGGTGGAGTTAGCTAAGCAAATACAACGTGTATATGCTCAACTTGAATTGTCCAAAATGTGACTTCTGTACTTTTAGCACCAAATATAAAACATAAATGATCTCATTTGCTTCATCCATATGACTGCATCATTTGACCTGCTCTTCACCCTGGATAATAACCAATACAGTGCTTCTTAAGTATTGAAAAACATCTTCCAATAAGCCTGAAGGCAGTTCCATTTGCCAAGAAGTGATTGCAGCATCTAGTTAATTTATGCCTGAATATCACTTAAGGCTTATATTTGACAGTTTATAGCTCACCCTGTCCTTTTTACCAGTTAAAATATCGGGTGGGGAAAAAGCAACAGGCCTCAAACCCAGTAGAATGATTTTTTTTTTTTTTGTTCTTGCCAAAAAGGGATGGCTGCTTCAACCTCATGACTGGAAGATTGTTTCTGCCTCAAACTGGCTTTGAGGAGTTTCATTTATGAAGGTTTTATCTGATCGATTATAGCCCACCCAGTCCTCTTTACCCATTACAACCAATTACCAAAGCCGGTTCTATCAGACCTTTAGAGCCATTTCAACCGGTGAGAAGGACCAGGTGGATGACAGTTTAACTCTCATCAGTGAAATCAAGTCATTTTGAGGCAGAAATCACCATGACAAGATAGTAGGTGCAGGCAGTTTATGGGGGATGGGAATACTGGGCTGGAATCTGTCAAATGTAAGCCTCATAAATGAAATAAATCACTGATTGGGACATAAAATAGCCTGACGCCTTGTCATTCTTCTACAGAGGAGAACAGTTACCACTGTGACACAGCCTCTGAAGTATTCACGTCAAACCTTGTAGACAGCGCGGTGGCTCAAACTCAGAAACAGCATGCTTAAACATGTCAAATATTATAACTGCAACGTCAGAGAAGAGCAGTGTTTCAAAAGTCTTCTATTTAACGATTCGTGTTTTTCTCATCCTCAGTTGTTTCTCTTTCACATGGAGACTTCTGCATGGAGCACAGAGGTTACACACCGCTGACCCTTTAAGACTATACATTTATCTAATGTATTTCTAATATAATCACTTATTCTTCAGCTAAGAAGTAGCCTACTCTCCCTGACTCACCCTTTCTAATCAGGAGTGATGCAAAAAGATGTTCATTGGCTGTACTGGGCTCAGTGTGTATCCCTGGATAACCACATTTCCCAGTGCAAGAAAATGAGATCAAGAACTTATTTCCTCATTAAATACAAATTTCCATTCTCTGGTCCCACTAAAAACCAACTGTTTATTTTCCCTAATGGCTTTTAATATGGGAGTGAATGAGTAAACACACAAGTGAATCGAAGCCAGGCATGCGAGTTGTAAAAAAAAAAAAAAAAATACATGTTTTGAGGCAAAAGTAATAGTTTCCTAGGGAACACATCATTTTACAAGAAAAAGGTGTTTGTCGTAAATCTCTTGAAATTGCAGAGGACAGTGATTCCTTTCAGTTTAGGTACTTTTTGCGCTTATTTTTTTTTTAGCTTACATGTGACAAAAAATTGGAAAACACTAAGAAAAAGATTTCACGTGCCAATGTAAAGAACAGGAAATACATGATCTGTGGCCATTTTATACCAAGAAAGATTTTCTATGAGATGTATAAAGGAAGGTATTGTTATGAAGCCATAAACATTCTCATAGTAAGTCATAGGTCACCTTCTTCTTACTTGCTTCTTACTTAATCTTAAAGAATATAGAAGCTAAAAAGTGTAGAAAGACTGAGTAGAACAGATGACATGAGCAAAAACGTGAACAACAGTGTTGAGCATATTACAAACAAAAGCCACCAAATAAAAATGCTTTCTGGTAAAAATGACTGACCTGATGTCCTTCTGTGATATTTCTCAGATGCAGCTGTTTTCTCTGTCTGTTTGTCAGTGTTTCTTCATGTCTCTCTCTTAGCTCAGTCCACAGTAAAGTACATGATGTCTTGCCACACAGGCTGAAACACGACTGATTTAGAGGTGTGTCCTGCCCTCACTCTCTTCCTCCCACTATCTCACCTAATCATAGTACTACATATCCCTCTCCATATTTGAGCATCCTGTAAATTGTGCATGTTGGCATCATGCCATCTTTATTAAATAGTGCGTATTTTTCCATCCTGGGGTACTCATTAAGAAATCTGTGTGTCCTGAGGCTCTTTTCACTGATTCACTTATTGCAGAATGTGAAGGAATAGTGATGTTAGGGTGACTCAAGACATTTGCTCAAGTTTCCTATTTCGTTGATGCACGGAGGCACAAGCATAAACATGCTTACAGAGAATAGACTCACACGGAAAAAAAAAAAGCTCATATTCACTGGTTAAAACAGGCCTGACACATTTACAGGAATGGTGGCTCTTAGAAAATGGTGAAGGAACGTGTAGATCTGAAGTCAAAGCCAAAGACGTACAGATCGATCAATACAAGGACTGAAAGACTGAAAAACAACTTCTACCATCAAACAGTTAAATCCATCACACCTCCAGCTCTTATCCCCATAGACT
This sequence comes from Apogon hyalosoma, assembly GCA_037367295.1. Classification (NCBI taxonomy): domain Eukaryota; kingdom Metazoa; phylum Chordata; class Actinopteri; order Kurtiformes; family Apogonidae; genus Apogon; species Apogon hyalosoma. The sequence continues at coordinate 23,434,946 of JAPQRP010000011.1, read as the reverse complement.
GATGTGCCATACATTTATTCTTCACTTGCATTCTATATAATTCTCATTCCTCTGTTCTATGTTGTCTAAAAAGACTGTCATTGCATCACTGTCACACCACAAATGCAATTTAATATTCATATATATTCACTTTTATATTAATTGTATGGTCATTTCAGCTCAATATTACAGTGTCATTCGCTGTTAGTACTACACTGTTATACAGCACCGTTTATATCATATCATTGTAGTCATACTCCACTACTGCTATATAAGTCATATTATTGACACTTTATTTTGCATCTTATATGTATGTGTGGTCTTTTTTAAAAAGTTTTTATCCTTTGCATTGATATTTTCTATTTTGATATTTATTGTGTCTCTGTGTGTCTGTGTGTTTGTGTGTCTGTGTGTCTGCGTGTGTGTATGTGTGTGTGTGTGTGTGTGTGTGTGTGTGTGTGTGTGTTGCACTTATTTTTACACTAAACCAAAGACCTGCTATACTGTATCTCATTGTTTTTTACTGGACAATAACAATACAACTTCAATTCAATTCAATTCAATTCAATTCTATTCTATTCTATTCTATTCTATTTGATTCTATTCTATTCTAGTTTAGTCTGGTCTAGTATATTCTAAAGATGAGGGGATGTGCTAAAATGTATACTCACTCCAGAATGAACACTCAATAACAGACCAGAATCCCCATGTGGCTTGTTGCATTTAATCTGCAAAATGCACATAAATGCAGCACATTCACATGAGTCAACCATCTCTGTGTGCATTGCTCTCTTGACTGGAGCAGCACCTTATTAACCTCTGACCAGACCAAATTTAAACATTACAAATAAATAAAATATACATGAAAAATAAGTAAGACAAAATATAAATGTGCAGCTTATTGTACTCTTATGACCAGATTTAGTACTAGTGTACATCTGCACCACTGTCCTGGTAATGTCCCCATGCCCTGATAGCAATTAGCTTAGCACACAAAACAACATCAGCTAATACAATTTAAACCAGGCCCACAATCTCATTAAACAGTGGAAATAAACAGACAATATTTACTGCTTGTGTCTTAACAATATAGTAGGGGTGACCTGTTTTCACCTTTTAACTCTTTCTGTACATTTCTTGGTACTCCCATACTGATACAAATATTTGCAATGACATTTTTGCCAATAGCTGATAGATGATGCCAATACCGTTGTTGCTTTCTGTTTCTTTCATTTGTCTTATGTTGTTACTATGTTGCTACATCTGAATCTAAGTTTAAACTAGACGAAACTAGCTGCCGGAAGCGACGGATTGGGGTATATCCCCGAACACCCCCAGTCCTTACCCAGACAGCTATGATGTCATGACATGAGGTATCCCCAGGTCATGACCTTTCATTTACACTTGATTTGAAGTCAATCAGACAAATAGTTCTAAAGATATGAACAAAAGAGTGTTTAGTGATTTTAAACTTTTGAGCGGCCCCTTGTGGGCAATCTAGAAATGGTAAATCATCCAAAATCGAATCAGTTCTTCCTCTCCATGATATTGATTGATATGGAAAATTTGGAATTTCTAAACCCAATATTTTTCAAGTTATTGCGTTAACACGAAGGATATCCGGCGGCGGTGGAGCCGGCAGGGCCAAAAACATAATATCCCCAAACGCAGTTTCGGGGATATAATTATATAAAGTAAAATAGTAACTCCTCAAAATGAAACTAATGGAATTAATAATAAATGTAATTGCAAATATAAATCTAATTCTTCTCCACCAAAAAGATAGTATTACATTAACAAAATGCTCATATGACAGACTCTGATGGTGTCTATATGGATTTATTCAAAAGACTTTGCTACCTAATTTGTTGCCCTTGTCTTAGTGCTGTTTTTGTAGACTTTACTTCAGTCAGGACCTTCACTCTGTCTCTCTCTTTGCCAGTTTTACACTACAGACCATTTCCTGTCAAGTGCAATATTTGTGCCCCAAGGCTCTGAAAACCTGAGGTGCCTTTTGAAGAACATTACAATAAAAGCTGTTTTGTTAACCACATGAGGGCAGCAGGCCCGTAAGAATCATTTCAGCAGACTTGCCTCATGTGGTACATTCATCCATAACATTGCAACCATTCATCTGTACAGTTTTACAACCAACGAAAACTTTCCATTTGTACTGAGGATTTTCATGGAGCGATATTCTGGTCAAGACTCATCAAACAAACAGAAGATCTTTTACACATGTACTACAATCGACTAATGCTGATTGATGCCGCAAATATAAAACAAAACTATCAAACAAACATGCAGCATATGTCTAAGATACTGTCGGGTTTAGCTGTTACCTTCTGTCACTGGATCACAACAACATACTTCAAAAACAGCTCACAAAACTGTCAGCTATGTTTTATTTTTTAATCACCACTGACCATGTATGCTGTCATTCATCAGATATACAGTGCACGGATTTAAAACAAAACAAACAAACAAACAAAAAAAAACCAAACTGATTTGATTCATTCAAGCAAAACAAAAGCTACCTAATCTATGTCTTTATATCCAAAACACACAAATGAACACCAAAGATATAAACACCAAAGAAAAGCATGACCCTTTGTAGGTAAAAAGTCCAAATGAATCCACTATTACAGGATTTCTTTACATGTGACTGATTAAAGGTGACATGACTGATGCTTGAGGTCTTCGTGTATTTGAAGACGCTCCACTGTCTTATATGTGTGACATGTATATGAGCGTAACTCTACCTCTAGAAGGTGATGAAACTGTTTCATACACCAGAGCCTTAGACGTACAGCAGTCACAGGTAGCCTGGACATAGTGTTCAGCTGTCGCATATTCCATGTTTTTAGCATGTTTTGCTGTCTGACGCTCATATGTGAGTCTGTAGAGCTCTACTGGTTTGTCTAACAAGTCACATGGGTATTTTATCATATATAGAACATGTGTGCTGCTCTTCTTAAGTGTCTTCTTCATCTAATTCTGTCATCCTAACATTAT
>JAPQRP010000011.1:23409166-23424366 GCA_037367295.1 Apogon hyalosoma | reverse complement strand
ATGGATGGATGGATGGATGGATGGATGGATGGATGGATGGATGGATGGATGGATGGATGGATGGATGCTGATTCATGCAACTTCTACATTCAAGGACATGTTTTTGTTTTTTGTTTTTTTTTTTAATATCATTTATCTCCAGTCTACGATTTCATGCCATTTCCATGAACTCAGAAAACAGCTCTGTATGAATGAGGATTTTGTAGTTTATGCATCTCATCTTTTAATCTTATAAAAGAAACACTTTGTCCTTGTTTGGAGACAAAAACTGTCAGACAAATATAGTAAAAAAGTACAGTTTATTTGTTTGCGATGTAGTGGAGAAGAGGTGTTCAGCTGCACAAAACGGAAAGTGCAAGCTACTAAAGTGTGTATTTAAGTACTTAAACAAATACACTTTGTTACATTCCATTGGTGATCACAAAAACCCCAACAAGATTTATGAGAAAAAAATTCAAGATAGACATATTTATTATAGGGACTCATATGTTGTTGTGTTGCCTCTGCTGGTAGCACGTTTTCATTTTCTCCAGCAGCATCTTGAGATCAGTCCAGGATCCAAGGCCTGCCCACACAACCCCATGAGGATGACAGGGAGAGTGAAACAGGCCCCCAGTTACACACCAGTATAACATACGCCTAATGATTGTGAGAACCGGAGGAGAGCAAAGAAGGAGGACAGAGGGGAGACGGACAGAGGGGAAGGGGGGAGGGGGGGGGTGAATAAGGAGCTGGGTCGAGGCAAAAGAGAGAGAGAGAGAAAGAGAGTGTTTATTTAAGTTTTTCGTCTCCTGCCTCAGACAGAGAGCAGACTACAGAGGATAATGTGAAACAGATCTTTGGAGGGAGGGGGGGAGGGGGCTGGAAGACTCAAGAGAAGGAGGGACAAGGAGTTGGTGGGGAATGAGAGGAAAGGAAAGGAAGGGGGAAAGAGTGGGGGTAAGAAGAGAAAAAAAAAGAAGAGGGAGAGGGGGAGGAGAAGGAAGAGTGACAGCCAAAAAAAAAAAAAAAGGGGGGGGGTGTTCATCACACAGGAAATAGGCCCTCTTATGTTCACTGACAGTTAACATCACAGCCCTGGTGGCCGTGCAGCTGGGTCTACAAAGGCAGGTTTTGGAGGTTTTGCCATGAGTCCAGATCATGCTCAGAATGATAATCTCATGTTTTTAGTTTACATGTGTGCCTTCAGTTTATGATCCCTCCTGAAGACGGCCTGGATGTACTGTTTATTCTACAGAAAATAAATCAGAAAAGAGGTGAGGTGTGCGTTCTCTTCTTTATAGAGTATTATGACAAATGTAAGTCCATTAAGTGAAGTGAATCTTACTTAAAGAGAAACCTCCACTGTAAAAGAAAAGGGGGAGGGAGGATGGAGGTTGGACAGGGGGGATTCATGACAGACAGGCGGAGGGCCCTATGGGGAATGAGTAACGGACCAACTGGAGCTGGGAAACCCACCCAAAGGCAATTAAGGGTAAAGGACGACAAAAATATTTGATAAACTTTTTTTCTCTTGAAAGGGGAGGAAGAAGGGATGGCGATGGAGCTAGAATGAAAGAGCCGACGGTATGTGGGGAATATGTTTGTGAGAGGTCCGTGACACATCCACAGCGAAGATCTGCTTTGGAACTAGACATCAAGGCAGAAAAAAGTTGCAAGTAACCGAGCAGAGCAGAAGAAGCAGGCATCCTCGCGTGGAAAAGTTACACCAAAACTTTAGAGACGAGGAGGGTTTGGGAAATGGCACGGCGCTAGGAGACGTTTGGGGAATATCTCCGGGAAAGTTGACTTTTTAAGGCGCACCAAGGAAGTCCGGGGCACAGATAAGACTGTGATCACTGTCTTCCCTTATCCTGTCCTTGCTGCCGGAGGGCGATGGGGGCCGCGCCGGGCTCGGGCTGGGAGGAGGGCGAGTTCGAGTTCAAGTTGGTGTTTGAGGAGGACCCGCCGCGCCAGAGTCAGGGGCCAACGCCGGTGCGCGCAGCCGAGGCGGAGAGCTCCATTCACGGGGATGAGAGGGAGGTCGCCCTGCTGCACCTGGACTCCACCAGCAGCCTGGGTTAGACGCATTTCTAAGTTGAATAAATGGACATCCGGATAGCAGCGGCCTGATACTGCAAAGGAATCGCAGTGCGTGTGTGTGTGTGTGTGTGTGTGTGTGTGTGTGTGTGTGTTAATTTGCGCTTCGCATGTGCGTGCGTGCCAGAGTCTGTAAGCATGTGAGCACGAGTATATTTTCGTTGTGTGTTTGTTTTGTGTTATGCATCTGCATGCGTGCATCCCTGTGCATGTATGTGCGTGTCCATAGTTGCCCGTATCCCTGTTTGTGTGTTTGTACATGTGTGCGTGCAGCCCCAGACTCAATGTGTTTCTAATCAGCTGTGCGTGTGAGTAGAGTTAACAGCTGCCATCTGGGAAGAAACCTCAACCTCTGTGTACTGAACACGCACCACATACACACCTCCCTCCCTCTTTCACTCAACCTTCATCTCCCCCATTTTTCACTCCACACTTACACACACACACACCTCACATCCAGTCTCTGATTTGTTTCCCGCCTACACTGGCATACAGTTGTATCACCACACCCAATGCATGAAAGTGAACTCTAGGACAAACAAGACAGCAATTCTTCTCACTTTTTCATGCATTCACCTCATCATAAGTTCATGTGAGTTTTGTCTGGGATGCGGCTGTCATCCAGGTGTTCTCCATGCCTCTACGCGCTTCTGTATCTTATAGATGTGCAAAAAGGTACAACTGTCCACTCCAACATCAGAAAAAAGAAAACATTAGAGATAGGTGTTAAAAAAAAAAAACAAAACAAAAACGAAATGTGTTATCTTTTCAATCGTGTTCATCATCTTCTGGATCCACAGACTTGTTTTGCAAGCTCCTGTGGGGTTTCAGACCCCCAGGTGAATGAAACATTCTTTTCTGATAGAAGTTCGACTGAGGATAAAAAATAATGCATTAGCTCAGATCAGTTAGATGAAGTTCACCGGGGCAGAAAGTGACACACATTGTTTGCTTTCTGTCAGGTAATTCTGAGTCACAATATACTCGGCTTGAGTTAAAAGACCTATAAATGACCACAACTATAACATTTCCATTCTGTTTTCCTTCACCGTTTGACATCTCACGACTTTTCTCCCGATTAATTTTGTGACTTGTGTGGGTTTTGCCTAAAAGGTTGGAAACCACTCATCCTAGCATCACTTCTTATTAGGGGTCTGAATCAGAACAGAGTATGAAGTCTTAGAGTGTAATAGATCTGTTAAATTTGACATTAACTTACCTAAAAACAAATTGACAAACGGTAATGTTTTCGTGCCTCATAAACTCTGCTGGTCTGAACACAAACATGTAAATCATTGTTTTATGTGAAATATCCACCAACTGAGCATTGCCTCAGCGCTGCAGCTTTAATCACTTGGAAATATTTTTGTTGCCAGGAAACATTTGAAGAGATTTTTCACCCCAAGTCTTAATTTGTTGGCAGTTGCAGTTGTGTGTCCACGTTTGCCCAAAAATTGCATGTATGGCCTGCTGCCACTGCATTGGAGTGATCTGTTGGAGCCTCGCTCATTACAGACAAACTACTGTTTGGCTCAGGGAGGCTGATCCCAGCGGCCGACCACATCATCATGGGGAAATGATGTGTTGACTGTGGCCTTGAGATGTTTTCATGAGATTTCTTCCTGTAATTTAAAAAGAGAAAATATAGAAAAGCCTAATCTCTCCAAAAAATCATCATCTGTGCCATATATTTGTGATTCTAGTGGTATATGAGTGATGCAAGCTTCATGATGTGGTTTAAATGCACATTTCAGACCATGAACTGCCATGTCTCCAGTTTGACTTGTGGTGTGGGTCATTCCCCATCTCACTCTGTTCCGTACTTTCCTCTAATCACTCTATAGTCTATGATAACAGCAAATATTTCCTCCACAACTATGTAAATAACAACAAAAATATAAAATTTTAAAAGTCAGTTTTTAAGAGTCAGGGGATTTATGAGGGTGGAATTGCAGGAATGCAGTATAATATTCATAAGTATGTTTTTGTTAGTGTATAATCACATGGAAATCTGTAATGTTATGTTTTCGTTATCTTAGCATGAGCTGTTTACATCTACAGAGGGGGAGTTGGTTGCCTTTCACTATGTTGTGCTGCCTTGTTTCCACGGCAGCTCAGACTGGACTTCTTTTTCTTCTTTTTTCTACTTTGTAGTGGGTGGTTTGTGAAGTTAAGGTACATTACCATCACCTCCTATGTGCCCATGCTATGACCGTGGACCAGAGTTAATATCCCGTTAACTTAAAACCCAGAACAGACAAAACAAATATTGGCAAAAGAGGCTTTGGGGATGGGGGTGGTTCAGTAGATTTCAATATGCAGGGTTCATTGTTAAATGTTAGGAATATTACACGCTAAACCTTTTATTCTTGAGTATTACATGTATTGAAAATACACCGATATGGGATTTTTGGGGCCGATGCCAATATTGGGGGCTAAAAAAAGCTGATGTCCAATATATTGGCTGATATCCGATATTGGCCAATAACTGATATATTGGCTGATATATAAAATAAGAATATTGATCTACACTGGATATAATAATCTTATATTAGAAAACTGTGGACATGTGGATTAACAGTTGCACAAATCTTTGTTTATCTCACAAAGATAATTTACACAACTTTAAAACGATGTATAATATTCTTATATCAGGCTAGTATGTTGTAGATGTGGTAGTTTTTATGTTGGGGAGAGCAGACTTATGAAAAAAAAAAAGGGTGGGGGGTTCTGTGATTCTGTGATTGTGTGTAGGTGTGGGGGGGTGACAGTGTGATTGTCAAAGCAGAAGTCAAAGCGAAACTGACACACTTTACTATTCCTCTAACTCTCCGGGCAGCACACACACACACACACACACACACACACACACACACACACACACAGGGTCAGCGAGCGACAGAATCTCTGCAGCAAAAAAGTTAATAAATCAATTACATATTGGCTGATGTTGATTAATTAGTGATACGCTATAATCGGCCGGGCGATTAATCGGCTGGGCTCTAATTGAAAGATGTTTTTGCTGCATAACTGTGAATATAAAACCAAATCCTGCTGTAATTTAATATTGATACCATCGTTTTTGCCTACAAAACATTTGTTTTATTGATTATTTAACATGAACAAAACACCATCATTATTTTTAGACGGAGATGACCAGTGAAACAGAGGTTTTGATATTTGACTTTTCTCTTACCAGTACAGATAACTAAGTCTTTGTGGCTTTCTTGAGGAAAAAACAGTGTTGTATAAAGTACTGGAAAGTCACACTTGAGTAGAAAAACAGGTACACTGCCAAAAAATGACTTTGGTAGAAGTTTAAGTCACCAACTGAAATGCTACTCAAGTCAAAATCTTTTAGTGTTTGCTATTTAAGTATATCAAATAATGTGCAATTAAATGCTCTCAAGTAATTAAAGCAGAAGTACAAGTAAATGTTAATAATAACCAAAGGTGGTCAGAATTTTGAATATTACGCTGCTGCTCACATCAACAGATCAACAGTTTGAGTGTAGACCGTCATTTGCTCTTGTGCATTATGTGATTAGGCCCAGTGACAAATCAGCTTCCTGACTTTGTAGCAGTCACCAGTAATCTCAGCGGTGAAAACACCAAATTTCCTTTCATTTATTTTTTGTAACAAGTACCGATACTGTGCATTTAAAATGTATCACAGTAGAATTATGCAATTGAGTTAGGAAATAAAGCAGAATAAAAGTGAAAGTAAACAGAATAAAAATACTAAGTAAAGTGCAAATTCTCCCAAAACATACTTGAGTACATTAGTGAAGTATTATTACTTTGTTACTATACAACTCTGAGGAAAAAACATATCCAACTCAGACAAGAATTGGACAGTGTAAACAGCTTAAACACATTAAGGGATGTTTTCGTTCAGTAGAAGTTTAGTATAAATGAAATGCTACATGTGTTTGATAAAAGACACGGTGCATTTGTGAGGAAAGTTGCATGAGTTTTCTATATGGCAGCTATTACAGTTTAGTAAATCAAGGAAAATTGATGTGTAATGAATGACATTGGCATGCTGATGATAAAAAATGGATCTTTTCTTCCCGCAAATCGTGTTTACAATATTATGATTGACATCTAATGAGTCTTTCTCATGGCAGATGCAAAAGAAAAGCAGGTTTTTGCAGCTGTCATTGTGTAGTCACTTGAACCTCAAAAGCCGCTACTTATGAAACAAAGAGAAAATGGCTTTTAACATGAGGGAAAAAGGTCAATTTTTAAGGATATCCCAGAAAGAAATTGTTGCCATGTGGAAACAAAGGTAAATAATAGGAAAACAGCTGTAAACACTTGATTTTAGAGAATTTTATCCACTGTTTTGACACTTGCCAACAGTGGCATGCTCTCTGTATATGTAGAGGTCCAATTCATTGTCTAAATTATGTGTGTTTCATTCTGTCTGACAAGTGTTTTTTTTTTTTTTTCAGTTACAGACAATCACCTCACCACGACACATGCAGGCCACTCAGTCAGCATCCCCAGCCCGCCACCCTCAGCCAATCAGCGTGCTGGGATGCATTCCCCGCCTCCACGGAGGGCCCCAGTCAGGGAGTTCAGTGGGACTTATGAGAGTCTGCCCGCCCGGTCTGTACAGGTGAGACTGACAAGGTTTATTAAAGGCTAAACATAATGCACGGCCCTTTCTGTATGTTTGGCCTGTAAACAAAAAGTATGTTTGGGTTTTATTATGGGTCCTTTACTTGACTTTCTTTATATTGTCACAAACATCAACAGGCATAACATTCACCATTAGTTATTTCAGATTTTAGTCAAACTGATGAATGATAACAGCCTCCACTCTCTGTTAGCTCTATGTAGACTAACGTAAGCTATATTTACTCAGAGACAAACCTATTTGAGGGTAAACATGCATTTTGTGAGAAAAAAAGCCTGAAAAAGATTAAAGACAAGTGAGTCACAATCTCTAGATTATTAATTATGAAACATATGTGTTGTCACAGTGTGTAACTGTCGGGAGTTTCTTTCTAGTTTGATTTACTTTATATTCAGTTGTATATGCAGGGGAAAAAAAAGAAGAAAACCTTTTAAATTTTTGGTGCTTTTTCTGTTATGTTTGAGTTTTGGTATGAAACTGGATGATCCACTTTGCTTTTTGTAAGACATTAAAGCCTAAATTTTGCACAACACTGGTTTAAATTTGCTTTACGAGGCTCACATATCAAACCATGAGAGAATTTTTGACTGAAAAATTTGTATTTGGTTGAATCATACATACTTGAAATGTGAGGCCAAGTACACTCTGTTTTCTGTAAGACATCAGTAGCCAAAAAGATTGGAAATCACTGATTGTTGGTTTAACCCTTTAGGCACCTGGATTTATTTATTTATTTAAAAATTATTAAATTTTGATATCAAAAAGTTGTCTGTTTCATTCAGTTATGGTTCTTGTTGCAATATTGTGACTTTGGTGCTTAAAGGTTTATAATCAACAATGTGATGTATATTAAAAGTTTATTACATTATATTTTCTTTCAAATCTTGATGTTAATAGTTACTAAAACTGTCAGACAAATGTAATAGAGTTTAAAGCACAATATTTCCCTTTGAGATGTAGGGAAGTAATAAAGTAGCATAACATGGAGATATAGTACGTCAAAATTCCACCACTGCAAAGCGTGGCTTGTAATGATGATTCTTTGAAATGTAACCAAATTAATCATCTGTCAAAAAAATGGACTTATCCATTAGTAGATGTAGTTGTCTTCTATGTTCTATTTTAAATGTTCTCTCATCTTTTTAAGGTGTCGGAGTCCCGTGTAGTGGAGTGTCCGAGCATTCAGATAACTACCATCTCCCCTGAGGACGACCCTCCTTCTTCTGTCCCCAGCTACTGGGACATGGGTGGCGGCGGCGGTGGGTGGGATCGAGAACGCCTCTACCTCCCTCTGCTCGACCCATTTACCTACAGAGACCGATGCCCCAGCTCCCTCAGCCCAAGTCCTGCTTCCAGCCCCTCATCTCGTGGTTGGCTTAGCCCTGCCTCCAGCTGTGACTCCCTGTTGGTGGAGGAGGAGGAGCCAAACGAGGCTGCAATCAATTTTGGCCACTCGTCATCATCAAGGCCGACTTCGCCCGGAGGTAAAAAGCGCAGAAACTCCCCTCTGGCCTCCCCTTGCTCCTCACGGAGGGGCAGTTATTCAGAGGATTTGCATGGATGTAACCATGAAGGTGGAGACTCCGCCTCTCAGACACAAGCTCCGCCCAGCAGCTGTGAGCTTAGCATCCCACAGAAAACCAGGAAGACATCACTGGAGCAGGTAAACCATTTCTGTTTGGAAAAAAAATAGAATAACAGAACAGGTATAACAATCTGAATGTTGTGTCTTTTTTCAAAATAAATGTGTGAATTTGTCCAAACTAAGACTATTCTGCAGTGACCAAGGCCTCTTTTTGATTTCCAGCTGTCACCCAGGGAGGTGGATCAGGAGCAGGCTCCAGGCCACAGCTCCCCCTGTCCACTGACAGAGACCCAGCAGACCAGGAGAGAGCCCCCATCCCTGGGCATGGACTACCTCTCTGTGCCTCCTGCCCTGGCCTGGGGCAGGACCCGGGCCAGTGCTCACAGCCCCCTGTTCAGGCAAGGACAAGCACTCATCACCACAAAGAAAAATAGTGACCATTAAGGACTCTGGAAACTGGCTTAAATACATATTGTGACCTTCCTAAAATAATTGCCTAAATCATTTATTGACAAAATGACTTTTTTTGCCTAAATCTTCAAATATTCAATATCTGGTTAAGTTTTTTGTGTTTCCTGAAAAATCAGGAAAAAAAAGACTTTTAGGAAGGTGACAATATGTGAATATGTACAAGCATCTTTTTTTTTTTTTGATTAAAGAAGAAAACACCTTTCAAGTAGTTTACAATAAAACCCCGAAAGATCCAAAGCTTATCATAACAAGGAGCATAACTTCAGTCACATGCATCCACTATCATTGCATTACAGCCTGAAATCTTGAATTATGGTCAAAAATGTATTTTCTGAGGTCACTGTTAACTTGACGTTTGACCTTTGGCCACTAAATTCTAATCACTACATCTCTGAATCCAAGCAAATGTATGTGTCATAAGAATGAACAGAAATAAGGTCACAGTATTGAATGTAATTCCTTTATTTTCATTGTACAGTGAAGCACAATAACATTTGGATGCAACATAATAACAAGGTTAAATGTGAAAACACACAAATTACAAAAAGTAAAAAAAAAGTCAGATACAAACCATACTTGATGACATTATATACAGATTCAGGGTCTTCAGGAAAAATCTGAAACAGTGCGAAGTATATATGCAGATACAAATGGTAGCAGACATGCAAGTAGCTTAGTTTGTGATTTCAACATTACAGTGGGTCAAAGACTTTTTAACCCATAGAGACCCAAACAGCCACCGGTGGCACAAACCATCTACAGATATAAACTGTTTAATACCTGTTGATCCATTAATCCTATTAATGCATATAAATAATTGGTGTAAAATGCAGTTCACCATCTTTTGATGGACATCAGATAAGACCCATTTGGATGTTCAGAGGCTCCGTAGTTACCGCGGAAACACCGTCATCTTCTACAACATTGATTCACCAGTAAAACCCATGGAGTTGGATCAATGACAGTGGATGGACACATTTGTTTTTACATCCAGTTAGCAATATCTTTGCTGAAAAAAATCACTTTTTCTTGGTTTCCCTCTGTTTTGATATAATTACCCCACCCCCCCAAAGGGGAGGCAAGGGGTATTGTTTTAGGTTTGGTTTGTTTCTTTGTTTGTTTGTTTGTTAACACTTTAGCTGCAAAACTTTTGGTTGAATTCATACCAAACTGGGCTTATAGATTGCCAGTGACAACAGTACAAAATGTAAATTCTTGTAATTTTTCAGCTGGTCTTAAAATTTTGATCAGGTGTGTATGTAGAGGCAATTCATATGCTGACATCAGCACAGGTATAGACATGATGGCTGGATTGATGCCAAAATAAGCTACAATATGTATGAGGGGCAGGGTTTGTTGTGCCCGGCACCACTTGTTAACTTTGAATTTACTCTGAGTTTTCATGAACATTCACATGATCTGTGAATTAAATATAGGAAAATACATGATTTACACCAAAAAAATGCTAAATGCAGAGGATAAGATGATTAAAGAAATGGTGATAAATCAGTTAAGAAAGGTAGAAAAAAAAAATAACTTGGGAACTTCCACAAAAGTAGCTCTGGGTCTTTATGGGTTAAGACATGAATTGCCCTGGGGATCTTGACCTGTACCCTTGACCCTTGAACCACTAAAATTCGTCCTTGAGTCTAAGTGAACATTTGTGCCACATTTAAAGACATTCTCTCAAACCATTTCTGTGCTATTACATATTACCTTTATTTGGGGCAGACGGATATGGAGATAGCCACATGTAAAAGTAAATACTTATTTATCTTATTTATTTATTGGTTTATTTAACAGGGACATTGTACATTAATTCACGATGCTGTAAACGCACCAGTTAGCCTAATGACTATTTTTCATCTGCAGTCCCTGGACAGATGTTAAATTGTCACCCTAAAAGGTAGCACAGGGTTATAAACAGGCAGTTTTTAAGACATAAATTTGAAAATACCTAAACATGGACGAGCACAATACAAGTTTTGCAATATAACATTTACAATTATAATTGTCACTTAGACATATTAAAAAACACAACAGACAGGACTAAAATATTTCTAAAGTTAGCAGCTCCAATTATTAATGTACCAGTTTTTTTAGATGCATTTTGAACTGCATTTTGTAAAATGTCTGTTCTCTTATTGCCAGTGGAACAGTTCCACTCGTGCAGCTGTAACTGCAAATGAAGCCTGGAAGTAAAAGTTATTTAATTCATGTTCATTACAGAAGGTGATGCACATTCTTTGAAGTGGCTGTCTCACGTTCTTGTCATCACTACTGGTCTGGAGCTGAAGGTCTTATTGAAACTAAACTGGCCAATGATTGGAACACAATTCATTTCAGTTAAATTGCCAAAGTTGATAAATTTATGGTCAGTAATGAAGAACAAAAATTTGTGCTGTTAACAGTTGCAAATGATCTTAAAAATCCTCCCTGTGGAGTAAAGAAGTAGAGTCCAACATGCTTTTCAAGTATTTACTAATAAACCACAGTTGAATGTGACGGATCATTTTGCCTGACCAAACAGCCTTCGTGTTTCCTGGAAATCAGCACACCCTTTTCACAGTCATTATTGCGGAATATTTTACAATGGCCACACACATCCATTTTTATTGAACCCTCCTCCATCCAGTAGAGTTTAGTTTTTGTTGCTGTAAATGAATCAGTCCATAGCAACAACAATATCCACTGCATAACCTCCAAGGAGTCAATACCAGGCTGTTCAGCAATGACGCACAAGTAAATGTTCTCAGTTACGGATTCACTTAACAATGTTAACACTGTTATGGCTCTGCTCTTACACACACAGTGCATAGGATGTCCATGCACATGAATGTCACACAAAACCTTATGCAGTAATATAGGTCCCAGGTTCAGGTTTTGGTCACTTTTATTTGTATGTGTAAGTACAGTTACCTGTTAAAACAAGACAACTGTCCTGATGTGTATTATACAAACATCATTAATAAGGCTAATCCTCTAATAAAATCAGTCATTATTATTATTATTATTATTATTATTGTTATTATTAATTGATCAATGACAATAACAAACACTAGAATAGACAGAAGTACCTGCTATCTGTACAGCATTGCTACAGCGTGTGTTGTGCTGGTTAAATAGTGTTGTTTTTATATTGTTTTGTGCTACACTATGGCACAAAATAGGGAAAATCCTCTATGTGGCAAAATCTTTGAACAATATTTATAGTGTTACTACTACTACTACTACAATGAATAATAATCATCATCATCATCATAAACAATATAGTTTATAGATCAAGGATCAAGAGAACCTGATAAGTGTAACAAAGCACAGAAATGTTGTGTCAGAACATGGTTCAGCAAAAAGGCAACACACTGCACACAAGCAATTGCAGATTTCCCTTTTCTCTGAGTTTTTCACGTTGACTGTTACATCTTCATGACTTAAAATGACAGCTGCCTCAAGCAAAAATATTCTAATAATTAGAAGAGTCCTTGCTTGTTAATTGCAAAAACGTATCAAATTTTCACAGCATATGAAACTACAAATGTAACCAAGTTTTAACCATAAAATTTGAGGTTTTGCACCTTGTTCACTCAAATCTCATATTTGGCCTGAGAATAATTCAACTGAGTTTGACACAATCTTGGTTTACTCTGATTTATGGATTGTGTTTCTGCTAAGTCTAGAACAGGGTTGTCAAACATGCGGCCTGCGGGCCAAAACTGGCCTGTCTAAGGTTCCAATTCAGCCCGCAGGATGAATTTGTGAAATGCCAAAACTGAAGATGTTAACAGTCAAGTCAAAACTCTAAATGCCAGACTCCAGAAATCTTTTTTTTCCCTTTTATTAAATGTTTTGTGTATTTGTAGATCTACTGTGATCAGTAAGTTGTAATGTACATGTGTAAATGAGAAATTGAGGCATGATACTGTTAAAAATGCACTTGTGTTTCTTAAGAAATTTCAGGTTTTTCAGGTAATTCACATTTTTTGTGAAAGAATAGTTTGTAAATGTGAACATTTTCATTATGTAATTTCACTTTTTTTTCTCTCTAAAACATAGAGAAAAGTTCAGAGTTGACACTATTTAGGTTATGATGTTATTTTACTGGTCCAGCCTGTTTGAGATCAAATTGGGCTGAATGTGGCCCCTGAACTAAAATGAGTTTGACTCCCCTGGTCTATAAGATACAAAACACATGTGTAAAGTTCATGAAATCCAAAATGAAATGTCATCATATATAGACATAGGGTCTTAGCTGTAAACCACAAAGGACATTGTTAGCTTTCTCATCTTCCCCTGTCATGTATCCATATGCTCAGTGTTGTGACTGCAGAGTAAAATCTACACACTGATCCACTGCACTTTCAGGTCTAATGCCCTGCCGCCGCTCGACTGGCCACTGCCGTCCCAGTTTGACCAGTATGAGCTGCGTATAGAGGTGCAGCCCCGCCCACACCACAGGGCCCACTACGAGACGGAGGGCAGCAGGGGAGCGGTGAAGGCGGCACCAACAGGACATCCTGTTGTCAAGGTGACACGTCGGCCTGCAGAATTAAACAGACACTGAAACAAACTTCTGTATGCACAGATTTGCTGTTTTTAGGGCGACAGTAATTAACAGCTTTGGTTTTACAATATGTGTCACTACAAATGAAACTGAGGTTTAAATTCAGTGTAAAACTTGTGTGTCCATAATACTGGAACAAAAATCTCAGAACACATACTGCGTCTCACCACTGTTGGCCCCTTCTCACTTTGATTTTTTTTCCCTCACGCTGTGTCTCTGTGCAGCTGTGTGGATACACAGAGAGGAAGCCGCTCTCCCTTCAGGTTTTCGTTGGAACAGCTGATGACCGATCCATCAGGCCGCATCCTTTTTATCAGATACATCGGTACGTCGCTGTCTGTTTACATTATTTCTGTAGCATCTGTATATTTATAGTCCAAAACATATTCATGGGATTCTTCATATTGTTGTAGCTTTAAGTGTTGTTAACCCACAACCAGCTGCTTCCTGTGGTGAAGGATGGATAGACAGACTGACTGGCTGGCTGGGAAATTGCAGAATGATCTGAACATTTGTGAATGGCTGTGTAGGCTTTGGACAAATCAAGAGTGTACTGATGGGTTTGGATTTCCCATAAAGACTGTTTCTCTTCCTGCAGGGTGACAGGGAAGATGGTGGGCACTGCCAGTCATGAGAGCGTTCAGGCCGGGACCAAACTACTTGACATACCCCTGACCCCTGAGAACAACATGACTGCACTGTGAGTCGTTTCATCCATCTTGACCAGGGGAAGAAGGTTCAGATTTTTTGAGTGAAAATATCAATACGGAATTGTAAAATGTAAAAGTCCTGCATGAGAAATCCCTCTCAATTAAGAGCATAAAAGTCTTCACATCAAAAAGTTGAAGGCCAGGAGCTGTTTTGGTCCCTCTGACTGACATGTTATTATATACGGCATCGTTACATTATTAATGTTGAAGCATCAGTGTTGTAGCTACTTGAGGTGGAGGTAGTTTGAACAACAGAAACACAAAATAATTGAGATCTGTTCACATGCACAAATCTGTTATCAGTTTTTGGACCTTTTTCCTTCCATTTTTGGTGAAAACTGAGCAAAAAATAAATACATAGTACTGTCAGAAACCAAATATGAAAGTAACACATGAAAGAAATTCAATTGCTATAGTTGCGAAAATGTTATTTAATGTTTAGAATTATCATTAATCAATCAATCAATCAATCAATCAAATTTTATTTATATAGCATCACATCATAACAAAAGCTATCTCATGACACTTTACATTTAGAGCTGGTCTAAACCAGATTCTTAAGCTAATTCATCAACATTAACAGAATCCTCCAGGAGCAAACACTTAGTGACAGTGGGAGGAAAAACTGCCTTTAACAGGCAGAAACCTGGAGCAGACCCCGACTCTGGAGGATGGTTGTCTGTCTTGACCAGTTGGGGTTAAAGAGAGAAGGGTTAAAGGAAGAGAAAGAGAGAGAAAAAGAGATTGGGGAGGGGGGAAATAGGGGAGAGTGTTTTCCTTGGTTTATAATCACATGAAACTAAGAAGTATTGTGTTTTGTTATCTTAGAGTGAGGGGTCACCTTTCACTGAGTCTTCTGTGTTTCTACAGTAGTGTAGAACAGTTGTTTTCACCTTTTTTCTGTTTTGTTGTCTTGCATTTACTGTCACCTACTATGTTTGAATATGGATCAAAGTTATTTTCCCATTAGCTAAAATGTTCCACAGCAGATAAAGTGAAGACCAGCCCAAACAAGGGTCTTTTCCCACTGTAGGAGAGGGAAAGGTGGAGGTTCTAATCTGCATAATGACCACTAGATTCCACTAAAGATTAAGCACCAGTACAAATACAGAGTTCTTAACACCAGTACAGTATTACATAGATTATATA
>JAPQRP010000011.1:23387431-23409066 GCA_037367295.1 Apogon hyalosoma | reverse complement strand
CTAGATTCCACTAAAGATTAAGCACCAGTACAAATACAGAGTTCTTAACACCAGTACAGTATTACATAGATTATATATTATATAGAAAAGCTTTTCTGTGTAGTCGTAATTACAGAACTGTGTGTGTCTTAGCATCGACTGTGCTGGGATCCTGAAGCTGAGGAACTCGGACATCGAGCTGAGGAAAGGAGAAACAGATGTGGGAAGGAAGAACACTCGTGTCCGTTTGGTGTTTCGTACTCACCTGCATCTAGCGCCACCTGTGGCCCCCCCAGGCCGGGTCCTGGCTCTGCAGGTCGCCTCTCTGCCCATTGAATGCTGTAAGTGGTGGATTTATGAACTCTACATTACAAAGGGAACACATTCGTTTGATTTTTTTTATTTAGATAGGATTGGCGGATACATTTATGGTACATAAAGGGATTTTAGAGTCATTTACAAACTGGGGGGGTTTACCAAACATGTTCCAGATTTGTCATGAATGCGGTCTCCTTTCTCCTGACCCCAGCCCAGCGTTCAGCCCAGGAGCTGCCAGTCATCGAGTCGGTCAGTCTAACCTCCTGCTCTGTGGAGGGCGGGGAGGAGCTACTCCTGAGCGGCACCAACTTCTTACCTATTTCCAGAGTCCTTTTCATGGAGAGAGGAACAGGTTAATATTCAGGGAGTCAATTATTTATTTATTTATGTATTTATTTAATTTCGAATGTAAAAAAACAAAACCAAAAACAATAAGGAAATTAAAAAAAAATAAATAAAATTAAAAACATTCAAAAAGAGCGGTATGAAGTGCAACTTATATACTCCCGCCCCTTTACTCCATCTTTTTCTGCTGATCACAAAGTCCCATGTCAGTTCCTCAAAGTAACTTAACAAATCTTACACATTTCAAAAGAAATTCTAAACAATCCTGCACAAAACGAAACAAACAAAATTATTATACATATCAAAAATAAACTGTCCATTTCATAACTGCATTTCATAACAGTGTTTGACATATCAAAATAAACTCTGTCCATTTCATAGCTGTATTACGCATATAGACTTCGCTTCAAACATAATTAGGCAAAATAAATTCCGGATAATAATAATTGATCTGATAATGTGAAGTGATGTCTGATCTTTTGTCTTTGACCTTTTTTGCATACAGTGTTATGCAAGTTACTTCAAAACTGTAATGCATTAGTTTCTGTTGTTAAAGTAATTCCTTTCCTTATAATGTTACTGTCTCGGAATTGTAATGCGTTACATGATTCCTGTATTACTTTTGAGTTACTTTCACCAAGATATCTACAGAAGTAGAACTTAACATTCTAAAATGACAAAATGTACTTCAGAGCATTTTACATCAAGTAGAGGGTGATACGCTGTAACATAATGACTGTGTTCTATCCAGGTACTAACAATATACTGTAGTTTATAATTGGCAAAGTCAAAGCTCAAGGCAATGAAAGAAAGGATGACAGACAAACTGAGTTTCTGCTGCTTTGGTTTATCACTGTCATCCTCTGTTTTCTTTCTCTTCTCAGTCAGTGGAGTGGTCACATGACACCGTTCCAGATGTTTTTTGTATTTGTTAGTGCTATTTCTTGACATCGATAGTTCTTTTGGTTTTGTGCAAAAACTGCATTTGATTACGTTCTTCTTGTCCTTAACAAACTCGAAATAATGGTCATACGTTCATCTGGTGAATGTACTGTCTTCGGCCATCTTCACCCATTGGTTGAACACCAATAGGAAATAGATTTTTGATTAGTTAAGGTCTTGCGATTTTGCTGGGGGTTTTTTCATTTCAATTGCAATTAAATTATTGGTGAAAATTGTGTTGTAACACAAGCGCTATTGAACATGTACCGAGTAAAATATTAATGAAAATTGATTAGTAATGGCTTACACTACTGTGTTACAACAAAAAAAGTAATCTATTACTGTAATGCATTACTTTTGTAATGCATTACTCCCAACTCTGGTTGTGTAACCTATAGGCAGAAACTGCGAACATTACACAGTTTATTAAAGCTTTTTAATGCAGACAGATTGAGGTAGTGATTTTATCAAATACAACAATGTACATTCAAATTCACTTGGGAAATATTTGGAAATATACATTATTTTGCTTAGTTGTATATCAGCACATTGAATAATGAAATGTGTCATCGGGGAGTTTACTCTCTTTCATTAACTCACTTAAAAAAACAAAACAAAACAGGAAACACAACTGTTGAGTCCAATCCAGACCTTTAGCTTTTTCCTCCCCTGCCTCTTTCTGTCTGTCTGCACCATAACTGTCAAAAATGAATCACAAAATGTCCAAAAATGATAATAACCACAGACTGTAGAACAATTTAAGTAGGCAAGATACAGACTGAATATAAGTAAAAATCTAAATCCTAAATTTGTGCTGAGATTTTTGTTGCTATCACAAAATGAGATTTTAAATCAATTACGCTCTTTGTAACACTACCACAATAACTGAAAAAATATCTGCATGTGACATCAGGCCACAAAATGATTGAAAAACATCCTTTCTGAATAATTTTTAGATGTTTTTCATTTTGTCAAAGTGTTGCTCTGACATGATTTTCTTTAAATGACATGTATGTATAGTTAAAACCTCCATTTTGTGTCTAAGTAGTGGATAATTTGCACCTTGTTGTTTCTTAGATGGTAAACTGCAGTGGGAGGAGGAAGCTCATGTTGATCGTGACAACAGCAGTGAGGTAATTTTATGTACGCTTTTGCATTTGTATGAGACTGAAAACTGTTCTCCTGCTGATCATGCACTAGAAGTGATCGGTAACGTGTCCACAATGTTTGTTTTTATTTCCTTTTAGTGTTTGCTGTGTGTGAGGGTTCCCGCCTACAGTGACCTGTCCGTCAGTCGGCCTGTGTCCGTCAGTCTTTATGTCTCCAACGGGAAAAGAAAACGGAGCAGCACTCATTCCTTCAAATATCTTCCCAGTGAGTGTCTGACCTCTGATATTTTGCATTCATAATTCCCTTTAACTTAACTGGCTTCCATAGATTTCCATTAACTGAATTTTACTGATTAAGGATGATAGTGTTTGTTTGATTGCATGGCTTAAATTAAATAAATGACAAGATTCCTGTTCATTTTTGTTGGTGAGTTTGAGCAGAAAAATAAATATATTTGCTGTTAAAATAGGGAAGGTTCATTATCTTGTCACCGCACACAACTCCTTACTCTTTGTTATTATGCAATTTTTGTATTTCATTTCTCATTGTGGTTATTATTGTGTCTGATCGGAGTCAAATATTTCATCTGTCCTTTTATTTCAGAAACTCCAGATTCTTATTTTTGCTCATCAAATATGTGTTTTTATTTCCCTAAGATATATTCAAGTGAAGGGACTAAAACTGAACAGTTCAAGAGTCACTTCAAACCAGATCCAGTTTCATTCTTACTGAACTCATCACTATCAGTATTTAGAGCTTTATCCTCCACTTGCAAAGGTCACTTCTAATTAGTCAATAAAATACTACAAAACATGTTTTAAACACCATTTAATTGTAGTATCACTGCTTTTGCACATGTATTTTACATTTTTTATTTTAATATTAGTAGCTTCATTGTTGTTATTAAGATATTTTTTTCTTCCTTTATTTTATTTTACTGTTTTTTCAGATCTCTGTTTTAAAAAATTTTAATATTAAATGTTATTTATTATTATATTTGTTATTTTTACATATGACACTGTTAAATTGTGCAAAAAACCTTAACAAACTAAACTCAACCACAATTTATTCAATTTGTTTGAGTTAGATCAATATGTGATATTTTCTTAGACTACATTTCCCAAATGTAGGAAAAGGCTCCAAAATGGGTCAGATATGTTAAAATTATGAATTAATTTTCCTAAAAATTAAGAGAAATGAAGAGGAGGGGTGTGAAATGTCTGAGCATATTTTTTTTGTTGGCATGTGCTAAATAATGAAAACCTTAAAGGAGCAACCCAGAGTTTTCCAGTGCCAAAAAAATTTGGAAAAATAACTCTAAAGAAAAAATAGTTAATCATTAATACAGAGCATTAACACTGATGAAATACAGTATATAACTGCATCATGTACTTACTCATCTATTTTAGCATTTAAATTTTTTATTCTGTGTGTGTTTGCTTCTCTTGATGTTCAGGATCATCTTTAATGTGATTTAATGAGTGAAATGCATCAATTTGTAAAGTGACAGTGTCAGTGAAAAAATATAGTGTTATAACAGTTCTTACTTTGTTACTTTAAGTTTGGGTCCCACGGATATGGTGGATTTGTCTTTCCGGTCTCGAGCTGAAACTATCTGGAAAACTCCTCTATGTTCTAAAAGAACTATCTGAGTTTGAGCCACAGCTGTTAAAAAATATTTAGCAACTCTTTTAAAGACACACCTATTTGCACTGGTTTTTAATACAAGTATGTGACTTTTATTACCCTACCCCCCATTGGGGAGGCAAGGGGTATTGTTTTTGGTTTGGTTTGGTTTGGTTTGTTTGTTTGTTTGTTTGTTAACACTCTAGCAGCAAAACTATAGGTTGGATTCATACCAAATTGGGTTCATAGATTAACAGTGACCCAGAACAGATGTGATTACATTTTGGGAAAAGTAGGTCAAAGTTTAAATTTTTTTTATGAATTTCTTAAATCTTTTTTCTTCTCTCATTAACTTATAATGGGCAAAATTTCAAATGTCTATAAAACATCAATTTTGTTTCAATTTACTTCAAACTTGACACTTATATAGAGGCAATTGATATGCTATGCTGACATCAGCACATGCATAGACATGATGACATCAGCTGGATTGATGCCAAAATAAGCTACAATATGTGTGAGGGGTGGGGTTTGTTGTGCCTGGAACCACTTGTTTGTTTTATTTTCTAGTTGTGTTTTTAGGTACTATTTATCCTGGGATTGTATGTCTGCTTTATCAGTTGTAGTATATCTTATCTTGTATATCTGTATATATTTATTAGTTTTATCATATCTTGTATTTTTACCTATATCTTGTTGCATCATTAACCCCTCCCCTGCTGCTCAGTTCTCAGAGGTTTTCAGTCAGACTCGTAACTGTGTCACTAAGTCTATAGACAATGATACTGAGGCGCTTAGCTCGTGGTTCCATTCCACCTACCAATCCGATTTCGACACCGTGGCTCTGTTGAAAACCAGGCAGTCTAGAACTAGGTCTGAGCCCTGCGTGAATGACACCACTCGTGCTGTCAGACTCAAATGCCGTAGAGCTGAGCGGAAGTGGAAAAGGGACAAACTGTAGGTGCCATTTCAAATTTTAAGGGACTGCTGGCCTCATTATGAGAAATCTGTGAAGGATGCAAAAAGGAAATATTTTTCTGATATTATTCTGTCAAACAGTCATAAGCCTCGGATTTTGTTTAAGACCATTGACTCTGTTCTTAATGCCCCCCAGACTGTCTGTATGGAGTCCTCCCCTGCAGTGTGTGAACAGTTTCCTCATTTCTTCCATGATAAGGTTGTCTCCACTAGGGCTTTAATCTCACCCTCTGCACATGACACTTCAGTGTCTGTGCCCTGCTCTGCTGTCTTTGACAGGTTTGAACCTTTGACTCTGTCCTTATTACAGAAGACTGTTGGTCAGTTGAAACTGTCAGGTTCGCCGAATGATGTGGTCCCTCCTCGACTATTTAAAGAAGTTCTCCCACTATAGGGCCTTCTGTTCTGTGTGTTATTAACAGCAGTGTGTCCTCAGGTGTAGTCCCTGAAAATTTCAAACATGCAGTAGTGTAACCTTTGATTAAAAAACAGGACTAGATACTGCAGTTCTTGCCAATTACAGGCCTATTTCTGAATTACAACTAATGTTTTTTTTTTTTTTGGAAAAGCACAAAATTCTCGAGGTCTTCCGATCTGGTTTTAAACCCCTGCACAGCACTGAATCAGCACTTTTAAGAGTTTTTAAAGACATCTTTTTAGCCACTGACTCTGGTGATTGTGTTGTTCTTGTGCTTTTAGATTTAACTGCTGCTTTTGACACTGTGGACCATGAACTTTTAATTTCTTGTTTAAAACAGTGGGTGGGTATCAGGGGCACAGCACTGGAGTGGTTCAGGTCATACTTGGCTGATCGAACCTTCTGTGTCAGCCTTGGTGACTCAGTGTCCTCCTCTGCTCACCTCTCATGTGGGGTCCCACAGGGCTCAGTCTTAGGCCCTCTTCTTTTCTCTCTCTACCTGCTTCCACTTGGGTCCATACTGAGGAAGCAGGGTATTTCCTTCCACTGCTATGCAGATGACAGTCAGATCTATCTCCCCCTCAAAAAGAAGGATGAATCTGCTGTCAAACCTCTGCTCAGGTGTCGGTGTCTTGATAACTTAAAGGCCTGGATGGCTATAAATTTTTTAAAAGTTTAATGAAAAAAAGACAGAGGTGATGGTTTTTGGGGGCACCATTGGGGCCCCCTTTGTAAATCTGGGTCCCTTGGCCCAGTTCATTAAGCCAGCAGTCACGAACCTTGGAGTTAAAGTGGATGCTGAGCTCAAGTTTGACTGTCAGATCAGTTCAGTCATTAAATCGAGTTTTTTCCAGTTGAGGCAGCTGGCCAAAATTAAATCAATTCTTTCTTGGCAACTCTTTGAAATAGTCATTCATTCCTTTGTGACCACCAGGCTTGATTATTGTAATGCACTTCATGTGGGGGCTAGTAGTTCCTCCGTCACTTGTCTTCAGATGGTGCAAAATGTTGCTGCATGTCTTTTAACCGGAACACGTAAACACAAGCACATTTCCCCCATTTTAGCCTCACTCCACTGGCTGCCCATACATTTTAGGATCCGTTTTAAAATTATTTTATTTACTTTTAAATCCCTAAATGGCCTGGCCTACCTCTCCAAGCTGCTGCAGCTTTATACACCCCCTCCGCTCTCTCAGGTCAGCTGATCAACTGCTCCTGTGTGTGCCAAAAACTAAACATAAGTTCAGGGGTGACCGTGCCTTTGCTGCAGCAGCTCCTAAACTATAGAACCATCTGCCTCTCCATATCAGACAGACGTCCTCTCTGTCTGTTTTTAAATCCCTTCTTAAAACCCATCTTTTCTCCTTGGCTTTTGAAACCATGTGAAATGTTTGAGGGCATTATTTTTTATTTTATTGTTTTTATTTGGTAGTGGTTTATTGTTCTTATTTTTTGTTGTTTTTAATTGTATGGCTTTTTACATTTTTGTTTTTTGTTTTTTATTTATTCTTGTATTTTATTCTTTTACTTGGGTTTTATTTATTCTTCTGCACAGCACTGTTTTCTTTTTTGTACAGTTTCTATGTCTTTTAATCTATTCTGTATTTTATTCTTTTATTTTGGTTTTTATTATTCTTCTGTACAGCACCTTGATCCACTGTGGTTGTTTTAAAGTGCTTTACAAATAAAGTTGGATTGGATATCTTTGTACAGCACTTTGCATTGTTGGAAATGTGCTATAGAAATAAACTAGCCCTTGACCTTAACTTAGCAACATTTGGAGACTGCAACAGGATGATACTGAATATAAATGTAATATTGGTTAATTGTTTTCTCATTTCTGTCCTCAGTTATGTTCAAAGAGGAGGACCCACTCATGTCCCGGCCCTCTGTCCTGCCCCTGGATGGAGGGACTGTGTGTCAAACCAGGATGGACAGGGGTCTCCACGTGCGAGGGGACCCCATGTCTGATGAGCGCGGTCTGGGCTTCCACCTGCCCCCCTACCCATCCACCTACTCCCCTCCCTGCCCATCCATTGGTTACCATGACGATTACTGCTCGAAGCCTGATGCTGCAGTGGAGGAGCCTGGCGGGTCCAGGGCTGCCCTCACTGAGCGTCACCCCAGCTTTGAGAACCTGGAGCTGGGTTTCACTGAGCTCCTTCCTCCCTTGTACCCCCGTGGCCCACAGCCCCCCTCTCCCTCCCCTTCCCCTTGGCTGGACTCTCCTTACTTGTCTTCCTCACCCTCTCCTTCCCACTCCTCCTCTCTGAGCCCGTTCCCCGCCGGGAGTCCCATCTCAAGCTCCCCTCTACCCCCCATACCCACCTCTCCTTACCCCCAGTACTCTGTTTATCCTCAGGAGGTGTGTCCCTCCCCTCCCTCCAACCCCAGTCACTACCAGGACATGTACACAGCACCATATTCCCAATATGAGGGCTGGGACCCCCAGGGAAGGGCACTGGGTCCGGGACATGGGGGAGAGAGGGATGCAAAGATTCAGGAGTGTCCCCTGGAGTTTAGCAACTCTGTCTCCATGCACCACATCACATTTGAAGAAGGTGAGTTTCATAATCTTTGATTCAAATGATCACTTACAATGAATCGGAAAAAGCTGACGCATTGAAATTAACCCATAGAGACCCAAACAGCCACCGGTGGCACAAACCATCTACAGATATAAACTGTTTAATACCTGTTGATCCATTAATCCTATTAATGCATATAAATAATTGGTGTAAAATGCAGTTCACCATCTTTTGATGGACATCAGATAAGACCCATTTGGATGTTCAGAGGCTCTGTAGTGAACATGAAACACCGTCGTCTTCTACAACATTGATTCACCAGTAAAACCCATGGAATTGGATCAATGACAGTGGATGCAGATGCTTATTTTTGAGTTCAGTTATTGACATCTTTCCTTAAAAAGTTACTTCTTTTCAGTTTTCTTTGTTTTTTACCATAATAACCCTCAACTTTAATCTGAGCTTCTATGAACAGCTACGTAATCAGTAAATACATGATTTTCACTGAAAAAAAAAAGCAAAATTCAGAAAATAACATATAATAAATGGTGATGAATCATTTAAGAAAGGTTAAAGCTAGAGGAAAATTCATTTGGGAACTGCCACAAAAGTAACACTGGGTCTTTATGAATTAATATAAAACAGAACAGAGAGGTTTCTTTCACCTGTATTTCATTGCAGATTGCATGAAGGCAAGATATTTAATGTTGTGTGATCATCATCATTACCATACATTATTGTGTGTGTGTGTGTGTGTGTGTGTGTGTGCGTGTGTGTGTATATCCCTTTCTGCAACTCAGGCCTGTAACACATTCCAAAACACCTGGGAAAGGGATGGTTTAGTTCTAGTACTGGAAACCTTGAATGATGATGTAATTTGTAAGAGCTAGTGTCACACAGATGATTGTTGTCATGATTTGGTACAAAAACAGCATCCGCACACTGGAAACATATATTGTGATCTATCACAGGTGCATCTGAACCCAAAGAATTCAATGGTTCTTCTGGAGGTGTTATTAACACAAGATTTTCTCTCTGCACAGTAGTTTTTCTGCATGTCTGTAACTACGGATTGTAGTGCTAACAAAAGTCTGCAAAAGTAGTCCTGGGTTCATGTGGTTCTGTCACGTACAGGATTTCCATCTGCTCAGCTTAGACTTTAGACCTTTAACTTCAGAAATTCCTGCAGATAAAGATGAGCTTTGGTTTTTTTTTTAACCTTTCTGTATTTTTCTCACATTTGAGGTCAAATTAATGATCCACCACCCATCTCTGCTCTAACTACAACTTTACTTGTTACTGCTTTTGGACAAATGATGACTACAACCACTTGCTGCTTCAGATCACAAAATTAATCATTCCAACTTTTTTTTTTTTTATCACATTACGAGTCCTAAATTTCCCCAACACATTGAGAAATTAGATTATGAAAACATTAACTTGTGAGTTTACTTAACTTATGTACAGAACATGTATCTAAATTTGGTAATTGTGAATGAGGAGGCTCTTTGATGATGTGCTATTTTTAGTCTGACATGACCAGACTCATCTCCACACTTCCTTAGTGCTGTTCCACTGCCTGGAAGTAGGTCTGGCTAAATTATGGAATAAAGGGGAATAAACTCTGCTTGGTTAGTTTGTATTTGCTTAAAATAATGAGGCTGGTGTGAGGCAGGAAGGAGCAACAGAGCTTTTGCAAAGTAAGTTGAAAGACAGGCCAATCCACACAGAGGTGTTACATAAAAAAGTATATGTATTTGTCAAAACTTCCCATTTTCAGCTTAGTTAACCCATGAAGGTACTTGTTTCATTTGATATGGGGGAAAATAGTAAAAGATATTAATGAAAAATGGGAAAGCAAAAAGCCTTATGCTCTGTGCCTTGAGCATTACTAGAGTATTTACTCAAGAATCATTTGTCTAAATATTTACTAACTTCTGTGTTCCACCAAATATTTATACTTCAGTGGGAAGTTCCTCACATGCTGTAAATCATTAATAATTTAGTACTATTATCTACCTCTACCTGTAGCCAATATTCAGTGTCTCTATCTCAAAACCTGAATAAACTGCAATGATATGATGGTGTTTGAAGTCGATGGACAAATAAAAGGTTGGACTGATTAACAGGGCTGTGATTTTCTCCTGTTTTTCTTTCACAGTGACAGAGTTGATCGGGGAGGACATCCAGTCTTACCAGTCAGCCTCGCAGATGGAAAACCAGCCAAACTGAAACGAGAGCGGCTCATTGCCCTGCTTGATAGTCACCATCATTTTATATCTAATGCACTTGGTTTTAAGATGCATTGTTCCACTTAGATGTGACACTGACAGGGGTGCATGAGAACACGGACAGGTGTAACGATGATCACAGGTAACTGATGTGGTTTTATAAAGGAAGGCTAATGTTTTTAACGTTTGCAATATAAATTATACATGAAACTGCTTGGGTCATGTCTCGTAATTGCCAAAAACAGAACTGATGTGAATACTCAGGAAAAACATTTGTTTTTTATAATATTATTATGCATATTTATAGTATACACGCATCCTGAACTTTGTGTCATGAAAACCCGAGTTATATGTCCTGAAAGTGTCTTTATTCAAGATTGAACCAGAAGAATCAAGAGTATAAAACTTATGAACATATGATCATAACATAATTTGCTCAGTTACTGGATGTGGCAGAAGCTTTTCAAGTAATACTGAGAGCATTTATGATCCAAAAAAAAAACAGAAGCTGTTGTAGATTTTCTGCAATGTAAGGTAATGAAATACACTCTCAGTAGAAATAAAGTGACCAAAGTAGCTGTTAACAAAGAAGGAAAGCAGGTTTATGAATGACTTTGTCTCTGTAGATGAAGTAGATGACGGTGAAGTGCTGAGACAAAGGATATTTCTGAACTTGTGAAATGATGATGTGACCACACTGTGTCTGTTTCAAGCTGTTTGAAAGTTTCCTATGAGAAATAGTTTTAGATCCTCTTAAAGCAGATCAAGTTTGTCTTCAACAACAGCTCCACCTGGGGGAAGTGACCTGCTGCAACAGACCTAATCCACCAGCTGTCTGGGATATTTCTTGTTTTAATGTAAAACTTAATGCATCTTGCTTTCTATTGTTATTACTTTCACTAAAAGGCTCTTGGCTACAAAGTGACAGGCAGAAGTCTTTGACCTCTGGAAAAAAGCACAGACAGACAACATTAAAAATGCAGTAACATTAGAAAAAGACACTAAAGCCACGTTATATGTTCTCCTGACAGTTTAATGGGTCTATATGGTTCAGCACAACCATAAATGGACATGTTAGGAGCTCCAGACTAAAAGCACCTAATGGTAAGGGAGGGATATAGTTGCAGAACACTGGTGTAGAGCTTTTACAGGTTTTAACATGTGTTTAAGAGCTGGCATTAGAAGACACTACTCCATGACATTGAGCAAACTGATGGATTGTTACACAGTGCGACATCTGTTGGTTAGTTTTTGTAACTGCATTTGTAGTATTTTATGTGTTTTTATTGATCCTTGTCATTACTGAGAACAGACTATAGTGTACATTATAACTGTATCCAGAGGAAAACATATGAAGTGCTTTTATTTTTATTTTCAGGATAGACATAATATTTTATGATCATTTAAACAAGTAGATAAATAAAGATTTCACTTTTACATTAAAAGCACAACTTTTGGTAAACATTAAAAGCAATGTAAATAATTAAACAAGGTAAATTGAATGGATTAGAGCAGTTTTAACCAAGGTAAAGAAACAGTCCCTGGTGGTCTAGTGGTTAGGATTCGGCGCTCTCACCGCCGCGGCCCGGGTTCGATTCCCGGTCAGGGAACACGTTTTAGTCGTGGATGTAGTGTTTTCTGTTCGGACTACTCAGCTGTAGCCAATTCTTAGTCGATTAACACCGTTCCGACCTTCTCAAGACATAAGAATTCATGATGGATCAAATCAGTATGTGTACCATCGCAAATAGTTTGTGTGAGTTGCGGGGGCAGGGGGAGTGTGTATATTCGACTTTGTTGATAGTCTGTTGTTACGTGGATGGCTGTAAACCACCTGTTTAATCTTTGCCTCCTCATGCTCTATCTTGTTATCACTGACGTACTGCAGATGATCCTGATTCACGCTACATGATGTCATTCCATATGTCTGTCCCTCTGCCGGATGAATGTTTACCTGAATCAATGTACATCAATGCCGGAACTTCACTAACCTTTACTTACTTCAAACTAAAATAATTTTCTATAATTCTCATACGTCTGTTAATTAAAATAGTGTCTGTAAACACGTGCTTTCCTGCTGGAAAATAACATTATGACACTGGACATGCTCAGTGTTAATGTGAACACAGAATATAAGAATTTAAGATAATAATAATACCACTACTTAAGAAATTCTGTTATGTAAGTCAAAGCTTAATGAAGTGATTATAATGTTTTCTAGAAAATCCAGGTCTGCTTAATACCTTAATATATGAAAATATATGTTAATCAGTGATAAAACTGCCATATTTCAGACAGCAACAGAACAATGAAACGGCCACATCTCCGAATAATTGATGAAACAAATACCACAATAACACAATTTTGTACCGCTATTAGGTTGTTTTATCAAAGCTACAATAATCACACACATATGCAGTTCTCAGTCTATGTATTAAGATACAACTAGGATATACAGAAAATATGGACATCATTAAAACAAAAATACTAACTTTGTGTTGTCGAGGTTATAGAGGTTTGACTTTTTTAACACTGGTAATACTGTGCACATATTCTCTGTATTTTCTTGTTTTTTGCCAAAAAAAAACAAAAGACTAAAAGACAAATATGTATGCTCCTTTTAACCCTGTGACAATAACAAAGCAAGTAAGATAATAAAGCACCGTATTAGCTGTGTAATAATAATAATAATAATAATAATAATAATAATAATAATAATAATAATAAAGTATTTTCTTACATTCTCTATTATGTTGGTGATGCTTTTATTTTGTACCGGAAGTGTAACGTATTAAATATCTGTCTTGACATGATCGACTGTGTGATTCACTCAGCTCTCTACGGAGGAATGCAGCAGTCATAGCCAGCCGCACGGTAAGTATCCACTACAACTATCATTTCTTTCAGTTAGTTAAATGTGTACCTTTTTGACATCTTATTAGTATAAGTAGTAGTATGTCTTCCTTACTCACTCAAATCCGGTACGTTTACCTTCGCTAATGTTAGTTTAGTGGACGAGCTAAGCTAGCTGTTTTCCGTCGTTAGATGATGTTTCAGCCTTTTCTTTAAAATGGTTTCTCTGTATTTGTAATTGAATAAATGAACAAGGTGTACTTATTGATATGCGAGTCTTTTCTCTTCGATATATGCTTGTTGAGGTAGTTAGAAGAGAAATGTTTAAATTATTTAAGGCAGCGGCAGATTCGCTACTCTGCATCTAAACTAGCTAGAGCGTTAACGTCAACATGCTAACCCCGCGTTGCCACTTAAAAGTCAAAATCCGCCTTCTTTTTCATGTTTTAAAACCTCTCTAATATTAAACCAAAAGGTGTAAGTAGCTAAATACATGGGGTCGTTTCTAACCGGCACCCCAGTCCCTTTAATTGAGTCTGAGATAGCTGGTTCAGTGAGCAGATGATGTAAGTAGGACTGGTATGCGGAGGTCTGACATCAGCCTCAAAGTCTGTAACAAAAAAAAAAGAAAAACTATGCTGTGTTGACTCAGGCCAAATAAGGAGGAAAGAAGCTCTGGTTGTTGAAGGTGAATTTGTCCGACTTTTATTACTGACTAGTCCTGTCAACAATATTTCGTAGGTTTGCCTGTGCCACTGCCAGATTTGACTGGGTCTGTGTTTGTCTGTTTTTCTCACTGCAGTGAAACTCAAGGTTCCCATCATTATTCCAGTCAGCTAAACCATGGCTGGCTTCAGGCAAGAGGATGTTGAGTTGTACTATGAGATGGGAGAGGAGCTGGGCAGGTATGTTCTCCAGATTTCTAGTCCAGTTTTGAAATATATCTAGCCAGTGGTGTAAACATACTGTTTACACACAGAGAAAACCTCCTTATACAACTGGAAATGAACCCAGAACACATGTATGGCATTTCAGCATATCTTTAGTTACATGATGTATATATTTTTATGGTTTTCTATCAATAACATTGTCTACCTGATGCCTTTTAATAAGTTAGTAGTGTGTGCATCCTATTCTCAAACCTGTATTACTTTATGAACATAAATAGTTGCAGTTCTTTGCAAATTCCATTATGCAAATACAAGACATAATGAGATCGCACCTCGTTACTGGAGTGGTATTTGCAATGTAAGGATTGAACTACAGCTTTTCTCATTAAGGCAAAATATGTTTTTGTCAGCAGCAGCATATTAAATAGTCCCTTCTGCCCATATAATGCTTGACAGATCAGCACTGACTCATCATATTTTAGTGGATTAAACCTTACTTACTTTACTCTAAGGTGGCCTATCTCTGCAGTAATGCAGCAAAAAATATGACATCACTGCCTCTCAATGTGCCTTTCCACCTCTGCTGTGGTGTGGTGCATCTAAAGCAGAGGCCAGTGTGTGCGTGGCTAGTACAAGGTATGTTGCTGGGACCTGAATCTGCAACATTGTCCTGTATGGAGCCTCTGCTCCCTTTAGGGTACAAAATCCTTCTCCTTTTCATTACATTTTAAGGCTAATCTTACTGTATACCTTCAGGAAAATAAAGTTACTTAATGCAGTGTTCCCTAAAGTGTGTGTGTTTTCAAGGAAATAAAAGTAGTAGGCTGAAGGCATTCACTCCTCTGCACATGTACACAGTGAAATGTGTTCTGGACGTGTCTGTCATGTTTCAAATCAGTACAAAAACAGCACATATTTGTCAGGACAGCTCTTTGCATCAAGTAGCATTTGCACTGCTAGCAGTATAGTAGAAATCCAAAAAATGTCACAATTTGAAATTGCTCCTTCCTTCTGCAGTTCTTTCCTCTCGGTCTAAATAAACAAGGATCAGTAATTAAACCTTTCACTCAAATACTTTGCCACCTACCTTCCTGAAAACCCCTGTGTTTAGACAAAACCTTTTCAAAACCTTCACAATGTAGTATATTTACAGCATAAAAACAGAGCAAAGAGGAGAAGCAGAACTCGAGCTTTCTCTAAGACCACTGAATTGCATTTTTTAGATTCACATATATATTAAAAGATCCAAGTATAAGAACATTACATTTTGCATTTACATTATGTGAAATGGGACACCCTGGGAAGCTGAAGAGCTTTGAGAGGGGCCTGAACAAGCAAGGTAGTTATGGAATTCTGCCCAATGACACCGAAAAGTATTGTACTGAACCTTTTAACTGAATTGAGAATTTCCTCCATGATGTTACAAGGCATTATTAAATGTTTTGAAGCTTGTTTTAAACATTGTCAGCTTAAGAGTTTTCATATTTTTTCCCCTAATCCTCTGGTATTTACTCTCTGCAGCGGACAGTTTGCCATAGTCCGTAAGTGTAAAGAGAAGAGCACAGGCATTGAATATGCTGCCAA
Source organism: Apogon hyalosoma (assembly GCA_037367295.1). Lineage (NCBI taxonomy): Eukaryota > Metazoa > Chordata > Actinopteri > Kurtiformes > Apogonidae > Apogon > Apogon hyalosoma. Next base: position 23,393,264 of record JAPQRP010000011.1, on the reverse strand, counting down.
GTTCATCAAGAAGCGGCGGTTGTCATCCAGCCGACGGGGAGTGAGTCGCGAGGAGATCGAGCGTGAAGTCAATATCCTGCGGGAGATCCAGCACAGCAACATCATCACATTACACGACATCTTTGAAAACAAAACAGACGTAATCCTGATCTTGGAGCTGGTGTCCGGAGGAGAGCTGTTTGACTTCCTGGCTGAGAAGGAGTCTCTGACCGAGGAAGAGGCCACCCAGTTTCTGAAGCAGATCCTGGATGGCGTTCAGTACCTTCACTCCAAACGCATTGCACACTTTGACCTGAAGGTGAGTTGGAACTCTGGAAACTGGAGCAAACATTGTCATTTACAACATTTAAGTGTGAAGGTGGTGAAAGTTGAAATTGTAAAATGTGTTTTCACATCTGAAGGAAGGAAAGGTCTGTTCACCCTTCTGTTAAAAACATACAATGTATATAAAGATGTGAATGATACAGACAAGATATTTATGTCTCAGTGTTTATGTATGTTTACAAAGACATCTTAGGAGTGATTAATATTACTCACAAAATACATTTTTAAGGGATTTGCTTGCATGAGTACTACTGCTGTGGAATTCAATCAGATTAATTGCTTCCATTCCACTGGAGTACATATATTTTATCTCATAACTGCATAGCTACGGTTATCTTTGTTTTGAGATACTGTTGCCCACCTTGACTCAGTTTTGTCAACTTATTTTCAAAGGATGTTGGTACAGGCAGTTGGATTCGTTGCTAAATGAAGGTTGTCATCATTGTGTAATGACATAAATGTGGTTATTTATATAGCTTACACAGAGACTTTACCCAGACGACTTTCCATTCCCATGACAAATCAAGTTTAAAAGATGTCAGTTGAGATTTGTTAATTTATTATCATACATTAGAGGTAGGTGATGTTGCCAAAATCCCATGTTTGTGTAATCTTATTTGCCAAATTTTGGTCACAGCTCTGAGCGCAAAATGCTGCAGGAAGTTGTTTTCCCTTAAAACATATGAGTAAGAAGTGAAAGATGGAAATGTCAGGATTTTGTTTGAACCGGTCCTCTGGTAGCTTTTTATCTTAGCATTTCTCTATATCTCAGTATCAAAATCTTTCTTCCTTCTCACATTGACGTATTTGTGTTTCTTTTTTTTTTTTTTTTACTCTAACATTGTAGCCTGAGAACATCATGCTGCTGGATAAAAATGTCCCAAACCCCAGGATCAAACTGATTGATTTTGGGATTGCTCATCAGATCAAAGCTGGAAATGAGTTCAAGAACATTTTTGGAACACCAGAGTTTGTCGGTGAGATCTTCTTGCTGCTTTAAAACACTGTTCAAAATCAGTTCCATGTTTAAAATGAACTGTGTGAGTGTGTGCCCATTGTGTTGATGCAGTGAAACTCTTTAAGTTGATAATGCAGTGCTTTCAGATCTCCACATCTGGTTTGTATTAAAGTGTTCATTCCTCTGTGTTTTACAGCCCCAGAAATAGTCAACTACGAGCCTCTGGGGCTGGAGGCAGATATGTGGTAAGATGTCAGCGTGTTATTTATTCCACTGAAGCTGTGTACTGACCTGTGTGACTGTCTCTATTCATATACGGATGTTCTTCTCTCTGCAGGAGCATCGGTGTGATCACATATATCCTGTGAGTAATCAGTCAGATCTGACCTGTTGTTGTTGTTTGAGGAAACATCACTTCACTCATCCTTCAGGCGCTTTTCTAAACCAAGTCCCTCTATTTCTGTCAGGTTGAGTGGAGCTTCACCGTTCCTGGGCGAGACTAAGCAGGAGACCCTGACCAACATCTCAGCTGTCAACTATGACTTCGATGAGGAGTATTTCAGCAACACCAGCGAACTGGCCAAAGACTTCATCCGCCGCCTGCTGGTCAAGGACCCCAAGTATGGAGATTTTTACATTTTAATGCCAAAAGAAAAGGAGAGGTGGCTGTAGTCTGTAATGAAATATGAAATGTTTTGTTTTTCTCAATATTGGACTATTTCTTTTGTAGGAAGAGAATGACAATCGACGACAGCCTCGAGCACCCATGGATTAAGGTAGGGATTTTCACTTTATTTGACATTTTAATCTGATCTACTGTAATATTTCTGATGACACGTTGGTTTAGGGCAGTGGTTCTCAAATCCGGTCCTCGGTCCTAGATGTTTCCCTCTTCCAGCACACCTGGTTCTTTTAATGATCAGCTCATCATCAGGCTCTGCAGAAGCCTGGTAATGATGTAATGGCTTCCAGGTGTGATGGAAGAGGGGAATATCTAAAACATGCAGGACACTGGGCCACGAGGACCCGATTTGAGAACCACTGGTTTAGGGCAACATGACCAAAATCTTATCCTGATATTGGTCACTCCATATTCAGTTAACTATATATATATATATATATATATAATTTTATTTATTTTTTAAGTGTTATTAGTTGCATTTGAAAAGTAGAATTTACTTTTTTTTTTAAATCTTTTTTTGTTTAGAACCTGTATGTTCCAATAAGACTTAATGTATAAAATATCAAAGTACATAAAGAGAACACCTTTTTCAGTTACTGTTAAAATAAGCAGCAGTCCCAAAACTGGAAAAATGCAAAAACCAAATGTATAACACTCTAAAACTGAATTGTAGTCATAAACAAGCAGGGAACCAGACTTGCAATAACAATACCTCAAACAGTGGACTGGGCCTTTATTTACCTCTGCTGGAGGACATACCAGGCCATTATCTATTAGTCTGGCCTTTTAATTTCTCATGTTTAATACATAGAAATGATGGTAATTGGTAAAAAAAAACAAAACAAAAAAAACTCATTTTGATCCACTCCTCACTGCAAGCCCTCTCCCAGTTCAGTGAATAGAATCTGTTCATTACTTTAAAGCTTTTATTGTGTAAATATTGTCTTCTTGTTGCACTTGTAAGTCTCCACAAACAGTTTTGCTGAAAAAGTATGACATACATCTGCAGTGATTAAAACTTAACAGTGATACTTCTGGTGAATGATTTAGGACAGCAAGGAGTTGATAATGATGTGTGTGTGTGTGTATTAAATTAAACTTGTAGAAGTATGTATTGTGCTTAACTGGTGGCGCATTACATGACAGGCACCAGTTTATCCACTTAGTTGCTTAGCAAGTCTATACTTGAGGGTTAGCACTTATACAGACAACTCTGCATTGTTTGTAACAATGACTGTTTGTAAATTCATTTTAAATAATTTTTTTCCCTCACAAAATGCAGTATACAAACTGTAACAAGTCAACAAAACAGTGCTCTTATCTGTGTTGTGTGGAAGTGTCATCCAATTCATAATAAGCATTGCTATAATGATTGTGATTTGTGGCACAACAAAATAAAAAATAGAAGAATTATGAGACTGATGGTTTACATTATGTGATAATACATAATGTATATTATCATTTTACACAGCCCTAGGTGAAATGTTTCATAAAACAGAAAGTGGCTTAAACATCAGTAAAACCTTTGCTTGTCTATTTATTAATATCTGATTATTGTTCTCATGTGTAACTTAATGTTGTTTCTCTCTTCAGGTGATTAAGAGGAGGAACGTGCGCCAAGAGGAGCGAGACCACAAGACCGAGCGCAGACGCCTGAAGACCACTCGTCTGAAGGAGTACACCATCAAGTCCCACTCTAGCATGCCTCCCAACAACACCTATGTCAATTTCGAGCGCTTCTCTCAGGTACTGGAGGAGATCGCAGCTGCCGAGGAAGGACTGAGGGATCTGGAGCGCAACCAGCGATCCTGCAGGGAGGACGTGGCTGCACTCCTGTCCATATATGAAGAGAAGGAGGGCTGGTACAAAGAGGAGAACCAGAGCATCTCCAGCGATCTGAACCACATCCGGCAGGAGCTGCAGCGTGCCCAGGCTCAGCGGAAGAAGAGCCAGGAGGAGGCGCGGTTCACCATGCAGTCCGCCAACATCCTCAAGCGCAAGTTCGGCCGCCTGGAGAACCGCTACGAGGTCCTGGCAGAGCAAGTGGCGTCTGAGGTGCGCTGGGTGGAGGAGCTGGTCAAGTCAATATCCATGGAGAAGGGTGACCTCGGCTCCGGCAGCATGCCCTGAGCCGGCGTCACACCTCCAACAGACATTTTCACGCTCAAGTCTGGTCCTGCCCGCATCCTCTGCCTGCGAGCTGCACGGTGGAGTCTGAGCGGGTCAGTCGTCATCATAAGCTACGCTGCTGCCCATCAGGAAGAACGCTCTACTTTTTTGAAGCCAGTTGAGAGAACCAGCATGAAGCAGAGAGGCAATACATTGAACCATTCCTCTTTGAAAATCCTCATTCCTGTTTTATACGTTAATTTATAATTTTATAGATTTTATGTACTGTAGTTCAGCTGCCAGTTATCGACATGGTTTGCAAACAGTGCTGGTATGTTTTGATTTGAATTTTTTTGGTAGCTGGCAGTAGATATATATTTTTTTCTTAACCTGGTTATCGTTTCATCTCAGTTTATTTTAGTAATCATAGGTAGCCACTTGTGTTGTGGTTTCTTAGTCATGTGATAAAGCGCTCTGCTTCACAATCTACATCTTTTCAGTTTCCAGTTTGTGCAGAGTTCAGAGGTATTTAGTGTGTGTGTCCAGAATGAATGTCGAGAAAAGTGATGCAATAAATCTAAACCTTGAAAGTCATGTATAAACTCATCTTTGCAGTGCCTGTAAACTATTTAACCTTATTGCCTCTGCATCTGCTCATCTGTCATGGAGTTAATGACATTTCTATCACATTGATATATCTCTTAAACAACCTTTGCACAGCAGCCTTGAATACCAAATCGTGTGCATGGAAACTTCATGTTACTGTACAGTCACTCTGGTAGTGTTTCCATTTCATTCTGACCATCGCCATACACTTTAAACATTCCATCATGAACTTTTACATCCAGGCAACACATTCCCCATGTTTAGCATAGAGTATATGTATGTAGTATGCACAGTAGGGACATGTACTCATTTGCACTTAAATGATTATAGCAGTGTCCCAATCTATATTTTAATCTGTCTCTGAGATGTAAAGAAAAGTTGTCTCAGCTCGTTTCAAATAAACAAAGTTCTATGTAACCATGTATGATGTGTGTGTGGATTTTTTTTCTGTTTTTTTCCCTGGCGTAATAACAAAATTATTATATAGGTTAACTAAACATTTATTGTCCTTTTCACTGCAGACCAAACAATAATTTGTATTTTTCCAATGAGGAAAATCTGATTTCTTACATTAAATCTTGTTAAAAGGCCTCTTTCCAAGTCAGATCTAGTATTTACTATAATCAGTGATACTAGGAGTGTAAGTAAATGTATGCTGATTAGGAACAAAACAGGACAATTTATAAATCTGTATGTCTGAGTTTTTCCTCTGCAGAAATGGCATGAATAGATCCATGCAGTCTGTTATTTCACTGGAAAAATCATTTTAAAACAGCTTTTAACCCATAAGGCCCAGACAGCTACTGGTGACAAAATCATCTACTGATCTAAACTATTTAAAACCTGCTGATCCATTAATCTTATCAGTCAATGTAAATAAATAGTGTAAAATACAGTTTGTCATCTTTTCATGGTCGTCAGATATGACCCATCTGGACGTTCAGAGGCTCCTTAGTTACTGTGGGAACACCATCATCTTCTACAGCATTGATTCACCAGTAAAACCCATGGAGCTGGATCAATGACAGTGGATAGAGATACTTGTTTTTATGTTCAGTTATTGGTATCTTTACAAAAAAAGTATCTATCTATCTATCTATCTATCTATCTATCTATCTATCTATCTATCTATCTATCTATCTATCTATCTATCT
>JAPQRP010000011.1:23352473-23374775 GCA_037367295.1 Apogon hyalosoma | reverse complement strand
TCCATCCATCCATCCATCCATCCATCCATCCATCCATCCATCCATCCATCCATCCATCCATCCATCCATCCACATTTTTACATAGACCGTACCGGGAATGGCTCCAGACCCTCCCGGATAACAAAACCCTCTATGAGGTGGGTAAGGACGTGGCTTCTGAGGATCCTGTCTGGGCTCCCTGGCAGGCTGGTCGGGGTGGAGGGCAGCTGGCTGGGGCCTCTTACTGCAGCAGGTAGGATGGGAGGAGGTAGAGATGGAGGTGGTAGAGGGTTGTTATTGCTGCTGCTACTGGTGCTGAGTTGGGAGGACTCTTCTATCATTGGAGACCTGATCACTGAAGGACTGGTTGATGGTATCACTGCTGGGTGATAGGATAAAGAATACAGGGAGTTGAATGTGAAGAGTTGGAAATGTAGATATTGCGCTTTTTTCTGCTTTAACCCATAAAATCCCAGTGGTACTTTTGTCGCAGTTCCCAAGTGAATTTATCTGTTCTTAAGTGATTTATCAACATTTATTGTAATTTTATCCTGTTTATTTTGTGTTCTTTTAGTGAATATCCTGTATTTTCCAATATTTAATTTACTGATCATGTAAATGTTCCAAAACAGCTCAGAGTAAATTTAAGGGTTATTATATCAGAAACAGACAAAACTGAAGAAAAACTAACTTTTTCAGCAAAATATATTATTAACTGAACATAAAACCCAGTGTGTCCATCCACTGTCATTGATCCAACTCCATGGGTTTTACTGGTGAATCAATGTTGTAGAAGATGACGGTGTTTCCACGTTCACTACAGAGCCTCTGAATGTCCAAACGGGTCATATCTGATGACCATGAAAAGATGACAAACTGCTTTTTACAACTGTTATTTATATGTATTGATAGGATTAATGGATCAACAGGTATTAAACATTGTTAGACCAGTAGATGCTTTTGGTCAACGGTGGATGTTTGGGTCTTTATGGGTTAATTTTTGTGTCCTACCTTCGCCATTCTCTTTAGGGGATGTGGTGACAGGTGTTGTAGATCTGTCTTTCTGTGGACTCTGAGAAGTTTCCCCTTTCCTTTCCTCTGAATTCAGTCCATTTACTTTGCATGTCTGTCCAGGCTGAAATCCAAATGACAATTAAAAACAAGATTAAACAAACACCAAAAACAGTGGCTCAATTCTAATAAACCATGACTCACTGAAGGAGTTTCTTTGTGTCTCGTTGGATGTATTTTCAGATCAACGGCCACAGTCTGAGGTGGAGGGAGGTTCTGGTAGGGCATCTGGACCAAGGCCTCTGCTACAGGTAGTTCCCGCTCTGTCAGCAGCACCCGGCCTGACTGCACAGCCAAAGCCTGGACCGAGTGCAGCGACAGCCTCTGGAGGGAGGCTGGGGGGTTCTGGGGTAGTCGAGGGAGTACAAGTGGTGGAGGAGGAGGCGGTGGATGGTTTTGCACTTGCGGGAATGAGGTCCGTCTCTGTGGGGCTGCCACCAGAGGAGGAGGCTGAGGTTGGACGGTGGCAGCTGGGACCGAGGTGTTGGCTGATGATGAGAATATGCTGGTGACAGATGGAGAAGAGGAGGAGGAGCAAGAAGAGGCCCCTGGGGGATCATTTCCTGGTTGGGACTGGGGGCCAGGGGTGGTCAGTCTTCTTACTGATAGAGGAAGAGGGGTGGAGCTGGTTTCCTGGGGTGCTACTCGGAGGGCGATAGGGTGAAGCTGTCTGTGGGGTGGAGCTCCCGCTGTGGTTTGCTGCAGGATGAGCTGGTGTTGTGCAACCCGCTGTCCTTGTGCACCAGACAGCCGCTGTCCAACCAGAGCATGGGGCTGCACTGGAGAGTAGGCTTTAGGAAAACAGAGACCCAACATGACTAATGCATAAAACAAGGATTATGGCATTCATCACTGATGCGCATCACAAACCAATCTAGTCACCACAATAAAACGCTGCTGTTGTAGGATTTCTGTAAACCTCAGAAATATACACTGCCCGGCCAAAAAAAAAAGTTAGCTCAGATCCTCCCATGGCTAAGTACTGCAGTGGTTAACAATGCTTCAGCTGTAACAGGTTATTTAACTCTTCTTTAATGTCTAAAAGATTGGACAATGCCAGGAGTGATCAAGATCATCAGGTTTGTGACAGAATGGTTCACACATGGTGGGCAGCTGTGACTCAGGAGGTAGAGCAGGTCGTCCAGTGACTGAAGGGTTGGCAGTTTGAATCCCGCTCTGTCCTAGTCATGTGCTGTTGTGTCCTTCACCCTCCAGTGATGCGCCTCACACTGGTGTATGAATGCATATGAATGTTTGGTGGTGGTCGGAGGGCCCGTAGGCGCAAACAGGCAGCCACACCTCTATCAGCCTGCCCCAGGGCAGTTGTGGCTACATATGTAGTTTACCACCACCAGAGTGAGAATGTGAGAGTGAATGAATACTGGATCCACTGTACGCACTTTGAGTATGCATTCATAGAAAAGCACTATATAAATATAATCCATTATTATTATTATTATTACATGGATTAGCCTCCATAAAGTCCAGACTCTAATTTGGGATGTGATAAAGACTTGATGCAGCAGTCCGGAAAAAATATTATGAACCTTACTGTAACTCTACAGAAGCATTATGTGGCAAAAACATGTCACAGTGAATGTCTCCTGGAATCAAAACCAATGGTGGCACAGTCAAATATTGCATGTGCCACATTTTTTTTTTTTTTTTAGGCCATGCAGTGTATAATCAATGTAATTTGTCATCTTATCTAATCATTTTGTAGACTCTGTCTTAAACCAAGCCCTGATCCGTTTCCCTAATACTAATCAAATATTCACAGTGCCTAAACCTAACCGGAAAAAAAAAAACCATTGAATAAAAACATAAAATAGAATTATTATAGAAAACTGCTTGAAAAGTGGTTGAAGTGCCATCTTCAGTCATGACTGTGTTTTTGGCTCAGAAATGTGCAGAAATATACAATGAGAACATTTTATTCTGATAACTGCTTCTCCCTTGTATTTCATATTTTCCATTTCAGCATATGCAAAAGTAAAATAGAAAAAGTCAAAGACTAAAAAGATGTTTTTGACAAATTCCGTCCCTAAATCATCTTCAATCATGTAAAGCTGTTCATGGAAAAGATTATTCTCTGATAAATGGTATCACTGAGAACATGATTTTCCCTTTTGACACCAGCGTTCATGCGTTTGACTCCCTGAGGTTACATTACATCCAAGCCTGAACCACATGGGCTTCAAACTTTAAACATTTGTGACTCACCTGGAGCTATAATCTGTGTTCCCGAGGCCAGCCGGGTGACATCTGTCTGTCCTGTCTCTGTTGAGGTTTCCGCCAGCTGGTTGGTCTTCAGGGCACAGATTGATGTCTTGGAAAGAGATGCAGCTGGAGCCAGGGTCTGGGAATGGCCGGATGGCTTTAAGATGACACTGTGGGCTGTACCCAGAGCTCCTGGCAAATGGGCACGGAGAGCCAAATTCTGCATCTGATACATACAAAAATATTGATTAATTTATGGTGTAATGTTACCAAAGACAGAGCTTTAATAAAGATCATTAAGACCATGCAACTGCTCAGTATTAATAGTCCTATGAACAAACCTAAAACAAAATCCCAAGCTTCAGTTTTATTTGTTTAATACATGTTAAATGTGATGTAATATCCTGAGGTACACAGCAATGGAGTCTGATAGTTAGGGTACCTGAGAGGAGGTAGTCAGAGAGGAGCAGGACGTGACAGCAGGGAGGTCTGACTGAACTGCAGCTACTGTGGCTGCAGGAGTTAAAATAAGCTAACAGAGCAAACGCAAACAAATCGAGGAGAGAGAAGTCAGGTTGGTTTGAAATAAAAATGAAATGCTGTTAAAAGAAAAAGAACAAATGTGTCAGGTTTGTCCAATTTTAAGCATAAAAATTGAAATGTGCCAACCATCTGAGTGTGGAGGTACATCTGAGCCTGATTACAGTTGGCTGGTCTATTTCCAAGGAGCATGGCCTGCTGGGATATAGTGGACGCTGCAGCAGTGGAGTTGGACGCTGCCTGTGTCCGGCCGATCAGCTGGGCCGTCACCGGTGATGCTGGTAAAGTGATCTGGATTTAGAGGAGGCAAGATGAAGGAGGTCAAAATTGGTATGCTGAGGTTCATAGCAGATCCAACCGGGCTCAGGTTAGTCTAAAGTTGTCCCACCTGTCCTTTGTCTCACAAATGTTGAGACAATGTCATATATTCAGAGTTTTGAAGGGAATATATGAGTACAATGAGATTAAACTGAGGTTTCCATTTGAATTTATCGCTAAAAGAAAATGTCTATAGAAGCTTCCACCCAGTAGTGTTGATTTAATGATTATTTGCTTACATTTAATGCTAAATTAACTTTCTTTTCCTGTGTCAAAATGTTTTCATTTAGCAATATATTGATATAATTTTGAAGGTTTTAATACATGAACAAAACTAATATCTCTTAAAGGATAATATTTTTACATTATTTTATAATTCTTATTATTGTGAATAGATGTATATATTTTTAGTTGGATAGACATTATATCAAAACATGGGTCTACTCTCAGCAATGGTAATGTGTCCCACACAAATATTCTCTCTGAGCAATATTTGGTTTTGTTGTCATCTGGTCCCCTATAAGGCAAATGAGAGGAAGACCATGAAGAAGACTCACTGAGTTGTGGGAAACAGCTGGAGGCTGAACCAAACTGCCACTGGATGAAGAAGGTGTTTGCCTCTGGCAGACTGACGCCTGAAATACAGTGGAAACACGTCACATTATTTACCACACATTATATTAACATGCACTCACAGCATAAACACACAGCCACACACACACCAGCTGACCTGCTGTATGGTGGCCAGACTTTGCAGATGGGGTGTGTGCTGGTGTTGCTGCAGGGCTGCTGTCTGCAGCATGATGTGCTGCTGCTGAGCTGCGTACATCTGATGCAGATATTGGGCTGCCATGCTCTGAGGCCTGTGGATGGCCTGCTGGATCACCTACAGGGCCACAGGAAAAACACTGAACAGGTAACCTCCAAAATGCTGGGAATAGTCCCTTCCTATAGTTAATAGTATGTGCAGCTTGACTTGTGTTTTACCTACATCTCAAATCCATCAACTGAAAAGTAGCCTCCCAACATGACGTGTGCACTTTATGCATTGACTATTAAACTAATTCAGTAGTTATTCTTTATAGCTATTCATGGCCACATCTACTGTCTTTACGTCTCAGCTGAACAAGGCAGATAGAGGTCCCAGTAGAGAAGACTGCCTTTTTACAGTATTTCACATTTGAACACAATTATCCATTCAGAAACTACACACTACTCACACCAGGAACTACAGTCAGAATGTCTTGCCAAAAAGACACCATTTGTTTAAAAATGCTCCAGTACTTGCAAAACATTAAAAAACACCAAAGCATTTCCATCAAACAACACACATAACACACATCTTTCAATCATAAATACAAAATTTTATCTGCCAAAAACAGCAAGTGAGCATATCACAACATGACTTGTATTCTTTTGTCCAAAGATGATTCTCTAAGATGCCTTTTTGAAAATTTTGTGAAAAATAGATGTTTTGTAATGTTCTCATTTTAGTCTTATGAGAACATCTTTATGATCCCTGTTTCTGACATATGAACTACTGCACCATAACCTATATAAGACATCCTTAAACAGCTCTTGTACTGCATTCTGTCTTCAACAAGGAACCAGTAAAGCTTTTCCCACAATTTCAGCAGCACCAAAAAGGCATTATACAGCTTTTTTTTCTGTCATTCTCTGAATTGTCAATGTCTTGTTTCCACAATTGGCCACTTCAAAGATCAGTGTTTGAACATGGGATCTTTTATAACTGGATAAGGACAGATGGCTGAATAAAGATTTGCACAAAGGAGTTTTACACAGCTGTATTAAAGATCAACAACTAGTAAGTAACAGTAATTTCTCAGTAACAGTAATTTCCTATTAGCTGTGAATGCTGCAGATGTTTTCTTTTTGTTTAATGGTGGGTCTTTCTGTGAGATTTATGTAATTATTTTGAAAATGGGCCTGAAAACTATATAAAACCATAAAGACCATCTTCTGCTCTGCTAAGATGGTGTCAATGAAGAGCAAATGAATCGCAATTTCAGTAAGTGCACCTTAGCAATTGAGCAAGATTGCCGCTAACTGTCTATGAGTTGTGCAGAAGGTCTGTAGCTGCAGACGGTTTGGTGCTGTTTACTACCAGGGCTCTGATGAAAAAAGGCGCACGTAGGTCCTGAATGCTGTCTAGCTATTACCTGGACTGCCTTCCTGTCAGGTGGGATGATGCTGAGCGAAGTAGAGGGCGCCTGGGTGCACGTGGTGTTGCTGGAGCTGGTTGTTGCCATGGTGACAGCAGCTGATGTAGTGGAGGTGGTGGCTACATTCCTATTAGTCTCCGCCTGCTTCTCTCCTGGGCTCTGCCGATCCATCTCCAGGGTCACACTCAGATTCAGTGCTGGGAAAACTGGCAGGGATAAGAAAGACTTTAATTAAAAAGAGGTCTTTAAATAAAATGGCTCTGACTTTAGCTCAATCTGCCTCATGAGGCTGTAAAGGTTTAGTAGTTCTCTCTATAATAAAAGCTCACAATTAGCTGATTTATAGATGTTATGCAATGATGAACAGTTTCTGCAATGTGAATCTTAACACAAGCTGCTAATGCATGATCAAAAATAATTTCAACACTACTACTACTTTTACTGCTTTCTTCTATCCAGTAAAACCATACATATCTACATGTAGATCTTGGGACAAACATGCTTTAACTGTGCCCAAATGAATTCTATATTTTTAAGAGGCCTGTCATTGTAATTTTTAACTAAAGTAGAAATTAATTCAACAACTTTCAGGGCAGCATATAATCTTATCCTGATTTTTAACCACATGCATGACAAACGTAGAATAGCCTGAATTTTTATGTTGATGTGAATAATTTTGTGTTGTCTTTTTTTTTTAAATGTAATCTAAAAAGGAGAAAAACACTGCCATATTTCTCTAAATGAAACTTCATGTGCATTATACCGTAAAAAGAAAATCTCACATAAAAAAAAAAAAGATTTAAAATAAAACCTTGAGTATCCAGCGCAACATTAAAATTACAAAAAATAAAATAAAAATAAAAATACATGACTCATTTTATGTTTTTAATAAAAAGTAAATAAATAAATAAAATTGTAGGCCACCGGGACATACAACTTCATTTCTTACATTTGGAACATGGGTTGGTTAATATTATATTGCAAAAGCTGATGTTATGACTTGGTTATTTCATTGCATGACATAAAATATTTCTTGATCACATCTGCTTATAATTTCAGGGAAACCTTAAATAGTGAAAATTCAGTTATAAACGCCTAAATGTGGAGGAAATGATTTAAGTGGTTGAGCTGCACACGTCTGTGTGGAGACAAAAGAGGGTTTTTGTTTTTTTTGTTTTTTTCTATTATACCACATAGCGACTATAATATGCAAATAAAATAAATGTAAAAATTGCACATTGAAAGGGTTTTGTTTTATGATGTATTTCAAAAAGGACAAACGTGTATGTCTGATTCACATCTATAATAGCTCGGATATTGATTGCTTTTTGCTGCAGAGCCGGTTCTGTCCATTTACGCGCAGACCGGGTTTTCTTGATAAACACCGAACGATCGCAAAACCAATCATATCTTAAACTGCCTGCCTGAAATTAAGGAACCTTCGGATAGTATATCTGGAACACATTTGGACGTTTGTCATTCCCCATCGGTTCTCTCTGCTCCCCATCCGCTCAGACAGCGCTTTATGCATGCACAATCATTCACCTCTTGTCGGCGTTACCTGCCTGGAACTGAAAGACACACGGGTCATCAGGAGCTGACCGTACCCCGGCACATTGTCCCGGTCATGATGCTTTATGATGCGTCAATGTACTGTCTAAAATGGAGATTTAAAAAAATTTAGTCGGTATACAGCAGGCTATAAAAAAAAAGCATTGACACAGCACCGCTTGCAGTGCGGGAGGACCTTCCACAGCTGGGGACTCCGCTGCGCACAGTCCACGGAGAGCCCCGGCGTTATGTCTGATGGCTTAAAAATACATTTATATCCCTTTGCATTCCTTTGATTTGAGAGTATGTCACTGTACATTGTAATATATTGCTTATAATAACGCTTGACTCAAAGACAGGTCACTGGAGATGGGTTTCAAGCTCAAAGACGGTGCACAACAGCAGACTTCTACAGCGGGAAAAAAAAATGATTAGACCATCAAAAGTCACCAAAAGCAATGGTTATGTAGTCAAGTGCTAACTCCTGTGTGTATCATGTGACTAAAACGGACAGAAAAGAAAACACGAAATGCCTAAAAGCATTGTTTTTGTCAGTACAATGACATAGATATTGATGTGAGAACTGAAGTGATTTTGGTTATTATCAAGAAAACATGGAAAATGGATAGATATCAGCTCTGAAACTAAACTACTATGAGCTATTTTGTTGTTATCATTATATTTGTGCCAATAAACGTACCCTTAGTTGTACCAGGCATTAAAATGAACAAAAAAATTGAAGAAAACAACGGTGGTGTAATATTTTTTCCGCAACTGTATACCTTGTTATTATTATTATTATTATTATTTTTTTTTACTAATGATATGAAACAGAAAAGGAAGTCGATCATGATCACACAGAAATAACTGAATAAATTGCGATGCTTTAGTTTGTCAATAAATACTGTTAACATGGTCTTAGCCTGTTTGAAACTGACTAATGGTTAATGATAGACTCGTAGATCTCTAAATTAACCTTAAGCAGGTAACAAATAAGTAACGGCAAAGTCGATTATGTTTACACAGAAATAACTTCATAAATTATGATACTTTAGTTTATATCGGTTATAAATTCCATATGCTCTTACGCAAAGCGGATCTCAGCCTCTTTGAAATTGACTAATGGTTAATGATAGGATTACAGATTTCAAAATGAACCTTAAGCAGGTAACAAATAACAGGCCAACAGTCCAATAAATACTCATTGAATCACCGGAGATATGTTTGTGCCAAGTTCCTCCGGGACTGGTCACCACACCTTATCAGAAGTTTCATCCTGACAGATGAGGAACGCTTTATGTGTGTGCTGTTCACGTGCTATCGGAAATTTTTAGTTGATATCTGACCCACAATAGATCACACGTCAAATGTTATGAGCACAGAAATGAAGAAATAACTGAAACCTTTTGGAACTGTAAAAAAAAAAATTCTACTTGTATGTACTTAGTGAGTAGCTATGACAGTGAGTGACAACAGCTGGCTATTTTTTTTTTATTACTTTATTATATACTTAAACTGCTATTGTAGTGAAGTATATATTTATACAGTTTTAATTGGTGGGTTGTTTTTTTTTTTCCAAATGTTTTTGACTAAACTTAGTTTTTGCACTTGTTATTAACTTGTATTTGTTTCGGGACCAAATCACTTGATGACATAGTGTGTCTAGACAGATTTTATGAGGAACATTGAATGCAGCACTTTACCCACATGAAAAGCTTGACTTGGTACAGTCGGAATGCTGGCAAGATATATTTATATTTTTGGTTGTGCTAGTAAACACGAAACAAGTCCTTTCACATTTTGGAACAACACAACAGTGTAAATAACTATACACTAACAGTACAAGTTAAATAAAGGTTTAGGTTAATATACATGTTTCTCTGATGCTAAGTTGTGCGCCACTCCAAACATTCCGACAATGGACTCGTCCATCGTTAGGCCTTTGCAGTGGGGAGTTGCTTGGCGGACCTCTTAAGTTTTTCTTTACTTTACATGTTATTTTTGTTCCGCTGAAGACACGTAACTTTATAGTTTTCGGCATCACTTGCCTCGTTGAGTACACTGGGTGTCGACGGACTGTAGAATAAACTCTTCTGGGCGTGGTACATAACTTGAAAGCCAAAGAAGGAAGGAAGGTATCGGTGACTCGGACTGACCGCGGCTGAGCTTATGATGCCGACGTTGCGGGACAGCACCATGTCCCACCCCGGCGAGAATTCCCACCAAGTCCGGGTGAAAGCTTATTATAAAGGGTAAGGAATCACCGTTTCTAACAGCACATACTCAGTAACGTCATAAAGCCAAGTAATAGCTGGTTTAGACTGAGAAGTACGGCTAATCAGTAGGCTAACGCTAGCTAACTCAGCTAACGGATTGCTAATGTTGGGTACTCAGGTTTAGATAAACTTGACAAGGCAACTAGACAGGTGAAACAGTCCAGGCACTTTGTCAGTCTCAAGGCTTTCTTAAGTCTTAAGGTTTTTGACGACATATCAGTTGGGCTGCGGAGTTGTCAGATTGTGGGAATTTAGTCTAAGTTTGTTGTCGATCTTGCTAAATGCTTGAGCACTGACATAGTTTGAAAGCTTTGGAGCGACCCTGTTATAGCTCAGCTAGCTGAGAGTTGCTAACAGTTTCTGTCACCAAAAGATGCTCATTCAATAACAGCTGTTTGATAACTAGTACAACTAACCTACTATTCTATTACTACTGGTTAAGTTTCCTTTCTTCTTGGCATTCAAAGAAAGTTCTCAGTTTCCGATTAATTTTATGCCCTTTAGGGATGTCTGTTTGATAACAACACCTAGGGCATCTTATTGACATCTGTACTATTATTAACAACTTTTAGACGTGATGTGTAGGTGTTGAACGCACTAGAACCCTGCACGCAAATAAATGTTTTATCTGGTATTTTTGTGTGCTTATCTATGTAATGTAGTATTTTACGTAGTACACATTATTTCGAAATGTCTTCTGTCTGTTCATGTTGCATCGTACTCATGCTTGACCTCAATCTCAACTTTCCTCTGACGTATTTAACCCAACCTTAATCCAATCTAGGCCTGAAACCTGTAGTATTGTCTGTTTATTATTTTTGGATCAGATGGTAATGGTCGAAATCCCAATAGGAGTCTTAAGCTTGTAAGTTTTGTCTGACCATCACTCCTAAATTATGGATACATTAGAGAGAAAAACAAGTAATGACAAAAGCAGCACCTTGCAAACATGACCTGTTTTGCTTTCTTTCTGAAATTTGGGATAACTAATTTGGTCGCTGACTTACTTTCTGCTTTTTGACTAACCGTTTAAGTGTTCATCTTCTGGTCTGAAACCTAACCTCAGGCCTTTACTCAGGAAAACACTATTCAGAAATGGCAGCAATTTGGATATAATACAAGTAATGCATTATATGCAGTAAAATTACTGCTGGTAGTTGAATAATGATGACTTGAAAAAGGAGATACCAGTGTTGTTAGTTTGTGTCCTATTAAATGAGAGTTTGTGATTCTCATCCATCACAACGAAGGCAGCTCAGATGTTTTTAGTTTTGCATTTGGATGTGAAGATGGAAACTACTGGAGTTGTTTCCATGACACTCCCTATCCCACTGTCTTTGTCAGATGGAGCAGGTGATTGGAGTTGAGCCAAGACTTGAAAAACGTGTAGTGCAAGTCACCTCAGCCAGGCCCTCTGAAGCTCACTGACTGTGTGACACACCTCGCAAACACTGTAACTTTTGCCAATCATTAGGTGTCATCATCCAAAACGAAAGCATCTAAAATATGCATGAGGTTACTGTTGAGGAATGTCAGCTATGCAAAAGAGGGAAAGCAATTGGTCTTATCATTGGGCACTAAATTAAACAAATCAAGTGTAAGGCATATTTGGTGAAACTTGTGGTGATAATTTGAGGTTAACTGATAGCCCATATATACAGAGCCCCTTCTGATAGATCAGATGTTCACATGCTGTGGTGTGAATGTATGCTGTGTAAAAATTAACTGAAAATACAAATGATCTATTACTCAGTGATATTGCAAAGTCATAAGAGCACAGCCTTTATAACCTTTACTTCAGCAAAGAAACTAGCAAACTGTAATCTACCCTTTTCTAAGAGTCTTCTCTATGGTAGATGTTTAGCCTACTGAATGACACATTCTTTTTTTTCTATTCGTATATCTTTTGTCAGTGCCAGTATCAGCAGACTGGTGTCAGTCTGTAGCTGTCTCATCCTGTCACTAGATTGTCTTCTTTTTGTTCTCATGCAGACTGAAGGTCAATAGAGGAGGCTGTAAACGCACTGGCCACATGACTAGAAACTGACTGTAATGCTGTAATAATTTACCATATTGACAAATAGACTGAAAACCAGAGTAACCAGTACAGTGGCACTGGTGTATCACTGTATAGTGAGCATGGATTTTTTTTAAAATTTTGTTAATGTTGTGATCTCTTTCTTTGATATTGTCTATCTGTTTACCAGTCAGCTTGAATACTGATTTATTAGCTTTAATCATTGTATATAATAGCTTTCTCACTACACTACACATCTGTCCCGTAGAAAAACATGATGTGCGTAATACATAATAGAGCAGATGATAGTTACCTCTGTACATTTTAAGTATTTCGGTTGTAAATGTAGATAAAAGATTATATTTTTCCAAATGTTTTGAAAAATAAAATAAGTAGGTATTTAATGAAAGGAGGCATTTATGTGTATTTACAAGTGTATGTATATTGTTAACAGCAAGGTTCTGACAATCCTCATATTATTAACATGCATATTATTTTAAAATGATTGTCCTTACACTTCTTTAGTAAGCCTTGACTCTTAAGATTGTGTTAACAGGCTGCTAATTGTCCTTTACAAACAAAACTTCTCTGTATTTCACTTCCACTGTGTCATACCTTTAAACATATAATTTTTTTTCAATGCTAACTAACACAAGCCTTTTTCTGTGCAGCTGTAACTTCAGGATTCCTATGTAAGGCATGTTGTTTGGCAGGAAACTGGGATTACACCGGCTCGACAGAGCAGTTCAGTCATTTTCCTCTTTTGTAAGGAATTGCTCCTCTTTTTCAAAGACTCTGCCATCTGCATCGCTGCTCCTATGCTTGTCTTTGTTTAAAATACGGGAAGCGTTCCTAGTCTTGCTATTTACTTTTTCTCTGAAAGCCCCTTAAGCACTGAACCACAAAGTCCCACGTTCTTCCTGATGTACACATCCTGTCATGATGACAGTGACTGATTTTCAGGAGCTGCTAACATGCATGAAATGTACTGTTTGTCATCACGTCATCATACGTATTGAGGATAATATGGCTCAAGTGCTGGGATGCATGAGTCTGTTCGTTCTTACAAGTAACCTCATCCCCAGACTCAGCAGGAGCTCAATTGGTTGGTACTGTTGTGTTATAAGGAGTGAGGCCTCCTGCTGTTTGACACCACAGTTTTTCCTGGAGACCACAGCATTCTCCAGTTTGGACCAGTGAAGCCTTGTTTCACTCTTGTTGAATTTACTGGACTGGGAGCACTGAGTTGTGTTTCTTTAGATGAGTCCACATATCTCTATAAAATAGGTTTGTTGTTCCCTGAGGCTGCCATCACTTATTAAAACGTGATACTTTAGGAACTGCTTTATCGAATGTCTTAAAATTTGGCACAAATGTTCACTGAACTCAAGGATGAACTAAATAGATTTTTTGTGCCCAAGGTCAGGGTTGCTGTGACCTCATATTTCTTTGTTTGGTCTTATGAAAGCAGTATCTCAGGAGCATCTCAAAGGAATTTCTTCAGATTTGGTACAGGTATTCAGTTGGACTCAAAAATTAATAGATCAAGCATTTATATGCAAATTATGAAGAAAAAAGTAATAAAATGGTATAGGGGAATTAGAGGATGACAGTTTGTATCCAAAAGGTTAAAGGTCAGCTTAAACATAATATCTCAGGAATGCCTTGAAGGATTTTTGCAATAATATTATTTTATCCCCTGAATTCAGCAGTTGCTACTTACCAGGTAACTCTTACTAAAAACACTGTCACTAATTGCCTGTAACTAAGAGAACTGCAAGGCGATAGTCTGTTATGATACCTCTGATGGAATTGTTTTAGAGCATCTGGGGTTGTATTTAGATAACATCAGCTTCTTTGTGGGTATTTATATATTTGCTTCAGAAATAAGTGCGAGCACATGAGTCTGGTTCTGAGAGCCTGCTCGCTCTGGTTGTGTGAAGGTGTTGTGGGGAGCATAGCCATGCATGGCGGCATTGACAGAGAGATGGATGGTCCTAGGTGCTCCTGTAAGTCCAGAGAGGCACCCTGACCCCGTTTCCTGCTTGAGCGCTCTGCAGTGACGAATGGCTTCATACTGGGAAGATGGGCCTGCTGAGTCCTACTCATGGCCATTAAGACACCAGAGGCGTGGGCTAGAAGTCCCCTCCACCTCCTGCTTCTTTAATTTAGCTGTCATGCAGGATGGCGCTGAGCAGAGGAATGCCAGGTTTGCGTGGAATGCCACTTCCTCCCTGTTACTCACTGGTGATGAGCGCCCGAATGCTCACTCCAGTCTTTCTGTCTTAGTCAGCCCAAGGATCCCTGCAGTGACTCCTTTTGTCTTTTCAAAGGTGCCTTGTTTTGGTAACTCCTCCTCAGACAAATTAGTGAATGTCATGGACAAAAAAAATCAAGACAGCAGTATTAAGTCTAGGCTCATTGCAGTTATCACATAGCGACATTTTACCTGGCTGCAATCATTTTACATAACTGATAGTCATTTTCATTCACTTATAGAAAAACAGATGTATCAAAGTATAGCCCATATAAATCAAGGTTTCTTCCAGGATTTTTTGAAACTGTAGGGGAAAGCTTTGTGCCCCCCCTCCCAAAAAAAAAAAAAGAAAACCCAAACAAAACATTATAACCGCTCCAAACTTTATTATTATTATTTTTATAAATTATTATTTTATTAAATTATTTATTTAAGACACAGGTAATGTAGTCTTATCTAATGGCAAAGTTTGCAGCCAGGCTTGGGTTCCAATCAGATTCCCTGTGTGGTTCAGTTGAAATACCTCTGTTGTGACTAATTTATTTGAGTTTAGAGAAAATCAGGCAACTCATGTTGGCTTAAGTTTATATTAAAAGGATGCATTATTTATTCATTTTCTGATTTCAGTTCATTCTTAATAGTAAAAGAGAGTTATAACAAAGCTGATAATTATTAAGAGAAAATGCTTTAATTTCATGAAGTGCTTTTGTTTTGATGTCTGTTGAAACAAGAAGTACCTTTAGATTGTGTTGATAAACGAAAAAAACTTTACACTTTCAAGATTGGAGTGCCAGTTACCTGTTTGTGTTCTGTAAGCTGCAGTATGTTTTATAATAAATGCTCAGTTTGAGAAAAAACCTGTCTGGTCATTAAACGACCAAACTCCAACTACACTACAACCTCTCGGCATACATGATGTAGCCTGTGTTGCAAACATTTAAAGGGGAAGGATCAGTCCTACAGATTGGTTGCTTTTACACATCCCTGATCCTGCTAAAATGTTGATATTGGGGCCGATACCCAATCCTAATATCGGATCGGTGCAACCTTAATTAATGTTAAATGTTACTGTCACAAACATTGCATTATTAGCATTGACATTAACATTAGGGTCATTTTCACAGGCTTGAGCAAAATATTTGCTCAACTTATTCTTGCTTAAGTACATTTCTCTCACCCTTTTCAGTTAGTTTTATGAAATTAATGGTCAATTAAAATATCATCATCCTGACTAATGGTGCTAATTGACTAATTTTAACTTAATTCCAAAACACTGAATTCCTTGCCAGCTATCATGACGTTAATATTTTAAGTTCAGTTCAGTTTTACCAACAGTCTGCTTCCTTATTTATTTTATTTCATTTTATTTTTTTACTTTATAGTCTGGTAGTTTCCCATATCCTGCTGTAGCCAGTCGTTATCTGAGTCTGTGCTTGTGTCACAGAGGATGTTGTTTTTGTCACATGAGATGTAGCTAAATTTTAACTACAGTGTAGACCTGCACTGTTTAAGGAACACCCACAGCTCAGGTCCAGTTACACAGGACACAGTTAAAGTCACCTACTGCCATTTATACAGTGTCTGGATCCAGTCACAGTGTGGGAACTGTAGTGTAGTGTGTGTTTATGTTCTCTGTATCTCCTGTTGTGATCAGTAGGGCTTGAGGAGGAAGTAGAGCTGCCATGCTGATCAGATCAGAGTGTAGGTGCCAAACAGACTCCCCCACCCACCCACAAGCAATGATTAACACCAGCAGGATGGAGGAAGAGAGTTGAGAAAATAGAGGCAAGAGGAGGAGTATGTATCATTGTGTGCACTTTGCATCAGTTCATTCTTTTCCAGAGTGCTTTATTTAATTTTAATGTGTAATATTCAGTCCAAGCTATACAGAGGCAAAATACAGCACACATCCCAATCCAACCCGAAACATCATCAAAGGTCAATAAAACAACCTGTCAAAAACTGTTAGGTATTAAATCACAAAGAGTATCACTGTTCAAGGAATACAGCATCAACAGACATTTTTCAACCAAGCATGCCAGCTATACCACAGACTTGCGGGAAAAAGAAGCAAAAAACCCACATTGTCTTCCAATTTAATTGCCACACAGAATATTATTTGCAAAGCAGTCAACCATCCAAGAATCTGCCACAAAAGTTAGCTACATACTGTCACACAAACTCCTGAAGGAGAACGGGACTTTCCATATTTCTAACATAATAAAATATATTTCATCAGTGATCTGTACAGTGGTCCGTATAAGACAGTTGGCAAGATACTGTATTTAAGTGGATTGTTTAATGTAAAAAAGTCTACATTTTGTAACAAAGTTCATATTTCCTTAAACAAGGATCTGAGCTGCAACCAGTCTTTAGTGAAGTTCTGGCTAGTTTAATTTTCAGTTGGACAATCTGTGGCACTTTGTTTACTTTCAGTCATTCCTCTGGATAAAAAAAAAAATTCAGCTCATGTATTAGGCGGGTTAATACTTGCTTGTGCAGGAGCTGCCCTTTCATTAGCCTCAATAACTTGATGCTAAACTTCAACGGCAAGCTTGTGTATTAGCAAATAAATCTTAGCTTACATTTGTGTGCATTTGGCAGGGATTGACCCTTTGTTGATCTTAGACATTCTTCTCTGCCCTTGGCCTCGATGTCCTTCAAACTAGTGTGTGTGTGAATTGTTTACTCGTCTTGTTGTGTTTTATCATTGTGCTATAAAGCTCTCAAGCTGATGAAAAACAGTGTCCATTTTTGACAACAGCATTAAAGGGTGTAAAAGGTCTTGTCCTTGTGGGTCGCCTCTTTCCCTGAAGGACAGTTTTTACACCTTCATCTCTGTTTACTTCCCTGCTTTCACCCATATGTTTGTGCTTTTCTTTTTTTCATTTCGTCCATTCTGACTCCACTCTCCCATTTTAACCACACACATCCAGGCATCATAGCACAGACCCCTGTCGCCTGTAGGCCTGTAAAAGCTGAGATGCATCCATCTTCATCCCCCATCTTTGGATTGTAAACACCACTGAGTGGACAATGGGTTTAGAGAGAGTGACATCAATCCTGACGTCGTCATAACACGATGAGGAATAGATAATCTCATCCTGAGCTAAAGATGCGCTCTGACTTCTGACTGTTGAAATGAACAGGGCAGTTTTGGTTT
The DNA here is from genome assembly GCA_037367295.1 of Apogon hyalosoma. NCBI lineage: Eukaryota > Metazoa > Chordata > Actinopteri > Kurtiformes > Apogonidae > Apogon > Apogon hyalosoma. The sequence continues at coordinate 23,357,200 of JAPQRP010000011.1, read as the reverse complement.
CAAAGAGAGTGACCTGGGTGGTTGAACTTGTGCTTCTTTAAGAGCAGTAACTGAAAATTTTCAACTGCTTTCTAGGATCTAGGATGCAGTTCATTGGTGGACGATGAGTCTCAACCACAGTAGCACAAATCAACTACATTTTGGCCTGTGACTCATTCTGTTATCGTGTTGCTCACTCCATCTCCCTGCCTCCTTCACTCTTTTCTCGTTATGCGTTTGTCGTCTTTCTCACACCCACAGTCGTGCGGTACAGATGAATGCACATACAATGTGACAGACTGCGAGACTGTGACTCACACACAGCAGCGTTTGGGAAAAGAACGCTGTCTCACCTCTTTTTCCTCCTTATGAAAAGTCTGCTGTTAACAGATCTTTTTTTTTTTTTTCTTTTGAGTGCATCAGGGAAGAGGCTTAATGTATTTGATGCATACTACTGATGATGTGCTTAAATGGATGGCCTGTTTATTGATTAGTCCAACAAAAATACCAAGAAGTCTCCTGCTCCAGCTCACAATTCTGAGAATTTGAAAATATTTTAGTCTTAAATGGAATATTTGTAGGTTTGTTCTAGAGGTCAGTTAAAACATGCCTGTTTGATGAAGTCATTGGTTAAAGGGCATTCTATATCATCTTTAATACTAGTTTTCTTTGACTGAAGTTCTTTTTAATGACCATTACACATTATTTAAAGCGTACAGCTGCCAATAGTGAATGTGTTTACATACAGCTATTTTTTAATTGTAACACGTGAGACACAAAACTGCTGAACATTTAACACTTATGTAAGTATCACCTCTGTTGGTGAAGTAGACTTATCCTGTGCTCTGACTGTGGGGCAGTTATTTTAAATTAAAAATATATCAAATAAATCAGAGGTTTTCAAAGTTTTGTTTTTCTTTTTCTTAGTTCAGGACCCAAAATATCTGTATTATATTGGCTAGGGACCTAAAATTACCAAAATGTGGCATGAATTAGTATGATGTCCACATTCTCTTTTGCTTAAATTTAGTAGCCACTTTTACACACAGATCCCAGAAAAAAAGGTGACATGGTGATCCTACGTTTTTTCCACGATTGACTAATTTCTACAGCCAGGCCACAGAGTAACGGGTGAGACAGGCTGGAGTTTTACACAGCGGACCTGCGTTCCAGAATCAAAGGGGCAATGACGCGATGTATAGTGTGACATATAACTTGTGCGTCAGAAATACTCCGAGCATAGCGGTCTTGCTAACCTCTCCAGAGTCGGCCCGTCTTTCACCATTTCACAAATGTTAGCACAGATAGTCATCTGTCTGAAGTGACAACAGCTTGCGGATCTCAGCGTTTCCCCAGTTCAACATCTTTCTGGTTGCGTTGATATGTTTGTTTATTGTACATGGCCCGCACTCATTTTTAAATTCCCCCAACACAGAGGTTGCACACACAGTGTCATCAAAACATCACACCTTGGTCACAGAACAAGAGATATTCCTTTTATATATTCATATCATTCCAGAATCATGATTCCACCTTTATTAAGGCTCTGTTACTACCTGCAGAGGCATTACAGATGATCCCACCATTTTGTTTACACAGACATCATTCCAGAATAAAGGAAATATTCCTGGAAAAGAAGTGCTGTGTAGAAGGGGCTAGTGTCTCAAAGTATCCTTTCATATCATTTTCTTCTTGTTGTATCTTTTGCTTAATCTTAATCCTCATGCATCTTTTGTTATTTTTACCTCATTGCATCATTTAAATAGTTTCCATCTTGTTTCAGTTTTGACTTATTGTGTCTTTGACATTGTTTTTGCTTTTCATTTTGATACTTCTTTTACAACCTCACCTCTGCATTTCCCAAGGGTTTGAGATCAGTGTTAACAAACTTTTTGTCTACTTTAATTTGGAAAATTAATTAATTCATATCATTTTATTGTTGTGAATTTCCTGTTGTAAATTTTACTTTCGTACAGTTGGTGACTCGGTAAGAAAACATCTGCCTCCTATTCTCAGTCCTTACCCCATGTTTAGGAAAGGTAGAACTAAATAAATAAACACTGTTCGGAATCTAAACGTTGTTTAAAATGGATGATGAAACAAAGTTTTATTATGTTCACCGGTCTTCAAAAACAATTGCAGGCCAAACTTGGATCAAATTACATTATTAAATGGGTAACTGGTCCATCGCTGTAGTGCATGCTAGTGCTTGGTAAAGAGAAAAATCTGTTACATTTTATTCCATTTTTTTAAATTGATATTTTAAATGTTTCTATGTTTTTAATGACATTTGTTTATTGAACAGAGTTGTAGTGTGCTATTCTACTATGTGACAATAAAATGTAAATGTAACGTTTGTGTCTTTGTCTCCTCCACAGGGACATCATGATCACCCATTTTGAGCCGTCCATTTCGTATGAGGGTCTGTACGGGGAGGTGAGGGACATGTGCTCTATGGACAATGACCAGCTCTTCACCATGAAGTGGATCGATGAAGAAGGTGCGTCACCTTTGCTCCACTTTCCGTCCCTTTTCTTCACTATCAGCTTCACTTAAGCTAGAGACATGGGTCACAGCTGCAGACACTTATATTTGTTTAAACTCCTCCCTATCTAATCTTTTTAATGAAAAAGATTAGATTAAGAGTTACATGCCAAACTATATTGTAGAATAAATAAACATACACTATAACTGAGTCACTGCCTGACTTTAAGTGCTTTAAGTTGGTGCCATGTGTTAATACGTACACATGTTCTTTCACATTGTAAGTCTTTTCTTATCAGTCAAGATAAGTGTACAGCCCTCCCCTCAATTTGTTGTTGTCAGCCAGTTAGTCAGGCAGCAGTAATAGTGTCATAGGAAAGATGGAGCTGTCAGATCACTCTGCTCAAGATAAGGTCATGCTGCCCAAACTCATTAGACTCGGATCTTCTGCCACTAGTAGCCACCCACATACTATCAGTGGAGTCATTAGCCTGTTTGAGGATAAAAGCTCCTGATGGTCGTAATGAAGTACTGCGTTAATTAAAAGCTGTCTCAACTTCAGCACCATCCATGGAAACCACATACGTGTGCTATTAATGAATACTGATTGTAGCCAAGGTTCAGATGTTCCAGGTCACATGTCAGCTGGGTTTCACGTGATCTGCTATTATAAATACTGTATGTCAATCATAGCTACTGATCTAAAGGAAAACTTTTAATCAACTTTACTGCATTTTCAAAATGAATTTAATACAGGTGGGCTGAAATAACCATTTGCTTGTCAAATGACATCTGGTTCCCCTTGTCAGTTTTAACACATAGGCAGTTAGAGATATTAGCTTATCATAAATACCAATAAGTGTTGAAAGTATATGTTAGAATAGTTGAAAAACTGCCATTACCATGCTGACAGAACTGAAAAATACGCCATCTACTTTTTTTAGCTAGTGATTGGACAGAAAACATTAAGTTATTGAATTTAATGTTTAATTAACTATGGATTTTTTACTGCAGTTTCTAAACACAATGTCAGAGAATTTTTAAAAAATATATTCTCCAATAATCACATGAGAAACAAGTAAGTGTTAAGTTTAGGTTCTCTCAAATTTAACAGCGTCTCAGGCAAACATCTGAACTGCCTCGGTACCAAGTAAGCCCCCTGTTAACATCAGTAACTGCCACAGTCCATGTCCTTGTTCTGCTTTGTGCTAGTCTGACAAGACTGAAGCAGACCAATGGCCTTGTTCCTCTCCGCTTGCATCAGCCATGGCATCTTTCTTGACGGGGATGCGGATTGCATTTTAAGAGGCCGTACGTTACTCAAGGACAGTCAGAAAGGATCCTCAGCTCAGATGACGAGTTCAACATTTTAGATCAAATGTCAAACACGGAGTATTCACTGAAACAGAACGGACCCGAATGTTTGCCATTTTTAAGATTGTCATCTCAGCTAACAGTCCTGATCCCCAGTTTGAGTGTATGTATTGTAGGGTTGTTTTTTCAAGCAATAATACATGTGATACAGGTTTTAGATTCTCCATATTTTACTAAAGGGCACAAAAAGACCTTTTTAGTTATGTAATATTTATCTTAGTTATAATTATAGTTGCTTGATTTTGAAAAAAACTCATATTGCCATTACTGTAGATAATATTACAATTATAGAGAAACTTGAAGCTTGGGGTGGCCGTGGCTCAGGAGGTAGAGGGGGTCGTCCAATAACTGAAGGGTTTGAATCCCGTTTTGTCCTAGTCATGTGCTGTTGTGTCCTTGGGCAAGCACTTCACCCTCCTTACCGCTAGTGCTGCTACTCACACTGGTGTATGAACGTGTATGAATGTTCGGTGGTGGTCGGAGGGGCCGTAGGCGCGAATTGGTAGCCACACTTCTGTCAGCCTGCCCCGGGGCAGCTGTGGCTACATATGTAGTTTACCACACGCATCTGTACACGCTTTGAGTATGCGTTAACAGAAAAGCGCTGTACAAATCTAATCCATTATTATTATTAGAGTGAGAAACAAAATACATAAAATCTACCAACTTTAATTTTGGGTGTTCGACATAGTACCTCCCTGTGGACAATACACAGACTGAGCACAAACAGCGAACATACTGTCACATTCATGTTATTACTTTATTAAACTGCAGTCTTTTGTAATTATACAGTAGTGGAAAAAAGTTTTTGATCACCCTTAAAATTTTACATAATCTCAAACATTATGATGAAATATTTGCATAAAAATCTTTTTTGTGTTTCAGAAGGC
>JAPQRP010000011.1:23303736-23352373 GCA_037367295.1 Apogon hyalosoma | reverse complement strand
AAACATCCAGTTTTGACCTTGATAGAACAGTGCACATGCAGAAGGGGGCATGTGGGTTTGGAAAATGGAACAATACTTAATAAAGTTCAATGATTGAAGAGGGATTATTAATGTAATATATTACAAATTGCATGGGGCATCCAAAAACTTTTTCCCACCACTGTATAATAACACAAGCTGACATTTAGATTGTGATTGAGATCAGATTATTTGTGCAGCTCTTGGTACACTCATAAGAAAAATCTTTACCCTTATCAAAATTGTTTTTAATGATACAGACAAATATTGACTGAAACCTTATCTAGGATTGTAGTGGCTGTTAAAATAAGGCCAACATGCAACATCTCTCAAATGAACCATTTTTAGTTCATGTGTTTATTGCTATTTTTATACTAATTAAAAATGCATTTAGCTTTATATTTGATGACATGTTGAATGTATGTTGGAGATAATTTCAGAAGTCAGTAAAACTTCATAGTGTTCTTTAAGCATAATTCACCCCACACCTTCTAAAATAATGAGGTATGAGCTGAAGCTTAGCTCAAAAATAGAGATCTCAGTCAAGTTGTGAATGATTACATCCTTACTATTATGTGACTATTTTTCTATGAGTTTTCCTGTAGTCTTAGATAATGCAACATTGGGAGACTGAGATCCAAAATGCTATGTTGAGAAATTTACTGCCTTTCTTGAAATCAATCAGACCTAGGGAAAAAAACCTTATTGACTGAAGTTTAGGTGGTAGTGGAAAAACTTACTCTCTAACATGTGGGGAAACTTGGTGATGAATACATTTTCATGCACTATATATACTACAGTATATATACTGTGTGAAATGCCTAAAAGGTTACGCTGTCACAAATACAATGTCACTTCCCGATAACAAAACTGTTCATTAAGTTAAACCACGCAACATCAGCACCGTATGTTATCACGGATGAGGTGTCTGCCGCAGTCCACCCACTACTTCTATATCAGTTTGTATCACTTGAAACATGCACTGTGTGTCATCGTTTCTGTTCTGAGCCTATTTATATTACCAGTGGTTTCTGTTGTGACCAGTCAGGAAGAGCGCCACTAATGGAATCAATGGCTGCCTCTCTGTGTCACACTGACACACAGCTCTTCCTGTTAATGAGAGGGAACTAATTGGATCTGTACCTGAGTGGTATTTTAATTATTGACTCCTATCACAGTGGAAATGGCTCTTTACAAAATTTAAATGAAAGGTTGCCTGTAGTAATCACATATACACTTACTTACACCCACACACTTTTTATTTATTTATTTATTTTTTTTGCCTCAAAGTTCAGGTATATCACGCTGAAAGTAGTTTGACAAACATTGCTTTAAATGTCATGTTGCCTATTGGACGACTCACCTTTTACACACGAAGCATGTTGCTGAGAACAGGAATATCCATAGGCTCTGAATTCCTCTGCCTTTGTTGTTTGTCCTCACATTGGCTGCTTTCTGCAGTTACCTTTAACAAACGTCAAACAATTTAGCAACTTTTTCACATGTGGGATGCAACAGTTGAAAGGGAGATTACAGTATTTTTTATTGTGACATGTATTTGTCGTAACTACAAGATGCAATCAGCATCAGATGTCATGGCTGATGCAAGTGGAGAGAAACATGTATTACAGCCAAGCAGACACTTGTTTGTAATATTCAGTTACATTCAAACAGATGTGTGTAATGTGTCTCCTCTGATCTGTTCACTGTGCTGTCCAAGTGCTCCGCAGTTAAAAAACAATCATGTATATTTAATGCAGGCTTACCCAGGTTTTTACATGGCCGAGAGTTTGTCTGGACAAATAATTTAATGTTTATTTCATATTGCTATTTATGTGTTTTATCCTTACCATGTTTGTGAAAGATAGTTAGGAACGGAAAGTAAATTGTTCCTGTAGTTACATCTTGACATGTTCATATCAACATTTTTGTGGAATGTTGTGAAAAACAGAGATGTGTGGGTGAGTGTCCTACAAGAAAATTTGACATTGTTCAGGGTTTTCCTTAAGTTTTGGGAACATTGAGAGGCGCATATGGTGAAGGTGTGAACATCCTCCTATAAGAAAATTTTAAGAGTTTAGAGAACAACAATTTCATCTTTTTTTCTTCTTTATAAACCGTAATTATCACAATATTTTTTAACAAAACTTTGCAAAAGCCAAAGCAGATAATGAATGTGAACACTGAAAAGGCTTAACAAAACTTTCTCAAGATGTCCACTGGGAATCACCCATATCTATTAAACTGTAGAAAACTCGTGTAATTAGTTTTGGGTCTGTCATTTGTCTATCTAAACCTCATAAGGGTACATGAGATTGTGCTTAACATGACAGAAACATACATAAAATTTTAGTTAAACCTTGGTTTTATGGAGCCAGTCTTAGTGTAGGACATACTGAGACATCTTGTGATCTGCATCGTTCACCTGTTTTGTCCCAGTAACCTGGTTTCTGCCGAGAATGTAAATGTGTTGACATCTGGTCTCTCCCCTGCTGTCAGGTGACCCTTGCACTGTGTCGTCTCAGCTGGAACTGGAGGAGGCTCTGCGTCTCTACGAACTCAACAAAGACTCCGAGCTCATTATCCATGGTGAGCTTATCTCACAGTAGGGCAGTATTTATAATGAAACATAATATCGGTTCATACTGGTATTACTCATGTGCTACGGCTGCTAAGATCTTGATTCAGAGCAGCTGCTTGATCAGTTAAGGGTTCAGGTGTGTGGCCTTTGTGCTGTGCAGCTGGTTGTTGTGAGTTATGATGTACTCCAATATGTAGCCTTATATTTGTAGTCACTGATCTGCATCAGACCGCCAGGCCATAGATGACGACCTACAAACTGACCTAATGCTTGTCGTTAGAAACATTTAATTGCAACATTGATACCGTGGCTTCAGTTTCCATTAAAAAAAAATGACATCACACATCACAAGTCTTTATTATTTTTTTTGCATTTTAAATACTTAACGCATTTTCATAACAATTAAAATAAACGTATTTACCCCAGTGTAGTTTAACTATGCTGGTCTGTTTCAGCTCTTTCAGTTTTATGTTTCAGCTCTGACATTTCACTGCTCACACCAATTCTATAAGGTAAAACATAAACCTGTTTACCACAACTCGTAGTTATCTGTAAACATAATATCACTGAAGCAAATTAATAAAAGGTCATGCATCTCCTGTATGCACTAATGCTAAAGATGTTAAGATATTTGGTATCACAGAACAATACATAACTTGATTGCATTGTTTTGTGTCATGAAAGTTTCGAAGTTCAGTACCCAGCTCAAGCTGACACACACTCTTTAACCTGATTTAGTCTTTAGCTGCTACTGTGTGTGTGCAGTTTTCACACAGGCAAATGTACAGCAAATCTGTTCTCCTACATTATGGGATACATTGAATAATTATTTGTGAAAACACCTTAGAAATCTTGACGAGAAACTAAATTGATCATTTTAGAATGTGTTTTTTAAAATGAGGTGTTTTGGTTTGTTTGTGTGAAAATGTCCTGATTATGAATGTGATTTTTTTTTTGTCCCTCTCTTTGTCTGGAATTTTGTAAGACTCACAAAGATGAAAATTGCTATTTATATTTGGTTTTTCACCATCATTCCTTGCATCCATCTTTGCTTTTGATGTACATTGTTTGCTTGTAAATTTTTTCCTCAAAGAAAATCTTTTCTTCTATCTCTTCCGTGCCTTTTCATTCCTGATCTGTTTTGAACACGAATGGACGGATAGACAACAAAGAAGCCTCAGACATATGGTTAACGCTGCACTGACCTGTGAAAATAGCATTACTTCCGCTGTTGACGTCTGTCTGCGAGCCCTTGAGCTCTTTGTAAGCTCCGCCGACTTGACAAATAGTTGTACAACTTCATGAATCCTGAGGTCAGGGCCAACGTAGATAGAAACGGAGCAGGACCACTGGAGGTGGAGTGATATGGAACATTTGATTGACAGGCAGGCTGTGTGAGTATACAAGCATTCAGCCTGGGGGGGGCACTGGGGAGGGCTGGCTGTGCAGTTAATGTAAAGTTTTAATCAAATCAGAGGTGAGGGGTCAAGAGTACACTGGATGCCAGCATGGCGGCGGAGGATGAATGGAGGAGGGGGATGTGGAGGAGAGGACATGACAGTGCTGCAGGGGGTTGCCAGGTCTGTTCACTAACGAGCTCGTTGACTGTAGCCCACGCCTCGCCTCTGACTCACACTGCCCCCAGTCTCACGCTCCGTCTCTGTCTCACTCACTTGCTCACTCACACATGCAATCTCCTGACTTCTTTAAAACAGCCTTTTCCCACTTCATAAATGCACTGTCATGAAAACGAGTAATTTTAATCAAGCGACCCGAGGTGACAGGTACGCTACAGGTAGTCTCAACTACTGTTATGACGAGAGGAAGTGAAATGCACACAGCAGCTTACAAACATCCTAAGATGAATGCCATCACCTGCTGCAGATGAACTAAACGCCTCCCCCCTTTCTTCTCCCTAGTGTTCCCATGTGTACCAGAGAAACCTGGCATGCCCTGTCCAGGAGAAGACAGTGAGTTACTCTTTAGATCTAAATACTTTTATCTGCTGTGGTTCTACAAAAGACTAGGTGTGTTGTCTTTTTTCACACTTCTATAATTTTCTCACCCTGAAGGGTTTTTAAATTGGAAGACATGATAAAACTGTAGACATCTGACAAATCTAGGAAAAAATAGAAAGAAATGCAGATGTGGATTGAGGGTGATGACAACACTGAACTCATAGAATGTACAAGATTTCTAGAAGTTTTCTAACATTGAGATTGCCAAGATTTAGAAAGCATTTTATTTTAGAGGTACAATGATTATTGGATTAATTGATTTGATGTCAGCTATTAAATGAATTATGACAAAAAAGAAATAAAGTCAAGATCTCTGCTTTTATCTTAAGTATAGGTATTATTTTAGTTTCTTTATGACAGTAATTTGGAGATTTTGTGTTGTCTAAAAGAAGAAATTAGAAAGAAAACAAAGAAGAAAGAAGACATTTGAAGCTGTCATCTCGGTCTTTAGAAAACAGCATTTTCTTTTTAAAGACCAAAGTAATTGAGAAAATTATTATTAGTAGCGGGCTTATTTTATTTAATACCTGATTAGGTTCCCTTAGGATCCAGTTTTTGCAGCCTTGCACATGAAAACAAGTGAACACACAGATGAGACAAAGCTCATACCTGATTTTGTTTTTTTCATAGAGTCTATATATCGGCGTGGAGCCCGGCGCTGGAGGAAGCTTTACTACGCCAGCGGCCATGCCTTTCAGGCCAAACGCTTTAACAGGGTAAGATGCTTTTTTGTATATGTTATTTTTGTCAGTCTTTCATATAATTATTTTGGTTTAGAAAGTATCAATACTAATAATGATACATCTAAAAACATACACGACACATGCACTTCAAAGCTTGGGAAAGGTGTGCTAAAACAGACTGATACATCTGTTTGTGATTTGTATTTTTTATACACTGATAGTGACAGTGGAGAGTGAGCAGTGGCCAGGATTTCTCAGGGGATTTTATTCTAGACATATAAGATACATGTTTAAGAAGCTGCAAGGTCTGGTTCAATTATCACATAGTCCCTAATCATGATCATTGCATAATCATTATATAACTTAATACTTTTCATATCAGGCAATAGCTGGATGAAAGTAATATAAATATATACTATTACAATTACTATAACTATATAGTATTGGAGTTTTGACAAGTGCTCTTTTAATTAAGCATCCCTTTCCTCTTCCATGGTTTATTGGTCACTGACTTTTCATCCCATGGTGATTAATTTCTAAATTGGATCAACTGTATTTCAATGAGCATCTATTCACTGCAACATCATGGATTTAACGCTGATGTTCAGTGCCAAAAGAGGGCTCTTTTTCTTCTTCTTTTTAAGGTGTATGTGTATTATTAGAGACTTACAATTCATTAGAGGCATAAAATGATCACAAAGAGACAGTTCAATCCTTATATGCAGTTTTTCCTGATGAAAATGAATAATCAGCTAAACGTAAATGACCATCATAGTCTTATCATGGCTGGAACATTTTTGATGATGTTTTTCGTCTGTCTTCCTCCCTGAGCAGCGAGCCCACTGTGCCATCTGTACGGACCGAATCTGGGGTCTGGGGAGACAAGGTTACAAATGCATCAACTGTAAACTATTGGTGCACAAGAAGTGCCATAAATTGGTGACAGTGGAGTGCGGCAGACCAATGATCCAGGTGAGAGCTGTGACAAATGTCATGATCATTAGGTCGATGTTGTAAAGTGGATCATTAGTGTCCATGACTCACACGTCCACCATGAGATTGTATTCTGTTTCTGCGCTGTTTATAATTAATGGCAAATGTTGTTGCCCAGGAACCGATCATGCCCGGACCACCATCAAGCCAGTTAGACCAAACCGAACAGCCAGGTAACACACGCACGCTTACACACACACACACACACACAACTGTAAAAGCATTAATATCAGTGCTTGCAAATGGTAATGAGATCTCAAAATTTCTGAAAGGTCATAGCTTACTCTGAATAGGAAATGTACTGATGATTTTAGAAGCAGAAAGCAAGGAGGAGACATATTCTTCCTCCTGTTCTTGTTTCATGCAGGCATCTGTTAATTTATGCATTTCAGTGCAAGTTTTTTTTTACTCTTTGCACCTGCACCTGCAAACCACCACCACTTTTGTAAACTTTTTATTACACCTTTAACATGTGATATCTTTACTCTCAAGCAGGAAGTTTTCAAATGATTCTTTGACAGAAGCTTTTGCACTCAGTTCTGAAAAGATTAGGCTATATATATACATATATGTATGTATATATTGTCCTTGAGAACAAAATCTATTCCAAAGTGCAAAACCAACTGTATTTCAGTGTATCGTGACTAATTTCATTAGTAGGAATCTTAGACAAGGTGCAAACATATTTTGTATTTTCTCATCTCTGCAGACCCTAATCAAACAACAGTTAATGGTTTTCAAGTAAAAATTCTACTTGATAATGTCATTGAATTTAGTGATTATTATCCTTTTTGTTTGTTTGTTTTGGGGGGGGGTCCATCCACTCAAGCTTCTTATCCTGGTTTTGAAGTGGATGGAGATTTCATCCCATTCAACTGTCTGGCAAACTGAATAATATGTAAACTACAGCTATTTTTGGAGTAATGTAGAATATTAATGACTGTTGACTGTATTGGTTTCAATCAGCCGTTGAGCCCAGTACAGTAATGTCTGGAGGATGTTCTCATGTCCACATCGAATGATTGTGCACTTGATCTGTTATGCAAAAGGATAAGCTTACATAGACCTTTCACTGGATTTCTGAGGAGGCAAATGCAAGATAGATTTATCCTTAAAGGACAAACAAGCTGATACTACCAGGGTGACCACCCAGACGACAAATTGGTCAGCTGCGTTTAGGGTTTTACGTTCGGCACCAGACTCTAAGTCCAGTCAGGTGTTTGAGAGGCTGACTGGAATGAGAGAGCTTAGGATTGTTGTTGCTATTGTTAGTGAGGCAGTGGAAACTCCTTCCACTACAGACACCCATAGGGCCACCTGGGAGGTTGTGGAATCTAGACTCACAAGTTTTGTAATGCAGACATGTTTTTTTAAAAGTCTATTTTAAAAATGCATCATTGTTCAACTCAAATTACCAACATTACAATATGATAATGATGTTAGGATGCCTGTTTCTTCTTTGCTATAATGTTATAGAGGTATGGGTATAAAAAGGGTATATTTTCTTATTAAACTGAGCAGAAAAAAATTACTCTGGCACTGCAGAGCTGCGAACGAAACGTGTGACTGTCTCTCACCTACTTTCTCCCCTTCTTTTCTCATCTCCTATTTTTTCCTCCGCTGCCTCCCCCTCTCCTTCTGTCTGTCTGTCACTGTCTGTCACTTTCTCTTCTCTTTCCTCCTTCAGGGCCTCACAATAAAGACTCCAGAGAAAGCTTGAATTATGATGGAGAGGAGAAAGAGGTGAGGGAAATCTTTTCAAACGCTGCTGATGTGTCTGTCAACCTGTCATGTCATCTATATAGACATGTGCAATTAAAGAGATTGCTTTACAGGTTTTTATGTGAAGGAGAAAGAAGAAAATCACCTGGGAACAGAGGTGCATTTTGGTCCTCTTTTGTTTTTGTGTACATCTCGGTGACCCTTCTTGCACCTGCTGTGCATGTGTGATACAGAGAGCATGCCGACGTAGGCACCCTTGCAGTGGTATGGGTATTGATTTCCTTTGGTGGAGCTAATAAAGTAACCTTTTATCACAGCTCTTAACACCAGAGGCTGATTAATGGCAAGGGATGTAGTTTGAGGTAAGAGAGGGGAGAGGGGGTGTTGGGTGGAACAGGAGAGCTGGAGATGGATAAAGAATGAACAGAGTTGAACGCAGATAGATGGAGATAAAAGAGAGCAAGCCAAATGATCTTATCTTTCAGTTTGGTGTCTGACTCTGGGGATGGGGGTTGTCTTGTGAAGGGAGGTTAGATGGATTGGTAGTGGAAACGGTTTGCTACAGAGAAGATTACAGGAGAGGAGGGAAGAGAGAGGAAGATAGGTGAGGAAATGGTAAAGGTGTCGTGAGTGTTAGAGAGACAGGACTTTACTACTGCCAGCTTTTAATCAAATGTAGTCCCTATAATGGAATTTAATAAGGGCAAGATAGTCGTTATAATGATTTGCTTCAAATACAGAGCTGGGAACAGTTTAAGTTGAAGTTTAATTTACAAATCACCCTCATCTACAAAACTGTTTAGCACAGTTTGTTTATCAACGCTTTTTAAATCTTCCAGTAGGTGAACAGTTGAGTTGTGACTTGAAAAACTGAGATACTAAGCCGACTTTGTGTTATGAAGATCATGTTTACTGATTTCATAATGGTCTGTTACACCCCCACCCCCCCAGGCACGAAGCAGTCGAGACACTGGGAAATCGCCTTCCAGCCTGGGTCTGTCAGACTTTGATCTTCTCAGGGTGATCGGACGGGGCAGCTACGCTAAGGTGTTGTTGGTGCAACTCAAGAAGACAGAGCGTATCTATGCCATGAAGGTGGTGAAAAAAGAGCTGGTCAACGATGATGAGGTAAACATGTCATAAATGCTGGCATATCACTGTTGATTTCAGGCCATTTTTGTTCAGCCTCATGGTTCTCCTGACCATCAGAGTTACGTGCACAACTAATATGGTTAGCACAGCATCTAAGCTTTTCCACAGAATTCTGGAGAGAAAAGAAATACATTACGCCAAATAATGTTGGAAGTAAACGGATGTAAAGCAGATGTTTTTTTCTGCTTCCTGCATCCACAATTATGCAAAATTTTTAGGCAAATAACAAGAATTCATCCTAGCTCCTTAACTTAACCTTTTAAAGGCGAAAACTATATTTTATTTTGCCTGTGTTTTTTATGTTTCAAATATGTACTCTTTTTATGTGCTTTATCTGTGTTGTTTGTCCAGTGTATAGAGAACTCAACTTCTTTTTGTAATTGTGGAATCAATCAGTTGGATCTCTTTTTGTCTAAACTGAACCCAGGGGAAAATCAGAAAATATTTTACCTGGAATTTTGTCAGATGTTTCCTGATTTTGCTCACTTAAGTGTTATTAAAGTGGTTTTCTATACAGTTCAATAATTCACATTTTCTCCAGTCCGATAATTATTAGGATTAAAATAAGCTTCTCTTAAATAGTGTAAAAATGGTCAGGATAGTATCACCTCCATCTCATTTTGAGCCATGAAAACTCCAGCTTTATACATCATATTCTTTCAGCACTCATACGCCTCGATTTGCAGGTTTTAAAGAAAGTTTTTTGAATTAAAGTCAGATATTGTGGAATTTCAGAGGTTTTCCACATATAAAATCTTCATGTAATATAAGGTTTCACTGCCCCTTAAGTATGCATTTGCAAACAAAGTGTTGTTACCACAGGTCTGAAGAAAATGTACATTAGTGAAGCTGGAGTATCTCTATGTCTGTGCAGTAATACAGCACCTCTGTGCTGTGAGGTTACGGTAGTTAATAGTGAAACCATCACTCCTCTGTTACTGCCATTTATAATTCATGCAATTAGTGCAATCGGTGTGAACTGTTACTGAAAGCACCTCCGATATTTGTCTCATGTGATTGAGCACCCATTTCGTCTGAAACACTTCAAGTTACGTTGACAGACCTTTTCTAAGCCATCAGTCTTTCTAAAAAGGTGTAGATAAACCATCATGTCGTCAAAAATTGATCTGGACATACATGTGTAGCAGCACAGCAGCGGCAGCAGGAGTAGTTAGCCTTGATTAGACACACTTAGCATGAGTGAGAAATTGACAAGTGCCTCTCGATCAATGGTGAAGTGTTCTGCTGTCCCTGCCCTGTCAGCGTGAGCAGCATCCGTGTCCAGACATATCATCATCTAGCATCAATAGAGACCTGCTTCTGCTTCTCCTGGCTCAGCCCTTTTCTTCCACAACCAGCGGAGCACGTGTGCGAGCCTCAAGCTTTGGAGGATGGTCGATGAGGCACTTTGCTTATTCAGCTTTTATAAGTTCAAGGGTACTATGTCAGAATGATCCGTGATTGACATGTGGGTGTGTCCATGTGTGTGTTTCTCTTTCAGGACATTGACTGGGTCCAAACAGAAAAGCACGTTTTTGAGCAGGCCTCTAATCATCCATTCCTGGTCGGCCTCCACTCTTGTTTCCAGACAGAAAGCAGGCGAGTGTTACTAAAAACATCTGAAAAAATAAAATCTAAAGAGGCAAAAATCCTTATTCCCTCACCTTGTTGATATGTCCTCCTCTTTCGGGGATCTAGCCCTGCAAATTGAGCATTTTCAGAAAAAGACTCCATGTGAAGTGATAGACGAAAAATACCCCTAATGCTTAGTGAACTGAGACAGTGTAACAGGGAACATGGCAACTAGTACAGTGTATGAAGGAAATTAATTGAAAAATGTTAATTTAATGTCATTTGATTATAACAACAAGTATCTCAGGAAAATCCATATTTACATTGTTAATAGAATTTCATGTAAACAATGAAATCACAGTACAATTACTTTATTTATGAAGCCTGAAAAATTATCCTGAAGCTATTTTTCAGGGCAAAAAATTCAATGGGCCAGTGGATAGTCTTGGTCCCTGGCTGTTTTTAATAATTAATCAGTCTTACTGTCTAATTTCAGTAGACAGTCTGAACCCAATCGGAGTATAATCTGTCTTGTTCTGTTTTTCTGATTCGACAGATATGTTATTTTAATAGTTGATAATGACAGCAAGTAAGAAGTCGTAATAAACTGTGTAGTTTTATAGGATGTATTCATGTTGTAACATTCTAGCAAGTTTGGTGCCCTTTGGTGGAGGTTTTAACCCTTTTTGCTTTTAAAGAAAATAACAGCAACTCTAACAGAAACACAAACAGGCCAGAAGGGAGGGAGGATGAGAGAGGAGTGAATAAAAAAAGATTTAAGGATTTACCAAATGATGATGTTCAGCTATAATTTTAGTTGCTGGTCTTGTTCATGTTGATCCCACTCGTATTTAGGATCACACTCAGACATGCTTGGAATCATCCAAGCAAAGAACAAGAAGTAGTGAAACTGTTCCACTACTGTTAATGTACAAACCCTCCAATGCTGACAGAGGAATGGGGAGGTGCTCACGGGCAGGCAGTGTGTGGTTTAAGTTATGGGAAGGTAGCGATAATTAAATCAGCTCAGACTGCTGGTCAAAGGCAGGATGGTGTGTCTCTACTGTCAGATGATTTCCATACCCATTCATTCACTCATTCATCTTTGTCTCAACTTTTGTCTCTCTACAGACTTTTCTTTGTTATTGAATATGTGAATGGTGGGGATCTGATGTTCCACATGCAGAGACAAAGGAAACTCCCAGAAGAACATGCTAGGTAGAGCCTTGCCCTCCATACAAATTTTGCAGATTTAATTTTATGTAGTATATATGAGGCAACAGGTGACTATAACCCAGATGGTCTTAATCTTCCTTTCAGATTCTACTCTGCAGAGATCAGTCTGGCACTCAACTACCTTCATGAACGGGGAATCATCTACAGAGATCTGAAACTTGACAACGTCCTGTTGGATTCGGAGGGACACATCAAACTCACAGACTACGGCATGTGCAAGGTGCGACTTCCAATAAGCGCATATTAGACATTAAATCTAATATGATATTGTAATGCACGGGATAAAAGTGCATGCAGAGCTGCATAAGTGTCAGTTTGCAGGGCTCTGAAATGATCTCACAGCTGATGATCGTCTTGTGTTTTCAGGAGGGCTTGAGACCAGGCGATACGACAAGCACTTTCTGTGGTACTCCCAATTACATTGCCCCCGAAATACTCAGAGGAGAAGATTATGGTGAGAATTTCAACACGAGCACTCACCTGAAAAGCCATCCTTTGTTTTTGCTATGAAGTACTCTGCAGTAATGATGATAAACTGCTCCATGTTGTGATTCTGGTAACTGTAACAGTGTAAATCCTTGTTTATCTGCTATTTGAGTCACGTGAGTAGTGCACATAGAATCCCAAAATGAAAAAAGACAGTGATAAATGTGAAAGAAGAACAGAGGAAAAAGCCATTTCTCATTCTGGAATGGGTGAAAAATGAGTTCGTCAGATTGGCTAACATGAACCAAATTTACATGGCATTACATTACACATGTTTATTCTGTGTTTGTATAATACAAGTCTGTGTTGGTGCTCAGTTGAAAATCAGTTTCTATGTCAGTGATGTCGTTAGGTGTATAAACATAATGCAACTTAAAAATAGAGAGAAGAGCTGCCTGGTTACCTAAAGAGGTCTCATGGCAACAAGTTCCACTGTTGAAGGAGCTTACAACTGTTTTATTTATTGGGAGGGTACTCTCATTATCTGAATGCTAAACTGCAACATTAGCACTGCACATTATTTTATAGAATGTGTTATAATATTGTATCCATTATGATGCCCTAAATAATGTATAATCTATTTAGCTGTTGTTTCCCAACTGACCCCATTTTCAAGTTTTCACCCATTAATCTGATGGAACTTTATTTGGTTTAGTTCACTCTATAGCCCTTGTGTATTTATTGCATTTCCTCAAAAACATTTATAGGGGAGCCTTTTGTGCACTTTACAGTTTTGAATTATCAACATTTTTGGTCCCCCTATGTTACTTTTTGTGTTTAGTAATATAAGTGGAATACTGTGTGCATCTCAGGGTTCAGTGTGGACTGGTGGGCGCTTGGCGTGCTCATGTTTGAGATGATGGCAGGTCGGTCGCCTTTCGACATTGTTGGGAGCTCTGACAATCCGGACCAGAACACAGAAGACTACCTCTTCCAAGGTAACATACACCTATGTGTATATGTATACATTATAGAGATCTATATAGATTTAATATATTTTATATACATTTTTATGTTTAAGTTCTTGTTATTTGGGTCCCTTTGTATTAATATGTGTATTTATGTATTTCGTGTGCACTGTTTAAGTAGAGCGCCCTAATTTCAGTGTACTCCACTGTGCCAAGTCCATTCTCGCTACGTGGTACCGGCTCGACTCGACTCGGCTCGTTTGGGTGTTTGTAGCGTTTCCATTACGAAAAAGGGCCTGGAATCTTAGACCCAGTACTAGTTTTTTGGTATCACCTCCGGCGAGGTTCCAAGCAATATTAAAACGTGAGGTATAAACACTGCAGACCACTGATTGGTCAGACAGTTGTCTCTGTGACTGCCGTTTTACAAAAAAACAGATGCGGAAGTTGACAGTAACTATATCGGTAGGTTAATCCACATGATGACAGCCCAAAGCTACACCATGGTCGGTTGAGGAGGTTCAGTCTTTGGTGGCCAACTTAAAAATTCAGCATGAGCTTAACAAGACAACACGCAACAAGTGAGTTTATCAGCAGCTCTCTGAGTAGATGACAAGGTAGTAACGTACCACGTCGCTATGACGTCCAGGTACTCTGAAGTCAGTTGTATCCTGTAATGGAAACAGTCTCCAGGAATAGTACCTGGTACCCGAGTTGAGCTGAGTCAGTTCCACGTAGTGGGAACGTGGCATTAGATTCTGCTTATAAAAAGAGGTGCTTTCAGATTGAATAGTTCTGGGTACTCCATTAAGGCTCCTGTAGACTGTGAGAATTCTAAAACTTTATTGATAGTTAGACTGTGTGACATGGATCTGATTAACTTGAATTAAACATTTTTGCAGACTGTGACAATAACAACTACTGAATCTCATCCATGTGTGTCACTAGAGTTAATCTGATTATTGTATGGTTACAAAAGTGGTGTTTGTTAGTTCAGCCCGGTGATGAAGTAGCCAGGACAAACCCCACCTTTGGCCAATGTCAGCTGGGATAGGCTGTAACCCTCCAAAGGATTAAGTGATCATAGAAAAATAAATGAATAAATGAAAGGATTAAGCAAAAACAAAAACAGAAGCATGTATACCTGATTTGGACTTGGGTAAAGGCACTGTGTTGGTGTACTAATTTTGCTAATTTGACATCAATAAATCACATCACGTTGCAATAATCAATATGTCATTTTATGCCAAAATTATACTGGTTGTTAAGCAGACTCTAGTTGTAGCAGCAGTCACACTGTGTTATGGTCATCCTGGATTTCTGCAGTGTGGACATAAAAAAAGGGTATGCCTAGTCTAATGGATATTAAAAATCTCAAGAGTCCTCTGCTCTGAGTGGCTAATGCAGGCTCCTTTACAGCTAATAGGTTTTTAGTATAAGATGATCAACTCAACACCTAAGTTTATGTAGCTGAAACTGTTAACCTCATACTTTCTTTGCAAAATTGGCAACCATAATTCAACTGTTCTTCCGGGTCACAACCAATTATACATTTACCTCCTTCCTTTGGATGTGGAAGGTTCACTATACATATAAATACCTCTTATGTATTAGCCTAATCATTGTTTTAGCTTCATTGTTGACAACTAAAGCAGCACAGATCGACCATATGCTCCGAATCCATTTTCACCCAGTACGTTAACCTAGTCTGTAGCCTGAGAATATACCCAAAATTTATTAGATCCTTTGTGTTGTTTATTAGAGCCACTGTGGCTAGAAATAAAGCCGGTGAGATCTCACATTTGAGAGGAGCCTGGAGAACAAATAAATAAGGCGCTGTGGAAGCATGTAGCAGCTTCACATCAACACCTTTCTAATGACTTATCTGAGAACCATCCATGTACCATCTGTTGCAGGGAAATGTGTGAATACATGTGTGTTTTCTTGTTATTTAAATGTAAATACTGTTTGAAAATGTGTCAGTGTTGCTAGGGGAGCGTTGGATGGTGAGAGAATTCAGGCTTTATTTGACGGGTTAGATCTCAAAACAGTTTTATAACATTATTAAAACGTTGCTGCAACAAGACAATACCCAACAGGATTGTACTCATATGTGCAGTAGAGGAACCACCATTCTACGCTGGTTTCAACTAGACTGTTTTTTCCATGGTCTTGCACTCGGAGGTTTTACAGCTGCTGATGTAAACAGAGCGGCACATTTCATCATTGTTTTAGGTCAGCTGATTGTACACTATTTCCTTTTTAAAACATCTAAACAACAAAAGGGGCCTGAGGTTGATATTGTGGCTCTTTTTTTATATATATATTTATTCCCACCTCTTTGTGTGAATGGCAATACATTCCTGAGCATGTTGACTGTGAGGCGAAGTCTCAGTCGATGGTCCTCAGACGTTTCCGGGCTGCTCGGTGCAGTTGTCCTTACAGTAATGGAGAAACCTGTGAGCCAAGGTCGACTCTGTACAGCACGGCCAAAGGGAGCCCACCTGTGTCTTAATGGAAAAATTCTACATCTCACCCTTCTCCCTCTCCCCGTCTCCCTGCAGTAATATTGGAAAAACAGATCCGAATCCCCCGCTCGTTGTCAGTCAAAGCCGCCAGCGTCCTCAAGGGATTCCTCAACAAGGTAACTGGGGGTCAGACAGGCCTGGATCAATCTTAAACAGTATTGGCCCTTGAGGATGACATTATTACGGCCTGTGTTAGACTTGACATCTGTCACTGTGCTCTTTCTTCCCCACTTCATTCCTCCTTGTCAATGTACCTTTGACACCTCTTCACCTATCCATAATGTGTTATTCTCCTCTCTCCCTTACCATAATCCTCTTCTGTTTTCACCGTATTCACTCCTCGTCTCCTTTTCTTGCCTGTTGTCTACACCCATTATCTCCTACCGTCTCTCACCCTCACTGCCACAGGACCCTAAGGAGCGTCTGGGCTGCCACCCTCAGACAGGATTTGCTGACATCATGGGCCATCCGTTCTTCCGAAATGTCGACTGGGACCTTGTGAGTCATTCACTTTTTATTTTTCAGACTTTTCTCTCTCTTAGCGCTGTCTCTGTTCTCCACATTCATGACGTTTATAGATATATTCTTTTATCTACCTTGCTCATGATTTGAAAAGGAAGCGATTGGCAGTGCTGCACGCTGGCTGCCAAATAGGTCAAAATCAATTCATATTGATTTGAGAAAGAAAAACAGAAAGCTCCTACTAGACAGCAGAAGGTCAAATCTAAGTGCATCTAGGTGTAGATGCACTGTGAGAGATGAGGATTATGAGGGTTAGGCTGTTGAAAAAACAGGCCGATGAGTGACAGCTAGACTCGTTCTGAAACGGAGACTGATCCAAGGCTGACGGACACAGGAGCATTTAGAGCTCAGCTGTTTAGTTTCAGTGAATACTTCCTGCTCATTTGTCTGGCAAGGGGGCAAGCCATTAAGTACATCTAATATGAACGATTGTTTAACTGTTTTCAGAAATATTGATCTGAACCAAGCTTTAGAGATGAGTTTTATTTTTCAGCTTCGTCTCGTAGCCCTAAAATAGCTCATTGGATAATTTTTTGGTAGTTTTAAGCGTTACAGCCAAAAATGTTATCATTATAAATGTTTTCATATTGATATTTAATACAGTGATTAAGAAAATATTGATATCTCAAATCAGCATAAACGGGACATCTTACGAGCTGTAGACATGTGTCCCAATATTTTTGTCCATATAGTTTAGAAATATCAATATTTCCTTAAAGTTTAATGGGAGATTTTTGAAGATGTGAAGAAAGTAGATGGTTAGTTGTGGTAGAAAATTATTATTTAGTCAGAGCATGAAAGATATTTTAGAAATTTAGAAGTAGAACATTTAAAATCATAGACAGATTAAAAAAGAAAAAGAAGCAAAATCACTGTTGAGAGAAATTAAGTAAAAACCACATCTGAGGCATTTTGGGAACAAAGATGACAGCAATACAATGATATTTATGATGATATAAAACTGTTATGACATATAAATCATATTGGAGTTATTGTTGACAATATTGCATTTGGAGATTTTCACTGGAAAATACACATTACTAATCATTTTCAATTATTTTGAAAATTTAATTTTCCCTATTGTACGCAGTATGTCTGTGTGCTCAGCACCTAAAACTAAAATGTCACTACACACAGGTATACACACACACATACTGACATTATAATAGTCATTCAGTGATTAGTGCAGTTTTGTGATATATCAGTGTTTTCCATAATGACTTAACACTTTGTAAACATGATTAAAACAGATATTTATACCATCTGTGCCATCCACCATTCATTTGCTTTACTTCAGTACAAGCTGGAGAGTTATTTTAGCAAAAAAAAATCGACTTGATAGTGTGTGTGTCCAGATTTTAACTAAGTTCCACTGCTCCATGTTTTTACTGTTTATTAGTGAAGAGCAAAACCATGCCAGCAATAATAGAAATAAGAAAAATAATTGAAAGTTTTGTGTTTGTTAATTTTCTGTTCAAACTTCACTGAGGCTTTATAGTCAGAATATCCCAAATATCTGCCAGCCATTGCTTGTGAAACCTAATGTGGAGTGCGTCAGTCAGGCAGACAGGGCAACTCACCAGGGATCACTGTGACCTCTTTTTCCCTGTTTGGTCTGGGATGCAGTCGCACCAGTCGGTCAGAATATCTGTCTGGAGGGATCAGCTTACACCCCCAACCTCCCTCTCTCTGACATGCTCACACTAACCTGAAATGTAGCCCACTGTTAGCCTGCAGGGGGAGCACTTAGTGGTTTACTGGAAGAGTTGAGAGACTTAGTTACTTCTACACTGTACTAACTGTAAGAAGAGGGCAGGTGAACATATACCTGTTAGGTCTTAGGTTGTGTTTAACTGCTTAGACTTTTTTTAGTGATACTAACTTGGGAGAAAACAACAAAAGAAAGAAATGTTGCTGTACTCCAGCTGATGCCTTGTTTTGTTTTTTCAGCTGGAGCAAAAGCAGGTGGTTCCTCCTTTTAAGCCCAACATCTCAGGGGAATTCGGACTGGACAACTTCGATGCCCAGTTCACCAATGAGCCCATCCAGCTCACACCTGACGACGAGTGAGTTTCTGTTTCCTTTGCTCTGATTTTAAACATAAAAATATGTTTTTCAATCCATAAACTGAGCTGCATGAATTAACTATGAGGAAACACATGAATGACATTGATAAAACCCATCAATAGGTTTTTCATAGCTTGCTCAACTTATCACTTCCTATTTTAAAATTAGTTTAAGCCTACGTACCTTTATATTGATGTAGAGTCAAAGGTTTTAGACATTCCATGTTGTGACATTTTTGTAAAAAATCAATACTACTACCTGTCCTTGAGTTGAAGTCTGCCAACAGGGAACTGCCATTTTGTTTCTGTTTTCACAGCCACTGGCTTAGTTTGAAAACACCTGCAGTTGAAGTAATTTTACCATTGCCTTTATTGGTTGATTTATTTTTCAGGTTTGATCAGAGCTACTGTATTAAAAAAAAACACCAAACACAGATGATCAAGGTGGCTGACTTACATGTATTTCTGATGGTTTTAAGCCATAAAGACCCAGTGCTACTTTTGTGGCAGTTCTCAAATTAATTTTTCTCTATATTTAACCTTTCTTAAGTGATTTATCACCACTTATTATAATATTATCTTCTGTATTTTCCATTTTTTCAGTGAAAAGCAGGTATTTTCCTATATATAATTTATTGATCATGTAGGTATTCATAAAAGTTCAGATTAAAGTTAGGTTTATTATATCAGAAACAGAGAAAACTGAAGAAAAAGTTACTTTTTCAGCAAAGATATCCATAACTGAATGTAAAAACAAGTGTTTCAATCCACTGTCATTGATCAACTCCATGGGTTTTACTGGTGAATCAGTGTTGTAGAAGATGACGGTGTTTCCGCATTCACTACGGAGCCTCTGAACGTCTAAATGAGTCATATCTGATGACCATGAAAAGAGGACAAACTGTATTTCACCTCAGTCATTTCAATGTATTCATAGGTTTAGTGGTTCAGAAGGTATTAGACATTTTAGATCAGTAAATGATTTTGGTCACCACTGGCTGTTTGGGTCTTTGGGGCTTAAAGAGACTTCATGGCTGTTCACTGTTGGAGAGGACAGCAGGTAGTGAAAATATACTAAATATTGTGTCTACTTAAAGGAATATTAATAGTTTTTAGATGGGTCTTCTTCAGGTGTTTACAGCTGTAAAAAAAAACCATTGGAATGTGAGCCTTTCAGAGCTTCTTATGGTTTTATTTCGTCGTCTTGTGTTTCTGTCATGTGGATGACCCTGAACTACTTATGTCACACACTTTTACACCTGAACAAAACAGCCTCTAACCATCCTCCTTTCAGCCTCTTTCCACCTTTGTAACATTTCTCAAAATCCAGTAGAAGATTTGACTCAGAATTAAGGATGAACTTAAATCACAAATATAATTTAAAACTTTTTTTTCTCTTCCTTTTTTTTTTTTTTTATTGCAGGGATGTGGTCAAGAAGATTGACCAATCTGAGTTTGAAGGATTCGAGTACATCAACCCACTCCTGATGTCAGCGGAGGAGTGTGTGTGAGAGACGTGTCTGCTCACACACACCACCCACACACAAACAAACACACACACACACACACACTCATGCACGTGTTATGTGGCGTCTCAATGTCTTCAGCTGCATGGTTACAAGACAACCTGACGACATCAACCTTCTGTTCGAGGGCCGCACATGCACAGTAGAACGCTTATTTGCCAAAACCAGTCTCACACTCTGCCATTTATAACCACTTGCCCTTAAGCCTACTTTTCTTTCTTAATTATTTTTATATCATGTAAATCTGCACTGATATTGATCTTCTCATCGGGGCCTCTTTTTCGGTAGCCATAGAGGCTACAGAGTTCTTCCAAGGTTGCTGTGCACAGTCAAGGGGGTGGGAGGGATGAGGCTCAACCCCCGGACACATTAACTGAGCATCATCTCCCTCCAGCTGGTGAGGTGTTTTCGACGCATATTTTATTTGTACATAAATATGAAACTACTATTGAGGATAAATGTTAGACAAGGCGTTTTAGCTTCAAGCCAGTCGGACAAAAACTGACAATGTAAACATCATAATGTCAATTAGCTTTGTCACAAAAACCCCCTCTGTAGAGTAAAGATCATAACACTAGCCTTTTAAAAAAGAAAATCATAAAAACTATATTTTCTCATGATTTATTTAACATAGCAGTCATTAAAATGTTAAATGTCCAGCCAGGATAACAGAACCAAAAATGTTAGGTCTTTGTTTTTTTTAGATGTTTTAGCAACATCTGGAAAACAGAAGGCGTCCCCTCTCACTGAAGAGAAGGAAGTATAACAGCAGCATTTATCAACACTAGTAATGAGTTAATGCTCACAAACTGTGAATAAAAGAACTCCCTCTGCGGGAATCGGCTGGAAGAGTAGCACATACTGTAATACCTGAACGCTGGAGCACAGGTTTAGTATTACCGTGCAGACCATACAAAAAATAAACACAGGACCAAAAACACATTTTTCAGAAAAATGTCTTGCTGGTATGTATTAGAAGGTACAGTATATATAAGGAAGGATGTGCTGTCCTGAATCATAGAACTTACAGTATATATATATTCATTTTTTGTTTTTTTTTTTTTGTTTTTTTTGTTTTTTTTCAAATTTTTAATACTATGCCTTTCTGAAATGGTCAGTTAACTTTTTGTTTTTTGTATTTTCTCCATTCCATGTATGTATTTTCTTGTAAATCAAAATACTATGTGATTGTTGAAGACAGCTCAGATGGAAGTCCAAAGCTGTGACACAGTACAGTTTTTGTCAGGAAATGTGGCTCGAAAGACTATAAAATGTGTCTGCTGCGCTCCATATCAAATCCCATTTGCTTCCAAGCATAAACATAGTTCTGCAGAGGCATTGTGGACTGTAAAGACACTAAAGTGATGGTGCATGAACCTGCAGACTCTTGTCCAGTTGAAGCTTCACTCTACTTTGAAAATGTATTTGGGCCCAAACAGTGACCAGCGGATCAATAAGACCTGTTACATGTTACTTTGACTTTGTTACTTTTTTGTGAATCAAATTAGATTTTTTTTTTTAAAAATTGTCACTACATTGATTCCAAAATGTTTGTGGGTAAACCTGGTTAAAACACTATTTGTTGTACTTGTATTTGGGGGTGGAAACCACCCACAGGACTCTGCTGACCTTTATTATTAGTGTGCAAAGAGAAAACACACATGGTAAAATAAACATTTTATTTCTCTCCTTGGTAATATGTGTCTATGTCTGAGTGAGTCTGATGTTGAAAGGAACATATGACCAATATGTAAACCGCTCTGTCCCCTTTGGGGCCCACAGCCTTTATTCTGACTCATATTTTCATTTCATGGTAAAATCCTAACCTTAATGCCAATGAAACACAAGACTACGGAAAGATACATTATCTGAGTTTTATGGCAACGTATTGCACATTGCTGGCCAGTTTCCCTGCTAAATTACACCTTATCAATGAAGAATTACAATACTCTCATCCCTGGATTTTTCCTTGCCAGTATTTTGTAATGATTTATGCAATGACAGGAAGGGGAGGCAATCATAAAATATTGCTCATCTTAGGAAGAGTGGACTTTAATAATCATTCTAAAAAAAAAAAAAAAAACGCGTTATGACTCAGCTAGTCAAGATGGTACCATTGAAATGAGACCAAAAAAACTGGAAATACAATAGGACAGAAAATTAAATCTAGGCATCTTTATGGTGTTATATGTGATGTTTTTTTTTTTTTATTCCTGTCAAAATATGGTTAAAAATGATGTACTTTAGTGAAAATATATAATGAAAAACAATAATAAATGTAGAACAAGAAACAAAAAGGCTGCTTTTTAAATGTTTGATGAGTAAAAAAAGTCTCTGAGAATAATCAAAATAATGTGATTTTTACAATTTTTAGAAACTAAAAACTTCAACAGACTGAATTAGATATATTTCCCAGCCCGTGAAAACAACTATTGTTTTAACAGAATTCAATCTGACAGGAGCATCAGCAGAAACTATTAATATTTTTGTCATTTTTTTCAAGCTGAAACCATATTTGTTCTCTATTATGAAAGTGGATAGCAAATCTATTGTTAACTTAATTGTCTAAACCTTATTGAATTGGATGCACTGTACATTCATGTAAGGAAATGACTTACTTTCATGCTCTCAAAAAGAAGCCTGTGGTTCTAGGTTTTATTCATCATCAACCGTCAATAACTGAAATTTTATTTTAATTAATGAATAATTTCCTTTTGGTCACATACATATACAGAACAAACATGATTTCACAGACATTTTTCTCAATCCGTAACTGACAAAGAAATAAATTCAAGTCAAAGGTTTATTTATGCCTATCCTGTTTCCAGCCCTTGAATTACCTGGAAAACCAACAATGCAAAGAAATGAACATACATAAATCAGTCAATATTAAATTATAATCAATCAGATTTTGAGATTTAATTTTCTACAAAATACAACCCAATTTATGGCAATTTCATATTATATCATTTATCTTTGGATCTTATTCCTCCTAGAACACATTTATGTCCCTTCACAGTAAAGAACCAGAGCCACTAGGAAAGATTATATGTGCTAAAAACCTCATGTAATTTGGCACAAAATGCACATGGACATTTGTCCAATTAAAAAGTGCAAATCTGTGGCAAATGTTTATTCAGATCCTGTTCTGGCACGTTTGTGTGAGCTGAACAGTACCATGAGGCTGTGACTGTTTCACTACTGAGACCCGACCTGAGCCCCCAGACCCACACCAGCGTTTGGAGAGCAGGGAATTACGATTGAGTCGTTAAGCTTGAGCTTTTCCAGTCCAGCTGCCTGTGTCTCTGCTGGTCATGTGACTCCCAGGTCGGCTTTTAGAAGGGCCTCGGTGTCCCCACAGGGTGAAAAGGTCATTGACACCAGAGCCCTCGCCTCTGCCCTCACACAGTGCTGAGTGTTGAGAGGCGGAGAGAAAAAAAAAAAAAAAAAGGTCAGGGAAATGATGATGTGTCAAAAATAAAAAAACGGATTGATTTGTGTGCTCAATAACCTGCACAATGGTGGATAGAAAACCATTGTGTGGGGCTTATTTCACATCCTGCTCCGCTAAACCATTGTGTGCTGTCTCAATTGAACCAGATTTTGTGGAAAATTACTCCCCTTGTACGACTGCATGAGACAAATACAGCACCGCCGTGCACAGGACGAGGATAAATGTCTTTGCATAATTCTATATTCCCCTGACAGTATGTTTGACATTGTTCCTGCGCCCTCACCGGTGGAGAATGGGGGTACGCCTCCCCAGGCACGGTAGCTCCACATCACCCTATGGAAGACACAGGGAAGACTAACCTTGTATAATTAATGATGTAAAACGGAGGAGGATGTGAAAAAAACATCCTGTTATAATTGTTCTTATCTTGTTGGGTGTTTTATTCTGTCCCTGAAGGGATTAATTAGCAGAAGAATCATACTTGGTGCTAAACACAGCCTCTTAGTAAAACATACACTGTAATTTAAGGTGCACAGAGCCCTACTTGGCATGGCCTGCATGATATCGCACTATATTTACCAGTGCTCTTGACTGTAGCACTATAAGGGTTTCCAACATGAGTGGTTAAATATGCTTCTTTCACCCCCTTGTGCCACTTCTATGATTGTAATAGTAGAGCAACTGCATCTTGAAGAACAGCATGATAAATGGATTATTAGTGGACTCTTTAAATGCTTCTTCATGACCACCATTTCTATAGCGTGAGCATCATATTTACAGTAAAAGGAACTCAAAGGTGAAGTGATGAGGGGATTCTGTCGTAGTAAAACATTAAAAGGCCATCACAGTCCTCTAATGTGAGAAAATTCCCCCTCTTACAATGCTAGAAAAAAAAAAAAAGCAAGGGGGGGGGATTCTAGGATCCACCTTTTTTTTCTGGATTTATTCCAAAACTGAATGGATTCATCCTTTGCCAGCGTCCTACCATTCCACCAACTTTCATGACAATCTGTGCCGTAGTTTGCGCGATCCTGATGACAGACAGACAAACCAACAAACAGAACACAGAAATCATCAATATGTACTCCGCATCAGCCACATTTCAATCTGTCACCATGTTTTAAACTTCTACTCCCACCTCTTTTTTTTTCTGTGAGACTGTTAACACACACTACAGTAAGGAGAATACATTACTCACATGCCATGCAGCATGTACATCTATTTTTAATAAACTCAAATGCGAGGTGTAATCACAAAATCCACAGTGGTCTTTCTGACAAAAAGTACATGCAGTTGTTCATTTGATGCAAAGCTGAACCTTAACTATAATGACTGTAACTATAATACAAACAATTAAAGCAAATAAGAGGCATTAAATGTATGAATTATACATATAATCAGTGTGATGGATGTTTAACTCCAATATAGACTTGGAAAAACCAAAATTATGTTTGCCTACCTCTGAATAAAAAGATGAATAAACCCACAACAAAAGGAAGAAATCATATTCACTGACATTCTTAACAACCTCTCTGAGATGCGTATTGTACATTTTACTCGACTACATTTGTCTGACAACTTTAGTTACTCTCCAGATTACAGTTTTTTCATTCCCTGTGGAAAAACATGTATTCTCCCAACGTCTTGATTTTTAGTGGAAATATTTCTTTGTGCACTGGGAAACGTCAGAACCTTCTTGATTAGTTGGGCATAATACTGAAAACAGGCCTGTTTTTCTGAGCTTCTCACAGAATGACCCTACAAATGTATGATTATCTTGTACAATATGATACATTCCTGTAGATTTAATGAGCTCTGGTAGATTTTGCTGATAGTACTCACATACTTCATTCTTGTAGTGAAGTAGTTTCAGAGTGGTATTAATATTTTTAACCCATAAAGACCTAAACATCCACCGATGATGTTTAATATCTGTTGATCCGCTAATCCTATCAATACATGTAAATAATTGGTGTAAAATACTGTTATTCATCTTTTCATTGTCATCAGATATGACCCATTTTGGATGTTCAGAGGCTCCATAGTTACCGTGGAAACATCGTCATCTTCTACAACACTGATTCACCAGTAAAACCCACAGAGTTTAATCAATGACAGTGGATGGAGACACTTGTTTTATGTTCAGTTAATGATAAATTTTCCTAAAAAAAAACGTCACATTTTCTTCAGTTTTCTCTGTTTGTAATAGAGTAACCCCCAACTTTAATCTGAGTTTTTATGGACATCCACATAACCAGTAAATTAAATATAGGAAAATACCTGATTTATACTTAAAAATGCAAAATGCAAAGTGTAATTTTAAAATAAATGGTGATAAATCAGTTAGGAAAGGTTAAAAATACAGAAAATTCATTTGGGAACCACCACAAGAGTAGCACTAGGTCTTTATGTGTTAATTCGGTAAAGGATCTGAAAACTTCCTCCAGTGCTTTTGTTTTCTTTTTTCTATCTCCTGTTAAGACTGCGTCAGTTCAGAGAATCAAGTGATAAACGAGTGTCCTTATTTTTACAGACACACTTAGTTAAAGTCCTGTAAATGTAGTCTGTGGCTGCAACATGAGACCAGAAACAACTCCCTGACAAACACCTGACCACAGACAATCTGCTAACTGTCCGACGAGCCAGACTCTGTGTTGAAGGTGTGTTATTACAGACTTCAGCAAGAATTATAACACCAAATTACTGATCTATCCTCTGGACAATTCAGGAGATATTTCAATATCCCCCATTGATTTCAGACAGGATGTATGAAAATGACTGTGAAGTGTCTTCCCCCAGGGGCCACTTAGTACTAAGTCCAATAACAGTTAGACAGAGTCTCGGTTAATGGAGAAGCTTATCAATGTGCTAGTCAGTCACACTGTGTCTGAGAACCTCAGCTCCACACCACCACCATCCACGCTGCCTCATCCTTCAGCTTTTTGCTTTACCCCTAATGAACAATCAGTGCTGGCCACATTATTGCACATATGAGATTAATTTACTCCCCGCAGTACACAGAGTGATGTTATTACAGGAAAATCAATGTCCCTCTTGTTGTTCTCTGGGGCTGGACAGGGTGTACGCACATCTGCTCTCATAATACAACTGCTGACCTTGCTGTCACAGACCGAGCCAGAGAGAGGCTGCAGTAAAACGGCCCGACGGTGTTGTTTATCAAAGCTTTATCAAGCCTTTCTGCTCTCACAGACGTGTGACATCAGCCCGTAGACCAGTCCGCCATCCAGGGTGTACTCCCAGCTCTGTGAAGCCAGAACACGATAACCTTTAGACATGTACGGGAGATTTCAGCTCAGAACATTGATTATTACACAGCTCTGTACATTTAGACTCCAAGTAAAAGTTGGAAAAACTGGAGAACACAAACCCCTTGAAATAAAATCCTGACTTGCAGTTGACCCCCCACACTTGGATTTTATTAACTCTCATCATCACTAAACGCAGAGCAGACAGCCTAAATGACCCCCTGACCTTTTCAGGAAGATAGGTCCATAAAAAGGGGGAGGGGAGCTGAGGAAGGAGAAGCCACCCCCTTTTGCTCAGCTGTAGTCCTCTCCTCTCTCTGACTGTAATTCCCAAAAGAAAACTTGATGGAAAGCCAGTATGGTTGATAAGACAACTATAATGTCACCTCTTGCCTGGATGTGTCATCCAAGTCTGTCTGAATGAAATGGAATTCCAAAAACAACTGATCGTGCTTCAGTATCACAGTGATTTGTTGAAATCAAAGTGAAAAACACATATAATTTGAAATATATCCACAAATTTCTAATGTTGTCTATTATTATTATTATTATTATTATTATTATTATTATTGTTATTATTGCTTTCAGTGAGGACCACACACTGAACCTCTATCAGTCCACTAGTAGTTTTATCATCCTCTGGTTCTGTCTATCTGCTTCTTCGCCTACTGCTCGAGGAAACAAATCTCCCAGACTGTGCGAGACAGACAGACAGACAGACAGACAGACAGACGAGAGACACCCCCGCATAGTTTCCGTCAGCCGGGTGACGTCTCCGCCTCTCAGCCCGTGTGCAGTGTGACGTTACGGGGCTGTAGTGGAGCGTCTAGCTGCATCTTGTTGACGATCCGCCAGGCTTTTCCAGTACCGAGCAGACCTCCGACGGGTGAGGACGACCGACGACAGTGTCCAGGCAAGTGGTTACACCGTTACAGAGACGGAGCTGTACACTGACTGACACGCTTTACCGTGAGCCGTGCTCTTATTTTCCGGTAGTTGACCTCGGTGTGTAACGTCCACCGAGTTCGGTTTGAATCGCCGACGGAGGGGTCCGAAGCTAGCATGGTTTAGCCCACCGTATCGCTCTGTATGTGGGGTTAGCCTGCCGTAGTGTTAGCGCGGTCGGTCCCGTCGGTTTAGCCTCAGTCCGCTGGGCTAGCCTGGCTTGATATTAACCTCTCAACCGGGACACCCCCTCCGATACGACGGTGTGATTTAATGTCGTTCCCATTGCGAGGGAGAACCAGGTTAAGTTAGTGTGTACTCTAGGGGGCTAAGTTAGCCCGCTTCGGTTCATACTATGCTGGTTAGACTGCTTAATAGCTGTTTACACCGGGATATTCTGGGTAGTGAAGCTAGCTAGCACAACTGAAAGACAGCAGAGCTAACGGAATTTCTCAGATGTTTGACCAGTTTCTGTCGCAATGATGTGTGTGGTTTTTTTTTTTTTGGTTTTTTTTTTAACTATTAATACACTGTTACATACAAGCGTGGGGTATTATTTCGCCCACGACTAATTTTAGGTGAGTGGACCGTCGAGTGTCTCGGGGAAGCGGTCTACCTGCGTGTTTGACGTACGCACGAGCCGCGGTTGTAAAGCCGTATCGCACTCTCACTAAATCGGTGAGTGCGTAACGCTTGACCGCGGTGCCTTCCCAGACCAGACTGTAGTGTAGACAGTGAATGTCATTATCAGCGCCGTCTGCATACCAGTGCCGTCGTGGCGAGCCAGCAGAGGAGGCGAGGTACAGTTTGCAGACTGGAGGAGGAGGAGGGGAGCTGAGGATGGAGCAGAGCCGGAGCATTAACATACGCGGTGTCCTTGCAGCAAAAAGGAGACGAGAAGTGTGTGTGTGTGTGTGTTGGTGGGGGGTGACACTTGGAAATATTTCCCTTTTGCTATTATAGGATGCGAGGTTATTTTATGGGAAATATAACCGCGTTGTTATTTATTGAAAACAAGGCGGCCATTGAGATTTCTGACTGAAATACACCGATGTGGTTGGAGGTTTTATGAGACACCCCGGAGTCCCGTAATGCATCCACCAGCAAGTCGGGCACAAGCTGCGTCTCGGTGTACCTACCTTTATTGGCTGATGGTTTAATTGAGCAGCGTTTTTTTTTTTTTTTTTTTTTTTTTTTTTTTTTGCTCGTATTACGCCCACAAACACCAACCCGCTTCGGAAACGAAATCTAGTTTTCACCACGCCATTTCTGCTGGTGGAAAAAAAAAAGATGTTATGTTAATGTTTGTACGGAAAAGCGTCAAATCCAATCTGTTTTCGATTAAAATGTAATGCTTTGTGATCACTAAGACATGCTGTTAATGCCATTTATATTCTGTTCTGTGAAAATAAATAACATTTGACTACAGCATCAAGCGCAAATGATACAGATGATGCATATTATCTGAGTGTCTTACTGTCATATTGCAGCAGTAGCCATTATCAAGTACATTACCCTTTAAATTGGGGATACCAGTTAAGTGTTGTTTACCTTATTACGGTCGACTGAGTATATCCGCAGTAAAACCAGAGTTAAAAGGGGGGGAAACACCGCTTTCCACAATGCAGTATGTCAAGCTGTGAAAAGACCGAGAGAAGGGGACGACTGCTGTTAACGCTTTTATCAATTGTTTTTCATGGAGTTGATGGGGTCAGCGTGGGGTAAGCAGACCTAGGGGAAGGCACATTATATTTGGGAAAGGCACTTTCATTTGCAAAGTGAAATGTTTTTGACTATTGTGTATCAGGCTTACATTAACAATGTAATGAAAGAAGGGCAGGGTTGCAGGGAATTTCACTTGGGTTGTCATGTCTGGTCAACTGGTTTCGCCTGTTAAAATTCTCACTTTGTGCTGGAAAGTTTGTGTCAAATTCTTCAGTGAAAAACCACATTGCAGATATCCCCCCGTGGTTCAGTTACAAGTTCTGAAAAAGCCTTGTGTTTGTGTGAAGTATGGTAATGACCATTTGGCTTAGTGGTCCATGCAAACAGCCATTGACCTCCTCAGCTTCCAGCTTGGACAGTAGCCATAAAACATTTAAAGTCTTTATGGACATTTCATGCTCCACAACATTTTTTGATGAGCTCATTTTCAGTTTGTTTATACATGAAAGGAGATGATGGACTGTAGTTAAGATTACTGAATAACTTTCTTTCCTTCTGCTCTCTAAATTCTTGTTTTTCTGTGCTTAGGGAGCGGATCACAACATAGAGAACTTCAGCCGTCGTCATGCATGTGTCTAACTACCAGAAGATTTGTGTGATTTGAAAAGACTTGAGAAGGACGAAAAGCTCACAGGAATAAAGGAACTCAGTCAGCAGACAGAATCGACAGTAACTCCGTGCTAAAACATGGCCAGCACCCAGACCAGTTTGAAAACCCCTTTCAAAGACTTGACCTCATTCAAGGGCAACCTGAAACGGCTGTACAGAGAGAGACTGGAAGATGCTCCCATCAAGAAACGTGTGATGGCAGAGATTAATCTGAAGCGTCGCAGCTTGGATTCCCTCCCCAAAACTCCCAAGGTGAAGAGGGAGCAAATGGAGGAACTGCGTCATGACTCTGAATTAGATATAGAGGGTCGGGCTGAACTGCACGTGGTGGGCTCTGCTAAAGCCCTGGACTTGAGCCCTGGCCTCAAACACACACTGGCTCAGTTCACTCTCAGCAGCCAGAGCTCTCTTGGAGGCCCAGCTGCTTTCTCTGCCCGCACTGGCCATGAGCATTCCCCTGCTGGCATGCCCCCCCTGCCCTCCCCTCCTGTTCTGGGAGGGGGCCCTCTGCTGGTTCCCTGTGACAGCTCCACTGAACTCACCCACTCATTGCTGGAAGGTGAATCTATCTCCTGCTTCGTTGTAGGAGGCGAAAAACGTCTATGCCTGCCCCAGGTACTCAACTCTGTTCTTCGCGACTTCTCACTTCAGCAGATCAACACAGTGTGCGATGAGCTCTACGTCTATTGTTCACGTTGTGATGCTGAGCAGCTGCACATCCTCAAGGTGCTGGGCATCCTGCCGTTCAACGCACCTTCCTGTGGCCTCATTACGTTGACGGATGCACAACGGTTGTGCAATGCTCTGTTGCGTCCTGGGGCAGCTTTGCCTGCTGACCCCAGTGGTAAGCTGTCGGCCCAGGGCCTGCTGAAGGAGAGTGAAGCCAGCTTCCAGGTGGAGCACCAGTGTCTGGGGAAATGCCAGGGTCTCTTCGTGCCCCAGTTCTATACTCAGCCTGAGGCACCCTGCATCCAGTGTGTTGAGTGCCAGTTGCTCTTTTCTCCACAGAAATTTGTCATGCATTCACACAAGTCACCTGATAAGCGGACCTGCCACTGGGGTTTTGACTCAGCCAAATGGCCCTGCTACTTGCAACTTGCCAGAAAGTACCAGGGTACGCCTGAGGAGCCCAAGCTCAAGCAGCTCCTGGACGAGGTCAAAGAGAAGTTCCATTACCAGTTGAAGCGGTCCCTAGATAAAGTAAGTGCAGTTCTGTTTGATACCCATTCTTTTGTGTGTTTGCCTATGTGCATTTAGTAATGTATCATCATTCTGGTAAGAAGGCCAGTTGAGCTTGTGGTTTTATTATGCTAGATAATGTTCTCTGAAAGTCTCTTAAATTGGTTGTCGGTTGACCCTCTTACCCCATTAGATGACTCAGTGGTGGTTTTTGTATGCTCAGCAGGTTTGATTATAAACTACTGGTGTTTTCTTAAACCAACGCTGACCCATTATATGTGAGAGAGGTCTGGAACAGGTGGTGACATCTGCCCGGCCAGGTCTGATCAGACGAGGTTAGGCCAGCTGGCCACTGCTGAAGGGGAAGTGCATCATTTGTCCCCTCAGGTCACCTGCAGGTCACTGGGAATGTTACTCAACAAAAGGGCAATATTGCAGGCTAAGGAGGAGTCTCTAAATTCCTGTATTGGCAGGACAGTCTGGCAGTCACTTGAATCTACAATTAAAATACTGCTGTTCTCTCAATATAATTAAAGTTTTTCTTTGCATATTCCTAAGTTTGAAGCAAACAAATCTGTTTACATTTTGGTTTAA
The DNA here is from genome assembly GCA_037367295.1 of Apogon hyalosoma. Taxonomy (NCBI): domain Eukaryota; kingdom Metazoa; phylum Chordata; class Actinopteri; order Kurtiformes; family Apogonidae; genus Apogon; species Apogon hyalosoma. The sequence continues at coordinate 23,320,590 of JAPQRP010000011.1, read as the reverse complement.
AATTATGTTGCATCTGATATTGAATCACTTAAATTAATTTCAGAAAGCTTGTAAAGATCTCTGAGTTGCTTAGATACAGGTGCTTCTTAAAGTTTAGAAAATATCTACACCACTACCAGATACTTTATGTGGACTGAATACCAGTCTGAGTGACTTTTTTTTAACTCTATAAAAATGTAAAGTGGCTTCAGTGATTTTCTTCTAAAAGCCTAGCAAAGTTTATTGTGCTTTGTATTTTTAGTAAGAAAAAAATGTGTCAGTGCAGTTGGATACAAGGGCATACATAAACAACATGCTTCTGAAAGGTCAGCATTGAGTGGTGGAAAAGCTCTAGATTGTGCCCCTGCCATTGACTGGTTTATGTCTCATGACCTCCTGCTGACCACAGTGGACTGACCTTTTTTGTAGTGATTTCTGGGAAAAGGAGGGGTTGTGTTCTGTGAGTTATTTTCACAAATTTAAAACTATAAGTGAGGATCTTAAAAAACAGTATTCCTGAAACATTCTTTAAAAAAACATTTTGTTGTGATGGTAATATTTCAGGCAGCAGGTTATGTAAAACTGTCAAGTAGAGATGCTGTGGTGTTCAAATGTGCACATCATTGCAAAATAGGGCATATATTCTGAACACTATCTGAAATAGGGAGATGCTTTGCTCCTTCTCTGTCTGGTTAATTTGATGTGTGAATGTACCGGAAATACCGTCTGCTGTCTCGTCTAGCTTCCCAACCACATTCCTGCCCTGCCTCTTTCCCTGCTGTCCTCCTCCTCTTCCTTGGTTTTGGCTCAAGGTATGCGTTTTGGAAGACGTAGACATTCTTTGTCAAAGGCACAAACATTTCAGTACCACAGAGGAAACGCACACTGTGTCAGACATACACAGCCAACAATGCACACAGACCACAGACGCAACACACGAACAAAAACATATGCTTAAAGTGGATGAAGTGTCCTTCAATTTTTGTTGTGTGTGTGCTTATGTGTGAGACATTGCAAGAGTTTGTGTGTAATAAGCTGCTAACTGGAGGCTAGTATGACACATCCTCGTCTCTCTGTCTCACACTCTGCCAGCCTCTCTGGAGCCTGTGTCTCACCACAGTTTCAGGTGTTGTCATCTCTCTATGCGGTGATTTCGTAGTCTGTGTTTTTCACCTTTTTTTGTTGTTCATTTTATTTTCAGCCCATAGCGTCAGTGTCTAGATTTTCCAGATGAATTGAGGATATTTTATCACACAACTTTGTCTGTGTATACTAGAGATAGAGCTATTATTTACCATGGTGGTTATTAGTTCTTATATTCAAATATTAAGATGATTTTTAGATGGATAAAATAAATTCAAAATTCCATACTACTTTGAACCCACTCTTAGTTTCCTCTTCATGCTCACTGCTCTTATCTGATTGGTTACATGTATAACGTATGTAGAATGTATATACTGTTGAAATATTATTTAAATGTATATTCTCAATTTGTTTTGTCAGGCTTAAGACATTTCAAAGTTCTAATTACTTTTTTTTACTGCAGATGTGGTTCCATGTTTCTGCTATCAGCCCAGTAGATCTTGAAAAAACCTCATTGGTCTATTCTTACTGTAAACAGAAATGAACACAACAGAGTCAAATTCCTGGAAAGAAAGTTGCCTGTGAGAAGACCCACCCCCCACCTGAGGGGATGTATGAGTGTGTGAAAGGTCAGTGGCCAGAGAACAAGGTGACCTGGCAGTGTCCTGTTTCACATGGACACAGGGGTTCCCTTCCAGGTCCAGCCACTCTGTGTTTATGTGTGATGAAAGTGTGTGTTTGACTGAACAGGAAGTAAGGCAGACGGACATGTCTCTCACCCTGAACATCCTCCAGAGTGTCACTGTCCACCCGCCTCCACTGCGCTGGCTGTGTGACTCATGCTTTCCACATCCTAGTTGATGTTAGTGGAAGAACAGCCAAGCAGCTTATGGTCACACATACTTTTTTTTTTTTTTTTTTTAAATAAAGATGGCTCCACATGTTGGTCTAACCCTGACTACAGACCTTTTTTTCAATGGCCCTTATTTACACACAGCATCAATGCACACATTTACAAGCTGTTTTAGTTTAACCAGAGTGCCCTGGGACCTCTGGTAGAGAGGAGACACAAACAAGCCAAGCCTTCTGGAAGTTTTTTTCCCTCCACCTTCCACAGTGTCTACTAGCACCATATCCTGTTAGGAGTGTTTGGTTTGAGAAAGTGCAGTTAAAAAGTCCAGGACTTGGTCTATATAAACAAGATTTGGAGCCCTCGGGCATTGCTAGCCTGTCTACAGATTCCTGCTGTGTAAAGAGTTTCCTTCTAGAGAGACGCCAATAACAGACTGCAACAAGCTGAACCCTTATCTCAACAATTACTTAAGTGTGTGACAGACAAATTAGTCCATGTGGTCCATTAGTGACTGACAGACACTTGTAATTTCCACTGAGACATGATCGTATGTCATCATGTTTATTGGGTGATTTTTTTTTTTGTTGTCGTTTGTTTTGTTCCTCTGACAAAGAAGAAACAGAAATTCCAATTTGATGATCATGTACACCACCTTGTGAAATATCTGATAGCTGGAGGGACATTTTGTTTATTTGGGCTGCATGTTCACAGCATGTCATCAGACAAGTACTAGTGAAACTGTATTACAAAACAGCGAAATGGCAAAATCCCCAACAGCAATCACTCAAGATCCAGAGAAACAGAAGGGAAGTTTTTACAGCTTAAATTGTGAATAGTTTGACACAGTGCTAGCAGTCATGTTTTTTTTTTTGGATTTAGTAGTGAACTTTACTTCATCAGTATGTGAAAGAAAGAGAAACCATGATCTGTAAATGAAATAATTATGACATGATATTTAGGCATTTCGCAACCCCGTCAAGCGTAACCTCATGGCCCAACATAGGAACGTAGCTGTGTGTTACTTATTTGCCTCAGCCTTGTTTTCAGTGTTGTGCTGGCCCCGAGTCAGAAGTGTCAGACGGAGAGAACAGCCTTCCTCTGTGTCTCTCTCCCTGGCCAGGCTGACACAGTGGCTGCGGCACAGACGGCAGACAGCTGCATCTCTCTGGCTTCCTCTATTTGCTATTTGGAAACCAGTGACTTCATTACCGCAGACCAGTGCAGCTGCACTCTCTGGCTGTCTCCTGGGCTGTCTGCTCTGTCTGTCTGTCTGCTTGTCAGTCATTCTCTTGGGCTGAATCTAATTGGATTTTGGCAGGCATGCTAATCGTTCACTGTGCTGCCTTGGCTGCGTCTTTCTCCATCCTATACTTGTCCCTTTATCTTGACGTCAATCTCCAGTCTGTCATCTTGCCTTGGGTTTGGATCTGCACACTTTGACTTTTGGTCAAGTCTACGTTATCAGTTTCCCAAAGTCTGGGTTGTGACTCATAGGGCAGAATGCAAGAGATTTTTAAATTTATTTGTGTTTATATTCACAAACAGTGAGAAGCATGTTTTTGTTGGTACTGATTGCTCATATTGTTCTTTTAATCATACTTATAACATTAAATCTAATTTGGATTGCTAGGAAGCACTCTGGTTGTTGGACTGACAAAGGTTAAAAAAAAAAAACAAAAAAACTGAAAGCCTTTTAATACTTCCTTAATGTAAGTATTTTAATTTATATTAAGTTGTGTGGTCAGGAATTAAAATCCACAAATTACCTTTCACAACTTATAGATAAAGTCTATTGTGAATTGCTTTGTGATGTTTGTAACTTTTTAAAAGTGACCAAAAAGTTTAGGAACCATTGGTCTACACTGCCAGTCTTCACTTTCTTGTACCCCTTTCCTTAACCAGACTGTTCTGCAGTTGCCCACATGTGTCTGTAAACAGTCAATATGCCCCAGGCCCCAATCAGTGGACAGTAACAAAATAAGCAGTCAAATGACCCGATAAGTCGATCGTTACATAAGCAATAAGACCACTTGTGTGCGTCTGCAAAGCGGATGAGAGGAAAGCCAGTGACTATTGATCGGGCCTCCGAGCTTGATGGATGTGGCGAGTTGCTGGGGTGCACGGACAGTAAATGGAGAAAGACCGAGAGATATGAGGAGACTCAGAAGTAGCAGTCAGTGTTGCATAAGTTCCTGTCTGTTCTCAAACATGTGCTCAAGTCTCCCAAGCTAACCTTACCTCTGCATCTGTTGTCGCCTGCTTTAATTATTTTCTTCTCAATCTCAGACAGGCTGCCAGACAAAATGTGGCCTTGGCAGACACAAGCAGGGCAAATGGGGTTAGAAACGATACCAGCCCTGGGGGAGGCAGGAAGAAGGTGAGAAAAGACATTAAGTGTATGGGAAGATGATGATGACAGGATGATGTCACTTTGGTCACATGCTGGTCCCACCCCTCTGTGGATCAACGCATGTTCCCAGCCCTTGGGTTGTTTCAGGGGGCTTAGGCCTCAGCTCTTATTTCCTTGGGTTGAAAATTAACCTCCCAAGTCCTCAGCTGAACCATGCATCTAGCCTGGATCAGCCCTCTTCGTTGACCAATCACACGCTGGCTAGCTCATAGTTCCATAGCCAATACTCTCTCCTTTGCCCCCTACTCTACCCTAAAACACCCATACGCATAATTCTATGTCTGTTTGTGCATTTTCCAATGAACAATTATCCACTTATACTGAATACACAGCAGCTTCTTTGAATGTTGGCTCGCAGTAACCATCACTCAATCATGTCTGTATGTAGGTTTGTGTGGGAGAGACTGAGTTCCGTATGCACAACAGGCTGTGTCTCGGCCAGTATTTGCTGCCTGTGTTGTAAATGACTGAATGGGGCCCCATAAGGTAGGAGGGGCTGAGCTGAGGGGCCTCTGGTATGTCACCATCAGGTCAGTGCCAGTATCACAACTCCATAACAGTGCTGCAGCCCACTGGAAGGACGCCAAAGTCATTACTTCACAGTCGTTTTTGTAAATAGATGAGAATTTTCTCTAGCTTTTTGTTTCTGAACAGTAAAAATGTCACAGATAAATTCATCAGCTCCTTCACTTGTCTTGTGAGCTACATGAACAGCTATATGAAAATGGGACACAGAATGTGTTGTGCATCCAGTGGACTGCCACATTGAAATCCATCTTTGTTTGGCTGGCTACAGTTTATCACCCAAGTTTGAGTTTTTTTAATTTATTCCTGGTTTGTGTTTTTTGTCTTACCTCACCACCAGAAGAAGATAATATGCAGCTATGGGACTGATGTGAGGCTTTAGAGATAGGCCAGTCCAGATACAGTGGAGCCTGTGCCACGTCTGCCAACAGTTTCATAGACTAAACAAACTGGCTAAGCCCCTCCCATTCAAATGTCCTCTGGGCTTTAACAGAGCTGTGGATTGACAGCCTGTTTGCATGTTCACAGACTCATACCCCCCCACCCCCTTCACTACCACCACCATTAGGCCATCCGACCAGTTTGTTGCTTCTAAGGAAAATGAGAGTGAGGGCAAATGAAAGAGAGGGTGATACAAAGGGCTATGAGTTCAAACAAGTCTGTAAAGAAGAGAAAGCGGCTTGGATCATAAGACATCCGACTAGCTTGCTTGGGTTGTTTTACATGAGACCTGGAATAATGAGGAGTATTAATTAATCGATGTGTTGATGAGAAGATTAACTGTCCACTGTCTCGTTTCCCTGGGAGACAGTCAGACGATCAGGTTGTGTGAGTGTTGGGGGCAGGGAGCTGCAGGCGAGGGAGGTATACTGTAAAAAGGGCTGTGGGAGACTGCCAGCCTGTATGTGTGTGTGTTGTGTGCAAGCAAAGAGTGAGTTTGCATTTGAAAGACTCTTCTATGCCGCCTTCCCAGTGGGAATGGTGATTAATGAAGATATAAATGGAGAGACCCAGAGACAAGGCTTTCCATAGGAGCAACATATACACAGCAGACATGCACACTATATAGGCACTTAGACTCCCCTTCTTATATTGTCTCCCACAGCCCCAATCTCCCAGACAGGGAGATAAACACAGGATATCAAAGGCGTGTCATGAGTCCCGCTGGGCTGCCACCCGGCACATCCACAACACATTAAGCCCAGCCACTACACTGATCAATTATGCATGTTGCAAATACAGGGAAACCAGGGGAAATAGTCCGCCTGTACGATTAAAGGAATCCCCATCTCTCCACTTTTCCAGTAATTTATTTGCATGTTTGGTAATGGCTCATCATTTCCATATGGAAGTGATGCTGCTTGCACTCTTGGATTAGGTGGGAATTAACACACACACCACCCGACGAACGTGGTTGGATTTGCACAAACTACCAGCCACGCTGGTGGGTAAATTAAAGTAGTACATATATATAGAAATCGATTGTCCCAGAGTGATTAGTGGCATTCACATTACAAATTGAATCACAAGCCTGTTTACTTAAATTGGACACTTTGAGGAGATGACACAGGGGATTACTGAGAAATCTTGAGCACAAGATGTTAACTAGTGACAGGTGGTTAAAAAGATCACCCTCAGGGCAAGTAGTCTAGACTCTCAATCCACAGTTCATTTTAGTTGGTAAGGCAACATAGCAATTGTTAACCAAAGCAGTGTAGATGCATGTTTTAACAAACAAAAACAATGTGGCTGTGAAATCTACAGAGATAACCTAACAGGACAAGAGGCACAGTGCAAAGAGGTTGAGGTCAAAGTCCCAGGTAGCTGTCGGACACTGTTAGATGAATAATGATTACAGATTTTCCTCATATCATGATCTAATAGTTACTGAAACACTCATGTTTGGATATTTTGTTTTATTATTTTTCACATACTGATAGATATTGCTGGTGTGTAACTGAAAAAGGTGAACAATTTAAAAAAAAACAAACAAAAAAAAGGCTTTTGTGGAATCTTCTAGCCACAGTAGCAGGTGTAGTAAAATTCATTTCCAACCCTGATTAGATGTCCACGTACTTTTATCAAACTACCCCACACGTTTAATAGCAGAACAGCAGGAGTGGCCTGTGTTAGTTTGACCCTTAGCCCACGCACCAGATGAACGCAGAAACCACAGTACACCACTGTGAGTCACAAATTTTCCGCGCTTGGAAAAGGTCATTTCTAACCCCGTAAGTCTTTTATTTTGCTGCCTCACCTTTGGTCCACTAACATCAAACGCCATTCAGCAGCTTCTTTTTCTCGTTTGCTGCTTGCAGTCTCTATTCCCTGTAAATCCTTATCTCACCAGGGGGTTGACGGATGCAGCTCAAGGCAAGGCTGTAAAGGTAGCAACTGGGAAACAGGCTTCATTTGTGAAGTTGAAAAAAATGACATTTTGTGCTTTGCCCAGTCTTCCATTTTTTTCTCTGTGCTTTGCTGAATGTTGATGTGTTTATCTCACTGCTATTCCCACCTGCAGTGACGCTGCTTGTGGGAATCATCTGTCTCGCTGATTCTTATGGCAGACTCTCACATGTACATGTCTCCCTTGCTTCATATCCCTCATGGGTCTATACAAGCTCATCAAGATCCTGTAAATAGAGAACTGTTTCCCTCTGGATCTTCAGCAACTTCACTGCACCTAAGCAGCAGGTAGTCCTTGAGGTCATTGACCTACAGATGCACTTAATTACCCAGATGCTTTTATAAAATACAGTCTATTTTATTTGAGTATACAAAATATGGAAGTCAAATTAAGTGTTGCCTGTGTCAAGACTGGTAAGTGTTCTTCAGCAGTCTTGCATGCAAGCTAATAGTCCTTCTTAAACATCCCCAAGCAACAGGATGGTTTGCGCTTGTGTGTGCAACCCTGGGTGAGCGTGTGGCACACATTCTCGTTCGTTGCATGTCCAGCTCATTTTCTGGCATCACTGTAGCTTGAATTAAAACGGTGTTGCTGCTGGGAGGACTTGGCCCGTGTACAGCCTTACTGCCCTTGACTTTATCCTTTGAAGACTGGAGCGCTGCCTCGTGGCTTTACAATCTGGCTATATTTTAACCAGTTCCTGTGACAAGTGCACTTTGTTATGCCAGACGTTTTCTTTGTCATCACTATTGAAATATCCTGGCTGAAACGCATCCGGATCCCAGACGAATGCATATGAACAGTAGTTCTTCAGAAGACTGACTCATTGTAGAGGAAGAGATTCAGCCTCTAGCTAGAAGGATGGTAAATTTTGCTGTGGCTTTCAAGGGTGTGTATTTTGTTAGCTGCTTTGGCAGACAACCAAACAGCAGCACTATTTAGTCTGTAAAGTTTATATGGTTTTAATCCAACACTCCAAAACTTTTGCCCTAATTTGTAGGAGGTTAAAGTATTTTTTATAGTAACTGACAGAAACCAAGACTAAAAGTGGCAGCAAAAACATCAGTGAAACTGGAATAAAACTGAAATAAAAAGGCAGGTTTGTTTTGTCTCATTGATTATATGTCAAGTTATACATGAATGTGATGGCATAAATAAACAATGGTTTGATTCATTCATCAGACCTAACTTGGCTTTTCTCATCGCATCAAAACTTAAACTCAGTACACACTGTGAACTAAAACTAGAAATGAAAGCTTAAAAAAAAAAAAACAACTTTTATCCACATAAAACAATCCAAATTCAGAATGCCTAAATGAAAACAGAAACCAATGGAAATTTTAAAACCATAACAACCCCCTGTGAGTTAATGGCAGAGATGTGACATAAGCTTTAAAACTTCTTCATATGATGAAATTTCTTATTAGAGAGATGGCACACATATATACAAAGCACAATGAGATAACATGGTGATGACACAATTTGCAGTCTGTGATTAAAGGAAGTCTAAAAAGGGTCAAATACGGGGAGACACGGACGCAAACACACCACCAGCCAGCCACTTCCTCCCATCACTGTGCCAACCGTATCCTGTAGTGTGACTCACAGTCCTCCGTCGGTGCTGCGGTCTGCTCTCACTCATCAGCGTCACTGTGGAGCCAGGACACAGATTTATCACTGTCTTGGCTCTCTCTCACACAGTCTGTTTGATCTGTACCCAGGTGTGTTCACTTAAAGCTCTGACTCAAACTCTAATGACATTTACAAAAATCAGCTGCACTTGGGCGGCAGTCAAGACCGTCTCAGGTAGTGACCAGGGTCTGTGTGATACTATGGTGTAGAAAGATGTCTGACCTCTTCTAATAATGCTCTGTTGTTTATGTCATGTTGCAAATTGCATTCATTTTAAGCTGTTTCTTTTATATTGAATTAAATGTGCTGGCAACAGTGGATACTACTAGTGACTGTTAAAATTAAGGAAATCTCAGTATCCAATGTGTTAACTGTGGCTTCACCTGTCAGGTTTTGGTGTATACGCCAGTGTTGTTTCTTTGTGCTGATGTTCTGAGGGTTTTTTTTAAAAATAATTTAGATTGTGCAGGATTGAAAGTTAATGGAAATCATACATTTTGCACTCATGTAGTCATTTTAAAAATGGAAGGAATTGTGTTCCGATCGAATACTTATTCTTAAAACCAGAGCTTGTGACAGAGAGAGGGAGAGTCATGCTGGCTGATGAATTTGCATCGCCAGAGCTGTATGTGTGTGTGTGTGTATGTATGTGGGTAAGACAGGCAAGCCCGAGGGGCCAGGACAGCAAAGCTAAGCTGCCCATTCAGAGAGGAGCAGTAGAAGCTTCAAACAAGCTCTTGCATGTAATATGGATGAGACCAGAGCTCCCTGCAGAAAGAGTCAGAGGACAGAGAGTCTGTTTGAGTTTGAACTGTCTCTCTCTTTCAGTGCTTCTGTGATTTTTACCCTGCAGGGCGATTTTGGCCAGGTGGAGTGTTGTCTTTGTAGCGCTGTGACTCCATCGTGGGTCAGACCCTTTACCCGTCTGTCTTCGTCCAGCCTCGTCTCAGTCTTTCCCTGTCTTCCTCTTCCCCTCTGGCCCTGTTGCAGACAGAGCCGACCAACCAAGCATTGACATTTACTGCAGTATTCCAGAGTGGAGCAGCCTCCTGTGCGAAAGAAGAAGTAAACAAACCTCAGATCAATACATAACCACATACTCAGGAAAGTAGGAATGCTCTCAAGGCAATTTGTGCATTAAAACATTATTTTCTGTCTTAACACTGACGTTTGTTAAACTGTCAAACACATTTTTTCAGATCGTTTCAATTTTAACCTGAAAATAAAGCATACATTTTGATGAAATTGTTTCAGCTCGGTGCTGCAAAGTCCATTTTGCAGAGGGCTTAATGTGAGCAGCAGGCTTCAGCATTTGTTTTGAGTGGACTTTGTGGATGCTGTGTAATTTATTGCAGAAGCATAGGGTCAGGTAGTGTCTCCATTTTGTGTTTTCTCTCTGTCTGTAGTGATAGCAGTGCATTGGTGGCTTGCTGACAGCCTCGCACTGATTTCAGTCTGCTTAGCAACGCTCTTCCTCTCCGCAGCTCTCTCACTCCCCTCTGTCTCCAAGCACTCGGCTTACAATTCAGACAACTCAGAGTTGCTCTCTGCAGAAAGCAGTGCAGCTGATTTGTGTTTTTGGGGAGGGTGGGGATTGTGTATGTGTATATGTGTGTCTATAACTGAGGATTTGAACCAATAAACTACCTCCTCACGGCAGAGCATTCCATATTGCACACACTCTAGAGACTCGCTGTTTCGTTTTTACAGTAGTCGAGATGAAGCTTGAATGATGAGTACAGCCATCCACAGATGAGACAAGGTCCCACTGGCCTCATTCTCAGTCGATGCTTACTCCTGGGAGCTTCAAGTGTGTCTGCTCGTGTCACTGTGCATATTTGTGGACAACTGTTTGCTTGCAGTAAACTACGTCATCCTCCTCGGTCTCCTACGCCGCTGTCTGATGTATTTTAAATGCAATGTCTGTTTACTTACAAGTCAATCTCTTTGTATCTCCCGTATTTGTGTCTGTCTGCTGTCCCAGCTGATTCACATAGGTGAGCACCCGACTGATTTTGTAATTATGGCCCTTGGGGGGTCATGGGGAAAAGAAAGTGGAGCAAACTAAGCTGCTAGAGATGGTGAGCTGCACGTGTATATGCAGCTCTTTTACGCATGGGTGATTTTAAAATGCCCTTGACTGATTCAAACACACTCTGATTTCCTTTTGCTTATGTATGCATGTAAACAAAGGGTACGTCACTGGCCATGTTTTCATTTAGGCCCATTATGCTTGTCTGATATAAGTAACATGCCTTTGGGGAAAATGGGATGAGAGATGGAAGTGTTGTAAAAGGCCAAGAACCGTCATACTCCTTGCCATTCCTATTAAGTCAAAATGAATCAGAAGGATGTATAAGAACATATATTCATACTGTACAAGTTTCATCTGTAACAAAGCTGCATAGTTACAGCATTAAAATGTAGTTTAGTCACTACTAGGGTTATATTTGAGATTCTCCAAGTTGAGCCTTTTTTCATCTTTTGTGCACTACACTAACAGATATATGCTTACAAAAATCTGTGGGGATAACCTCAGCAATTGGAAATAAGCAGGACCATAAAGAAAAAGCATATGACAGCATGTGTTGATAGTTAACTGAGGGAAGCCAAATGAACAATTTCAGTCACTTGGTGAGATGGGGAGCCAAGCCTTGAGTGGGCTTTTGCTTTTAGTGTCAAACACCCAAACCTGCTGGGCTGGTACACTCATCAAAAAGTAACGCATGTGTCTGACAGTGAGCTCAGGGAGGACAGAATCCTTCCATGGAGCTGAATGGCTCTAAATCTGTGTTCTCCCCAGATGTAATGACACCATAGCATTGCAGATCTTTATTAATTGGCCTGGGATAGCCAGCCTCTGTCAGAGACGAGGGCTGTTTGTGACAGCCCTGCATATGTATCTTAGTGCCTTTTTATTGATTTTAAATGCTCAAAAACGTGTTCCTATGACTGTTGAATTTAATGTGGTCGCAATCATCACTGAAACTTGTGCCAAAGGATTTTCTATTTTCCATATTCTGGTAGTCTCCTGAGTCACTTACAGTGCTGGTCACTACTATTATAGTGACCAGCGACCATTATTCATTGTACCTCCTGCCACTGATGTAGTGTGTTGACCATTTGCAACAATATTGAGCTACATAGTAATGTATGACAAGTAAGCCATATGGAAAAGAAGTGCTCTCGTAAAGGACCTACTGCACTGTGTTGTAGATAGTGTGTGTCTGTGTTGGGGGGTGGGTTACCTTACCGTGTGGCCTGCCTTGCATATTCCAGTCAGACAATTTGTCCATTCATGAGCTAACGTTGTTACAACGTTCTTCATGTACTGCTGTGAATATAGACTGGAAGCTGCCACCTGGGATTTGACTGTGAAACATGAGAAAAGGAGAATGGAGGGGGTGAGGGAGTGAGAGGGGTAGAGAGAGAGTGAGATGAATAGAAAAATTGATCAAGAGTGCTTAAAGAGACTGCTTTTTATGTGATGGATCATAGAGAAATTCTGTTTCCAAATTTAGCTCTTAAGTCTGTGGTAATGCTGCAGTAGGTGGACATTGGTATTTATTAGGGGTATATTCCTGACGTGCTGTTACTTTTCTTACACACTTTAAGGCAGGTCATTTTCCTCCACAGCACTCCCGTTAACTGTTTCTCTATGGGCCCCCATTGGCTCTAGTTATCAAGGCTGTGGTGTATTTGTGTGGATTGTAAAATGGCTGACTGTAGCAACAGTGGGAGGAACTCAACATGTTGGAAGGAAGGAGAAAGGCTGTATGTGTGTGCTTGACGTGGATGTGATGACTGTCTAGACAAAATGTGCCCATGTGGCGCAAAAATGTGCTTGAGGCCAGAAGCCAAAACTGGTTGGGAATAAACCTGCCCTTATCTGTCTTTATTGTGTGTGTGTGTGTGCGCGTGTGTGTGTATTTGTGACTCTGGCATGACTAGTCTGGCTGATCCTTATCAGTGTGCTTGTCTGGCTCTGTTCTTTCTCTTTGTGTTTGGAAAGAGGGAGGAACAGGTGTGTGTGTCTGGGGGAAGGCACAAACAGTCACATGCTGTCTGTTGTCTCGCCTGTCTACCATTCTTTTTTTTCCCCGTTTCCCTCTGTCACCTGTTTGTCTAACCGTCCACCTGTCAGACCTGTCCTCATCTGTGTCCCGTTTAATTATCTCTTTGGCCCAGGAAACAGAAATAAGTGTCTCCTGTCAGCACATACAGTGAGAAGTCCTGACTTTTTTTTTTTTTTTTTAGTTCTTTAAGCACTAACTAAAACATTGACAATGTTCACCAGTGTCCATAGTCACAAGAAAATTTCAGTGATGGTTCTAGAGTCTACTTCTGATTAAGTACTGTTGTGTTTACTGGCCTGATGTAAATGCTTACAGAATAAGTTGGGAGCCTGTTCCCCACAAACAGTCATCCTGTAAATGCTAAACAAAATCTAGTCATCTCATTTCACAGTTAAAACAAGAAATATCACCCAACCCAAAAAACCAGTGTATTCCTTTAAACACCCCACTTTGCTGCCTTCCCTTGTGGGCTGTTATTGATTCAACTGCTGAAACAAAGTGCAGCTCCATGGATAAATGGCTTATTGGATTAAGATCCTTATAGAAAGGCCTCTAGTGTCTCTGTGTGGGGACCAGGTGGGACCACCAAAGCTCCGGACCTTTTTATTTGTAAAGCACATACAAAGCTGAAACCAAAGACATGCACACAGTTGTATATCAGATCTTCACAGCAAGCAAAACACCATACAGGAATAATTTTTGGGAGATTGTTGGAGAAAAAGGGATGTTAGATTAATTTAAAGAAAAGAGAAGAGATTGGATTCTTTTCACAGCAAACATACAGGCAGCCATGATGCATTGATATCTCACTGAGGTAAGCTTCGACCAGGAAGTATATATATCTATGTATCTGTAGCTTGATCTTTGACACAGTTGACGACTGCGGCAGAACAGGATGTGGTCTAGAAACAGACAGGGCGTGACTGACTGAGTCTGCAAATGTACATGTTCTTCTTTTCCTCTCTTGCTGTCTGAGACAGAATGAAAAGGCACCCAAATAAAGGGTGTTTACTTCCTCCTGGGAGAGGGAAAAGGAAAATGAGCCACATTACTCTATCCTCCCTTGCTGCCCATTGCCATCCACTTCCCTTCCCCTCTGAATGCCAGGCCCATGAATGGCTCAGGGGGTGAGGAGGGGGGAGGTGGTAGAGGAAGAAGAGGGAGGATGGGTGGCACAGTTATGGTTTGTGTACCCCTATGCCTGGGTCCCCTGAGGTGGACCGTGGTGCTAGCCTAGTGTTTTGGTTTTTTTTTTCTTTCGTTTTTCACGTCAGGGCTTCAACAGATGTGAAGACAATCAGGCCCCAACAGTGTTTGGGAGTGTATCGAGGCACAGTGGGCACTTGAAATACATTTTAATAACAAGCACACACAGGCCTGCTGCTCTGGGATAAAAGGTCAGAGCGAGGCTTGCTCACTTTTTATCGTGCCCTAGATAAGATTAGCCATCAGGCTTGTTTATGTGTGTGTGTGTACATCTGAGTATGTTGTTTGGTGGTCACAGTTTTTCAACTTGTCAGATTTTCAAGTCGAGGTATGGCCATTGCAGCCTCTTACAAGCTTGTTGCACATAATGTATTGACTCTCATTTGTCGTATAGTATTCTGTAGTGCAGTTGACACACACACACACACCCCCAATCTGACAGGTTCAGCAACCAGTCCACTACAAGAAAATATCATCTATGTGTCTGAATATTGAATAATTAATAATCATTTTAATTAATAATTTATAACAGCAGTAATAATAATTTAAAAAAGGATCAACCTTGACAACCCCATTTTTGTTTTTAGTCCAGGTGACCTCTCTCTGTGGCCTTTTTTCCTGTCTCCTCTAGCAACCAGCTAATAAAAGAATCATACTGATCCTAACACCACCATTGTACACTTACTGTTTTGTTCAATCTAAGCAGTGTCTCAGCTTCAGATTTTCACTTCATAAGATCAACGTGTTCTGCTCACAGTTTTAGTGTTTGCAGTTTGTCTTTTTCAGATCTGTCAATTAAATGTGTTTTTACTCCTTAATTTTTCAAAGCAAGGGCTGATTTGTTACGGCAGAAAATCCATCACTTCTGTACGTTCGTGTGAGTGTAGGGAGGACTTACCGTGTGTGTTTTATTATACATGTATGGCGACAGCGTGGGTATTTATAGCCTAGAGTAGCTGTGTGTTTGTGTGTATGCACTGAGACAGCAGTCATCTGGAGTGTCCACGTGACTGGAGCAAGGGAGGAGGGGGAGGAGGAGGAGGAGGACGACGACAGCTTAACCTCGGACCTGTTTGCACCCAGTGTGGCAGTGTGTCAGTCTGTGTGTGCATGTGGGTGTCTGCCTTCAGCTAAGCTACATATAAATTAAAATGGTGATGTGATCACATGGAGACAGCAGACTGCTGGTTGCTTGTTGTCTGTATGGATGAGCAGACTGGCAAAAGCTGAAAGAGACTTAGTTATGTCCTTTGCAGTCTGCTACGAAGAAACAGGGTAGTTGACACCCTCTTCCTAGTCAGAAATCAACTTTTTATGAATTATGGTGATTGTTGTGCTGTCACATGCAATTATGAAAGAGAATTTAGTCATTACAAAAAGTATATTCATAGGCTTAAAACTACTTTTAGTTTTTTTAGATTACTGCTTAAAGAGGCTTTTACAAGGATATATTCTTTGCTGTGAATTTAAACCCAAAAAGAGAACAAGGACAGAGTATTCCCACAATAAATTAGACGACAGTACTCTGCAATGAAAGCACAGATGGATCTCACAATAGAAGCGCTGCTGAAGCGCATCTACTCTCTGCCTGCATTTCTTTCTACCAGACTGTGTATGTACGGACATAGATGTCTGTGTAGAAGAGTGCCACTTGTTATTGGCTGATTTAACAGCACTCAGGCTACACAGACACCAAAGAAAAACACTTTCTGCTCCATTAATGCGTCTGCTTTAGAAATGTCACGTGTGCTAATGGTCTGGGGACTACATTCAGGCTCTGGAAATGGGTCATTGTAAAAGTTCACATAGCTGTGTGTGTCTAGAGCAGACGTTTGATCTAGCGGTATAGTAGTAGTGAGTCGAACTGTGTGTAGCTGCAGCAGCAGGCAGACTGCTGGTGATTAGGAACAACAGGCCAGAGTTCAGCTGAGCGAGTGTGTGGAATGCTAATCCACATTGTCATACGGCAAGCTTCAGTCTGACAAAAGGCCAGAGACATAGGGGGTTACAGGCTGTTTGTGTGTGTGTGAGCAAGCTGGTCCTTGTGTTGTGTGTGGCAGAGGCAACCCAGATAAGAGAGGTGCTTCATTATTGCAGATTAGGACCAAGTAGCAGCATGGTATGTGTGTGTTAATAAAGGTTGGGTGGGGAGCTGGTGGGGTTGGGCAGGGTGGTGAATGGACCAGAGAGGAGGGATGGGACAACAGGGGGGAGAGGAAAACAGTTATGTTGAAATGTGCAAACGTTTGCACCCGCACACATTCATTAAGACATCGAGAGTGCAGAGCAGCAGAAATAATGAGCAGGGGAGTGTGTGTGTGTGTCTGTGTGGGCGGTGGGCGTTAAGCTGTCAACTGTCAGGTAAGCTGGAATTACAGGGAGAGACACAGGCACCCATTAGTGGTACACACATGTATGAATACATGTACTATATGCCAATACACGCACGCACCCACACACAGACACACACACACACTGTCCTACCTTTTAATGAGCTGTCAGTTGTTTCATCAGCAGAGCATCTGCTGTCTTTCAGGGTCAAGCAGATGAAAGACCCCAGCTTGACCTGGAGTTAATGTCAGTTTGGCCTGATGGTCTCATCCCATTCTCTGTTTCTTTCTCACACACGCACACGCACACGCACACACACACACACACACACACACACACACACACACACACA
>JAPQRP010000011.1:23244818-23282756 GCA_037367295.1 Apogon hyalosoma | reverse complement strand
TGTTTGACTTTCTGATGAAGGCTTGAAGCCGAAACACGTAGAAGTGTTCTTTAGGTCTAGATATGAGCATGCCATGGCAATAAAGGGATTTTAATGTTTAAAGAGAGTGCCTTGGAATTTTCTTCCAGTTTGATATTTTCAAATAGTTGTTGTTCAGTCTGTTCCAGTTCACAGTTCATGTTCAGCATCCTAAATCTCTTATTGATGAACATTCTGAGTGCCTTATTTAGTAAAAACCTGTAAAAAATAACTTCCCCTCTTGTCTTTTTCTGTTATTCCACCTGTTTTGAGCCTAAAACACACAGTAAAACAAAACCACTGAAGAAAAGGAACACAAACACAAACTCAGAGCAGCCTTTGTGACACTGAAACAGATGCAAATTCACAGCAGAACGTTTACCTGGAATAATGTCTCAGGGGTTAAAGGGTTAATGTATCTCCACAACTTATCAGCCAATGTGGATAATAATGAAGTATAAACAAAACTTCAGCTGCTTACACCTTATGTAAATATGACTCCATGGAGACATTCCCATAGTAACCAGGCTCCTCTTTTCTGTGTTTTCTAGATGTAGGTTTAGTGCGTCAGTTTTTGTAAGACAGTTTTTGAGGTTAAGGCAGCCAAAACAAAGAAACCAAAAGCAGAACTACGCAGAGCATTTGTCAGTTGCCTTTGGACAGTCATCTGGAATTAAAACAACTATTTTTCCTTTTGTCTGCGTATCCAAAATGTCATCTAATACTCATCCCATTTGACTATCTCCTCCAGACCACAGCAACATAAGCTGCTGATTTATAGCCTACTATTTCAGAAATCCCAGGAAATGGAGCAAGACAGTTTACTCAGAAATAAGCAGTTGTCATTAATTTTACAGTCCCATAGAGATAGTGTGTGGGACTTTGTGTCTGCTTGTTCAATTCTTGTCTCAGGGCTTTGGAGAAAAAAAGAATGTGTTCCTTTTCATCCGGGAGTAAATATTTTACACATGTTAAAGTCTTTTTCGGTACTTTGTGGACAGTGGTACAGTCATGCAAACCTTGTAACTCTGCCTCTGCTGCACAGGTGAAACTGTACAGGTGGGGGTAAAACAGGAAGCTGAATATAATAAACACACTCTACACACATGATATATGTTTGAGGTATAGTTAAAAAAGTGGATTAAATAAGTGTGGGAGGTACAAATATACATGAATTGATTATGTCTTACTGATTATCACCTTTGTGTCTAAAAGTACATGGTTGGTTCAATGTCACCAGTTTTGTACTTTTCTCAGCTTGTTGGGAAACTTTTGCAATATTTACAAGGACACAGCAGACTATAAAACACACACAAAGACACAATTACCTTCGGGCAAATGATCAGTGTGAATGGAGTCATCTGATGGTGTCACAGTTCATCTCTGCTCTTTAATCGGAGGATCCATCTCTGCTGCAGCTCCTCTTTCAAAGCCTTTTTCATTGAGAAGGCGTGGTTTGTTAAAAGGAAGTGGGTGAAGCAATATAGGCTCTGAACAAGGAAGTTCATAAATCATGTAGACGTTACTTTACAATAACACTATGCTTGTGTTTTTGACACAATCCACAGTAGGTTGGTGTTGAAACAATCTGGCAATGGTTGAATATATAGAGTTTAGTTTAATACAAGTGTGTTACTATATTGTAGATGTTCCAGTAATTAGGCCTAAGTGTACAAAAACAGTGTACTGTGGTCCTGTCTTGAATCCTGTGAGAGTGGAGAGGCAGCAGCTCATAATAAGACTAGTTCCCCCTTTAAATGTGACAGGACTGGATATACTCATTCGTCTTAGTCAAATATTGTATTACTAGAATTAATAATTAAAGATTCCACCACTGTACCAGAAGAAACTCAGCAGTTTAAATCCATCTACATTATTTTTAGACAGGAAACATCGGATAGAGCTAAGATGGTATATGCGTCTGGAACAGACTCAAAACCCAGGTGGTCGACCCGGGTTGACCACTCATAACCAGTTCACTTCAAAGGATCCTAACCAAAATGGAGACACAATGAAATGTGAGTCATATGATTCAAATGCTATGGAATATGGTTTGTAGAGGCCTCTGAACTACAGTGGTGCAAAAGTACAAATCTGTGTTAAGGTTAAATAATCAGGGAAATTATAACACAGAAAAACTAGAATTCACTACATGAACAAATGTGTTTTTCCACTGTTGTTGTTTTCATACTTTTATGTGTGTTTTCGATGACATCTTAACTAGTGGTGGAAAATGGAAACAGGTTCTTTAACTCTTAATGATGCGGTGAGTAGCTTCTCATTTCTTAAACAACCTTTAGTTTGATACAGAGGATAAAGACTGGACTGTGTTTCAATGGCAAAAGGTCATGTGGTCTGATGAGTCCAGACTGACCCTGTTCCAGAGTGATGGGTGCATCAGGGTGAGAGGAGAGGCAGATGAAGTGATTACCCATCATGCCTAGTGCCTACAGTACAAACCTGTGGGGGCAGTATTATGATCTGGGGTTGCATCTGTTGGTCATGTCCAGGTTCACCAACATTATGTGTCCATAAAATGAGGTCAGCAACTACCTGAATATACTGAATGACCAGATTTCAACAACAATAATTTTTTTCCTTCCTTGATGGCATAGATATATTCCACACAAGACAATTCTAGGGTTCATCAGACTCAAATTGTGAAAGAGTGGTTCAAGGATCATGAGACATCATTTTCACACATGGATTGACCCCAACAGAGTCCAGACCTGAACCCTGCTGAGAATCTTTGGGATGAACTGGGGGAGACTTTACTCAGAGATGTGACCTGTAATAAAGCTAAAGGCATTTCAATGAAATATTGTGTATTCATTTATTTTTTTGGCATAGTTTATCTAATGTATGAAAGCATTTTTATTGCACCGTGGCTCAAGTGCTATATTTTACCACTGAAAAAGCACAGATATACTTGATTAATCTCCAGGAAGAAATACAATATTGATAAATAAACAGAAGAAAGCTAAATAAATAAATAAAATAAAATAAAAATAAAAAAAATATATTAAACAAATAACTAAGTGAACTCTTTACGGAATATGCAGTTTATCTTTAGTTTAGTCTCTGGTCTATTTTCTTTTGTTATTCAGTTTTATCTGTATTATTCAGTGGTTCTGAGTCATTATTGTGTGACCTACAAAGCTTGGCAATTAGTCCCATTCTACAAAGTAGGGTAAGATACAGACAACAGTGGCTGTTAAGTGCTGTGGAGTACCATAATACAAATTCAGATGCATATTCATAAACTTTATTATCATCTATTATACAACAAAAGTGCAAACATAAATTGAAATTTCAGTGTATTGGCTCAGAAGTAAAAACAAAAAAAAGGAAAAGTTTTAATTAATTAAACAATATAATACTTATTTCTACATTTAATTAATTCTAAATGTATTTATATTTCTAAAATTTTATGGAGTAAAATATGGAGATACCATAAAAAGCACAATGAATCTGTAAAATACTGAGAACTGTACAGCCTCATGTTGCATTATGGATGCTATTCTCAATACGACCAGCAGGGGAAAACATGGCGCCGTTACTGGAGCCGAACGCAGCTCTGCGTTAAAGCGCTGCACTATGACACTCGTGAACGTCGGCTGCTGTACAGCTGAAGCATCACTTCCCTTTTGCTCGTGCGCCGATCTTTAGTATTTTAGCTTTCAGAGTTTGGCGGAAGCGTCCGACTCCAGTAGCTTCGATAAACTTCTCCTATGAGCATATTTGTATGAGCATGTTTGCCCCTTTCTGACAGAGTAAGGCTCTATTTTGCTCAATTTCCCAGCCTTTTCAAGCGGTTAGTTAGTAAAGCTAGGCTAATGCTAGTTGACGTTAACTGTCAACAAACGAGCGTTTTTTATGGCGGTGTCTGACAGATGCCCAGATAAACTAATGTCTGACAGTTACTGAGCTTCTTCTGACCAAGGTAGCGCCTTATCTAGTCACCGTGTGATGGACAGAGACTGTTAGATCAGTCAGGGTCCAAGGTCGCAGTGTTCTGTTACGAGAAGAAAACAATGAATTTTACCTTATTTATGTAACTTTTTCTGTTACATAAATAATACAAAATTGTAAACCTAACTTTGACCATTATAGTGTGTCACTGGTTGACAATGTAACATTCCGTACAATTTGTGAAGTAAATGCATGAGTTTTGTGTGGTTTTTGGGAAAAGAACAGTTTTTTACTAGACCACAACTAACCTTTAGAGATGATGGATGCTTGTCTAAATTCAAAGGATTTAGCAAAATACAAAATAAGCATATTTCTAATACAGATCTTTTAAGATATTTAGAAACATACAGAACTCAAGACCTATAGCTAGATTGATCTATTAGTATTATTAGTAGAATATATGTATTAAAAAATACATATATTCTAGTTAATTATTCTAGATAGTTATTCTCCCTAGTTATTTTGTTCCATGCTTATATATTGCCACTGCTGTTAAATTGTTGAGTCAACTTCAGGCCATTTTTCCTCTTCGTAAAAGAGTTTCACCTAACTTTAGTGAGTACATATTTTTGTCAGCAACACCTCTGAGTATGAGCAATGTATACACTTTCAATAAGATTATTCTTTAGTCAACCTTTTAGACCGTTATAAAATAATTTGATAAATTGTGTTACATTTCTGTTCAGTATCTTAGGTAACTGTTTCTGGTTGTTTCCCAGAGAATGGAGAATTCAGAGACTAATCCAACATCAGCACCCCTGGCAGCACCAGACAGAGGCATGGCACAACCCTCGGACCACCCTGGTCAGCTGTCCGAGTCAGCCAGGCCCTCCAAGCACAGGGAGCACCCGGCCAGGTCACCAAGGAGACGACGGGACACGAAGAGGTCGCAGCGACGGGGGGATGGTCACGAACAGCTGCTATGGGAGATTGAGCGGCGCAGGTTACCAGGCCAACACGAGCACTTGAAGCCCTCCAGCTCTGTGACCGACACAGCGGAAAGCTCTCCTAAGAGGTTTGCACTGCAGGTTGACAGCTGGTCAGCCTTGGCACCAGTACCACTCTGCTGCCCCGGACATGAGGTGATAATTTCTTGACTTGCTTCTTTTTCCTCCTCACAGGAGAGCCCACTTTCTTCATGGACCGTACCCAGCCACTCACTTCGGACCCAAAGCTTGTATACTTCCCAACCCAACTTCAGTCATGTAAGCATGTGGGTGATGAGTGAGTGACTTGTGTTTACATACTGACTGTGGCATGAGCTGACAGTATACTGGACATTGGAGGGACATTGACACAGAAAAGCATGTGTAACTCTGAGATAAGATAAAATAAGTCTGATGTGATTGGATGGTGGAATGGGACAGTACACAGAAGAGGCTACAGATAGCACTCACCTCATCTTTGAGTGGGTTTGGGGTTGATCTGAAATCTAGATTGTCTGACAATGCCTGTCATCTGCCACTCTGAGGAAAAGAAAAAGAAATGGTAAAAGAGAAAAAGAAGAACACACTTTTAGTTTCTTAACTTTGGAATTTGGACCTTACTTTGAGTTGATCATTGACTGCGGCTGTTTGTAAATGAGCAATAATCTGCATTATACGTAGATACAGTTATCATGATGGAACTAGAGCTTTTCTAGAACTAGAAAACTTAATGCCTTGAAACATCCTAATCAGTACTTTTCATGAAGCCTGATTTATCTAATTGTTTTGGTAAGTCAGTTTTATCTGTGTCTTTGTGTTTATAATGTGCTCTTGGCAGACAATGTTGCATATTTATGTTTGTGTACTGACGAGTGTGTATGTCTGTCTCAGGCACATCCAGGACCCTGCCAGCCAGCGGCTCACCTGGAATAAACCTCCAGTCAATGTTCTCGTCATCAGGAAAATTAGAGACGAAAGCCTTGTTGAACCTTTTAAAGAGCTTTGCAGGTTTTTAGTCGAGGTATAGCACCACAACCTCTGTGATAATGTGTAAAGTGAAATAGAGTGACGTCGAATATACAATAAGAGTTACCGATCTCTGTTGAAAAATCCTTTTGTTTTCTTCAGAAGAGTTTAATATTTCATTTCAAGCACTTTGAGGTAAAAAGTCTGCATTTTTAACTAATTAAAATGGGACTGTCTTACTCCTATTTAAAGAAATGTTCCGACTTAGTAATTTTCTGCTCTTTGGTATCTAATACTATGAAGCATTTTGCTTGTAGCTACTCTTTCAGCTACATTTGGATCACAGACTGCACGTCTGATGAAGTGACAGGTTTTTCTTAATCAGTCACAGTTTTGTCCTTGGCTGGTAAGAAATTAAACCTTTGTTTTTAGCAAAGAACAGAAAGTACACTGAACATTTGTTAGACAGAAGAACAATGGATCTAATGCAAAGCGTCCAGGAAGTGGTCCAGACATGTAGGTGAAAGTTACAGTCTGGTGTCTGTATACACTTACGACATCTTTTGGCCACATGTTTTCAACATAAACTGTGGTTTGTGTAACAACACTGCCAGAGTGGTTCAGTTAATTTCATTCCATAGACTCAATTATCACATTTAACTGAAGGTTTGGCAGAGAGATTTTGTAGTGTCTTGGTCTCTTTCACTGAAGTGTATTTGTTTATGTATTAGGAGAAGCAGATGATGGTTTATGTGGAGCGCAGAGTGGCAGATGATGCAACACTGTCAAATGATGAGGCCTTTGGCTCCATTCGCAATCAGCTCTGCACCTTCAGAGAGGGTGAGACTCCTCTGCACATCAACAGTTCACTTTATAAAAACTTTAAAACTTCTTTATGTCAACAGCTAAAGTGAATACGGTGACATTTATCCACCAGGAGGTACTGGAAGTCCCAACAGTTCATTGTCAGATCAGTGAAAAGACACAAAAGGTCAAGACCTCAAATAGAAAAGCTAAACAGTGAGGGCTCTATGGTTCAAGCTCCTCAATATTTACATAATGAAATTGCTGCTAAAGGCCATTAAAACTTCCTAGTTCCAGTTCAGAATTCTTATTGTAAGGCCAGTATGAAGCTTTTTTTCCCTGCTATTCAAATAGTTATATAGTAATGGTTACATCTAGTACTCTTCAAAATTCTTATCTCTTCAAAAGCCACTATTCTCCTTCTGTTCTGCTGCCTTTTGTTTTTTAGATGTATTCTTTTCCACATATGATCATACTCTTTTTAATTATCATTAAAATCCAGGTGGCTACTTGGACATTTTATCCCTTTTGACAGTCCAAAGCACACTTTGGAATGATGAGATTTTGTATTGTTTGATTTTTATTTCTGTGTTAAACTAAGTACAGTTATTTTTATGTCTGTGGTATGATCCCTCTGCAGGTTACGATGATATTTCAGACTGTATTGACCTGATCATCTGTCTCGGTGGAGATGGGACGCTGCTCTATGCCTCCTCTCTTTTTCAAGTAATCGCACTTGACTGTTTGATTACTTCTGTTCAGTAATACTAACTTTCAGAGTGCATTTAAGAGTAATGAACCTTTCCCTCTAAAAGCTGTGATATCTTAAAATATGAAATGCACATTAATGTGTTAGTCGTATCCACTGTTTATATTTTGGTAAACCAATGATCTCTAGTTCATGACTGTTGTCCTTACTGCAGTGAAAAGACTAAATCTCAATCAAAAGTGCTTTGTCTCTGCTCCATAGGGCAGCGTTCCACCAGTTATGGCTTTCCATCTTGGTTCTCTTGGCTTCCTGACACCCTTCAAGTTTGAGTCGTACAAGACAGAGGTGGCCAAAGTTTTTGAAGGTAAAATAGAGGACTAGCTATGTCAGCTTAATATTATACTTTACCCAATGCCAACTTTTTTTTCTCCTTAAATGTTTTCACAAAAAATATTTGTGCTCATGTTTTCCTTTATGTGTGTGTTGGTATTCAGGTAATGCAGCCATCACCCTGCGTAGTCGTTTGAAGGTGAAAGTGGTGAAGGACATGCTTCAGAGGACAGGTCAGCAGTCTTACAGCAGGGAACAGCAGCCATCGCAGCAGGAACACAACGGACTCCTTCCTCACAGGCACACCAACAGCGAGGCCGGCAAGGTCGCCTTACAGCTACAGGTGAGGGCAGACAAGATCTATTGCGTTGGGCATGTGCAAGCTGTGTTAAAATACTTAATGATCTAAGAAGCTGCTGGGTTGACCACCTCATTTAACCTCCGGTTTGTTCTTGTCATCAGATGTGTTTGTGGTCATTCACTGATCATTTTTGATTCTCTGCTTTTAAGACAGGAACTCTGAGTTGCCAGATAACTTTACATGAATCCATTATTTTAATGGAAATGTGATTTTTCTCTCTGGGACCTGTAATATGTTGCTGACCTTTAGTAAAGGAAATCTAATCCAGTCTAAACCAGTATCTGTATCTCTGTTCTGTGAAAAAGATACATTGTTTTATACTCAGTCATGCAGGTCTATTTTGATAAACTTATTAGTTGGTTGGTCTATAATAAAATGTCAGAAAACTTTAAAAAAATATATATCAACCACTGTTTCCCAAAACTTTTAGCACATGAAAGAAACCAGAAGTTTCTTAAATTCAAGAAAGTGAAATCAGATGTAAATGTATCATTTAAAGTGTTTGGAATTCAGAGTTTTGTCATCATGTCATACATGTGTATGGATTGAATTGCATATATATGCGCCACTAAGGGTAGTATTGAGTTACTCTGCAAGTCTCCCATGGTGAGAAAATTGAGGCCAAGTTGAGGATGAAAACTTGTTAGAAACAAGTTACAGCATCAAAGAAGGTCCAAGAGTGATGAAAAATAGAAAATGTCCACTGTTTTCACCACTGGAGCCAGCTCTAAAGTAAAAAAAAAACAAAAAACAAGTTTGGTGCTGAAGTCACAGTGTTTCTTCTATACTGGTGAGAATAATTATGAAGCCAGTAAAGTCTGATTATGTGATGTTATTATCTGTGTCAAATTCACCATTTGTTGATCCACGGTTCAGACTAAATCGTGACAGTTCTGATCTTGTTGGGTTGATTCCAAACAGATCTTTGGTGCAGCTACTGACAACACAGATTGTACAGAAAGTGGATGTGATTTGTGGTTGTAGTCTGGCTGTTTTCAGTCTAAAAACAGAGCTATCCTAACAGAGCTAAAATGTAAACTACTCAATTCTTTGAGCAACTTGGATGATACAGCATGTTAACATTATATAAGACTAGTGCTGTCAAATGATTAAAATTTGTAATCAGATTAATCACAGGGTTGCTGTGGATTAATTATTATTTATCATGATTAAATATCATTCGTTTTTAATCTATATTAATTGCGTTTCATTTTGCATGAGCAGATTCAAGAAAGAAGTGAATATATATGCACTTAACATGTTTATTAAACACCTTCAACAGTTTAAACAAAACAACTTGAAACACCTGTTCCATCTTGGGTTTTTTTGTTTTCATATTTCCATCCAGAGGGCCAGCGTACTGTTTAGTGTCTTCCATCTTTATGGGTTGGTTCTGCTGCCTGTCACTACTGGATCAACTGCCCATTTGCACATGCGCAACGCTAACTCTACTTGGACACACTGCCCGAAAATGTGTTGCCAAAGATGTTCAGAGTTATTCTGTGCTGCAGATGGATTAATTGCGTTAAAATTTTTAATCAGATGAATCATGATGATGGATTAATCTGTGTTAATGCATTAATTTTGACAGCCCTAGTATAAGACACAGCATTATTTTGATCAACTGAGTTTTTGTTTGACAAAATTTGATGATACCATAATGCAAAAGTGTATAAACAATGAACGTCACACTTTATTCAGTGACTTATACAGTCTTTGGAGACATAGTATTATTGTATTTAAGTTGATTTCCTCTTTTCCAAGATTTCAACACATAAAAGACAACTTAAATTGTAGGAAAAATAAAAACGGAACTCTTCTTAAGGATATCGGTTTCAGCGTGCATCAGTTTCACCTCAGTAAATGCAGAAATTGATTCTGTGGTCTTGTGTCATTTTATGTTAAAGCTGTGTTTTAAATGCTATCTCTATTAGGGCACTGATTTGCTTAATCTTCACACTTTGGTAGATCTGGTCAAAAACACAAGCAAGAATGTTCAAGGACTTGTACCTTCTGATGTTCTGTGTTTCTTGGAATGATTTGGTCATGAAGCGGTGATGTGTGTGTGTGTGTGTGTGTGTGTGTGTGTGTGTGTGTGTGTGTGTGTGTGTGTGTGTGTGTGTGTGTCAACCCCAGCACGAAGCTGTAAACCTTAAAGCAATGACATAACTTGAAATTCTGAATGTGTCTCTTGGCCTGTAGTCTCCTGAGAAGTCAGATTTCCTTTCATCCTAGGTGTGTCTATATGCGTGTACATGTAGACAATGAACATCAGCTGGGTTGTCATGGTGACAGTCATAATAAAGCTGCTGGGCAAAGATACGGGAGAGAAAATAGGATGTTGTGAAGTTCTTTTGAGCCAGTTGCTATGGAGATTATGGCGTCAGTGCAGTTAACACCGAATGGATATTTAATGAGCTCTGACGCTCTCGGTCTGACACACTCTAACTAAATAACATGCCAGAATGTTATAGTCATACACATACACACAAACACACACATGCGCATAGACACACATCGAGCGAGTGTGGCAGTTTATCATTTTTAGTGCAGACCTGGTGTCTTTCCCCGCTCCCTTGGGTTTTTCGCCTCATCGATAAAAGACAGTGACAGATTGTTCTCGTCTCAGAACCTGAAATTGACCCCACATTACATCACGTCTGCTTCGTCCAGCAGGATGTTTGCATTCTGCTCAACTGACGTCAGTACATCTGCCAGTCATCACTCCTCGGTGCTGCAGTGTTCGGTGGCGGTGTGTGTGACTGACTGGAGTGTGGAACATAATTTGTATGCTGTTTGTCTGCACACCAGAATTTTTCTCTGCTTTTTGTTTGGAATTGTGCTGCATCTGGTGACTGATTCACTGTCTGTGAAGGCAAGAAGCATAATGAAGACTGCCCAGTTACAGAGAAGAGTAGGAACAGAAATGAGTTAGAATGCAGTCAAGTCAGTCCACACCAGTCATTAGGGTTCATTGTTTTTATTTTAACTGTATTATCATTTTAGTTTCACTTTAATAATTGTATTTTTCAATAATAGCAGTTTTTGTCACAAACTACTCATTATACCTTAATAAAATTTGAAGGGTATGGATTCATTTTATTGTAGATAGTGCCACCATGTGGCCATTTTGCAACATTATTATGAATGCAGCTTTGGAAATAATTACTAGACCATTTGTGATTTTATGTATGATTCAATGTAACATGCCTTTTGATGACTTGTTTCTAGATTGTTTTTAACATCAATTGTTCTAATGTGTATGTTGCCTATTGAGATATAAATGTATGTAATTCATTTAAATGCAGATTATATGTCTATTCAGATTGTAAAGTGAACCCTTCATGTGTCTGCTGTCAGATTTTTGTCTCACATTTAAGTCACGTTGGCTGTACAAGTCACATTCCCACTTCAGGTGGGATATATTAAGCAGCAAGTCACCATTTAGCGGCTAGAGTTGATATGTTTGAAGCACCAAAATGTGCAGTGTGAGGATCTGAGTGACTTTGACGAGGGCTAAATTGTGATAGTATTAGGTCAGAGCATTTGCAGTTGCAGGTCTTGTTGAGTTTTCCTGGTCTGGGGTGGTCAGTACCCTAGCAGTAGTGGTCTAAGGAAGGACAACAGGATCTTTAATCCAAACAAACCTCTGTGGGAACAACATATTTACCACCTACCTAATACTGTGTAGGTTCCTCTTTTGCTGTGAAAACCACTCTGATCCAATGCATGGACTCCAGTAGACCTTTGAGTATGTGCTGACGTGAGCAGCAGATTATTTGAGTCTGTAAAATGTGGCGTGGGCCGTCTCACAGGACGGGATCGGTTTGTCTAACACATTCTACATATACTCTGTTGGACTCAGATGAGGTTTGCCCTCTCATAGACCACTGTTGGTAGAGACCACTGTTTGATCACAGCTATTATTTCTAAAGCTGTATTTTAAAATGATGGGACACAACAGGCATCATCTGT
This sequence comes from Apogon hyalosoma, assembly GCA_037367295.1. Classification (NCBI taxonomy): domain Eukaryota; kingdom Metazoa; phylum Chordata; class Actinopteri; order Kurtiformes; family Apogonidae; genus Apogon; species Apogon hyalosoma. The sequence continues at coordinate 23,270,695 of JAPQRP010000011.1, read as the reverse complement.
TTTTTTTTTATTCCCTATTTTGGAAAGACTGATGTATTGTGTGTGCCACAGATTCAGATCATTGTGCTGTCATCAGTGTTGATTTTTTTCTATTCTGAGTACTTTGTGTATCTGTGTGTGTAGGTGTTGAATGAGGTGGTGGTGGACCGAGGCCCATCCTCTTACCTGTCGAATGTTGACTTGTACCTTGATGGACGACTTATCACTTCAGTGCAGGGGGATGGTAAGTAATTTCTTACTACAGCTTATCACAGCTGGTCCAGTTTCATCTAAGTGTTACAGCTTATTCTTGATATTTGTCCAGTGGTACTAAATGAACAGTTTGCTTCCTTCATTTGTGTCTCTGGAGTTGTTTGACTGAGTATGGGGTCATTGTGGTTTACTGTTCTGTCCTCCAGGTGTCATCGTGTCCACACCCACAGGAAGCACCGCATATGCAGCCGCAGCAGGAGCCTCGATGATCCACCCCAACGTACCAGCGATCATGGTCACCCCAATCTGCCCACACTCACTCTCCTTCAGGCCCATCGTGGTCCCTGCTGGGGTAGAGCTCATGGTGAGAACAAAGGAGGATGTTTTTGTGTGTACACAACAGAATTAGTTGTTTTCCTTCACTGTGGGCTGTATGCTAGGGACATTTTTAACCTTTATCATCATTACCCCACCTCCCGAAGGGGAGGGAAGGGGTATTATTTTTGGTTCGGTTTGTTTGTTAACACTCTAGCAGCAAAACTATCGGTTGAATTCATACCAAATTTGGTTTATAGATTGCCAGTGACCCAGATTAGACCTCATTACATTTTGGGAACAGCAGATCAAAGTTACAATTTTTTATGACTTTTTTAAAATCTTTTTTTTTTTTTAACCCATTTACTTATAATGGGCGAAATTTCAAATGTCTGTTGCAGCAAAACTATTGAGTGAATTCATACCAAATTGGGATTGTAGATTGCCAGTGACTCAGAATAGATGTCATTACATTTTGGGAACAGTAGGTCCGAGGTCAAATTTTTTTATGAATTTTTAAAATCTTCCTTTTACTTATAATGGGTGAAATATGTGCAAGGGGTGGGGTTTATTATGCCTGGCACCACTTGTTACCCCGCCCCCCAAAGGGGAGGTGAGGGTATTGTTTTTGGTTCGGTTTTTTGTTTGTCTGTCTGTTTGTTTGTCAGCAACTTTACACAAAAGCTGTTGGACCAGTTTCCATGAAATTTTCAGGAAAGGTGTGAGGTGGTCCAGAATAGATCCCATTAAATTTTGGTGAATGTAGGTCAAAAGTCAAGGTCACTAAAAATGTGTTTTTGCAATGATAAGAGATAGGGCAAATCAGGTAAAATGTTTGTGAGGGGCGGGGTTTATTGTGCCTGGCACCACTTGTTTCCTATGATTTCTGTTTGTCTTTCACCAAGCTATAGTAGTCAGTTTTTTACATATAGTCTACCTGAGCCAAGGACCTTAGCTCACTAACAATTTGGGAATTTAACTAAAAAGAATTTATTCCTCACCCACATCAGATCACATTGTCCCCCGATGCCAGAAACACTGCCTGGGTGTCATTTGATGGCAGGAAGAGACAAGAAATCCAGCATGGGGATTGGTAAAGTTCATTAACTATGATTATCAGTTGTGATTCCTATTTCCTCAGCTGGAGTTACAAAAACCTAACTGTGTTTTCCTTTCCACAGTATTAAGATCACCACATCCTGTTATCCCGTGCCCTCTATTTGCTGCCATGACCTGGTGTATGACTGGTTTGAAAGCCTCGCTCAGTGTTTGCACTGGAATGTACGGAAAAGGCAAGCGAGACTGGCAGATGTGTCGGATTCATCAGACACTGAAAACTGAAGACGCTTCCCTCAGCTGAGTTTAACAACGTTCAGACGACACCCTTCAGCAGAACAGTGAGTGAGGAGGAGGGGGACATATGGTCACCATGCAAACATTTTCATTAAAGAAAATTTGGACTGTGATAAAGAGAGCATGCATCTACAGCCAAAACAGTGTGTATTGGTCCTATTAGAGCATGTACAATGAGCATATTGTGTGAGCAGTTCTTACACTGAGTCATACACTGTAGCAGCTGAGTACAGTCCAGTGCAATCACACTGTAGTTTATCTGAAGAACGCATGCTTCTCCCCAGGAAATGGAGAAAAAAGCAGCCACTATGTAAGTGAATATGAATAATCTCCTGCAATGTGAAAGATGAAAACAACATAAACCTCTTAACTGCTTCATTTCTTTTTGAACTTAAAAACTTACTCATCAGTCAGATAAGTGATGAAATGCTTTAGGGTAATGTTGTAATATGATGTGTAGAAATACACAATCAGGAATGAAGTGATCGAAAGGTTGTCATTGAACCTGTGATTGTAAATTTGTACATATGAGACTGGAAGAGAAATGTATTTAATGTCATATTTATGTGATATTTATATATTTTCAGGATGTTTAGGAAGACTGGCAAAAGCCACATCAAACTTGATTTAATTTTCAGTCAACTAAAGGTAATTTTGTTCTATAAGTTGATTATATAATCATGTAATTCTGAAATGCAGAAAGGTCTCCACGGATGTTTTTGTCAGTTAAATATTTTGGATCAATGTTGACTTTTACAGCAGATCGCATGTAGCGCTGCAAAACTACGGTGGATTGACAGACATTCACCAGCGGTCTTATTTTCACAAGCCTTAAGTCAAAATTCCAAAAGGCCAAAAATAAAGCCTTAAAACCTCACATCTTTTGTTTTGTCAAATATGTGTAATTACAGCTATTAGATCTAACTAGGCTTTATTCATCTTAATGTAAATCTGCTTTTGCAGTTTAAAAAAATTACAATTGTGTAAGGACTGTCAACCTACAGGACTGGATAGATTCAGTGTCAAAATGAGGAGTAAAGTCAGCTGTAGTGTTTTTCCATGTGTACAACTAGGGGGCTGCCTTTCACTACGTACAAGTACAGATTTGATGTTTTTACTATGCAATATTCTGGATGTGCTATTTGACACAGTTATGAATTATCAGTCGATCACCATTTAAAACTGGTGGTAAATGCGACTGCTGCTAATGGAAGCGTTGGAAAAAATTAGAGCATTCACTTAACCTGTTGAAATGTATGACTGCAGCAGATTTTTAGTACCTGCTCAAAAATATGTAAACTGAATTGTTAAAAATGAAAATCAAACCAACACCAGACTGGCTGTTTTTCCAGGGAAAGAATACAAATACTTAAATGCTTTCTATATTTTTATTGCAATGATAAGATACAGATATATTTCCAGACATCCAATTTATTAAATTATACTCTAATATTGCATGAGACAGTCTTGAGAATGATATTGATCCAAATGTGGACAGCTATGTGATCAAAAGACACATTTTTTCGACCAGAGATAAAACAGATGTTTACAATTTCACTTTATTTCCCCCAGAGATGTGCGGTGAAAAGCAGCAGCATAGAGAGTAATACTACAATATACAACAGACCGATACTGTGCAACAGTCAAGAACAATTGGAGATTTTTTTTTCTCTTTTGTGTTATGATTATGCCAGTATTTAAAGTACAGAGACTGGTAACTCTGCAGACAACAACAGGACACAGAGATGCACTTTGCCCATTATGGAGCCAAAAAAAAAAAAAAACATACTTGAAAACAAGAGCACAGGAAGGTTTATGGATCAGAAAAAGTAGAAGATACAGAGAAACAAAAGGCTAAATGCAGTCTAGGTGACTTCATATTTAGGTAAACAATGGGACATTTTTGTACAGAAAGCAGTGTGGAGTAAACAAAAATAATTTGACTGTGTGAAAGATGGCCACATCAGATTAGGTGGGAAACGGCAGGTTGTTGTCACGGTTACATAAGCCACTGGTTTTATAACCTCAGGTTAATGACTGACCGTTTTTAGTGAGAAAAATACAGATGTGGCCACGTGGCAAAACAAAAATTCTGACTTAATTCTATAGAAATTCTTGACACTTAAACTGATGATCATACAAAACAAAAATGACAATCTGGGGAATACAAATGAGAACTGCTAATACAATAGAAAAGAAAGAAACAACTGTTTTTTTTAAGAATTCCTTAGACTAAGTTTGTATATATTTGATATATCAATAAAATTCATATATAAATGATACATTTCTATGTTTAGACTTAAATATAATCCTTGCTATGGCTAAAAAAATGCATCTAAAACATTTCTAGTCAGAAGGTAATGTGAACGAACAGCTTGGACCTCGGTCACTGCAGCAGCACCACCTGCCTGAGTTTCAGAACAGGACCTCAGCTGCCAGTCACTGGGCTCAGACTGGGATCTGTGGTTGTTCTGGTCAGTGGAACTGGATTTAGAGTGAAAGCGCATCCACTATTTCCACACGACGGCTTGTGTGTGAGTACGCAGGACGCTGTCAGCTCAGGATGCGAGTGTAAAGCGACCACTCTTAATAAATGGTTTCATTGAGACCAAAAACATTTGTTTAGCTACACACTAACAATGTTGTGCTATGCCTTATCTGTTTATTTAGTTTTTTTCCGAAGAGGTGAGAGGAGTTTGATGCAGATACAAAATAAAAGAATGAACAAATGTAGCAAAACCCCCTTCACTCACACTCGCCACTCCATATTAAATCAGCATGCATAACATTAGTAGTTGTGTTTGGCACTAGTTTGCTTTACTTTAAATCTGGTTCAAATAGACAATAAATCTGTGAACTCTAACTTCTGACTTTAGTTGTACAACAATGCTGCATTCTTTTTTTAAAAAAGAAAATTAAGTACACCAGCTGTGTCCCATTTACTTTTAAAGACGACTTCCACGTTGTTAAATATGAACAAGACTTCAGACTGTAGAGAACTGCACTATGATCATGAGCCAGTCACAAAAAACGTGTCTTACTGAAAATGGTCAAGTACCTTAAACAGCCACGCTGTAACGCTCTCCAAACTCTCTACCCATACGGTTGACTTTAGGTTTCTTTGAGGAAACTACGGGATTTGGTCCATCCGGCTTATTTGGGGTTTCGGTGACAAAGCAGACATGCTGGTCGGTTGGCTCTCAGTGCTGCCTGAGAAAGCTATCAGACGCTGGCATTCAACAGGATGTGAAGTGTGCTCCTGGCAGAGATGGCTCACTGAGTGTTAAAACGGCAAAAAGTCGTGGTGGTGGAGGCTTTCTGTTTAAAAGCCATAAACTACTGTGATTGTACCAACAATGCAGAGACAACAATGAAACCAAGGGGGGGGGGTAAAAAACACAACATCCTCATGTACTGGTCAGTTTAGTATGAACTGCACCCAAGATCTGTATCTGAAGAAACATCAAACTGAGGACAGAGAACATAAATAAAACATGAAACGATTTGAGTTGGAAATGATGGTGAGAAAAGCAACTTGACGACAAACGACAAACTACAAAAACAAACAAATAAAACCCCTCGACTGGGGTTGTTCATGTTCTGGTGGGCACAAAACAGCCTAAGGTGTTTTTGTTGACAACTTCCTCAGGCAAACAGGTCCGGTGGCAGTTTTCATGTGTACGAGAAACATAAATAACGTTGGGGTGAGAGGAGTCCAATCCACCATAAGGCTTCTTTTCTTTTTTTCTTTTACATTTTCCCCCATTGTCATAGCCATTTCCTTTTCACTGTTGTGTCTATCGGTACTGTTTAGTGGAAGATCTCAACAACAAGAGATGGAGCCTGTGCACGGCCTCGGCCGAGACTGGACTGGCAGGTCCTGGGATCACAGGAGGGAGGGAGGGAAGGACAGAGGAAAGCACAGAGTGATGGCATTGTACGAGTTTATGTTTCAGCAGTCTGGGGTTTAGTCTCACTCCCACTGCCCTCTTTCCTCTCTTGCGTCTCCTCGTCTTCCTCCTCCCCCTCCTCTTCCTCCTCCGTGTGCTGCTCCAGCTCTTCCCTGGTGATCATCTCAAAGTCGTTTCCGTTGCTGTGCTGCGAGCCTTCGTCTTCCCTTCGATCGCTGTCTGTGTCAGAGTTCCGTTCTCCGCCCGTTTCCTCCTCCTCTGCTTCTTTACCCTCCTCTGGCCCCGCCTCTTTGCTCTCTTCGTCTTCATCCTCCTCCTCGTCGTCAGCGTCCTTCTTCTCACTGTCTGATTTCTCGTCGCTGTCTGACTTTTGGGCCTTGATGGAGGCGATGCTGTCCCCGGACTTGTCGTCTGCCTTGTCTGAACCTTTCTTAGAACTGCTTCGTGGACCCTTGTACTCATGAGTGTAGAGCGGTCTGAAGGAGTCGATGAAACCCACGTCTGCCGTCAGGTTGGGGAGGAACCAGAAGTGGTGGCGTCCACCAGTCACTAACCAGATGATCAGGAAGAGGATGCAGCGGGCTGTGGGGACATGCCAAAACCAGTCAGTTCAAATGTAACTCCAGACAAAACTGTTGACTCAAACTTTTTATGGGTAATGAGGGGTCATGGGTAGACATGTGAGACCCCCCTTTCCACCAACGTCAACTTAGTTGCATAGGTTCTGGGCCAGCATTCAATTGGAGGTGGTTGACCTTAGAACTACACCACACCATTAAATCGCTCTGGAGCTTTGCACTATGTGTGCACCATTTTGGACCAACATTATTAAGATACTGACAATATGTAGATGAGGTAAACACTACTCCACATTTTCCTAACTGTACATACATTTATGACAGCTGCAGTGTCTCATTCATTACCTTGACACGTGTGTCCCACTGGAGATTTAGAATGAATCCAATATGCTTTTACACACCAAGAAAAACCAAAAACGTCTGTTTAAATCAGACTCAGTGCATGTCAGAGTACAGAAGGCAGACCTCCAACTCAGACTTACCCAAACGTTTTAGTGTGGACAGACTTGAAATGAACGCACCAGCCTAGCAACGTTGATACTCTGTAAAATACCGTACTTACTCTGATCAACAGGCTATTTAAAATCTGTCTTGTCAAGGTAGCAACGTTGTGACAGCACTGTTTCTCTTGACAAGTAGATCATATGCAAAATTATGACTGATCATGATCTAAGATTGTGAGATTGTCGAGGCTTATTTTGAGAAATTATGCTGTGTTCACAATTATTAGGTAAGTAAATAGCTTAACTATCATTATTTCTATGCATATAAACTTTAGTGCTTATTGTGTAATCAGGTTATACGCGTTATTAGGATGTGTGCTGCCTACAGTGATTAACACCCATGTAAAGGTGTATATTATTATTATTATCATCATCATCATCATCATCATCATCATTACAAGGTTCCTACATGTTTCTAAAAGTTAAATGCAAGACTTTTTAAGACAACTTAGAACAGAATTTAATGCCCATTTCACGGACATACTAGCAAAAATTCCTGACTCCTAGAATTTAGGAAAATGTATTTACTCCAACGCCTTGATTCCCACTGTTCCAAGTCATTTCTCACCAGGGGCTGCAAATTTAGCAATAATTGGTTCCTAATTTCAATATAAATAGTCCTGTTGGAACTGAGTAGACTAACATTACTTTCTTTGCAGCTGACATTTAACAGACACATTTAAACACAATAGAGTGAACAAGTTTATGGCAACATAACTTAAGACCTACCATATCAAATTTAATACCTTTTAAAGACTTTTTAAGGTATTAAATGCAGATTTGTAAATTTAAGACTTTTTAAGACCCAGTGGGAACCCTGTATTATCGTTATTATTATTATGCAGCTGCTTTACTTCAGGTACATTGGGCCGAAAAAAAAGAAAAAGGTGCAACTCACACTGGAAAGTCCAAAAATGTCTTGAACTACTGTTAGTTTTGTTTACAAAGCCTGAAGAGTTGATGGTGTGACTGATGTGAACTTACCAACAGCTAGAAGCAATATACTGGCCACAAAGCAGCCGGCTGCAACACTTAGATAGTACACTCCCACGCGCATTTCTGCTGGCCAAAGTGGGAACAGCGTGGCTGCTATCACTGCAATGACTGAGAAACAGAACGCAGACCCACAGAGATGGTGTGAGTACAAAGACGTCTAATCACCCTCAGTCTCTAACAGATAACCTTCCATTCATTTCTCAGCACAGTTTCTTTTATTATTTCATAATCTCTGACTCACCGAGGATTAGTCCCATGGCAAACGTCTTAAAATGAACAGGATCATAAATCCACACATATACCTACAGGAAAGAGGTACATCATGTTAGTATCTAATGTCACAATCTCAATGATAAGCCATTTGTCTTTATAGAGATTCACCTCATTTCCATCCAGAAACAGCTGATCCTCATGTGGCTCCAGTTTAAACTTCTTCTTAACCTCTTTCTTCTTTTTAGGGGTTCCAGGACTATCATCCTGTAACATTGCAAACAAGATTTCTATCACGATGGTAATAGTATTTCCTTGAGTGATAAGTTGATGTGTTAGTCACAGAATATGGTCATAATATAACAGAAAGTGCCATTAATTTTCAGTCTGTTTCACTGGATTGTATTGATAAGTTGATTATTATATATATATATATATTTTTTTTTTTTAATCATAAATGACTTAGAAAAGTCTAGGGGCTTGTTCAGACTGCCAGTTAAAATCTTTTTTTTTTTTTTTGCCATCCAGATACATTAAAAATGTGAGAAAAGTGAATACAGCATTACATCCAATATGATCAACTGTAAATTATAGTGCAGACAGATCTGATTAGAGAATTACATAGTTTGCCTGCATTCTGAACAAAGCCTAAAGATCCGTCTCTGTTTGCACTTTAGCCGGCACAGTTAAGTCAACATTAGCCCATTTCCTGTTGGGTTAAGGGAGTCGATTTGATCAGCTGGGTCAAGGCAACTTTGACTCGCCATTAAGCAAACAGTCAAGACTGCAGTCAGCCTAGAGTAGCCTGTGCTTGTCATTTATATTGTTTAAAGTACCTTCTTTTTTGTGGTGGTTACAGCTTTAAACCCTGACTGCTTGTTGTAATAAAATCATCATGTTGGATTTTATCTAACACACCAAGACATTATGCCCAGATAGGAAAAGTACATGTGTAAATAAAAATATTAAGTAGCCCTTTTGATTTCGCAAAATGGCAAGAGTCTCATTCTTGCAATAAAAAAGGTGTATATTTCTGGTCAGAACATCAGGTGTTGTGTCATCCTGCTGGTGGTCACCTACATTCTTGTCTTTCTTGCTTTCCCCAGTTTCAGACTCCTTCTTCTTCTCTTTCTCCTTCTTCCCTTTTTTCTCCTCCTCTTTGCTGCTGTCACTCTTGGTCTTCTCTTTCTCTTTGTCTTTCTCCTTCTCTTTCTTGGTGTCTTTCTCAAGTTTTTTCTTCATCACTTTGAGAGCTCGATGGAAAAACTGTTTCTTTAGGAGCCTGCAGTGGGAAGAAAAGAACTGGTATTGTAACACTATGAACAGTGACGTGCTTGGAGCTGCAGTCTGACTGTGCATTGTAAGTCTGATGGAGTGACTCAGTCCCTGTGGGGAACGTCAAATGAACAAAGGGAACAATCCATAATTTCATCTGATATAATGTGAAATGTATATGTAACATTTGTCACTGATGTCTGTTTAACTTCTGCTTCTGAGGAACTGACGGCTCATCCTGACCACTGTAACTTCTGGTAAATTCACTGTTTTTTCCCTTCAGCCTTCATCTAATTTCTTTGCCAGTATCACCACTTTAGATACCAGTGTTTAATAGCTGTGAAATATGAACTATACTTCCATTCAGGGAAGTAGTGAAATTGTAACACAGAAGCTTGAATTCACTCATAGCATCCTATATTTACATCCTTTTTTTGTTTATATACCAAATACCTTCTTCCGAATTACATAACACATGTCACAAAAGACCACATTTCTTGTTGAGCAAGCAACAGGTTGTCTGTATTGTCATTCTGCCACAAAAAGTCAAGAATGTACGACTCCACAATGACCTAATCTGAAACAGTGACCATTGTAACCAATTATAGTATATATTATGCAGTCTGATCACAGCCTAAGATCATTACAGTTTAAATAAGAGTGTACGGAGTTGTGTCACATAAAGCTTAATCCTTTGCAAAAACTAAAAGCAGCTTTACTCAAATTTACCTTTCCTGTGAGAAAACATTTTACAAGCATTCAAATGTACAGACATGTTGTTCTGGAAATGACAATGGGTTTTTATCCACAGTATTAAAAGCCCTTACAGAGTGTGTTATGAGCTAACCTGTTGCAGTAATCCACCACAGATTCCCTGGTGGTGAAAAGCGCCTCCTCTCCCTTCTTTGCCTTGGCCCACTTGGAGTCCAGTAAACAGTCCACTGCCTTAGAAGCTGGTAGGGACATACAGATGACCATTAACAATGATTAGCAGTGCAAGCCTGTCCCTAGTCTGAGTCTGTATTGAATGAAAAATTGAGCCTCATTACACATAGATCTATTTTTCTTAGGTTGTAATTAATCTAAAGCTGAATGTTAGCACAGATGACAGCAATACACATTAACCAAATCAAACTATTCTATTGTTGGGAAAAACAAGATGAAGTCTAAAACTTGTAGCAGCTTCAGGTAGGGCTGGTGGGCTAACAGCTGTAGAGAAACCAATATTATTATCCAAGGTTTTGTGTTGTTAATGAGGTGGTCTCTCAGTCATACGCAATTCCACCCACAACTACTGAGTAAACAGCAGTTCCCAAAACTGACAAATGGATTGTCTATGTGCAAACAAGACAAATATAAATGCTGTGTAGGAGGATCACGTCTGCAAATGAGACTGCAGAGGAAACCTTTGAAAAAGATTCTCTTCAGACAACTTTTTAGCCACATACTGTATATAAATAGTGGAATGAGTAACTATGTTGTCGCTTACTGTTTAATGAACTGCTGTTTTGAAGCCAGTTGTTTGAGTTTTAACAGCAGCCATGTAGGCTTTTTTGGAACTGGAAGTGACAATATTTAGACCAAGGGAACAAAGCTGTGGGAGCATGAGGGGTCAGAGCCATCAATGAGGGGTCACAGCTAAGCTAATGATGTGGTAAAATGGTAAACTCCATCAAGCACTGTGTAACAAAGTCATTTTTATTTCTTGTTAGTACAACCTATTAACCTAGACAGTCGCGTTGGCTCTCAGGGAAAAAAATGAGGCACGGTCCAGGCAAGTGAGCTGTCATGCACACCTGTCACTTAGGTTCTGACACAGCAGATATTAAAGCCTTGTATTCAACCTGAAGTGTTGTTAACTGAAGGAGAATTTAATGATAAACCACTCGATCACTTATTGGAGGTTCCAAATAAAAAGAGACCATATTTGACAAATGGACAATTAAGAGACTGGGCTTTTTGGAGCTGCATGCAGTGGTCAACAGCATTATTACAATATAAAATACTTCCACACTGGCTTAATTTTGGGGCCCTCCCCTTGACTTTAGTCCACCCAATACGAGGACTGTTTTTTTTCTGATATAACTAAACCAAATGAAAAATGCTTAAATCAAATCAACTATTTTAAGCATCCAAACTTAGTCCAGCTGTTGTTTTGCCCCAGATTACAAGGATGAGCACTAACCGATGAAGTAGTCCACTCGGTGGCCCATCATGTTTGTAGACTTGGTGGGGCAGTTGAAACGGAGGTACTTGGCCACTGCCTTTTCCTCCTTGGTGGGCTCACTCACCTCCTGCAGAGCCAGGGAGAAACACACGACACACATAGACACCATCGCAGTGAGTATTTTGATCTGGGGAAAGTGAGTGTGTGTGTTCTTTGGGGTTCATGAACAGATGGGAATTAACAGCTACATACTACTTAATATTTAAAATCAGCCACACATTAAAAAGACCCGTTAGATCATCCAAACAAATGGAGTATCTGAGAGGGTTCAAGTATCTAATATACTGTTGATGTATGGCTCCACATGTTTATGGTTGAATCAGTACAAGGACTCTGGTGAGGCTAAATCTTTTACTAACTGGGCCCTGCTTCGTACAACATCTGCACTTCCTGCAAGCCAACGAGGAGCACTGTACTGCATGCCAACAAATGGGGAACGAGAGCGTCAGCACAATGAGATTCAGTCTTGCTTTATCCTGTCTGACTGGCCCTGGGCAGCAACCTGAGGAAGACGGAGCCCCTCAAACAAGCCTTTGTTTCAAGAAGCAGGTATCAGTCACAGAGTAGTCATACGAGACCCCCACACGGAAAGCCTCCTGTCCCTGTTTATATGATATACCTGGCCAGACCGCACAAGGATTAACTGCTCAGTCACTCTCTCACTCTGCTGTACCCACATAGCAAGCAGATCTCTCAGATCAAAGTTTGTGACTGCAGACTGGACCTCAAAAGCAGCATACAAACAATTCTGGCTAGTACTGTAATCAATTTAAACCTGTAACAACATCTGCTGCAAAGCAATAATTTAATTTTTAACAAAGGGAATATCAGTTATGTAAACTATAAATGCTGGAAGAGGACATGACTCTTTGGTTTGCTCATATATGAGATAAGAATGCGTGTCATTATGCAATCAAGTCCAACATGAAAGAGATCAGCTCAGTTTAGCTGTACTTTGCTAAGACATCTAGATATGGAGTCTTACTTTGTAGAGGTCCAAATGCAATAGGTAAATGGGACATTTGGAGCACTTCTTTGTCTTCCCATCAGTAAACACAGTGAAGATCTTAAACTATATTTAATTTGCCAGGTCATCCACTGAAGCCGAACTCAACAGAATAAACATACACATCAAGAGTTTTCGCAATTATTAAGATAGAGTTTACACTTTTATTTCAGTGTGTCTCACCATATTTTCATTATGATATAGCTACAGAAGTATCTTAGTAGATACGGGTAAAGTTTTAAAACCCAAAACATGAAAAAGTTCAGTGATGTTTCAGTTATAACCATTGTGTAAAACTGTAGCTTAAACCGATTCTCTTTAGAGCGTGTGGAACCACACTGAATCGCTGCTGCCTGCACAGAAAATGACACCATGATACATCGTGTTAACTCATTTACATTAAAATTTCCGCAATTTGGTACACGTTATGTAAACACGTCTGCTTAGAGCTGACGCAACTTAGCCAGCAAACCTTTATCGCTTCAACCAGTTTAATCTGAAATTAAAAAAAAAATACAAAAACGGTACGGCTGGACGACCAGCTCAGCAGCAGTATTACAACTCTATCTTCACAGGTCGACCAGGATGTGAGGTGTACAGTCTAATAATGCTGAGAATTTGGCAGAAAACGTATTCTCCTGCCCAAATGCTCATATTTGTTGTCGCTAGTCTGCTAATGCTAGCTGCCGTTAGCAATCATCTGTGCTCATCTGCCGCCTGTTAATGGCTCCTTTGAGATGCTGACACTAACAAACATCCTGCAGCTGGTCATGAGCCAGCGAACTGTTTTAATTTGTTGTCCTTCGACCTGTACCAAAAAAAAAAACTTCCAGAAAAAAGCTGCCTGAATTAAATGATGTTACCTGGATCCGTTTCTTATGCCTCCTGCGTTCCGCCATGATCCTCCAACTCAGCTTCTCGGGTGTGCGCGCGCCTGCGCACGCGTATAGTTAGTGTAGCATCGCGAGATTTACAAAGTCATGCTTGAAAATATGGTTGAAAAACCAAAGGTTATACGGTTTTATCGCTGAAGTCGTAGACCACCATTACTTGTCCAGTTTTAGGAAGGCTATAGTAACCATACACACCCAACTGTCTCTCTCTGCATCTATGTATGTGCAGCTGGAACACAGTGCAATATACCAAATAAACAACATAAATTTAGTCCAATAATATACAGGGAATACAATTTCAGAAATACAAGACAATTATTAATTAATGCAGATGGAAATGATACAGATGCACCGTGCGCTTCAATAAAATCAAAATAAATTAGGCCACTTAGATAACATTTCATCTGAGGGATTCCCCCCCCCCAATTCAGCACAAAAATGAACTTGGACTCTGTTAAGACCTCTACGGGCACTTTTGTGTCCATAACTGCATGTAATCAAATGAACTCCTTGTAGGCCTATAAATTATGACTCAAGACTAGCAGACATATCTGAAAGAATTTATGGTTCTTGTTCACATGCAAATATTCATATATTTAGTCTGTTGATTTGGACTGAGAGGAGAGAGCTGCGGGGGGGCATCGCTATTTTCAACCCCCCACCTCCAAATTTCATGTTATGTGACATTGCACTGGACATATAAGTCAAAGCTCACATTACAGGATTTTGCTGCTTCTTCTATTTTTTATCTTTATGTAAAAATGAGTTGTTTTTTTTTTTTTTTTTTTTTATAAATCAATAGATGATGGGTGATTAGGCTGAACTTTTAGAGACAACTTAGATGAATAGGTGCCCAATTGTGTTTTCCTTTGGTGATTGCTGATCACTTCTGTCAAATGATAAAATAGGGCGATGGCATCAAAAACACAAGAACTGACTTAATATTTTCTTCATTCCAACGTTTCAGTAAGTATCCATGGATAAAAATTATTTTATTCTTGGTACAAACCAAATCTCAGTCTTCAAAAGGTTCTTTAAAGGCACCATAGAGTTGTGCCAGCACATTTCTGCAATCCATATCTGTTGCTAAACCCAGGTAGATGTCCAATTAGAATTAGGGGAATAACTACTGACCAATTCAGGTTTGATGTTGGCATGGCAAGTCACAAAACGATTATACAAGATTCTGTGGATTAGCCACATATGTGTTTTGACAAAACTGCAAGTTTGTCTGTTATCAGATTGGTGTATATTACAACAGAGTTAAAAGATTGACACCATTGTTATATAGGTAAAACTTCTCAGCAATTAAGGAATTTCTTTTTTCTTTTTTTTTTTTTTTTTTTTTTTTTTTTTACAATGATAACAAAAGTAATACCTTCTTCTTTCTGGTTTACAGCATCACCATACCATGTCAATGAGGGGAGGGGAGCTGACGAAAACTTGCCCTGCTTGTACAGACAAGATTTAATAGATTTAAAAAGTGTCCTATTGAAAAATATGAACAAAAAAAAGACACATGACTATAGGACACAAAAAAGAAAAAAAAAAAAAAATCAGGTGACCTCCCATTGACTGGGTGATGCAGTCATTTTGGTAAGTTGTATTGTGCTATGTCACCATCACCATAGTAGAAATGATTTTATAATGACATAGGTCCTGGTGGCATTCAGTGATTTTGGGGTCTTTGAAATGTATGCATTTTTTCAAATGGTAGGTTAGTGCTTCTTAATTGGAGGTTCACAATCTGGGTGGCTATCACTAAGCGGGTTAGTGGCAGTTTTACACACATTTCAGGTTATGTATTTAACTTTGTGATTCTGAGACAAGATTGTGCATCATATTTATGGAGGCTGTTTATTCAACAGTTTCAGCATCTTAACTTTACCCTATTTTCATTGAAAAATGTTGGAAACATAGACCAGAGACTCTCAGGATCAGGTCATAGCCTGTTGGGATGTTTCACAGCTCTTCATATCAAGAACAGTCGACTTCTCTTCTGAGCGGTTTGCAGAAATGCCAGTATGTTAGCACATGGCGTCCAGTTGACATCACATCTTGTTGGCGATGTGACATGAACTGAACTTGGCCACTAAGACAGAGGTGCATTAGACAACAGACCAGCAGAAATGTTCTGGTGCCACCATCTGACCATGTCAGTGAGTGAGATGCTGTATTTGCACAACACACGAGTGAATGGTGTGTAGTGAAAATGCCTTATTGACTTGACACAATGCTTTCTGAGTGGCATTAAGGCCACTGGTCATTGGACAAATTCAGTGATGTTGCTTATAGCATGGGCTTTTCCCTGATTTTGCCCAATAGAAATAGTCCCTCCCACTTAGCTAACCAGCCAAGTCGAACAAGCCCATTGTTCAATGGATTGTGTCCCTTGATTAGTTTGATTCTGTATTTGTGTCCTTGTGTTTCCTTTATTCACTCTCTGTCATTGTTTTTTGCCATCACAGCCCAGCTCATAGACTGTGACAAAGATGGAGATGGACGAGGTAAAAAAAGTAAAAAAGTAATTTATTAACCCTATAATGCCAAATGTATCATATTTGATACATGAGTTTTGAAGCCCTCTACATGATCAGTGTGATATTTTTTACTTGAAAAACCTAATGTATACAATTAGGTATATGCAATACATGGATAATTCACCAGGGGGAGGAAGGAGGCAGAACTTTGCCAATTTTGAAAAGGAATTACCAATTTATTAGACAGGTTTGTGTTATATTATGTTTTTGTTTGTTCAAAAATAATGATATTTGAGCATTGAGGTCTGATGTATCAAATGTGATACAAAATTGAAACTCCTACATGGAAATTGATATTTGAAAAAACTTTTTTTTTTGGTTGTTCAGAAGGACCAATAAAGGCTTCAGTTTCAATGAACTGGAATATTCTGTCAATGATTTAATGGTTCAGGCATTACAGGGTTAAACTAAACTCTAGAATAATTTAAACAAAACCAAAGCAATTAAAAAAAAAGAACAGATTTTGAGTTTGGAGGCATCTGTGATGGATCATCAATAATCCAACACTAGATAACTTCACAGCAATGTGGTTCTATTACATCTGTTACCTACAAGTTGTAACAGATGCATTTTGATGCAGTGGCAAGTAAGAGGTTACATTTAGTGAACTTATGCTTACCATACACTTAAAAGACGAGAAAAAAACTCCTCATGTCTGAAGGCAAGGTCCATGTGTGATTCAGAGACATTTGTATCAACCCATTCACAGCATTCGAGTGATTGGGTGCTAATAAAAATGGTGGCAGAAAATTCTTGTCAAACTTAATTTGTGTGAATGATTGCAAGATTCAAAAGTTGTCATTGAAAAGATAATTTGCAATTCAAAGGATTTATTTCTTAATTTTTGATCATTTGTTTTTTGTCATCATTTTCTTCATTAGTTTGGAGCCGACCAGAGGAGAGAGACCACAGGAACAGGACCAGTGCAGTTGTAGACTAGCCACAGATCAGGACCTGATGACATGGACCTGGACCCACACAGGTCCAGGTTACATCTTCTGTTGGAAATAATATTTAATATTGTCAAAGCTCAAGTGCAATGGGTTTTCATCTTCAACTTTCTTGTTCTTTTTGTTTTCAGCATCGTCTCTAAATGTAAGTCAACATGTTGGTCTGTGAAGATGTATTTTTCGGTATCTGTGATGAGGAATGTCCTCCACAGTTGTACATTTGTGTTGTTGTGTGTCAGTGGGTGTCACAGTGGATAACCTGGGTCTTATGTTGACGGTGTCTCAGGAAAGACAACAGTGATGCAGATCCTCTGTGGAGGAGGAGGCCTGTCTGATGGAGCCGTTCATCCAGAGGTGGTCGTTTTACATCACAACCAGTAGATCCAGGGGTAGGAACAAATCCACTTCCTGTCTCCTCAGGACCCACATTTACAAAAACACATCATGAAATCGCTCTCTTACATCCAAACAATGTTTGTTTATTCAAAAGAAAATGCAGTCCAATGTAAAGGACTTTTCATACAAAATAAAAATAAAAATATGTCAGAAAAACTGCTGCATCATGCTGTTTCCAATCAAGGCAATTATTTAAGGTAAAATAGCCAAAACTTTTACTTTGCTGGGTCTCAAAATGATATGACTTAGCTTTAAACTTTGATCTTAACCTTGAACTCAGTACCACTTACTGAGCCTGTAATAACAAACATAGATGACTGTGGGCAAAAAGAACTAGAAAAGAATGTTGTCTTGTGAACTAAAAATACATCTGGATGTAGAAGGACATCCTGGCATTTTGAATGGACTGTATTTGACCAGATGTTTCTATCACACTAAACAATATTGCTTTACGGGCGTTGGTGCAGAAGGATTCATTAGTGCATCCACCCTACTGTATACATCATTCAATTTGACAAAGCAAGAAAAAGACAAGTTATTTACAATAAATGTCTCAATTTTAATTTCACTCCAGTGTTCAGGAAATCTTTGTGACTAAATGCACAGTAATCAGCCAACAGCTGGAAGCCAGAGTGACAAACTATATGCTGTTGGCCTACAATAAATAATATGTTATACAGTCAAAGTGCAACAAACTATAACAAAAGTCAGATGTGCCATATGTTAAAAAAAAGAAAAAAAAAGTCAAAAGCATATTCTTCTAGTTTACATTTGTTTCCATTGTCTCATCACACCGGACTTCACATATGCTACAAGTGTGTTATTTGCAGACTGTAAGCATTCCACACACACCCCGCAACACACATGTTCTGATTCATTGCATTAAACACATCCATTATTTAGGAGATTGGCCCATTGGTCAACATTAAAGAAACAACGTACCTGACTGACTATCATGGGTTCCAAACTATTCCTGAGTTAGTGCAAATCTGATTAATTAAGTGTACATTAAAGCATGAAAATTTATGAGGGTTGTGTATCATATAAAAGGTTTTACTGGATGCATCAAATCAGTATTTGAGAATTTAATCAATTCAATCAAGTTCAATCAGCATATGTTGTCAGAAAAGATAAATGCACCACACTACTCATTACAACTTAAAAAATAAATGAATTAAGAAAAAGCAAATTGTGTAACTTAAATCAAACGTGAAGAAACTGTCTTGAAAGCAGTTCAAAATATTATGAAATGCTCAGCTACTAACCATTGAGCATTACGTTCAGCTGCAATGTGTCACGGCTAACAGCCTGTTGTAACTTTTGAATACACGACTGACAAATGTTAAGTCAATACTGAAACACCACGACTAATAAATACGATATGGACTTCTGTTATCTTGGAGTTGGAATTGGATATGTGCTGGCAATTGGTTGTTTTGTCTTTTTTGTTTCTTAGTGTTTGTCAATTTCGAAACAAGCCCATTAACAGTCTGTGCATTGATTCCTGGGTAATGTATTCAGGCTGGTTTTTCCATAAAAATTCCTGTGCTTCTTTCTTATGCTCTACAGCTTCAACACAGTCAGCTAGTGTTAAAAAAAACAAACAAAAAACAACTCATCATGGGCAAGTCGTTATCAAGAGATCTGCACTAGGTCAGTGTAATACTGGCTTGTGCTGTACATGCTTATGAGTCGCATTCTGAACAAACAAGATGATATAGCTGTATTTTAGTATTTAATCTTGCACAATTATCTCCAAAGTCCAGATTTCCCAACAGATAGCCGCACCATGATTCTCAGACACAAGTGGATCTCTACAACACAGATGAATTCAGTCCACTAGGTTACAAATACATGAATATCACTGTTTGGAAGATGAATTAATTGCAGCTGTTAGTCAGTTATAATTTGCTGACAGTAACAAAAGCAGAAAAATCACCAGTTATCATTTAACAAATACAAGGATGTATTTATCACTGAGTTTAAAACAGAATGTAAAGATAAGGTTTCAGACATTATAAAAATGATAGGTTTATATATTGTTTTTTTGTTTGTTTATTTTTTACCCATGAGCTGACCAATGGGTCAATGTTCCTAAAATATGCTGTTTTCCCTTAAATATTCTGCAAATTCCTCATCTCAGCAAGACACCCCTTTGATCTACATACATGTTTCTAGGGGATGAAAATCCACAGGAGACTTTTGAAATATTTCTAATGTCTCGTCAATCTTTGAAAAGAAAGGAAATATGAAAGTTTAGAGTGAGGATAGCAGCGCTGCTTTTTGTTTTCCCAAAACTCTTAAACCTACATACACATGTGGCCTTTGGTTGGTTTATTGCAGTAAGTGAGAATGATAAGAATATTACAGAACTTATATGAGATCATCTGGGCAGAGAGAAGAATAAAAGCCAATCCAGAAAAAAAAAGTTCTGAAGAATGTTTGGAAGGCTTATGTAACAAACTTCCAGACAGTTCACCCAGAGAGTTCAAGATGTACTAAATCCAAATGGAGGACACAATAAATACTGACATTTATTTCCAGAAGCCTATTTTCATATTTCTTTTAACATTGTGCATGCATTTCCTTTATTTTCTTGTAGTAGATTAATAAAGAAATTGAGAGGCAAATATGTATGCTGAAGCTACAGTCCTGCAAAAACAACAAAGCTAAATGCAGCCGAAGACTTTTACAAATTACTGTACACTGTATGGTTATCATGTTGGTTATACTCTGGATTTTGAAAATGTTTTTGCTTAAATCGTAGTACTTATGTATTTCAGGATGACAATAAGGCAGGCTTTCTATATGTAGAAAAACACTTTATTTACAATCCTTTCAACAAACATAACCATAAAGGTATCAAACATACAAAACCAAAAGCCATCATTTTCATGTAATTATAAAATCATTCCCATGTATCATTTCCATGATCCTTACAGACTTTAAAACCATAAGAAATTACATTCAACAGAACAATGAATCCAGCCTGAGTTTAAAGTCGCTCAGTGATTTAAAGCTATAGATGTACAGTCTTGAAAAGCAAAGCAAAGAAAAAATGTTAATTCCACATAATACAAAACACTCACCCTTTTCAACCGGCTGTTACAGTTCCATTAAAAATATATACAAACTAAAAATACATAAAATTATCCATTTTAACACACACCCTGGCTATAGTCAGCCTGTGTATTAAAAACCCAAGCATTAAATTGTACAAAAGCATCTTAAATGTGGTACTTCATGTAAACAGCCACCAAGAACACATGTCTTGTCAGGTGTACCCACATCCACGTATCAGTTGATCAGGCGGTCTCACTACTGGCAGATGGAGGTGAATTGTTTTCTGTGTCATGGAGGTGCTCTGTGGATTTGAGGACCTCAGGGTCTCTTGGACTCGCTATCATCTCCTCACTGTTGCAGTTGACAGGGGAGCCAATTTCTGAAGAGCGATCACCTGGCTTGTCAGGAGTGGCCTGCAGGGCGGCGGTGGAGAGTGGCAGGTTCATCATATATAACATACTGCCAAGACGCCTAGACACCTGTGGAAGAGTAAAGAACGTTGGCACCACAGAATTTCCTGATTAATTCAGTTACCTTGGTTGCTTATGTACCTGTAAACAGGACATATTGATATGATAAGAGGTCAGCATATGCTCCTGAGACCCAGCTATGCATTTTTGCCCTCTGTAGGGCACAAGTGTCACAGCTTCACTGAAATTCAATAAATAAACAAATAAATACTCTGTTCTTTGAAAAGGATATTTCAAAAGGATATTTCATAAAAAAAATACCAAAACATGTATCTGAAAACAACTGTTGCATCATGCACTCAAGGCAATTATTTAATGTAAAAATGTGAATGTGAAAAATGTAATAAATAAATAAATAAATAAAAACTTTCCTGGGTCTCAGGAGGATATAGTTAAAAAATTAACATTAAAGTTGCTTTATTCAATCCTATAAGAGAAAAAGGCAAGCACACAGTTGCAAACATGAACCCGACATAAAACAACTGAGCAAATTCATCATAAGCCTTTCACAGTGTTAAATTTTATGCATCTTAATGCATAAATTACAAGCAACACCTCTTGCTTTAATTGCTTACAGGCACACAAGCAATTGGTAGGACTTGCAGTTATCTTTAAGCCTCCCTGCTGTTCTGTCAGTCCTGCACTAGTTTCCCATTAATAAGTTTAACTAACAGAATCATGTATGAATGTTTATAACGGTTTTGCTGACAGTAAATTTTCCTCCTTCTAACGTTCATTGGCACATACTTAGCGTTCAGCACTTTGGAACTGTCAGATAAAATCCTGTGTCTCTGCATTTAGAATGAGCTGCTCTGAAATGTCTTGGGGAGTGAGAGGCATGCATGCTCCCATAATTTCCTGCTGTTTTAACCAGATATAAACTTGACTGGTTTCCATCAAACAGAGTCTATAATAGCTCTTTAAAAAATCATGTGAAATAACACATGTCTGCCTGTATATATTCAAGTCTGTGTTTGCTGTGTTTAATCTCTAAAACCTCAGCGTTTCACTGTTTCTTTACCTGTGAGCGGATCTTTAGAGCCGGTCCAAGCTTCAGCCCCATCGTATCCAGTAAATGTTCCTCAGAGAGGAGTGGCAGTGTTTCTCCATCAATCATGTGGTCCTTGAATGTCTGCACAGTGAAATCAGCCCAAATTAGCAAAACTACATTGAGGAATAAACAACACAACAAACAACACAGACGATATAGCACACCAACCTGAGCATACTCTGAGCACGTTGGTATACTGTTAATGAAGTTGTAAACATCGTTCACGGTCCACTTCCTTATGTCTTCAGACACATCATCACCATTTAGAAATAGATTAGAAGGACCTGAAGGCAAAATTACAAAGAGCAAAATTATAATTGCATTTGGATCTGAAACATACACCTTAAATCTCTGCTTTAGATTTTTTTCAGACATACCAGGGGGAAGGAAGCCATTTCCAGGTACTGGGAACATGTAAGGTATGCCTGTGAGTGCTCCACTGCCAGAGGGATACATGAATTTCTCCTGGAAAGCTGAACACTGGCTTGATATGTCTTTATCATTTGCACTGCTGTTTGCCACATCTGCACATCCATCCTGACTATTCACACAGCTTTTACGCAGGCCCGACTCCCCATCTTTGTAGTTTTTCCTGCCTCCTGTGGTGAGTTCAGAGTCTATTTTGGCTTGATGATGCGTCTTGCTGGAGGCACACTCGTCTCCAATGTCTCCCTTTGCCTCTGCTTCTTTCTCCTCCCCGGATGTGGCTTCTGGGCTCTGCTCTACACTTTTATCTTCAGTCGGGCCCTTCAGGTTAACCACGTGGCTTTCTGCACTTTTGTGAACAGTCGGCCTCCTTCCAGCCCTGCGTCCCCTCTCCCTCTGCAGAGTGCTGATTGGTGGATAGGGGCTAGCTGACATGAGTATGCTGCTGGAGTGCAGTTCATCCAGAGTGGGACGGTGGACAAAGACATCGTGGCTGTCTGGCATGCGCTGGCGACCTCTGAATGCCATTGGGTTGGAAGGATAAGACATGGGATTCTCAATTCCCATCAGTCCCTTCTGATGGGCATTTTCCAGCTCCTTTTGGTGCAGAATGGCGTTCATTTCCATTCTGGATGAAAAGAGGGAAATATTAGTTATATTTGTGCAATAGTTAAATTGGAACCAAAATGTTCTGGCAGAGGTAAATAAATGATGTCAGGGAATGCATGAAATGTGAAAATGTTTAGAAGATATTTAGTTTCATTTAGCAGAAAGTAATGCAGAGCCACATGTAGGTGGAATGTTTTTGTGAGATGCTGTTGATATTCTGCATACGCTACCGGGCTATATTTTGCTTGTGAATAAGCTCCTGTCGCCGGGCAACTGTTTCCATGGGCTCGGAGGGCATGAAGCCATAGCCAGCTGAGAAAAAGAAACATGGGCTGTTAGCACACAAATGGAAAAAAAAAGAAAGAAACTGCAGAGAGGCTGTGAATTCTTTTAGGCATTGATGTAAGTATGTCTGCTCACCTGCTCCAGGGAAAGCTCTTCCAGGCAGGACATTGGCATGTGGGGGTAAAGGTGGACCCAGGTGGGGGCCCATGTGCATCTGTCTGGCCTCAGAAGCAACCATCTCTGACGGCGGGACCAGCTCCCTGATAACATTAAAGTATAATAAAAATTAGTTGTATACTCGCATTTAATGCGTTTTATCATGAGCTTCGTCCACACCTTAATCACAAAACCTTCTGGGCAGATAATCAGCTCTTCTCAGTCACTATAATGTTGTTGATTATTTATCACAATACAACAAACTCTATGTGACAGCAAACACAGAAAAGTGCATCAAATTTTCCTCAGTAGCCTGTAAACACCTAATTGACACCTCAGTGGTCATCCTTGACAGAAATACAGTTACAGATTTAGGACTCAATTCAGGAACAGACCTTTCCATAAATCGAGGCTCGAACTGTGCAGGGACCCCCTGTAACCTCTGCTGCCCCTGAGCAAGGATCTGTGGAGCCATGGCCATCTGATTCCTCATTATCATCTCCTGCCTCTGCCTCAGCTCTGCAAGCCAAGAAAAAGCACAGCAGGTCACTGGAAAGCCTGTTTATCTGAAACATGTGCTGCTTGTGAAGCAGGAAAACTGCAGGTTTCTGACAAGCAACACAGTGCTAAAGAATACACAGTAGATACATTCTCATATTTGCTTTGATCCATATGTATGTTGACACTTTTCAAAATATATACAATGGTGTCAGGAAATGTCCATAAAACCTACTTTCTGTGCTGTTTCTCACCTCCAGCTGACATGCCGTTGACCAGACGGTACCAGTGCTTCTCATCCAAAGCTCCCTGCTCTCCCAGCGCTGTCATTTTCCTCAGCTGCTCCCGTGGGGTCATGACACAGAACCTTTGACCTCCACGTGAATGCTGTTAATGTTCAAGGATAATCATTATAAATCCTTCATTATTTAATATATTTTATAAACACAAAAAATCTGTAACTATAGGGTTCTATACAATGTATTGTGTACAGTACGTAACTAAAAAACTGTGACCATCAATACAGTTATGCCAACTGCTGTGATGTAATCTATTTTGAATAAATTAACACACCACAAGCCACCTTGTAGAAATAGTGTAATTTTGTATAACTACCACTAGAGTGCAACATTAATCTATGTTAAAGAAACACTCATGAAGATGAACAGGAACAGGTACAAGATGGAATAAATTATGAATTAACAAATAAAAAATATATAGTATAGTTTCATTTAATTGATTAGTGAATAGTTATTTTTGTAAAGCAAGTCATCAAATCACCAACTGGGATTCTGAAGTCTAATTTAATAGTTTAATATATTTAATGTTCAAATTCTTTCTGTAACATCTTACACTAAACTTTAACCTTTGTGCCTAATTTCAACCCTAGAATTAATAAATAATCTTAAACCAATCCAATTCATGGGCTCACATAAACCCTTTAGAACTGAAGTCGATCAAACATTTTTTTTCAGTTTTTTGCAACCTTTGTGACACACATTCAGCCGTCTACAGGACACGGCTCCCAAATGACCACATTGTTCTTAGCTGAGCCAGATGCCCAGACCAATCGACTTAGACACCTCCAATTAGCCTTCTACACCACAGAAATCCCATTACAAATATGATACTGTAAACGACAGGGCAATAATCTAGTTCTGTTAATCCACTATACGCTGTGTGTCTGGAGAGATCACTTTGAATCTGTTTACAATTCACACAGTGCCCTTAATATGTTTTTAACAAATCACCCAGTGTACCACCCATGTGTTAACACTGCACATGTACTTAGACACATTATTTCTGCTCTCCCCTCCCCCAGGCAAATGTTTCCATAAGATTTGCCCCAAGGCCTTGTGTATTATCCACAGTCCCTCAAGTTCCCTCTGCAACCCATCTAATCTGAGGGCTGTAATCCCTCTGTTAGTCCTGCAGCAGTCTGCTAGCTGCATCTGCTGACCTCCCTGCAGACCGCCCTGCTGGCCCTGCCAACCCCCAACCCCACCTTCCCAGGCCCCTGCTACCCCCAGGATCCTATTAGCTAAGTCCTGGCTATACAGCACTTTAAAGGGATGTGTTGGAGGTAATCCGCACGTTTAGGGTTTTACCCTCAGCAAACCTTGCCTGTAAGCATCCCGGACAATACACCCTAAGTGCTAAGCCTATTAGTCGCCATTAACTCTCAGGATGTCCTAAAAACACCTTGGGGATAAATCTGGGGATGCAATCGGTTTATGTGAAGCTATGTGGCGCGGATTCATGCATCCTGCCCCTCTAATATACTGTTATAACAGCTAGCATCAGCAAATGAGAAGAAATGTGTTTCAACATTTATGTGCCTATAATTCCCCAGAGGGTGCTAAGCTCTGAGCCTTGGGGCCTTGTGTAATATATTAAGGCCTCTACATGAACTCCACTGGGAATTAATGATTTACACATTACACCAACAGAGCAATTTAACATGTAACTAATAAC
>JAPQRP010000011.1:23226839-23239511 GCA_037367295.1 Apogon hyalosoma | reverse complement strand
GCTGGAGGTGTTGTCCCAGTCAGGCCCTCATCTGCCTCACCTGCTTGAACCCTATAAATTGGCTGAGAGCATAGTTGTTCTCTGCTCCTCTCCTGGCCATTGGCTGTCTCCATTTAGTTTAGCTGATTGATTTACACAGCCACACACCACAGGCACCCCCATTACTGCCTTCACTATGAACTTACATGTTTACATTACTTTTATGTAATAAATCCTTGTTGAAATGTTTGTGCCTTGTGTGGTCTCCCCTCTGTTGCTGCTCCTGAGCCAGAGTAGTAACAAGTGGGGGCTGGTCCCATGACAAAAAACCTGGTTTTGGGGTAAGTTTGTTAATACTCCTATACAATATACAACTTTGTTATATTTTGTGGTAAAAATGTCATATTCAGTCATAGTTTTGGGGGAGATCACACATATTCACATTAAGTTTTGAGTCAGTTTGAGTTTAGAAGTGTATACTTGTTGGGGTTTGGTAGTGGTTATGTTTTTGTTTGGATCAGGTTGGGGGTAGGCGTGGTTTGGAGCAGACTTTGTGGCAGACCTCAGGATTTAGATTTTTGAAGCCTGTGCTTTTTGTTTTTGATTAAAATTTGAGCACTAGTCAGGATTGGGGCTTTCTCTTGTAGGCTGTAGGAGCGTTTCCCCTTATGGAAATCAGTCATATTTTTTTTTTGTCTTTATGTGGCAGTGAAAGCATTTTGAGCAGTTGTCTTGGGAGCACATCCTTGGGACCGAGTGGTCACTGCATAGCAATTGCTTTCTTTGGCCCAACGGTTTCCAGTGCATAGAAACCCAGTTAGTATGCTGCACAAAGACTAGGGGTGAGTTAAGTTAGATATGGGTGAGGTAGTTAGCGGGGAGCCCCAGTTCATAGTGCTATTTTTGTTTTTTCATGTGAATCAGTATGGCTTCAGTGGAAAATTTTACTCAGTCGCCATCACAAGAGCTGTTAAATAGTTGAACTAAGCATCAACTTTTACAGTTAGTCGAACATTATGGCGTTGATATTGGAGACAGAAAGTTGAAAGATGAAATTAAGTTGTTTGAGGTCAGTTTTGTGCATAGTGGGGTTTTGCTAGGGAGAAGTAATGTAATTGTAACTGATTTAAGTGAAACTAATCCTGATACTTTAACGTTTGAACAAAAAAGGGAGTTCCTTTATTTGGAAATGGAGAAAGAAAAGATGGCCATGGAGCAGTTGAGACTTACAGTTGAGAGGGAGAGATTTCAGTTTGAGCAGGAGAAGTGGAAGTTTTCTTCTGTTAACCCTGTTCAGAAGAAAGAGTTTGATTTGGTTTCCAATTTGCGTCTTGTTCCAAAGTTTGAAGAGGATGATCCAGATACATTTTTTTCACTTTTTGAGCCGGTAGCTAATGCAAGAGGTTGGCCAGATTCAGAACGGGTCATAATGTTGCAGTCTGTCTTTACAGAGAAGGCCCAAGCAGCATATTCTGCCCTAAGTGAACAGGAGAGCTGGATATACAAAACTGTCAAAGAGGCTGTGTTGAAGGTGTATGAGTTGGTTCCAGAGGCCTATAGACAGCAGTTCAGGTCATGGAGGAAGGCTGAAAAGCAGTCACATGTTGAATTTGCGAGGGATCTGTGTAAACATTTCCAGAGGTGGTGTTCTGCTTTGGATGTGACAACTTATGAGGACCTGTGTGACCAGATAGTGCTCGAACAGTTTAAAGACTGTGTTCCACCTGAAGTTGGTACTCATATCACTGAGCGAGGGGTAGAAACTGTTTTTGAAGCAGCTACCATAGCAGATGAGTATGTTTTGGCACATAAAGGAAAACACAGAAGTTGTCCAACTAATTTAGTTAATGTAAGACCTGTAAATCACACTGCTAGGTTCCACAGGTTTGAGTCTCCTAGGCCTAGTTGTTTTTCTAAGTCCAAAAGGTCTGATCAGTTGTGTAACTATTGTCATAGAAGAGGTCATTGGAAGTCAGAATGTCCTGTATTGAAAAACAAAGGTGGTCATTGTAGTGCTAGTGTTAAACCTGTTGCATTTACAGCACCGGCCAGGGAGAAATGGCCTTCAGGTTCAGATGCTAAGGCTAAAAAATACTATGGTTTTGAAGCCTTTGTTCCAGATGGATTTGTGTCCCTTAGTGGCAATGGTAGGAAAGTGCCTGTAAAATTTCTGAGAGATACAGGAGCAACAGATTGATTTATTTGAGCTTCAGTGCTACCATTTTCAAAGGAGACTGATACTGGTGACCGTGTGATAGTTAGAGGTGTCAGTTTTGTTCCACTGAGTGCTCCTTTGCATAAAGTTTTCCTGTCCTGTGGTCTGGTAGAAGGTGTCAACACTGCAGTTAGGCCAGCTCTACCAATAGAGGGCATTGATGTCATATTACATAATGATTTGGCTGGGATTTTGGGCTACTGGGTGTCCTGTTAAAGTTTCAGCTCAAACAAAAGGACCAGACGACTGTGAGCAGAACTTCCCAGATGTGTTCACAGCTTGTGCTGTCACCAGGGCCATGACAAAGGCTAAGTCGGACTCTTCTACAGATGGAAATGATTTCAAAGTTGTCTTTAATTTACCAGAGTCTTTTTCTATCTCCCAGCAGGAGTTGGTCACTGAACAAAGAGCAGATGCATCCTTGTGTGAACTGTTTGACAAAGTGCAGCCTGGTTCAAAGTTCAGCATCAGGGTATTTCCTACAGGATGAGGTACTGGTTAGGAAGTGGGTGCCCCAAGTTTACTGACCTTTTGGGAAATCCAGTTTTTTAAATTGTTGTGCCCACCAAATTTAGAGAAAGTATTATCTTGCTCTCATGACCAAACTGGCCATTTAGGGGTTTAGAAGACCTCCAGTCATATTCTCCATTACTTCTTTTGACCTCGTCTGAAATGTGACGTCACAGCTTATATCAAGACCTGCCATACATGTCAAATTACAGGCAAACCAAACTAGTCTATTAAACCCGCACCTCTTCATCCAATACTTGCTATTGAAAATCCTTTTTGAACATTTGATAATTGATTGTGTGGGACCTTTGCCTAAGTCTAAGTCAGGGTCACAGTACTTGCTAACAGTCATGTGCTTGGTTACTCGCTATCCAGCTGCATATGCACGTTGCAATACAACTGCTAAGTCCATTGTTAAAGCATTGACTCAGTTCATAGCAATATTTGGTATAACTAAGATCATTCAAAGTGACCACGGGTCAAATCTTTCATCCCATCTCTTTTCCCAAGTATTAGAACAACTTAACATTAAACATTATCAGGCTTCATCTTATCATGCACGAAGCCAAGGAGCTCTAGAGAGATTCCATCAGACTCTCAAGTCGCTGTTGCGTTCCTACTGTACAGAGTTGAGTAGACTGGGAAGAGGGTCTACCATGGTTGCTTCTGGCAGCCAGAGAGGTTTGCCAAGAAAGTACTGGTTTTAGCCCAAATTATCTAGTCTTTGGCCATTAAGTCCGGGGTCCTTTAGCTGTACTCCATGATAGTTGGGCTACTGAGGAACCTCCTGAAAATCTGTTAGATTGTGTTAATGGGTTTCATCATCGTCTTTATACTGCAGGACAATTGGCAAAACAAAAACTGGTAAAAGCCCAGACCAGAATGAAAACTTTGTATGATCGACATTCTGAGGTGCGACGGTTCAGTGAAGGGGATCAGGTTTTGGCATTATTACAAATTGTGGGTTCACCATTTCAGGCAAAGTTTCATGGCCCATACACTGTGGTAAAACGGCTTTCAGAACTTAACTATGTAATAGCAAATCCTGATAGAAGGAAGAGGCAACAGCTTTGCCATATCAACCTCCTAAAACCTTACTGTGCTCATGAGTCTTTGCAGTGTACAGCTGAGACGCCTATGAGTGGTACTGTTTTGACTGCCTGTGAAGTGCAGTGGTCAACTTTTCATGGGGGGGTGGGGGGTGGTGGCAATGCCAGACGAGGCTGCACTTTGTGGTCGGCTGAAAAATTTAGAAACCCTTGAGAAATTGGATATGCTACTTTCCCATTTGCCAAATGATAAAGCTGTACAGTTGGCTTCTTTGATTAAGAATGATGTCTTTGTTTGGAGACACACCTACAAAAACAAATTTAATAGAACATGATATAGATGTGGGGATGCTAAATTTATATGCCAGAGATTTTTTTGTGTCTCAGGGGAAAAACAGAAGGTCATTGACAAAGAAGTAAAGTACATGTTGGACAATAATCTTGCTGTTCTTTCTCATTCTAGTTGGGTGTCCCCATGCCTGATTGTGCAGAAGTCTGACAAGTCTCCACAAATGTGCACGGATTTTCGCAAAGTTAATGCGGTAACAAAACCTGACTCTTATCCTTTGCCCTGTGTTGAAGACTGTGTTGACCAGGTGGGAAGCACTCAGTTTGTGAACAAGCTTGACCTTCTTAAAGTGTACTGGCAAGTGCCCCTAACCCCAAGAGCTCAGGAAATCTCTGCATTTATGACACCATCCGGTTTGTTTTCATATACAGTAATGGGATTTGGATTAAGAAATGCCCCAGCAACCTTTCAGCTTTTAATGAACCAGCTTGTAAATGGTCTGAAAGGCTGTGCTGTCTATTTAGATGACATTGTTGTCTACAGTAACACCTGGGATGACCATCTCAACCAAATTCAAGCATTGTTTGACCATTTGGTTCAGGGTAACTTAACTCTGAATCTGGCAAAATGTGATTTTTGCTAAAGCTACTGCAACTTACTTAGGCAAAGTAGTTGGACAGGGTCAAGTTTGCCCAGTTATGGCTAAAGTTACAGCAGTCTCTCAGTTCCCTGTTCCCACAACTAAAAAGGGGCTTGTGGGTTATTACCGTTCTTTTTGTCACAATTTTTCAAGAGTTGTAGCACCGGTGACTGATTTGCTCAAAGCTAAGGTTAAGTTCATTTGGACACCTTATAGCCAGCTAGCTTTTGATGAAGTTAAGTCGCTCCTCTGTTCAGTGCCAGTTTTGCTTGCTCCCCGTTTCAATCAGCCTTTTAAGCTGCACGCTGATGCTGGCTGTGTTACGGCAGGTGCTGTTTTGTTGCAGGCAGATGAACATGGAATTGATTGTCCTATTAGCTTCTTCTCTAAAAAAATTCAACGCATTCTAAGTAAACTGTTCAGTAATTAAAAAAGAAGCACTTGCTCTTATTTTGGCATTACAACATTTCCGGGTATACATTGAATCTGGAAGTTCTCTTATTGTTTATTCAGATCATATTCCCTAACATTTCTAAATTCTCTCCAAAATCCAAATCAGAGATTAATGTGTTGGGCTTTGTTTTTGCGGCCTTACCATTTGGACATTAAGCACATTAAAGGTAAAAACAATGTGCTGGCTGATGCTTTGTCTCGTGCTCCTCTGGAATTTATTCTTCTGTTCCATCCTTTAGTCTGTCTCCTCCTCCTCTTAATTTGCTTGTAGGTGCCAAGGTTGCTGGGGATGGCGAGTGGGAAGACTGAGGGTCCTCTGGGCTGGACAGCGCCTTGAATTGAGCATGTGTGTAAGTTTGACATTTCAGGGTGGAGCCCTGTTCTCGTTTTGTTTTTTTTTTTTTTGTTTTTTTTTTAGGGGGGGACTTTACTATGAAGCTCTCACTGTTCACCATTCTTGTTCCTCTTTGCCAGGAAGCTGGAGGTGTTGTCCCAGTCAGGCCCTCATCTGCCTCACCTGCTTGAACCCTATAAATTGGCTGAGAGCATAGTTGCTCTCTCTGCTCCTCTCCTGGCCATTGTCTGACTCCATTTAGTTTAGTTGATTGATCTACACAGGCACCCACATCACTGCCTTCACTACTGACTTACACATTCACATTACTTTTATTTAATAAATCCTTGTTGAAATGTTTGTGCCTTGTGGTATCTCCTCTTTGTTGCTGCTCCTGAGCCAGAGTAGTAACATGGACAGTAACAAAAGCAGTAATGGACAAGCCAGTATGAGGCTCTGGAGGTGGACCTCAAACAGGAGAAGGCTCAGGAGGAGAGACTGGCAGCTCAAGATGAAACTCCTCATCTCATGTGATCAGATATGCTACCTCAGCCGCTCATTTTTCTTTATAGTAAAAACTTAACAGATTCAAACTATTTCAGCTTGGAAGTAAAGTTAGTTAACTGTTTATTGTCTTTTTGGAGATTGTCTTCAGAGCCAAGTTGAGAAAAAAATCTAAAAATGAGCTGGATAAGCGTTTTCAAAAGAGGACACCAAGGCCAAGAACACAAATAAGACAGGAGGAAATGATGACACGTGGACACTGAAAAGGAGGAGCAAAAAGGGAGAAGTGATAAGAACAATGTGAAGCAAAACAACCAAAGGATGACAAAAAAGAAAAGGAAGGATGAAAGGAAAACAAAGGTCTCTGGTAAAACTGGAATCCCGGACCCCTCCCCTCTTCACTCCTTCCTATCCCTTCCTGTCCACCCCGTTACCCTTTCCTCTTCCTATTACTAACCACTTTTTCCCACTTTGACCCCAATAATTCTTTCCCTTGATAACAAAATATATAAGTAACAGAACAACATAAATAAAAAAGATTTCAGGATTTTCTGTATGTGTTTCATGAATGTATGCATTATGTGATTCAGTGAATGATTGAAGGTCCATAGATATGAATAAGTAGATTCATGTTTTCTCATATATTGTGCAACTAAGCAGTTACACTACACGCGTATACTATAAAACTATTTACATGTACAGAATAAAACAAGAAAAACTTGTGATAAATGACTCAAGGATTTAAGGGCACAGAGTATTAAGACATCTAAACCGCTAATTTAAGAATCTCCAAGCTGTAAGCTTTTTATGAGGGATTTCTGTCCTTTGTCTTTGCTCTCAGCATTACGGAGTCACAGTGAGGCGAAGGGAAGAAAACGGGTTTAACCTGGAAGAAACGGAGGTGCCTGTAAAGTCGCTGGGTCAGTGCAAACATGAACCATCCGTCTTCTAAATATAGCAACAACCTGCATTCCGGATCACACAGATTTCCTGTATTATTCCAAGTCATGTGTACGAAAGCCTAATCCCTCTCAGGTTTGAGCTTCCCATCTTTTACGCCTGCTGGTGGAAATCTTGTTTAGGTCTTGATTAACAGTAGATCCCTGGTAGTAGATTCTTCAGGATCAAGAATCCCTGAAATAACTAAAGCTCAGATAAAACCTACAACAATCAGCAAATACCTGCAGACAGCACAGGAAGAAATATTTCTACTTCAGACATAATACTGAAAATGATCAGTTTACTGTTGTCAGTAAAATGTAACAGGGAAGTAAAAGAACACATGCTTCATCAAGCTGCATTAAATATATTTGATTCAATATATTTCTGTCATTTCTATTTTCTATTTATCACTTTATATGTAATAATACAAAACTTGGTACATATATATGATCAAATATGTTACGATTATGATGTTATGTTATGACTCAATTATATTAGGCCCACAGGTCAAAGGGTCAAATTTAGACTTCTTCTTTTGTTGTAAATGAGAGACGCGGTATTTCCTACTGTCTTTCACCAAATCTTACACACAGACATGTTACAATATTTTCAGTAAACCATGCCAGTTTTAGATCATTAAACAAATCATCTTCATATATATATTAAATGACTCTTATAATTTTATGTCTTCGATGCTGATGACACTCTTTGCTTTGGAAAAATATACCAGGGTTTGGGTTAAAACAGAAAAAGCTCACAAAGATTTACAGATTTAATACTTTATTAAAACAAATGTTTCTTGACAGTAAGAAAGTATGTGTGCATTTTATACCTACGTTTTTCCAGTGTTCATTAAAATACAGTTTGAACACATTTTTACATAAAAAAGTGAATTACCCAAACAGAACCTTGCTTTTTATGTGTTGGTCATGACATCTTTACAGCATTTCCTGATGTGCAGTACACATGTTCAGTCTTTCAATTAATATTTTCAGTTCACATGCATATTTTGTTGGTTTACTTCTCTAATTTGCAGCTGTATTTCTCCTCAGGTGAGGGAATTAAACATTATACTGTGCAAAAGTCCTGGTCCAACATTAGGTTTGTTGTTTTTTTGACCACACATGCGCATTTCTAAGTCTCTGTATTATGATCCAATGTAGATATGTGGGAAGTATGTACAGCGGTAAAAAGAAAAGTTTTTATAATTTCAAACAGCTTCTATAAACCAAAGAGGTTGTATTTAACCTGACCTCCCTTTGAACTCAGTACAGCCATTTGTACAGACAATATGAGATTTATCACATTCATTTTCTGATGTTTTATACCAGATTTTGTTCAACACATGTCAGATGTTTATGTTTGTGCTACATTCTATCATGGGGTCAGAGGTCACACTGAATAGTAACTTTGACCTTTAGAACAGGGGTCTCAAATGCAACTTACCTGGGGCCACTGGAGGTAGAGTTTGGGTCAGGCTGGGCCGCATTAAGTATTCCACCAAAAAAGGGGTTCTTTACTTTACCCGTGGCTAGTAACATGCACTTTTTGATGAACTTGCCTTTTTTGAATGCTAGCTAGCTTGACAACTGTTGACACCAAATGTGGCTAGAAGATGTCACAAGACTATCTATGGTCGCCCATAAGTGATAAAAATAAATAAAATAAAAGCTTGGCAAGACTCAGCAAAAAGGTGCGTTTGAGAACTACGTGAGGGCTGCACTAACTCTAAACTTTGATGTCAAGTAGGGGGCCACAAAACATCATCCTGTGGGCCTCAAATGGGCCCCAGGCCGCAAGTTTGAGACCCCTGCTTTAGAACCTTTTTAGTCCAGTTTTTTGTGTGTCTTTCAAGGTTGTGCACATATTTCCTATATTTTCTTGTTGCACTTGAAGAAAAGGGAATGAGAAATAAATATGCATACTTTTTTCAGCATTGCAAAACAACAAAGCTAGAAACATCCTATGACTTGTGCACAGTACTGTACATAATCATATTTGGAATTTAACTTTTAAATTCACTTGGAATTGAAAGTATCCTTTATTTTTGATCAAAAACTGAGAGACAAGTTGTCATTTACTTTATATCAGTGTATTATGAAAAATACATGCATGATTTTCCTTCTAATTCTGAATTTGAGGACACTCATTACATCACAGTAAAGGCAACTATTGCACTAATCGCTCAGTCATATCTATTCCTGTCAAAGGTCTATTTAGACACAAATTTCACTCTTGAACAGATGCCAGTTTTCTCACTTTTTTTTTTTCCAAATAACCTTGACTGTAAATAGAGAGGAGGGGCTGTGGAGTGTGGTCCCAGGTTTATAAAGACCCAGTCAAAGCTGTGAATGTCACTGCACCCGGTGATACAGGTATGAAAGCAGCAACTCTGACTGACATCGCAGTTCAGGTGTCTTTTTTTCTTGTACATTTTTAATAGATACTGCATTTGTCATTTTCTTTCTTTTCTCTACAGGTTGTGGAGAACAAAATGAATTCCTTCCAGGTGATCTCTCTGACTCTGCTGTCCGTCCTGGCAGCCAACGCTCAGGTCATCATGCCAGGAAGATGCCCCAGGCCTGCTGTTCAGAAGAACTTCGATGCCGCTAGGGTGATTAGAAACATTTTTCTTTTACTTTAACACATAATACAGGAAAAAGGCAGCCTTTTTTCACCAGAGTGTTTTATTAACAGCTAAAAGTTCATCTTCTCTGTGTCACCTCTTCAGTATCTTGGTACCTGGTATGATATCCAGAGACTGCCTCACAGCTTCCAGAAGGGCGAGTGCAGCACTGCCACCTACAGTCTGAAGAGCCCTGGAGTCGTTGGTGTCCTCAACAGGGAGCTGCTGTGAGTATCACACTCTGGAATGGAGAAGGAACATCGATTTTCCTTTTTAGAGTAAATTTCTCAGCACAGTGTACCCTATCTGACTAGAGAGTAATACTTTATGAACATACTGGAACCAAAAATACACAAGACCAGAACGTCCTATTTGAAAAAGCATGTTTTCTTCCTTGTTACTGTCAGAAACACAGACCTGCTCTTTGAAAACATAAATGCACTTTCCACATCAAACCACATAAAACATTACAAACATACATGTAATGTTGATCATGTCTGTGTGATTGTGGAGGCTGTTTTTGTCATCTAGTCATTAAATCATTAGAAATAATGGAAGTTATCATGCCCCAGTGTTTGGTATCTGGTTTTTTTTTTGTATTTTTTTGTCTTTTTTGCAGCACAGTCTAATCTTTATGGCCAGAAAATTTTGTTAAAATACGGGACGCAAGAATATGACAAACCAAATGTCTGTGCAACGAAAGTGCAAATATAGTGTATCATAAGTTTATGTTTTTTAGCACTGAACACTGATTTTTTTCCCCTCCTTTTGCCCTTTGCCCTTGTTTTTCATGCACCTCATCCCCACCCTCCCAAACTGGATACATAAACAGTGTCTTAATCCAAATACATAGTGAAACCCACTTATGTACAATGACGTCTCAAACCAGACATGCATGATCATGGATTTTTAACTATTGTTTTTGTCATACATGTGATTTGTCACTTGATTCTGGTGGTGTTTTTTTCTGCTCTTTGTCACTGTGGATAATTGGATTTTTCTGATATTTTGCTGTTGTAGTCCTGATGGCAGCATTAACACCATCAGTGGCTCTGCCTGGTCTAAGGATCCCTCTGAGCCCGCCAAGCTGCTGGTCTCGTTCTTTGAGAGTAAGGGCCACTTATTTACCGCAAACTCTCTCTGCATGGGACAATTATTCACTAATCCCTCTTTTTAAATGATTATAATGCATTCTCTTTTGAGACGTATCCAATGAAATATTAACTGTAGACCCTCTGTCCTGTCAGACTCCCCCCCTGCCCCCTACTGGGTGCTCTCCACAGACTACGACAGCTACTCCCTGGTCTACAGCTGCACTGACCTTGGGGTTCTCCATGTGGACTTTGCTTGGATCATGAGCAGAGAGCCCACCCTTTCTGAGCAGACCCTCACAGAGCTGCGTGGTACCCTGTCCTCCATCGGAGTCAGTGTGGACAAGCTGATCAGCACCATCCAGGATGAGGCCCACTGCAGCGCCATGTCCCAGTAAACACCCCGAGTACAGACCAACGAGGGCTGTAGTGCTTGTGCTCACACAGTGAATGTGTTAAACCCCATTACATACAAAATCAATGCAATAAAAGAATCCAAACATACTGCACATGCAGATTTTGATGCGTTCAGTGGGTTTTTTTGTTAGCAGGGTGTACACTATAGTTTTAGATACAATTACTGAGATGCTGCTGTGTAAAATGAATCGCTGAACAATGAACTGTATGTAAATTATCATCAGTAACTTGTCAATGCATTTCTCCCATCTTATATTTAATATATCCTGAGATATATTTAAATATATGTGAATAAATGTGTTGTAATGGCTAATTTTTCTGCCCCCCAGAATTTTTTTTTTTTTTTTGCAATTGCCAAGACATGAAAAGTGATACTGGTGACACATAAACTGAAACCTCAAACCTCTAACTCAACAATAATGTGAGTTACAAAAAAACCTTACCTGGTTTACACTCAGCTGTAACTTATACAACACTTTTTTTTTTTAATTTTTTATTTTATTTTATTTTATTTTTACACATAACTACAGTTGTAAACACTTTGTAGAAAGCCAAAAGCTCTACCATTGAAATATCACATGTATTTATCCATCACCTGCAGATGCACATGTGAAAATACACGAAAACAAACCAAAACGTCACCAATAAGGACTTAAACAGATAGCATTATGGGATGGTAAATAGCATTCAGGCCTGCTGTTTAGTGTGCTCAGGAAATTTAAGCCAATTATGGAGTTAGAGATAAAGGAAAACAGTTCAGAAGTTGGGTTTGAGTAAGAGGATGATGTCTGTTAAGGGCCTACAAGTAGTGAAAACAAGCAAATAGCCCTGCGATGAACTGGCGACATGTCCAGGGTGTACCCCGCCTTCGCCCTTAAGTGGCTGGGATAGGCTCCAGCGACCCCCGTGACCCTAGTGAGGATAAAGCGGGTTCAGAAAATGGATGGATGGATGTTAGTTTATAGTCTATAATTACAGAATGCTACAAATATCAATGTCGTATACTCAAGGTAAACAGGTAAGTAGCAATTTTTATGTTTAGTGCATTAATGATCACTGCAGCTGTGATGTGGAAGTAACTGTTTATTTAATGTTTGTGTGTTTATGAAGCAAAAAACACCATTTTATAAGGGTTTAAAATGTATTAAAAAGTGTTTGCTTGTGCAACATATGTTTATATACTGAGTACATTTGTGTGTGTGTGTGTGTGTGTGTGTGTTTGTGTTATTTGGAGTTTAGAGAGAAAGAGCTATAGTCATTGTAGAAAAATCATGAACTTGGCTTTGATTTAGTAGCACATTCTATCCAAGTGCAACATGGGTACCAAACATATTATAGTGACAATACCTCAAACAAGGATGTATATTAACACATATCCTCAGTGTTCAGCCAGGGTCAAAGTGAAATATATTTATCTCTACTGTTTCTTGGTTGATTGACATGCTTGTTTTTATTCTGTATATATATTTATACTTTTCTTTTAAACTGTTTTACATTATGCACCACAAGAGAGTTGTCTCTTTTAATTTCATTGCATAATGACAATAAATACATTCTATTCTATTCTATTCTATTCTATTCTATTCTATTCTATTCTATTCTATTCTATTCTATTCTATTCTA
>JAPQRP010000011.1:23210578-23226832 GCA_037367295.1 Apogon hyalosoma | reverse complement strand
CTATTCTATTCTATTCTATTCTATTCTATTCTATTC
Organism: Apogon hyalosoma; assembly: GCA_037367295.1. Lineage (NCBI taxonomy): Eukaryota > Metazoa > Chordata > Actinopteri > Kurtiformes > Apogonidae > Apogon > Apogon hyalosoma. The sequence continues at coordinate 23,226,796 of JAPQRP010000011.1, read as the reverse complement.
TATTCTATTCTATTCTATTCTATTCTATTCTATTCTAGTCATCATGTTTGTTCATGATGCATGGTTATATGTATGCCCATATACTGTATTACACACATAATACACAACCTATACACAACTCTTGTGTATAGAGATTCTAACATCTGTTAGTCTATATGTGTCATGATTCTTTTTTCCTGAATGCATTACTACAATATGGAAACATTCATGCTGTTGTTGATGTTTCTCTATTTGCCAAGACCAGTTCAAAATAGACCAAAAATCTGTTGAAAACGAAATTAAATGTAAAAATACATTACAAAATAGAAATTTCTCATTCATTTTCTCTATCTGATAATCTCTAATTAAATCATGTCAGTAACCCTTAAGACAACACTAGCTGTCACAGATGTCAGAACAGGCCACACATTGTCATTCAGTCATCTGACACTGTTTATTGCATAGACTTATCATGTATCACAGATAACGTCGGTGTCTCAGTATCTGTGTTTATTCATGCATGGGGCTGCAGTAAGTCGTGTCCTGGTTGGTGGCGACCAGCTTGTTTACATCGACTCCAGCAGAGGACAGGATGCTGTGCAGCTCCTCGATGGTCTCCTCAGGCATGGTGGGCTCCCTGCTCATGAGCCAGGACAGCTCCATGCGGAACAGGCCGAAGTCGGTGCAGCCGTAGACCAGAGCGTGACCCTCATAGTCGGTGGACAGCACCCAGTATGGACCAGGGGGAGCTGTTGGACACATGAGAGTCAGGATATGAGTCAGAGCTGCAGGAGCATTCAACAGTCGATCTGTGTTAGTTACTGACAAACACTAAAGCCTTTTGTGAAGTGAAATGAATGTTTTTTACTTTGGAAGAAGGAGACCTCCAGCTTGGCAGGCTCAGCGGGGTCCTTGACCTTGGCAGAGCCAACGATAGAATTAACAGTTCCATCATCCCTGTAAAATACAAATAAAACAGGACAGTATTACAAATAGTAATGAATAGTACTGTGGCCTCGTGTGGGCAGACGTGTTTAAAGTGACTGTCAGCAGCACAGCCACAAGGATCTTTTCAAGGAAACCACAGACTTCAAATTTCCTCCTGACAGAGTTGACTCACAGCAGCTCTGTGTTGAGGACTCCAATGACTCCAGGACTCTTCAGGGTGTAGTGGGCTGTGGCGCACTGGCCTTTCTGGAAAGATGTTGGCAGTTTCTGGATCTCATACCATGTACCGATGTACTGCAGAAGAAAAACATCATGTCACACACCTGAAACACGCTTAAACCTCCTAACATCCACCAGGTCCCCATCTACGGTTAAGCTGTTATGTAAACTATGAATGACCCTGGTTTTCCTAGTTGACCTGGTTTAGGTTATATTTCAACCACATGCCAAACAAAGAAACTAAAACATAAAACTGATAATTGGGTGAGTAAATACTATAATACTTATTTATTATAGTAAATAGCATTTCCATATTAAAACAAATATTAACCTAAATTAAATCTATTAAAATCAACTATTGTTTGTATTCTAAGTATGTAACAATGTGGAAAATGATAAAATAAGAAATGGAATCATTAGACTCTCTTTAAAGTCAGTGAGTTTAAATGTGCATGAAATTTTTCATCATATTTTCATTGTCCTACACTTATTACATATATTTTCCAAACAAAAAAGATGTTTCTTAGATGTTTTTTCTAATACCTTGAAAAATAAATGAAAGGGTCTAAATGTATTTCAGTGAATTTGACTGCATATTACTTACAGATTTAATAAGGATAGAAATATTTGGTGACATACATATCTGTAAATATTTTAACCTTTCAACCAAATCCAAACCTTTTTGAGTGACAGTTTACTTTTTGAGATACAATATACTTGTTGTTGATCTTTGAATCCATTCAGTAATATCATGTCATTTTTTTGATGCCATTTCTTTAAGATTACATTTTTGTGGTGAAGTCATGTTTTAAGCCAAAAAAACCTAAACATCCAACATCTACCAAACTCATCCACTGATGTAAACTGTTTAATCCTAATGTTGATCCACTAGTTCATGTAAACAATTGGTGTAAAATACAGATTGTCATTTTTTCATGGCCGTCAGATATGACCTGTTTGGACGTTCAGAGGCTCTGTAGTTACTGTGGAAACACCGTCATCTTCTACAACATTGATTCACCATTAAAACCCATGAAGTTGGATCAATGACAGTGGATGGAGACACTTGGTTTATGCTCAGTTAATGATAGATTTTGCTGAAACAGTCACTTTTTCCTTAGTTTTTTCTCTTTTTGAGATAATAATCCTCAACTTTACTCTGAGTTTTTATGAACATCTACATGATTAGTAAATTAAATGTAGGAAAATAATAGAAAATACAGAAGATAATATTACAATAAATGGTGATAAACCACTTACGGATGGTTCAACATAAAGAACAATTAATTTGAGAACAGCCACAAATGTCACACTGGGTTCTTATGGGTTAAGCCAAAAATTCCCCTCAAATGAAAAGTCCATGAACTTTCAGTTGAGGTTTCATGAAAACAGTGGATGTAAATAATTCAGAGAACATAAATATCTAATAATATTACTTGTGTTTACCCTGGTTGCGTCAAAGTTGGCCTGAACAGGAGGCTTTGGACATCTTCCGAACCTTAACACCTGAGCATTGGCAGCAAGAACTGACAGCAAAGTCAAGGAGATCACCTGGATGGCCTTCATCTTCAATCACCACCACCTGCAACCAACAGGACAACGTGACTATCCTGACAACCAAGTGGAGCTCTAGGAGTAAAACACGATAGACAGAAATGCACGACAAATGGATGTGTTTGTGTTTGTGTCTGCAGCCTGCTCACCTGTGTGGAAAGTCACCTGAGTGCCAGACAATATAAGCTCTGAGGTTTTTATACTCGCCTCTACCGTCTGTTTTCAGCATTGATCACATTCTTAGCTCCTCCTCTGTGTGAGAGCTGGCACCTGGTCATAAGATTAGACTGTTTGAGGAGGCCTCTCACTAAATGCAGCTTAGTGATGAATCAGATCATTGTAGTATTTTCTGACTTCATTCATCTCAGTTCAACTTGGCACACACCCTTTCCAAGTGTGAAAATCACACATAAAAAAATGCTTCAGATCAAAGCTCATAAAATATAAAAAACAAACGAACTGAGAGCTTCTAAAACCAGTGATATCAAAGCAGGAGGTTCATGGGAAAAAGCTCACAGTCTGTGTTTAATTAAGCCAAAACATTTTTAATATAATCGGCTGAAGGAGTCTCATTTCCCCTTCCAAGATGTAAACGAGCTTTAAATTTGTATTTTTGCATTTGGATAGCTTACATATTTTTGAATACCATCCCTAAATCATGTTCATAGACAACATTACAACATAATTTTATATTGTGTTGTAGCCTCTACACGTACACTTGTATTAAGGTCAGATAATTTTAATGTCATGGGAGAAGTAATAATTTTTACTAAAAACAAACAAAGATAAATCGTGCTCCACTGGTGCCGGTTTTCATCTTTGCGTCTTCAGATGTAATTGTAGCCTCAGGTGAGCTTTGGCTGCATTGTCTAAAGACCTGTGTTGCATCTCCGTGTGTTAACTGTGGTCAAACACACAAAGGTGCAAAGGAAGGTTAACTGGTGCACCAGGTTTTCTTGATGCTCTACTCCCACAGCATCTCCTTCTGCCTTGGTTTAATATGAACACTGCTTCTTAGAAAACTTTAAAGGCCTTTGAAATCTATTGTACAGGGTGTGGGCAGTTTTCAGAAACAGATGCAGACAGTTCAGTAAAACCACTCAGCATTACACATGTCATCAGGAGCTGGGGATCTATCAGTGCTTTTAAAAGCAAATGATCACAGTAATTCACCGTGTGTCTGTGATTGCTTTAAATAACCTTTTTTTTTTTTTTTAATTGCAGTTGTCTGTTATGACGCCATATAGCAGCCACTTGACACATTCTATTATTGAGTAAAAAGGTTTTTGGGGGTTGTTTATGACATCATTGCAGCATTTCCTGGTGTATACATGTTCATTTTTTCAAAATTTTCAGTTCATGTGCATGTGTTGTTGGTTTACTTTTCCAGTATGCTGCTATATTTCTCCCCTTATCATATTTTAGTAGTGTTCTCTGTGGACTCTTGTATTGGGTGCTTTTATTTATTTATTTATTTAACCAGCCTTTATATAATTAGGCCAAGAGGACACATCAATCTATAAGAAAAAAATCTAATCTCAAACACAGATATAGTAAGGATTAAAACAGGCGAAAGCAAGGGTGAGAAAACATGAGACAAAATTCAGCTAAGAATAGCAATTGCTCCTCCTCAGTTATAAATTCAACATTCAGGACAATAAAATATTTATTTGTAGAATATTTTGTAGGTAATTATAAGACCAGGGAGCAGAATAAGAGTTCTGTGAAATCCATCATTTAAAATATATTTTAAAAAAGGTTAATAAGATGTACAATTACAGTTGGATGTAAGTGTGATAAAGTGATGGACTACCATGACAAATATTTTATATTGGTCAACATTCTAGATGCTAAACATAAGTAGCAATTTGGATTTTAGATCTATTAAAGTTCTACAAATAAATTTGACTCACATCATTCTAATCACTAACAACTTCACTGTTCACAGTATTTACAAAGTATAAATAGATGACAATGAATGCATAGAAACCATGTTCTTACAGATGTTTTTAATCATCATTAAGTTGTCTCATTAAAGAAACAAATAAAAATGTATCAGTTTTTCTTACACTTTTATTATGATGTTATATATAACCATTATAACCATAACAAGTGGCGCCAGACACAACAAACCCCACCCCGCACACATATTTTGCCAATTAAAAGTGAATGGGAAGATTTTTTTTAAAAAAAATTATAAAAAAAAATTGAACTTTGACTTCATTTGTCACTCGCAGGTCTGGTAATTTGGCAAAGTCATGACTATGGTGCTTTTATTACTGGAAAAAAAGAACATTTCTCCTGAATGTTGGACATCTATTCATTTGACAGAGGTTAGAAACTCAAATAGAGGCATATATACTAATATATCAAATGAACATTATCCTCATTCTCTGGCATCATGTATTTAATTTGCTTTCTTCAGATACTAGTTACATAGTCTGTGAATGAACAGAGGTGTTTTAGATTAAAGGAATCTGTCATCTCGCTGTCATATTGATCATTTGTGGATCATGTTGTTACAGAGAATTCACTGGAATGTCACCTGAGCCATGACCTTTCACACTGAAATGTGCCACGTTCTCAGGTGTGTTTGACCAAAGACATGAAAACAAAGACAGCTCTTAACCTGTTAAAGTATAACCAAGTAGATCTGGTATCAGCCTGAGCAAACATCCACTAAACTGGACGTGGTGATAACACTGACCCTCGAATCACTTCATCTCTATTTAATGAATAAATAAAGATGAAGAAATCACACCATGTTGAAAAATATTTATCTGCCATTATTATTGTTAATTAATGCGTTAAATCAGTGATCTTTAAGAATGATATAAACCTGTTTTATATCCATCATGCAGGGTGATGTTCTGCTGTTATTTACTGTAATTCGGGAGGAGTTTTCAGGACATTTTGGTTATAACTTTGGGTGCAGAATTTCTGGTCGTTCATCAGGAATCTTTAACTAGACAGATTTTCTTGTGAAAGACAAACATTATTTTGAAAGTTATGTTTGAGACATTGTGAAGGCCTATTTTTCAGAAGAACATGAACATTTAATCGTAATGAAAATAAGTGACTCAATTTGGAATTCATAATTATTAAGACTATTGGGGAGAACGTTCAGCCCTGTTACATAAGACAACAGTTAATATTAGTTACGAAAATATGAAGATATTAAAGACAACAAAACAGACAAAATAAACACTTGTTACCTGTTGGCCTGTGTGAACGTGTGCTGACATATCACATATTACATCAGTCTGCTGCAGCTCCTCTCTTTACATAATGTGACACTTGTTCTCCTCAGCTGGGTGGTATGAAAAGGTCACACATATGACACTTTGACCACTGTTGTCTCAGCAGCAGGAAATATTCACAGGCTGTGTTGACCTGTTACAACACATGATGTAGTATTTATGTGTACATGTTTAACCTACAACACATGTGCATGTGTGTGCAGGTGTCAGGAGTCCCAAAGTAACCTTTTATGCAGTAGCGTGCCAGTTTTCACCAAGTACACATGAATATGAGTGTCTAAAGCCAGAGAAGGGAGAATTAAGGGACATGAAAAGAAAGTCTTAAAAAAAATTCACTCTGGGCTTGACACTTTAAACCAGGAAGGATTTAACAGCAACATTTCAGTACTTATAGTTTACATTTTTGTTTTTTGTCATTACAGGTGTAGACATATAGTATTTTCAGATTTATGCCAGGCATCATTTACACAATATATGAACTAAATAACTGCAAAACTTGCATATTTGTGTGCAATATGTACTGTGCCCCATGTGCCCATTTTGCATGTTGATGTTGTGCAAACCTAATATTTGCGACGTGTGCTTTTATGTGCTTATTTTTTTCTGTCTGGTAACCATTCTGTGTGTCAGATAAAAGTAGATTTGAGTTGACATGTTTGCACAATGATGACTGTTGGACATTTTAAGTGACTTTTTAGTGAATTTAAGTGACTAATTCCTCATGTTTGCTTGAAGAATGTAAAGCCAAACACATAATCACAAACGCAAAACATGTACTGCAGTGACAGTAAAGCTTTACAACGTGTAAAGCATGAAGCAATGAGCGACTAATGAATTGTCTCTACATGCAACAGCATATGGACACAAATTGCCCACAAGTGATCAAAGAAAACTTGGCCATTTCTTTTTTTTTTTTTTTTTTGTGGTCAGCATTTTCATCTGCTTCATCAATATTCCTTCTCCATTAGATATTTTTTCTGTCAGACAGCAAAATATGCCTTACGGTTTGTTCTTTCCTTGATCATGTGCTGACCAGTCAAACTCAAACCCTTAGTGGAGGCAAAAAAGGAAAAAAAAAACCCTTTGCATCTTCTTTAACCAGGCTTTGATGTAACCGGCTCCAGCTAGCAAGTTATTTCTCTCTGAAGTGAATTAGTTGGAAACGGAGCCTTTTGATCTTGTTCTTCTTTAGTGTAACCTTGTTTATAGCTGGGGGCTTTGTCTGGAAGTGTAGGGTTTAATTGACTGTATTTGGTTGAAACTGTGTTGAGTGTTGAACAGCTGTGCTTTACTGCATGCAGGCGGTGGCGACTGAGCCAGTGGAATGGGTCGTCCACAAACCAGAAGATTGGTGGTTCAGTCTTGGGGCACTGTCCACATGTTGGAGTGCCCTTGAGCAAGACACTGAACCCCAGATAGGTTTCAGTGGTATGCGAATGTATGTACTTTAAAAGCTTTCGGAGCTCTATATAGGAAGAAAGGCCCATACATACATCACATTCAATAATAATTTTCTATAAATGCTGTAAATATGCTGTAAAATAATATGATAATATATTATAAATGTATATTCAATAAAAATTAAGATTTGAAAATCACTTCTGTTCAATTCAGTGTTCAGTAAATTGAGTTGCACTTTTTGTGTAATTTTCTGTATTTTGCTGCAGTTGCAATAAGATAACGTCTTAATTTTCAACCTGTTTGTTAATCTTGTATTATTCACATGTATTAAGTGTATTATTCATGACTTTTGTATTATACATAATTCCGACAAGATGTACCTGACATTTTTTTTTATTCTAAGGTATCTATTTACATCAGGCAAAGGGACTGCTGTTGAAAACTAGCCTTTTTTTTTTTTTTAGCTAACACTACATTTTATATTTGTCTGAATGTTATTTTATGTGAGGTTTCTCTTTTTTAAAATTAAGAACGTACAGTTTTTGTGTCCAACAGTGAAAGAAAAACACAAATTCTTTACTTATGTAGAAGAAGCAAAGCCATCATTTAAAAAATACTCCCTAACAAATAAAAGTTGAGTCCAAAACCCTACTTTAGTAAAACTGCAGAAGTATTCAAACATCAAAATAGAACCAACGTAAAGATCTACATGTTGAAGTGCAGAATGATCCAAGTCAGAATAATCTTTCTAATTGTATTATAAATATTTACTGTTGCACTGACATGTTCATCTTTACTATAGCTGGTTTGTTGATGCTTATTTATGAGCTGTGTGCACTGATTAATTTAATCTATACTCATACAGTATAATTTATGAGTCACTGTTTATTTCAAACCAAAAAATACGAACCAGCAAAGTAACCAGAAACTAAATTATCCAATAAATTGTGGCCTAATAAGATAAGATGGCTGTAGTGTAGGAGAAGTGAAGTTGTTTAAAAAGAGAATACTCAAGTAAAGACCAAGTAGCTCAAACTGTAAATACAGTATTTGAGTAAAAGTACATCTGAACACTGCCTTGACATCAGTTCAACACTGATCAGGACCCGACTGACAACATGTATGACAGGTTTACAGATTGTTAAAGGGCAATCATTATCACAGTGGTGTATTGTACCCAGACTTTAATGATCCTCTAATTTGGGGTTGAATTTTGTTAAATATATGGTTTTGATTCCCCAGTTAGTATTTTGTGTTTAGTGCTAATACTTACAGTACTTTTAGAAATACTGATCAAATATATACAGGTATATTTCAGTCACCATTATCGAGGAATTTTTTATAAAGCCAGATATTGCAGTAATATTTTGAGAAGTGCTTACCTGTGACACTATGACCCCTAATCATTTACATTTGTAAACATGAAACCCTACAAATACAGCATTAAAGACTAACAGCAACTTATCTCTTTAGCCAAGTGACAGTTATCCAATTAGTTTCCTTGGTCAATGCTCTTGATGGCCTCATGAATGTGTCTCAGGCTCCGTCTGAAGGCAGGGACCATCTAGAGCAGGGGTGTCAAACTCATTCTAGTTCAGGGACCATAGACAGCCCAATCTGATCTGAGGTGGGCTGAACCAGTTAAAAAAAAAAAAAAAACTGGAAAAAATAAAATTACCTTATGAAAATGTGTACATCAACAAAGTTTTTTCAAAAATCTGAATTGTATGACCAACCTGAAATGTCTTAAGAAAAATAATTTTAACAATATTGTGTCTCAGTTTATCATTTACATATTACAACGTATACACCACAGTTGATCTACAAAAACACAAAACATTTAATAATAGGTAGAATATTGTTAACATTGCACCTATTTCTCTTAAGACATTTCAGGTTATTCATGTTTGTTAGGTTATTCACATTTTTTGTAAAAGGCTAGTTTGTAAATGCGAACCTGTAATTCTACTTTTTTACACTAAAACAAAAAGAAGAATTTGCAGTTTTCATAATTATTATGATAGTATTTCACTAGTCTGACCCACTTGAGATCAAATTGGTCTGTATGTGAAGTAAAACGATTTTGAATCCCTTGATTGTTAATATCTTCAGTGTAATTTTTGCATTTCACAAATTCATCTCACAGGCCAGATTTGGACCCTTTGACGGGACAGTTTTGGCCCATGGGTCGTCTGTTTGACACCTGTGATCTAGAGGAGCTGCACAGTGTTATGAATAGTGATCCAACTCCCAGTACACAAACAGTGTCAGTCGGTGATCAGAAAAATGTGGGCTTCGTAATCATGTGACGTACAGTATTTGTCCTTTGTCTAACCAGCACCAAGTAGGTCATGTTTTCCCCCCGTTCACCCTGTATGCTGAATAAAGCGTTCTTCAGTGAATCAATCCACTCGTCTTTGTCTTTGTCCAATGAAAGACAACAATACGAGCAAAATATTACCTTCCAAATCCTTTTTTTCTCCTCCATTTATTTTTACATATTACAGGTTTGACTTAGCCACAAAAGGACGTCCTTGAATATTTTGTGAAAACACCAAAACACACATTCCTGTCCATCTGAGGCAGGAGGACATCAGATTGTTTTATAGCATTTCTTCTGGCATGTCCCCCATGACTCCAATTTACTAATGGTTTACTTCATGTCTGAAATAAGGTTGACTCTATACAAAGACGCCCATTGATGAGGCAGAGTCACAGTACTGGAAAACTTTGGTAGAGAGCAACATCCCTAATTCACATAGCAGCATTTGACCAAGGGAGTGTGCACATATCTGTACAACCAGGCCACAAAGGTAGGAACATTTATTATAATATGCTCTGATAAAATCTGTTTCTGTCAGGGAGTAATATGACTACAGCGATGCTGCGTTCTTCTATGTATGATGAAATGATGTTTGTTAAATACTTGCAAAAAACAGTCGGATCATTTAAAATAACTCAATGTCTCATGTCTTTCCAACATGTGGGTGCTGATATTTTACAGGTAACAAAGGCTGTAACACTATGAAGTCATCTCTAGCTTTGACGGTGTTTATCCTCCCCTTCATATGTGCTCAGGTTCCCCACTGGGGACCCTGTCCAGAACCGGCTGTTCAGCCTGCATTCAACCTTAAACAGGTGCTTGTGGGAAGCAGATTTATACAGAAAGTGTTGGATAACTTTCAGAAAACAGCCTAATGCTTTTTTGAAACATGGAATATTAGAACCAAATGTTTTCCCTTTTTGCTTATTATTTTGCAAAAGAGATTTTTTTTTAGACTGAAAGCTGTGTTTTCAGACTTATTTCCTGAAGTAAATGTGTAAATGCCATAGATTCTACTACTATAATACTATTATAGTACTCAGAATTTTCTCAAATAAGAGTGCGACCTCCAGTTTAATTTGACATTTAAATCAATTCAGAACTTTGCTTCTTTTTTTGCTTTGTGCTATCTCAACATCGAAGAGATTTTTGAAGCCATTGCAGCATGTAGATTTATTCATATCCTTCTTTCACAGCTTTTTGATTTGTCTCTGAATGCTTTTGTATTTCCATCTTTCAGTTCATGGGGAGATGGTTTGAAATTGCCAAACTGCCTGCTCAGTTTGAGAAAGGACGCTGCATCGAAACCAATTTCACTTTGAAGACAGACAAGTCCATTCGAGTGGTCAGCTCTGAAATACTGTGAGTTCTTTACAGTCAAAGTCAAACGGTGCATTTGCATTGTGTTTCCTTTAATCTGACATGAAATTTGACCGTTTGAAATGAACCAGAAAAGGAGAGTTGAGGAAAATTGAAGGGACTGGAGTCACTGAAGATCTGAAGAATCCCGCCAAACTAGGAATAAGTTACTCCTACGGTGAGCACAACCATATTTAAAGAACTTAATAATTGCTAACTTTTTTCATGTGTGTTATTTATTTTTGATGATTTTTCTTAACACGTACCCTATTGATTACACATTTCTTAATCCTTAGATTAGCCTCTGTTTCTTTTAAGCAGCAGATTAATTTATTTATCACATTTTATTAACCACATGTGCATCATATTGTGATCACAGTCCTGCCCTATTCCCCTTACTGGATCCTGGCCACTGACTACGTAAACTCGGCCCTGGTGTATTCCTGCACAGACGTCCTGAGGCTATTCCATGTTGACTTTGCTTGGATCCTGGGCCGGACACGAACCCTACCAGACTCCACCATCGAAAAAGCCAAGGAAATCTTTGCCAACAACAACATAGATGTGACCAGGATGATTGCCAGCAAGCAGCTAGGCTGTGACAAAACCCTCTGAGGGGATGAACAGCAGGGGAAATGCAACACAAGATGGCGCTGTTGTAGAAAGAAGGGGGGGAAAATAGAGGACGGTGGTAGTGGAAGATGACTCAGCTCAGTTAGTTTAAGATGGTAAAGAGTGTCTATTCTTTAAAAAAAAACCAAAACAAAAACTGCTGAAATGTTTACAACCAAGTATTCTAATGTCTGTACAATATAGAAGTAGTCTCATGTAATGGTGTTTCAAGTATAACACCTTAACATATACGAAAACTTACCTTTTTGTCCAAAAAAATGTCAGTCTGCTCATCTTCTTAAATATATCACCACTGATTGTCATAATACAAGCTGAGAGGAATTTTCTGCTGTTTGAGGATGTATGATCACGTTGTAATCAATTTATACTTAAGTGAATTATACTGGCCATGCATCAAAGTGGAAACACAAAGCATCAAATTATTGGTAATAAAAATCAGTGAAACTTAACTTCATGTGATCGCCTTTTAATTCTGAAGTTGTGTCCTTTTGAAAACTGTATATGAACATCAGTATGTTGAACAGGATGTATTTTATGAACATGTGCTCATACTATTAAGACGTTTATGGTTACGTGTGCTGTACCTTTATTTCGATCCTAAAAATACAAGAGAGACACAAAAGTTAAAATTGTAAACATAATTTTATTGATAAATATTTAGATTGTTTTCTTGCAGCTGAAATTGCTGGTAAATTAAAGCAGCATATGACTTTCATCACAATTTTTTTTTCACATTTGTAAAACCCCTGCGATGAACTGGCAACTCATCCAGGGTGTACCCCGCCTTTGCCCATAAGTAGCTGGGATAGGCTCCAGCAACCCCCATGACCCTAATGAGGATAAAGCAGGTTCAGAAAATGAATGAATGAATGTAAAACCCCAGTGATATTTTAATTATCATTAATCCATTAGTCTTTCTGTGCTTACACAGCTGAATCACTTTCTTCAAGGTGTACAACTTTGAAGATGACTCCATCATGAACACAGTCCGCTTGTTTACAAAACAAACCAAAATGTCACTTGGGCCTTTTTGGAAATTTTGTCGCAAAATGTATTGTGGGAATGGAGACTAAGTGAAAGTGGTTTCTCACAGATTCTGCAAGAAAATTAGTCAGATTGCAACAACGTAAAATTATACAGTCCACCAGGGTTGTTTTAAAGACTGAGTCTAGTCGGTGGATGGAGGTAAAGGTGCCATTTGGATTCAGCACTTACTAAGAGACAGCAAAATTTCTGCTCCGTGGAATTCCCATTCCCACAATGCACTTCCAAAATTTCTGATAAGGCCCGAGTGACTTCTCAGTTTGTTATGTAAACAAGTGGACTGTGTTTATGATGGAGTCATCGTCAAAGTTGTTCATTGTGAGGGATGTGATTCAGGTGCATAAGCATAGAAAGACTGATGAATTAGTGATAATTAAGCTATCGCTGGAGTTTTACAAATTTGAAAAAGAATTTGTGATGAAAGTCATATGCTGCTTTAAAGTCCATATTTTGCATTAAATTTTTAATGTCTTATGAATATATTTATAATTACAGCTAATCTAAGTTAAAGGTGTGGATATGTTTTCACGTATTTATTTTCACAGTCAATCATCCTTTTAAAAATATCCGAATCTCTCGGTGAATCCTTAAGTGGAACTGTTGTAATTTGTCCTTATTTTCTCGTCGGACTTATTTTCACGCAGCGCTGTCTTAATTTTGCCCGGCTATCCAGAATTAGCTTCAACGTTATCCAGAAGTATTTGTGGTTTAGTTCATCTATGCCTCTAAAAGATCAGTCAAACTCATCTACCATGAAACCAGCAGTGGATGAGATGTTTCCTGAAGGAGCTGGTCCTTACGTCGACCTGGATGAGGTTAGTTGGATAACCTTAACTAGCTACCTGGCTAACGCTGATTAGTTAGCGTTACGTAATTGCAAACTTGTGCAATACCGTTAGCTGTTGTCATTATTTTTAGTTTTTTTTTCATAACCATTTATTTCCTGATATACTTATGACTCCGTAGATTTTCATGGTGCAAATGCGTCTGGAAATAATAAATAAATGTGTACGTTTTCTCACAGTAAATTATTGTATTTTCTTGACGTGTTGACCTTAAATCAGTCAAGTTAATTCATTGTTGTCTGTATCATGCTAGTATTCACAAAGATGGACAAAATCAATCTAATATTCAGTAATAACTAATCGATTCACAACTAATATTACCGAAACACAATTTTTTTAAAATTAACATTGCTTGATCGTTTTCATGAAAGTTTATCATAAAGGCTGACTATAATGTGAAAAACTGTATTAGAAATAAATGATGCAGTCTCCAGGAGGTGATTTATAAATCAGACCTTATTATTTTATAGTGCAGACCAAAGTACAGTATATGCATCACTCAATGACGACATAATACTGAACTTGATTATCAATCAATCAATCAATCAATCTTTATTTATATAGCACTTTTCATACAGTAAAATGTAGCACAAAGTGCTTAACATATAAAATCAATTCATTAATTAATCAATCGATTAATTAATATTATACTATTTAAACACCCTACTGCAGTTGTGCACTATTTACCTGTACTATTATTTATTTTGCGAACTCTGAAGGACACAGTTTTGTCTCTGTTTTTAAAGGTACAAATATAATTAAATTCTTCTAACTGTTTTTGCTGGATTTGAAGTTTGTGGGTCTAAACTGCATGTTTGTGCTCCGACAGGCTGGGGGAAGCACAGGACTGTTGATGGACCTGGCTGCGAATGAAAAGGCAGTTCATGCAGACTTTTTCAATGGTAATGATGTGTTCATACACCTACAATGCAACATACCTTTGTCAAATAGGAAAAAAAATATGTTTATTTATGTATTTATACAATATATTGACATCTACTGGTGATGGAAAAAAAAAGTAATTTTGCAAAAAAACCTTTGTTTAACACTATATTCCATGTTTATTGGATTTGTTCATTGCCACATCAGCAACTGCACTACAAGGAGGGAAAATGATGATTCACTGGAAACATGTCTATATCTGTATAATGGCAGCAGCACTATCATCAGTTAAAGAGAAAGCATGTTCTTTAATCTAAAATAGATAATTGCTTTAGTCCTGTTTTGGTTGCAAGAGCTGTTGTCTTGAGTAAACGAGGTGAGACACTCAAAGGCTAATTAGTTACTAAAATTTGCCAACACTCTGTTTGTGATAGCTGTTTTTTTTAATCATTTAATTTGACTCAGGTCCATAGTTTTGATCCAACATAGCTCTACATCAGACTGTTGTCTTGATTTTACAAGAATTGTTTATACATTTTTATACCATCAGGCTGTTTTGTAATTAGTTTTGGATGTTGCAGCAGAAGTATGAATATTTTCCTCTTGTGACAGAAATGGAATTGAACTGAGGAAGAGTCTGTCTTGATATAGGAAACACTGAGTCAAGGTCAGGTTGAATCTATTAGCACACAATGTCTTTCCACTCCTCGGCGTCACACCGCTGCTGGTTCCACAGCAGGAAATGTCTTTACTGGCCCCAAAAACATTCCTTGTACGCCCACCCCCCTTTTTACAAACTGTGTTTATAATGTAGTGTGATCTCTGTCCTGAGGCGCAGCTACATCAAACAGCCACAACTTCTTGCCATATGCGACACAGATTCCTCATAGTCCTCTCTGCAGGATGTCTTTGTATGAGGCTCATTCAGGGTGGCATGCTTTATTCCCTTCTGATAGAGATGCGTACCACTTCACTGTCTGCAGGCTGATTGAGAGCAGCTCTTGATCCCATGTCCTACATTCATAATGGGATTTTAAATGTTCATTCATTTTTAGACAATTGCTGTCATATTCAGCCTGTTCTTTCATTTTCACAAAAGTAAAAGTGTTGTGGCTCCGCGGTCTGGGTTAATTTGCGTTATTTCACACTGCTAAGAAACATTAAGGCACGAACAGATCTGTGAATAATGACATTGTTCGGTGTTACTGAGGATTAATCCTGTTTTCAAAGACGATTTTCAAAGGTTTTACCTAATAGAGTCATTTAAAACCTGCAATAACTGCTCACAGTCCATTCAATCTGTTAAATATGTAACTGAGTACAAGTTTACAGTGCTACATACAGGGTGTAAAAAATATGATTGTCCTAAATTAAGACTTTAATTATCTTTAAAATTGGTTATTAATCTTTAAACCTGACACTCAAAGGTCTTAAAAATTCCACAGACTCAATAAATACTGTTGCTGTATTTGCTTGGGAAATCTTCTCCTAATGAAGAAAAGAATGTGTCTAATTTATAATTAGTGTTGATCATTTAGTCCTAATGGAGATGGGAATGAGTGGAGCCTCCAACAGTCATCTATGGGCTGAGAGGTTCAGGTGTGAGATGTAGCCTAGTAACTTTGAAAGTCAGTAGTGGAGTCATTAAGCATGGAGAAAAGGAAATGTAACATTAGCTGGATTTAAACACGGTTAAGGGGTCATATTTTGCTAAACCCACTTTTATTAGTCTTTGGTTCATTTATTTGTGTATTTGGACCCTAACAGTTCA
>JAPQRP010000011.1:23192659-23210063 GCA_037367295.1 Apogon hyalosoma | reverse complement strand
ATGAATGAAGAATTCAGACCCAAGCAGAGCATTTACAGTTTATGTAGAGCACAGGGAAATGTTTGAAAATGCAGAATACCATTTTAAAAAAGCAAAATATCACTCCTTTCACATTGGTTCAAGGCTAAAACTATGAAGACTGTTGTACTGTCAGTTTTGTGAATGTAAGGTCTGAAATTTGATTAAAGATGCCTTAAAAAATGCCTAAAGTCTTTGTTAAACCTGCAGATACCCTGTACATAAGGAATTATATTTTAAAGCCTTGGCCAGTGAAATTTGGACAACCTTGAAAATGCTTTTGTTTTGGGTCAGGTTTTAATGTTTTTTTCTAGTGTAATTTAAGGCATCAGTGGAGCATCACCACAGCCGCACTTGCAAATAAAGAATGCCTGAATGCCATTTTCAAAATCTACTTTGCAAAGCTTTTTCAGCAGTGCACAGTCTGTTGTTTTAACAGTCGTTTATCATCCAACTCTAGTTTATAGCATATATATCAGCAGTGTTGTTTGTATTGGTAGATGAGTGAGACATTGTTGACTAGAAATACTGAAATTAGTTGGAGGTGTAGAAAAAGAGCCAACTTTGCGTAGTTATGGCAGCGTATTAATGGTTTTGGAATGAAATTAATGTTTGTTCACTTCAAGGAATGTAGTGAATATTCCGTAACTGGGAAGACAACTGTTGTCATAGAAGTTACAACTTGACAGGAGGAATTTTGTCCCTTGACAGCACCTGTCTTTCATTGTAAATAATGTGTTTTTTGTGAGTTTGTGAAGGCTTTAATTAGGCTCAAAATATTTGTTTTTCTGGCATGTGCAGTCTGAGATTTCTATGTTTTGTGTGTTTGATGACAACTTTTAAAGCAGCACTTTGTGCATGAGTAATTTTTTGTTTGCATTTCTCTGATGTGTCTAGACTGAATTTGGACTGTGCAGTAGATTAGTGTTTAAGTGTTTTTATGGTTTTGTGTCAGCTGCAGCCTTGTGGCCAGAGGCGTTGTGTTTTTGAGTTGTCTGTTTCGGTGAAATACTATTGAAATCACAATATGGTGTAGTTTCCAAATGGCAGGAGTGGTTAATTTTTTGACACTGTTATAAAAGTGGGTATTGTGATGCTACAGCAATGCACTGGTCTGAAAGTCATGTTCTTCTAATCAAACAGAACGTGGTGAAAATGAAATGTAATACACAAATTCACCCTGAAATTCAGACTAAAACATCACATACAGTCATGAATGCAACAGACATATTTTCTATCAGGCTTTCTTGCTTATTATTCAGCTCTTTTGGTGTCCCTCCTGTTGAGAACTCAATATCTCATGAATACTTTAAAAGATTTTTTTTCTTTTTCAAATTTGGGGCAAATGTTCACTTTAACTTAAAGGAGTGATATTTAGTTTTTAAAAAAAATGGAATTATGCATTTTCACACATTTCCCTGTGGTCTACATAAACTGTAAATGCTACGCTTGGGTCTGAATTCTTCATTAATTCAACTCCACAGGTCCATCTTCAACCCTATTTCTGAGTAATGACACCAGAAAGGTGGTTTTGAGCACTGGCCCTTTAAATGCAAATGAGCCACTTCACTTCACATGTCATGTTGGCTGTGTTGCTCTATCTTGTTCAACCACTTGTGTTTGTTAGTACAACAAACGGGTTGTAGAAATCCACTCAGTTTTTGCCAAAATGAATATAAAGCTAGCATAAAAGACTAATAAAAGTGGGTTTAGCAAAATATGACCCCTTTAAGGTTGAACTGATTAGATTTTGATGGTCAAATGTCACTATTATCTCAAAAATGATGTGTTGAAATAAAGTCAATCACTAATTACAGAAAAAATGCAACATAAATAAAGTGATTACATGTATATCCAAAATGACAAATGTTATCCTCAATTCCTTGTAATAAATTGATTAATTTCAAGTCTCTGGTGCAGTTTCAACAAACATGGATGATATCGGCAACTTGACAAAATGGTAATTCTAGTTTTAACTCAACACATCACACACATGAAATATACTTAACATATCCTAAAACTACTAATGGTAATGGGAAAAGCTATTCCAAACATGTAAACAGGCTCTCAGCTTCACTGTAAGTTGCGTTAAAAGGCTGGTATATCAGACTAACATGTTTCAGCTTTAACTTGAGTAGGTTTATAGAAACAACGGCCACATCCTGCTTCTGAACGGCACAATGGGAAAAATGTTTGATTCAGAGGTTAAAATGTAGACACCGACAGACGAAGAGGATGTGGCACATATTCGTATGCATGTCCCTACAGTTCTCATGCTGACCTCTGACCTCACAAACTGACAGACCCACAGGAAGGCAGACTCCCCAGCAAGTGCATTCCCAGATCCGTTTACTTTTATCACCTGCACCCCTTCGACCCACCGCCCTAGAAGTCTGCTTTATGAGAAAGTGCCTGAGTTGCACAAAAATGTCAAATGCAGCCAGCGTTTTGTTACGCAACCAATTTATGTCTGTTGTCTTTCCACAGATTTTGAAGACCTGTTTGATGACGATGACATACAGTGACACAGGCCAGCGTCCTCAGAGTGATGATGGATCTTATTCACGGCACCTCTCACCTTTTTTTTTGTTTCTCCTTTACCTTTTTTTTTTTTTTGACAGCGAACTAGCCATTTACTCTCTAATGACATACAATTTCCTTTCATAGTTGTCCTAGTTCTAGGCTTTTTAAAACATCCTTAAAAAGTTGTCACTGGCTCCAGATGTTGTGAAATACTTTACATCCCAGGGATTCCTTTATATATGGTATGTTGAAATTATGAGCTTGTATCGTGCTCACGTCTCGGACTTGGTCTAAACTGGATTGCAGGTTTGCGTGCACCGAAAACACCTGTTAGAACTAGTAATTATAGATATGATGAACAGAGCTGCACATGCTGTCACCCTTAAACATACTGCAGATGGCATGTGATAAACGATGTTCTACTGAAGTCCGCTTAAATTATTTGTGACAGTGTGTGTTAATAGTAATAACATACATTCTGTGTGTTTGGTTTGTATATCAGCCGTGTCTCCTGTTACGTCATGGTTTTGTACATATGTGCATAGCAGTTATGCAACAACATTTGTATTTTTGTGATGGAATTTACATGTGATGATGCTCAAAATCAATAAATAGCACTTTGTATACTTGTATATATGTTGTTTATTTATTAGCAGATGTGGCCCTTTTTTTTTTATTTAATTTGCACATACAAATATAAAATAAGACAAATACATGTACATATCTCTCGGTAGAGGAAAGGGTCTGAAAATGTGCAGATGAGGTCAGAAACCTGAAAAACTAATAGAATGACCTCACCTTGACCTATCTGTATTTTAAACAAAATAATGTAATTTGCATATTTTCCTATAACCATCATTTCTTTCAATAACAAAGTAAAAAAGAGTAAAAAGAAGTGAATAATAATGATAATGCAATAGTAGTAGTTGTAATAGAAACACTAAATGCATTGATTCATTTAAGTCTTGATCCAATAGAATTAACAAGCAGCAAAATGTTTTTATCCAAAAATAGTTCATTCATTTACTTGTGGTCATCTGTATTGTTTATAAATTCCTTTCATTTATGCTTAACTTTGAATAATTTGAGCTGAAATTACAATCAAATAATTGTTCTAAAAAAAAAAAAAGAACAACTGCAGCAAATGAATCACAGGTCCAACTGAAATATGGTAGAACTCAAACCAAACAAGAAAATCAGAGATTGTAGCCTGTTGCCCTTTTAGTTCATATCCATCGTGCTGAATAAAACCACTGTATCATAACATTTAACAGTACATTACATTATTAATCACCTGACTCATACCCCCAGGATTTTTTTCATGTTGCTGTAAGTAGTTTCAAAGTTACTTGTGGTGGGATGGATATGATTTCTCTGTTAACAGACTGTGAGGTCTTACTCTTTCAAAAAAAGAATGAATAATAAGTTAAAAAAAAAGAAAAATAATCTGAAGATACGCTTAAAACCAAGATAGGAGTTACCATCAAATATGGCAGATTTAGAAATGAAATGAAATCATGATCTCAGTTCTAGAAATTGATCGTCTTGATACATATCATCATGTAGCGTGTGATATATATATTTTTTTTCTCAGACCAATACCTGCCTTCGTTTCCAACAAAATGAGAAAATGTCAAAAAGTGTCCAGTCTCCCAGTAGCGAAAAATCTGGATCCAGATCCTAATAATCTTTGAGATAGACTGAGATGTAGTTGAGACCTACATACTTTACCTTGTGTGAAACTGTCAAGTTGAAATATGCAGTAGATTTTTGAGTTATGGATGCAGACAGACCCAATTGCAGTTCCCTCACAGGGGTCATAGGGTATACTGCAATATAATAAACAACGGTGCTAAAAAATATGACAAGGCAGTCCAGGTTAGAATAACTTCAGCTACATGTGAAATATGAAATGAAGATGGATCCATATAGACTGTAGGGCTCACAAATCAAAATATCACTTACTAGCAACTCCTACATCTACCAAAAAGAGAAAAGGTTTATGAGAATCTGAAGAATTCGCATCAGACCAACCTGAGGCTGAATGTCATGGATCCAATTCTGCAGTCAATAAAACACATACAATATGGTAACTTTTGGAAGAGACCCCATAAACAGAAACCAGAACACAGAAGAGACTCAAATGTTTGGGTTTTTTTTGCAATAAAGCACAGTGGGAGTGGGTGCTGTGTGCATCTGTTGTTCTAAGCCTTCAGGTCTTTGTGTGTCAGTAGATTACATCACCAGTGTGAAAGAAAACTGTGTCCCATGGAGAATGTGAAAACTGGACATGCTCCTGCACAGTAACACATGGTTATTATTTTTCCAGTTCCTCAAAGAAAGTATCGTGTAGATTTTAAATATTTATATCGATACTCCCTCACATGCACCACAGTGAATGCTGATCTTAGGGTCAATAATATTTCCAGCATTTTTTAATATTTCCAGGAGAAGCATTTTTTTGTTTTTAAATTAGTCAGCATGACTTGGAGACAGATGAGCTGAAGAGCATAAAATGCAAACTGCATGTTTCCAAAAGGCTGTGGTACAGAATCAGCAAAACAGAGACTGTGCTGACAAAGCACAGTAATGTCCAACAGTTACGTACAAGACAGTGGTATTAATTACCCTCAAACGTCTCAACTGTGCATCAGTGGGGAGTCCACAACGAAGTCCTAAATGATTTTAAGGATTAAAAAAAAGTATCTGCAGAGGAGTCAGTGCTACTTTGTTAAAACCAACAAATGCAAGAAAATGATCAGCCTCGTTTGTGAGGTTTTAGAATGTCATGACCAGCCTGTCAATCATTTCAAGGAACAATAATGATTTTTTTCTGTTGAGATTTAACCCTCAAAGACCTAAACGCCCTGCTGGTGACTAAGAGCGTCTACTAATCTAAAATGTTTTAACAACTTTTGAACCACTGATCCTATCAATACATGTAAATGATTCAGGTAAAATGCAGTTTCTAAGGTTTTCATTATCATCAGATATGACCCATCTGGATATTCAGAGGCTCCGTAGTGAATGTGGAAACACAGAATCCAAAGATGAAGTGTGATTATTAGACCTGATTGATACAAATTGCTTATTTTATGAATGTAGTTTAGTGTTTCTCAACAGGGGAAAATGTTAGGGGGCATTTGGAAGGAGAAAGCTGAGATCGGGGTGCTGAGGCACAAATGGGGACCGTTAGTGTTATTCAGCACAATGTGTAAGTATCCATATCAGAAGAAACTTCGTTTCCTTTCCTACTTTCCTACTTTCCTACTACCAGCATGTTATCTCAATGGCAAATGTATGTCTCCTGCAACCTCCAGCCCACCCACCCCAGTCTTCTGCACTGAGTTCCATCATGTTACTTTCTTACTGCCCCCCACCCCACCCACCACCACCACCCACCATGCTCAATAACTGACAAGGAGAATGATGATGAAGTGAGGGGGGTGGGCTCATGATGACGTAAGGCGGCATTTGTTCAAAAACGGTTGAGAACCACTGTTCTAAAACACTGATTCACCAGTAAAACCCATGACACATAACGGTAGTTGTAGACACTGTTTTTATGTTCAGTAAATGATCTATTTTGCTAGAAAAGTAACTTTTTCTTCAGTTTTCTCTTTTCTAATATAATAACCTTTGAATTAACACAGAGCATTTATAAACATCTACATGATTAGTAAATTAAATAGAGGAAAATACCTAATTTTCACAGAAAAATGCAAAATGCTAAGCATAATTAAAATAAATAATCCTTGGGAAAGGTGAAGTGTTGAGAAGAATTAATTTGTAAGCCACCAAAAACAGTTCTCGGTCTGCAAGGTCTAGGGTTAACTAGGCAAATAATTCAGATCCTTCCGTTTTCTACTTACTGCAGTGATTAATATATTTCAGCTGCAACCTGTTCTTTTTTATTTATTTAACCAGATAAAATCCCACTGAGATCACGATCTCTTTTACTAGGGCATCCTGGCCCAGAAGTTAAGCACCACACACCATACCATAATGAAAAACAGGTTCAAAGATCGGCAATAACAATACATTTACAAAATAAAATAAAAAACAAATAAACAAACAAACAAAAAAAAAACAATTAAAAAACATTAAAACAAAAACAGGCAATAATTTAGTAATAACACACAATGATAATAAAAGTTTGACAACATTTTTAAAGTACAAAGTAGTTTAGGTCACCAGCAATTTTTCTTAAGTGCAAGATCTGGTCAAGGTTAGCAACAATTTCAAAAC
This sequence comes from Apogon hyalosoma, assembly GCA_037367295.1. Lineage (NCBI taxonomy): Eukaryota > Metazoa > Chordata > Actinopteri > Kurtiformes > Apogonidae > Apogon > Apogon hyalosoma. The sequence goes on along the minus strand of JAPQRP010000011.1, from coordinate 23,203,274 downwards.
ATAGGCACTGTCCAAGGGGTTCTTGCTGTCTCGTCAGTAAAATGATATGAAAAGCTTGTAGCGAAATGAGTTGTGGTATTTTCAGCTCTGATCGAAGAGTATTCCAGGCAGAGGGGGCCACAAAACTGAAGGCTCATGTCCCCATTTCAGTTTGAACCCTAGGAATATTCAAAGGATAAATATCACTTGTCCGTAGGGCAGAAGGGTCAGTGGTGAGTAATCCCAGGTTCATCAAGTCAAAGTCCTGCCATGTACTGGTTCCAACCATTCACTGGACCAACAGCCCATTTTGATGAGCACAACTGCTCCTCCAGGTAGATGGATAATTAGTGGAATCACCAGTGTGAAGTGAACCAATATATGGCAGGACCTTGACTTGATGAACCTGGGATTACCCACCTCTGATAAGGGCTATTGGTTCTCTGAAGAACAGAAGATAAATATGATGGAACCGATCCAAGAAGAGCCTTATAGATTAGTAACAACCAATGGGTGAACCCCTGGGAGCTCAATGAAGGCCACTCAGCTTTGGTGTACAGGTCACAGTGGTGAGTGACACGACTACAGCCAGTGATAGCTCTAACTGATGCACTGAGGAGCTTCTCTTAAACAACCATCTGGTTTTAAAGTTGAGCATAAAGAATGTGTAAAGACTGTGTTTCAATAGGGAAAGGTCATGTGATCTGATGAGTCCACATTGACCCAGTTTCAGAGTAGATGTAATAATTACCATCATGCCTAGTGCCTACAGTACAAGTCTGCGGGGGTAGTGCTATGATATGGGGCTGCTTCAGTAACATTATGTGTGCATAAACTGAGGTCAGCTGAACCTGAATGTACTGAGTGACCAGATGTGATCATTGGTGGATTTTTTTCTTCTCTGATGACACAGACATATTCCAAAAATAACAATACCAGGATTCATCAGGATCAAATAGTGAAAGTGTTCTTCAGGGAGTATGAGACACCATTTCCACATATGGACTGGCCACGACAGAGTCCAGACCTGAACCCTGTTGACACTCTTTGGGATCAGTACATTAGATCCTGGTGAAAAATGAATGCAGCTCTGGACAGAAATGTGACATTTATTGGGACATGGCAAAAGCACTTCCTGAATGCATCCTTTAATCAAAGACAAAGGCAGTCCAACAAATTACTGACTTTTTTGTTTTTTGGTTGGGCAATTTATATTGCATTAAAAAAATACTTTAAACAAGAAAACATTATTAATTTTTGTTAGTAACATTTTGCTTGAAGGTCTGACATACTGTGAATAAACACTTAACAGCGTGTAAAGTGTTGCTCTGGAGGGTTCCATTAGATCCCATGGTCCTCATTAGTAGGTGGAATATGATAAATATCAATGAATAGGTGTTCATATTTGATTGATTGGTTAATATTAATGTAATTTTTCATTTTGAGGCTTAAAAAAATAAATTTCAAACTGATTACCAGAGGTTACTTGGCATATTTTCCTTGCAAAAATATTACCAAAATCTTTATTTAGGTTTACTTAATCTCATTTGTCTTCTTCCACAACACACTACACAACTTTTAATAGTAAATAATGAATTATTAATGATTTGCTGTTAATTTCTTTGTATGTGACATGTGACTCCTAAAAGCATATCTGAAGGGCATAAATGAAAGCAGTTGACAGACGTCATTTTTAAGTGCGTTTTTAATGAGATTTTCTGTCACAAACAGTTTTAGCCTGAATCTCAGTGAAGTTGGCATGATTTGTTTCCATGTGGGGACAGAGACAGGCATCTCTCCTGGTGGCTGTTCTGCTTTAAGCTGCAGAAGACAACCATTTGTCTCGTTCTGTGACAGCCTCGGTTATTCTGAAATGTGTAAATTGCAGGGATTATAGCCAAGGCTGAGTCATCATCAGTCACATTCCTGAGGGGACAAAGCGTATAACTGTAGAAGAGCAGTGTGTAGGAACTGAGTGACAGAAATGCTCATGGCAGAGAAATTAAATTTAGTTTGGTTTTAATTTAATGTAGACAATGGGAAACCAAGCTTGCTGATATGAAATACAATTTTAAAAAAAAACCCTGTTTTTTCATAAACAAAAACCATTAAATCTCTGAACAGATTCTGGACAACATAGCCGTATTTATAGGCACACTGTGTACATCCGCAGTGTGTTTTACGGGATATGTAACTGCAAATTCTGGGCTGCACAGGCAACGTGGCATATCCAGGCTTCAGGATCATGTACCAAACAAACAGCAGTGCTGGCATGCCGGTCCTAATGGCTCAGCAGCAGCAGCTTCATTAGTGGTCCTCTGGATGAGGCCTGTTTCCCCTATAATAACTCCAGCAACCACTATGTTGTTGGATAAAAACCATGCATGTGCAAAAAGAAGATCTTTAGGAGGGAGGAAGTTTGCTTTTTTCCCCATTGTTAACATTTGTGCATTTTGGAAAATCTGAAAGTACCGTGTAGCCAGTGAGTTTTAAGCTAAAAGACAACACTTATTATCTTCTTTCTCCAAAATCAACCTTTCAACTTTGTACAAAAAGGAAGAGTAACAGCACTTGGACTAAGTTCATTTCAGTTTGCCTTTATTGTCCTTGACAAAAAAAAAAAAAAAATACACAGCACAAGCATACAGCACAAGAAAAGTACAAAACAGAAAGACAGAAATATCCACAGTTATTATAAAAGACAGATCAATATTTCTACTGCCATTGTGCAGGACAAAAACTAGGATTTGATGGCAGTGTGATGATAGCATCCTGAGGATCACTCAGTGGACAGATACACTGGTAAGTCAGGTTTGTGCTGAAAAACAAGTTGCTCTACACCACTTATTTTTGACTAATGAAGTGGGGAATATCAATACAACAAAAAAAACAACATCTGCGTGGATTTAACATTGCATCACTGAAGTAAAAGGAGTCACGTTTCCTGTCATCCTGGACACTATTACTCACACTTTTGTCAATATACTGATGCAACACAGTGGTTATTTCAGAAATCGTTTCTTCTCTTTGCAGACACTACAGAGACACTGCTGTCTCTGATGAAGCACTGATATAAAAACAGAGAACTTCTCATCTGACTGATCTCATTAGATTCCCTCCAGTGACAGAGAATGGTAGTATCACTTACCTCTATGCTATATCATAAAACCCTGTTTTATGTAACGGTTTTTCCTTTTTTCTGATGTGACAGGAAAGTACCATGAAAACCAGGAGTGCCTCTTGGTCTATGGTTTGTAATGATGCTTTTGCCACCTCTGCCTCAGTGATTTGCTGCAGGCTCTTTTTTATAGTTTTGGCCTCTGTAACAGGGGCCTCAAGCTGTGTGGATTAAACAGTTTACAGTTTTGAAGTTCACACCCACTGAGCTGTTTATTTAGATCTGAAATCTCAAAATCAACCAGTGGATTAGATACTGTCACCTTGCATCATGACCCCAAATTCCAATCCTGCGAGGAAAGAAACTAGAGCTAAATGGCACCTTGTTCATGTTCTTCTCCACAGTCCTGCTGCTCACCTCTTCTAATTACAGGACCCCTATTGGTTGGATGGATGGCAGCGTCGGAGCCAATCCCAGCGCACCTAACAGCATGCTGGAGCTGTATGACATGCCTTTTTGTTTTTAATGATCAAGAAGGGCTCCTTAAAAATGTTTCCCTGCCTGTTGGTCCCATACAGGGAGCAACGAGTTACAGGCTTTAGACAACAGCTCAGAGAAGCACCGTCCAGCACCCCCCCCCCCAGCGCTCGATCCAGAGAGCCCTCAGCCCCAGAGGTGACCACAGGAGGCCAGAACTTCAGCACCTTTGCGGGTAAGAACAGACGTGAATGCTCCATCACCTCACTTTCTTTTCAGAACAGCTGCAGTGATTCCAGGAAGAGACGTCAGATTTACAAATGAAAGCGACGCTGTATTAGACAATCTGTCTCTGTGAAACATCTCAGCAGCTGTAAATCAAGAGCCAGTCTACGCAGTAATGAAGAAGACTATTTCCAGCTTTTAGGCAGTTTGATTATTCCATTCAGACGGTTTATGCGATACTCTGATATTCAGAACTAAGTCTCATATTCTCAGTAATCCCTGAAAAGCTCTATTACAACATGTCCTCAATCCTCTTCCATCTTCTTGGCATCAGCCTGCTAAATAGAAGCCCACTTTTTGCGCAAAGTGCATTGCTTTCTCATGGATTTCCATATCTAACAGTTTGCTGGAAAAGTCAAACAAACAATTCGACACAGGGACTGATCTGAGTCTGGTTGAACTGTGTTACTACAGTATATTGTCAGATATTTGTATTGTATTAACCATCAGAAAAAAAAAACAGCACTGTTATAAAACTTAGCAATGAACTCTGTTTTCTTTTCTTGCAGGAGGAATATAAACTGAAAATGGCAAGACCTTCGTTTTTCCTTATCCACACTGGATTTCTTCTAGCACTTGTTTTATTACCAGGTGAGACTTGACTGACAGATTTTTGTTACAGTTATGTTGGCACATGACTTGAATTTTGTAATTTAGAAGGTTTAGTAGTTACAGAGATGTTTAGAGACATCATTACTGTTATCTTCTAAATATTAAAATTGCACGTTATGTTAGACATTGAGTACAATCAGAAATTAAAGTAATAAAAAACCCTTTATTTCTTCTCTTGTGGATGCTTTTCCACATCTGTAAGTTAAAAGGACCAGAGGTTTCTACCATAATAAACTATCATGGATGTTTACTCATAAACTTCTGAAGGAAACTTGTGGTACAGCAGAAGACACTCCACATGTGGATGTAGATGTACCCCAACGTGTCCCACCCCCCACCTCATTCACTTTTACAGTGGACTGGTAATTGGTTTGTGTGAGGGCCCACTCTTTGTAGTTTTACAGGTTAATTTAAACGGGCCCCCAGTAGCTGCGTCGACTCCACAGGGCTGGTTCAAAGCTTAACTGAGAGTAGGTCTTAGTATGGGGGGGGCAATTTAATGTGCAGGATGCTGTCTGTTGTGGGGCGCCAGAGCCCCCCAGCACCTGCCGTGTTCACCCTAGGGCTTATTAGCAGGTCAGCGTTTTCCCTGATGTTAAGGGAAAGCTCAACATCTGGTCCTAGTCAGCTGTTGGTGCTAATGTGGCTGCTGCTTGTGTTTTACAGACTTTCTAGGGGCCGTGCCAGTGGAGCAGCACAAGGAGGAGGAAGGTGAGGAAATGTGATGTGGCATTTAGGATACGTCAAATGTTTTACACATCAAGTTGGAACTGGACAGTGGATTTTGAAATAATCAATCAGAAATACTTAAATAGAAATATAGTGTTAATCTGCATTGTACACAGCCAGTACTGACAACATACATGCATGCTTCTGAACGCAGTGACACACTCTAGAGAACATGGCAAACCAGCACAAGTATTTAAATAAAAGAACTAATAGCACACTGTAAAATTCTCAACTACAAGTAATAGTTTTGCATTTAAAAAGTGTATAAATATGGTCAGCAAAATGAGCTTAAAGGGGTTTAATATAGTGTTGATAGGCCAGACTCTCAAAGTCATGTACCAGAATGCACCCATAACTACCAAAACCACGACAGATCAGTGCTGTGTATCCACAGACTGTATCAGTCGCGGTATAAAGTATAAAGCTCATTGTTTCCACACATTTGTGTTACCTTATCATCAAGTTTTCTCCTTTAAATCAAAACTCCTTGCCAGATATTTGGACAGTTGGTCAAATTAACACTGTCTTATAATCTTAACATGTTGCATCACCTGATAGTTTACATTATAGCTTTGTTAGCTTAGCTCTGGTTTTAGACAGAAAACAGCCACAGTAAAAGTACAAATCTCCTCAGTTTTCTGTACAGTTTGTGTTGTAATTAGCTGCACTAAAGACCTTTTTAGAATAATCCAAACTGTGGCTGTCACAGTTTAGTCTGAACCATGCATCAGCAACAAACTTTGCAAAGATTATAACTGTATACCTTCATAACATGTTCAGTGGTGAAAACAATAATCATGCTTCTAGCTTTTGTTACTTTATTTATTTATATATCCGTTATTTAACCAAGTAAGTTAGTAGTGAACTGATTCTCATTTTCAATAAGAACCTGGACATATAGACATGAACAACCAATCACTCTCATACCTATGGGCAATTTAGATCAACCAATTAATTTAATAATGCATGTCTTTGGATGGTGGGAGGAAGCTGGAGTACTCGGAGAGAACGCACACAAACACGGGGAGAACATACAAACTTCACACAGAAAGGTTCCTGGCATTGGAATCGAACTCAGGACCTTCTTGCTGTGAGGCCACATTGCTAATAATTGTTCCATTGTGCAACTTTTCACATTCTTTGGCTCTTGATGTTATTTCTCAGCAGTTTCTGTCCCATCCCATCACTTTCCGACACTTTGGTCAAAGGCCTTGTGTCATTAGTTTTTCTCACCATGGGAGACCGACAGCCCGACTCACTACTGCCTCTACTGGTCACATAGATAAAGACTGTTGGTGTAAATATATTTAGTTCAGAACTCCACAATGCAGTTTGTTGACATGTTTGGTTAACTTCACATCTCTTTATTCTAAACAGTCTAATGATACTTTTATAGAATTTGTATTGTCTGAATGTATAAATACCTGATACAGCCCCTTTAAAGTATAAAAGTAAGTGGTCTGTGCAGAAAAATGGTTGAGGTTTTTGATTAACATTACTGCTGCCATTCATATGTAGGTATGCATGTTTTACTGCTTTACATATTCAAGGTTGAGTTCATTTGTATGACTTAATACACCATTCAATGTTTTAATTCACAGGAATGCAGCATATTCTATAAACTTTAATGCCATTGTCCTGTTAGAACTACACTATCTTTTTATGAATTAAGAAAAACAGACCTGCCTCTGACTTCGAGACAATGCATTTTCCAGCGATTCCAAGAGGGTTAAGAAGTAACGGAATAAAAGGAGAAGGAACACAAATTTGTATCTGAAATGTAATGAGTTACTAAAGGTGACAAATATAGTGAAGCAAAAAGAGTAAAAGTCTTGCATAAAAGTCCACTACTGACAATGCCATCGTAGACATATCTAAATAAAACAAGTGGTGCCAGGCACAACCCCGCCCCTCACGCGTATTATCTTCCCATTATAAGTAAATGGGAAGATTAAAAAAAAAAAATCATAAAAAATTGGAACTTTGATCTACCTTTCCCAAAATGTAATGAGATCTCTTCTGAGTCAATCTGAGGCAATCTACATACCCAGTTTGGTATGAATTCAATCCATAGCTTTGCTGCTAAAGTGTTAACAAACAAACAAACAAACAAAGAAACAAACAAACTGAACCAAAAACTACACCCCTTGCCTCCCCTTTGGGGGGTGGGGCACTTACTAAATAATATAGTAATCTTTTTCAGGGATTTATAAGTGAGACCATTTTGGGGGTGGTTATTTGGAAAGTAGGACAAAACAACAGAAACAAAAGTTTGGAAACTAAATTTTTACCCACAGATCTAAATATCATGTAATAAAAAGACCTTTATCACTTCAATAGTAATTATTCACAAACACGCAGTGAGCATATAAATCTTGGGAAAATAGGGAAAATACAGATAATTTGCATATTTAGAATTTCTACTCTGACTTCTGTTAACTTCTCATATCCCTTCATTCCTCAGTGGCCACAGTGTCTGATGATGTGAAAGCCGAGGCCATGGCGAACTTGAAGAAGCTGGTCCGCAACAGAAGGAATGTGCCTGTCTTGGCTGTGCCCCAGTTCAAACGGCTTCCTGACTTCTGGGGATGGTACAAGTACTTCATGGACACCCACAACCAAGAAGGAGTGAGTGGAATCTGTTTCACATCAATTATTCAGTTTCATGCAGTCAAGAATAAAAAAAGAGTCTTCCTACTTTTAAGACTGAGCCAATATTTTGCATCATTAGTTTGCAAGACAAATCACAGTCAATTTATTCAATTCTTGGTCCAGGATTATATAAAACTATTACTATGCAACTATTGTCCTAATATGTAGAGGTTTTTGTGTGTTACAGTGTTTTTTACCTGTCAGGGTTCCTTAGTTTGAGAGTGAGCTCAAGCAGCATGTATTCTATCACAGAGGATTTATATAAAGTGTATGAATTTTTAGTTTTCTGTCCAGTAATTCTCCATGGCATTACGTTAAAATGGATCAGAAGTGATGTTTTACTATTTTCCCCAATGTTCACGGTTTCCTTCAGATTGAGGATTTGGATCGCCTGTACATGGCCTACCTGCAGAACAAGCACCGATCAGAAGAGGGGCCAACCTTTGACCACTACCTTAAGCACCTTAGTGAAATCTACAAGACCTGTGCCGATTCTGATGATCCAGATTGCATCGCTGAGTCCACTAGCAAACCAAAGGCCGCAGTGGTGATGCCCGCCCCCATCAAGTCTGCCGCTGTCAGGCTGTGCAACCCTTATATCGACCCTTACTGCCTGTTCCCCCTCCTCCCCAAGGCTGCCGCCCCCAAACCTGAGCCAGCTCCAGCTCCAGCCAAGGTTCCAGCTCCCATCCTGACACCCTTTCTGCCCATGCCGTTGAAGAGCCCCACTGGCTTCTATTACTACGCCCCCGTCCTGGAGTCTTTCCTGAGCCCTGAGCAGAAGGCAGAGCTGCTGAGGATCTGCAATGCTGAAGATGTAGAGTGTCTGCAGTACCACCTGAGGGCAGCTTATGGCTACCGCCCAGCTCCCGGCCCAGCTCCATCCTATGCTGCTCTTAAATGTGACCCCAAGGACCCCTACTGCATGCCCCTCCTGGTGCAGAAGGCCCCAACTGGTTTCTACCACCTGCTTTACCCTGGCTGTGACCCAACAGTCGATCCTCTGTGTGTGGGGAACGTCGCTGCTCCGGCTCCACTGTCCGCTGAGGAAGCTCCTAAAGAGCAGCACTGCAACCCCCTCTTTGACGCCGGATGCAACCCCCTGACCGCCACCAAGCTGTCTGGCCTCACCAAGCCTGTGCTGGAGTACCCCCTGAAGGACGCCCCTGCATCTGCAGCCTTTACAGCCCCTGCTGCTTCTCTGTCCTGCGACCCTCACTACGATCCATACTGCATTCTGGCAGCCGCCGCCGCTCTGCGCAAGCCTCCTCCACCGATGCCCGAGCACCAGGTCTGAATCTGAAGTCCTGCTATTAGGATTTAATAATTCAGTATTTTGGCTACATTACTGTAATCTTGCTTGTTGAGTGGTTCTATAAATTGTTTTTACCTTTGCATTTGATTTATTAAATAATGTAATGAAATTAAATTGTTGTTGCATAATGCTTGTAATTTTCGATATAGTTTGCTTCTGTTTTGAACAAAAAACACAATTAATCAATCAGGTCCGCTACAAGCTCGGCGTCCCTGGCAAGACCAAGGAGGGTTACGACTGCTATGTGCACTATGACAAAGACTGCACCCCAGTGGAGCCCAGCTCCGAGGCCAAGGCTGACATCAAGGCTCCAGCCAAACCTTTCTGCCACCCGTTTGACCCCAGCTGTAATAAGTTTGCCCCCCTTCCTTCCTCTGGGGCATCAAAACCTGGAAAGGACGGCATAATCCTGCCTGACCCCAACTGTGACCCCGAGTATGACTACAACTGCCGCTTGCGTCGTGTCGAGCCCGCCCCTGCCGATGATCCCGCCCCTGCTGATGAGCCTGCCAAGGAGGAGCCTGCCCCACGTTTTGAAGACTTCCTGAGGGGTGTCATGAACAAGCACAAGTAAACAATACATGACACCAGAATCAACAACACCTGCTGCACAAACTAACAGGTGGGCATGGAGCTCAGTCTGTAATCCTTAATGGATCTTATAGACAAAAAACTTACAAAAGTTAAACAAATTTAATTTCCGATTAGTCCAATTTGTTGTATTTTTCAGAGAGAATGACATTTCCTGATGTTTCTTCTGTTAGAAAGGGAGAAAGTAATCAAAGAGGGTCACTTCAAACACCATAAGTATAGAAAAGTATGTGAAACTTAATGGAATGGATTAAATACTTATATGTATTTAAGTTTGTAGAAAATAGTTATATGTATAGATGTGTGATAGTGTTATGTAGGTGTAGTTTGAGTTCATGTCAGTGGACAGGAATTTTTCTCTATTGTACATTGTCAGTTTCCATTTGAGTTATCATAAGTGTATTTAATGTTGTTTAACACAGTTATCTGCAACTTTAAACCTCACATTGCTTCACTTGTTTAGTTTTTATGAAGTTCTAAATAAAAAAAAGATCTGAAAAATGTCTTTTCTTTCTCAAGTCAAAACATTATGAAACACACTCATGGAAATAGAAGCAACAAGAACAGAGCATGTAGTAAATGGACACAGCGGCCAGTAGCAGTTGGAGAGAACATATAAATATGCCTCGGTGTGCCAGCCGGGCTTGTGCCAGTTTATACCCAGTCATTTTTGCACTGTTAATATATTAGCATTTAAAATACAGTCAGGAGCAAGAAAATGAAATGCTCAAATTGACTTATTGTTTCAAGATGGATTAGACTAAGTGATCGTTCAATATTATGGGTTTGGGGGTGGACTGATATAAATACAATGTAAAAAAATACATACATACATACATACATACACACACATATAT
>JAPQRP010000011.1:23175159-23190463 GCA_037367295.1 Apogon hyalosoma | reverse complement strand
ATAGATAGATAGATAGATAGATAGATAGATAGATAGATAGATAGATAGATAGATAGATAGATAGATAGATAGTATCCCTGGCTGTAACAAAATGGTCCTGGCATTTTTCCTGAATTATTCATATCAAAACATTTAAATCCATGTGCAACAGACCTACATGTATACATAATACATGAGAAGTCCATGGTCAGCTCTTAGTTTTGGGGAGAGTTTGATTAAATTTAAGAGGAGTCTGTGCTGCCAGCTGGTTGAGACTGGTGCCCTTTAGTCGAGTAAAAGCTCTTGTCTCTCCACCAGTGGTCTGACTGAAACTAAAGTAACAATATGAAGAACGGGATTGGATTGGAATTGTGCTCAGTATTGCTTTTTATATGAGTATGGCAATAAAGTGAAAAGGTACACTATATAGCCATAAATTGACAGGGGATTGTATCTAGCAATCTGCAGGGACCCATGCACTTGTGCTACAGATGATAATTATGTTTTGTGGACCGTTCTCTGCAGTCTGCATTATTTTGCTGTTTCAGTGAGATGATGGAAAATGCAAATGATTAGCAGTGTGGGGGTTTGAAAAGTTGTGGCGGAAAGTGAGTGTGACAGGCAGAGAGAGTGATTCATTCAAAAGGTCAGCCCTGTTTAAGCTCTCGGTGTGTTTTTGAATTAATAGTCTATGAACTTATTGACAATGAATGTATTTTCAGCTATAAATGGCGAGAACAGATGTGGATTATGTACAATTTATGCATTTTGTTACTGAGGGAAAAAAATACCTAAAAGTCATTTGAAAATGTTCTAGATTGCTTATTTTTTTTAATATAAAAAAAAAAACTTTGCTCACTATGTTTTTAACTAGATTTGCATATTTATAGTAGGAAGGAGCTTATCCCAATGAACATTTTGGAGGGACAGAATTCTTTCTGAAAAATATTTGTGCAAACTTGTTTACAGTATCCCATCTTTCCCACATAATGTAGCTGTGTTTGTCCATGTCAACACATTTTGTACTTTGTCATGCCACTACCAAAAAGAAATGGAATGTCAGAAGTTTTTCCACCCCCCAGAGTATCAGTAATTGATGAGACTAGGGTGAAATTCAAGCACAAGGTGTGCATTTATCAAGATCAAGCAGAGACATCAAGACACTGCCTTTTCTTCCACCTGCCACAGATGATTAGCTGGAAGACCCAATCTAAATGAGAAAACACCCACATGAAGCAATACATACATAAATAAAAACCATCACCTTATGACAAATATCAAAACAGGATTAAATATTTACTTACATAATGTGCAAAATCTTAAGCAACTTTCTTCTTTACTGTTTTTGCAGGGTTCAAATGGGCATAAATATTTATTTCTCATTTTCTTTTCTTCATATATGTAACAAGAAAATACAGGAAACATGTGCACAGCCTTAAAAGACACATAAAAAATGGAGCTAAAAGGGTTCTAAAGATTAAAGTCAATATTTAGTGTGACCACTGACCCCATGTCAAGAAGCAATGCAAAGAACTACAGACATCTGATGTGTGTTGAATGAAACCTGGTATAAAACGTGGAAAAATAAGTGGAATAAATCACATGTTCAATACAAAGGGAGGCCACTCTAAATATGACCATTTTGGTGCAGAAAAGCTGGTTTTTTTTTTTCACTGAAATTTTTGTTTTTAATGCTGACATACCTCACACATCCAGATTATATCTTACTGTAACACAGAGACTGAGAAATGCATAAGTGTGTCCATTAGAATGTTGCTAAAACAGCAAACCTAATATTGGCCACGGGCTTTTCCATAGTACTGCAAATACAAGTTTGTAAAAAATACACTAACACTCTTGCACTAATACTGTTTTTGTATTATTGTTATTTATACTGTAAATGTATTTCTCTGTTGAAAAGCCCAAACAGGCACAGTTGCAAACTAGCTAAATAATATATACTCTATGTGCAGAACATCAGATGTTCTTTAAGACCACTATTTTTCAGTGCATTGTCCCCAATAAATGAATGAATGAATGAATGAATAAACAAACACAGAGACATCATAAAATGAACCAATTCAGTATTGCTTACATCTCTGCAGTTCGCCCTTGTACCACGGTGAGACATCAAACTGGTGATGCACTGGTAAAATAAGCCCATTGTCCATGTGAGGAGACAACCAGGAGGAGGTGCGTCTGTGTTTGTTTGGCACTACACACACACAAAAAAAAAAAAAAAAAATTACGACTTACGATAATATTATATACTATAAAATTATAATCTCAATATTCATGTACATTTTGACCATGTCAGGCAGGGGTGTCAAACTCATTTCTTCCAGGGGCCGCATTCAGCCCAAATGGATCTCAAGTGGGCTGGACCAGTAAAGTAATAGCATCATAACCTATAAATAATGTCAACTTTTTTGTCCTTTTTTAGTGCAATAAAAAGCATTAAGTTATGAAAATATTTACAGTACATTTACAAACTACCCTCTAACAAACAACACGTAAATAACCTGAAAAAAATTAAAATTTGTATGAAAAATAAGTGCAGTTTTAACAATGTTATCCCTCAATTTATCATTTACACTTGTACATTACACACAATGTTACACAAACATTTGGTAACAAGCACAATATTGTTAAAAATTGTAGTTTGGAACTTAAAGAAGAACAATTTCTCGTTTGCCCAGGTCATTGTTCTTCTTGGTAGTTCTTTGAGGTTCAACTGGACTAGTTTTGCTTCAAAAGAGCAAAACTAGTCCAGTTGAACCTAGAAAAATGGAGTTGTCACTGTTCATAGCTTATAATGCTATTATTTTACTTCAGATCATATTGGTCACATCAACATTATTTTCACCAAACATTACCTTTTAAAGTTAACATCTGCGCTTGAGTTTTTTTCTGAGTGTAAACTTCAGCATCTTTATTAGAATATATTGGTTTCATAACTTCCGGATCAGTCAATGTTTAATATTGCTCAAAAAATAATTGAGGGTGTAATAATGTTGTATCTCTGCCAAAATTGAAACCAAACCTATACCGTTGGTTGTTAATAATTCCAAATGGTGTACCTTTGCTACTATTAATGCTGTAAGCACAGAAATCAGATAAATAAAATAAATATAAATACATAGCTTCCTACTGTAGTGGAGATTAAATGTAAATATGTATTATATTATATTATCTTATATTATATTATATTATATTGCCTCTTCTTAAGTTTAATGAACTAAAAACCATTTGGATCATTTGAATAGTAGCTAAATACATCTTTCCTTTTCCATGATTTTATGAAAAGTTGACTCTTTTGAGACGCTGAATTTGATTCTCACTCAACAATTAACAGAAAATCTCTTTTTCCGAGCTGATAAAAAGCAAACTTTTTAGAGATATGTGAAAGTCACTGGACATTAGATCCAATTTGCAGACTGGTGTGAGGTTTAATCAACAGCAATGCATCATAGTCTATGAGATCATCATGTGTTTGTAACGATGTTGTCCAGTGACATTAATGCATCTCTTATTTTCTATTTTCTACAATTTTCTATTTTGCAACATTGTGATGGATGCGGCCACACATGACATCTCTACAAAGACACTGTCGCCTTATTAGTTTTCACATCTCGTTATTTCTATAAGTTCAGTTTGCAGCACACAGTCTTTAGTTGCAGTCGGTCATTTAACATGCACAGTTTAGTTCATTTTGTATTTGTTTATTTTAATCATACACTGTTGTATAGGTGCACATGTATTAATAGTGTGGGGTGACCATTTAAGTTATTTGTGTTTTGTTATATTAATCCCTGGTTCCTTTGTTTGAGTTACCGTGTGGAGTGTCCTGTCGCCACCCTGATGGGTGGGAAAGGTGTGTCCGAGGGTGGAGCAGCATGATGTACTGTGGCCACCTCATCAGTACAAACCATGGGATGTGATGTCATGGGGAGATTTCGACTTCTCAAAGCTTCAGTTGTATTTAGTTTTAGTTAGTGTCCATTTTGTTTCCCCCTTTTTGTTTAATGATTTGGCCAAGCCAGTATATATGTTCCCCCGTTTTCTCATTTTGTTAAGTCAGTTTTGTCAGTTCGTTTGATGCCTTAGTTCTTGTTCTCAGCCTTAGTTGCTATTATTTTTGAGTACAGTTCTGTTATGTTGACCTCTTTTATACACTTAAGTGTTAACCTGTCATTTGTATTCATTTTTGAATACTTTCTGGGGGAATAAAAACCCATAATTTAAACTCTCATCCTGTCTCCTGGTTGCTTTACTGCTTGGTCCATAACAAACGTGAATATATTTTCAACAATACCAAAGGGACTTTTTAGGTTTCCTAAATTTAAGAAAAGCAGACCTTTCTTAACTTATAAGAGAACATTTCATCCTTAAATCTATCAAATTACATAATTCACATGTTGTATATTACAAATGTTTAGAGATGTTTGATTTAATTGGATTAGAAGGTGATGAAAAATCTTAATCTGAAAACAAACTAAAGCTGTCAGACAAGTGCAGTGTCAAGTATGAAGTCCTTTGAACAGTATTTGCCTCTGAGATATGGTGGAGATGAAATGTAAATGAGCATAACATGGAAACACTCAAGTAAAATAAAAGTATTTTAGATTTATACTTGAGCAAAAACACTCGGATACCTTCCAGCACTGGATATATCCACGTGAACTGGTAGCCAAGAAAGTACATCATTACATTAATTTACAATGCAGGTGTCAACAAACTATTCTGTTGGAGAAAGAAGCAAATGTAAGAACACAGCTTCATCTTATAAACATACTTAAAACACAAGGACTCCATGAATAAAATACAGCAAGAGACCAAACATCAGACCATTTCGATGCTTGTCAATAGTGATGACCCTTTTTATTCCATTCATTTATTCAGTTTTAGGTGAATGTTGTAGCTTCATCCTATCTCAGAAGTGTTGCTTTACACAAGGTAAACACAAACAAGAGGAGAAAGGGCTGTTTACTCCGGCGGAGTCCACCACTGGCACCAGTCCACAAAACCCCAGGTCACTTTTCTGTCTGCTTTGTCATCTTCATCTGTGATGAGGCCAATGATCATAGAGATGTCAGAGAGTTTGATAGTTGGCTGAGTTGTCCATAAAATCTCCAATGTGAAGAGTAATGGAGTTGAAATCTCATTTTAATGTGTAGTAAAGTCTGTCCATGTCTATGTCTAAGACTAATGGAGTCAGGACTGTTTCCTGTAGGGTCCCCATGTTGCAGACCACTATGTCAGACACACACTCCCATGCTTCACATACAGTTGATGAGGAAGACCACAATCCAAATTGGTCCACTTGTTCCTCAGAAACAGGCTGTATACTGCTGAAAGCACTGCAGAAAAGACGAGATTGTCACAATGCTGCTGGTGAGACACAGCTCTGTACAGGAGGGAGATGACAGCGTCATCCACACCGATGCCAGGCTGGTAGGAAGAATGAAATGGCTCCATTGATGTACTCTCTAAAGGGCAGAGATTGACAATGACCAGCCTCTGCAGGGACTTGATTTGTGTGATGCTAGTGCCACCGGTCTAAGGATGTTTAGGATCTGGATGTAGCAGCTTCAGTACCAGTATCACATGGGGTGTTTTCCACAGCTGTCAGTTGAAGACCACCAGACAGTTGATCCTGTTAGTGTTTTACTATCATATATGAGGTTGTTTAGATCCATATTACTGCTGCATTCATTGAAAAATGTGTGTATTTAAATGAATAAGAATTTAAGTATTTCTTTTTGTGTTTATGTGTAGGAGCAGATGTTCAAATAGGATGTGAATGGGATAGTCCTTTAGATGCTGCAGTTCACAGTGGAGGAGTCAACATAATGAACCTTCCGCTACATGTCTGGGCTGATGTGGGAGTTTGGAACTGGACCCTGAAGACAGAAGCTTGAGGCTAAATTCAATAGAAGATTTATTATCCAGGAAAAAAGCAAAGGCGAAAGTGATGAGGAATTGGCAGAAATGGGGAGGTCTGGAGGCTGTAGCAGAGTAGGGGAACACAGTAAAGGAACGCTGAGATGATTCGGAAAACAAAGAGAGAGAGGAAAAACCAGGCCTCTATATGGAGTACACTGAGACCGGGTACAGGTGGACTCACCAGTGACCAGCCACGTCTCCTCACACACCTGCAGGGGAAAGAACAGAAAGAGGATGGGGAAGAAGAGAAACAGCGACAGATACACAAAAACAACAGTAACAGAAATAAACACCCCACCAACAGTCAGCCATCTTCTGAACCACTTTATCCTTGAGAGGGTCACGCAGGTGCTGGAGCTTATCTGGAGCTACTTATGGGTGAAGGCGGGGTTCACCTTGGACGAGCTGCCAGTTCATTGCAGGGCTGACATATGGAGATGAACAACCGATCCCTCTCATCCTCACACCTATGGGCAATTTTAGCTTGACGAATTAACCTATTAGTGCATGTCTTTGGATGGTGGGAGGAGGAGAACACACAAATTACACACTGATGTTGGAGACAAACCCAGGACCTTCATGCTGTGAGGTGACAGTGTTATCCACAGCACAAGATAGATAGATAGATAGATAGATAGATAGATAGATAGATAGATAGATAGATAGATAGATAGATAGATAGATAGATAGTTTTACATGATTTTTACAAGCCATTTTTCAAAGTTTCTGTGATGAGCCATGGCATCATGCAGTAGGTCTGAGTGAATCTGAACACTTAGTGTAATCATAGTTATAAGAACGTGACCCCCCCTCCACCCACCCACCTGCCTGAAATGCCTATGAAGGGGGTATACTGGGGGTATGTAGAGTTCAAACACATCTTGTAGAATCCTTTTTCCTTTGAGACCACTGGAATTACAATAAGCTGCCCACTGATGCCAAAAAACTATCAAACACTATAGCTTTAATGAACAAGTAGAAGCAAACCAATGTTGTACTTTCACCTTGTTGTCCTATCAACATTCATTGTGTTTCAAGTCAGCAGTAGGTCACAGCAAGACCACAAACATGAAGAGAAACCCCACAGAGATCCTCAACTGTCAAACAGCGCTGCTACTGTTCCTAAGATTTGTATTCCTGTGCAAACATTCACCACAATAAATCCAACCTTTTAATATTTTTACCCAGAAAAAGAAAACAAAAACTTGCAGCTTTGTAGGACTGGAACTGCACCAATACATTCATAACTATTTCTTACCCAGCGAAGGCAGTAAAGCCCTTTTTTTTTTTTTTTTTTTTTTTTTTTAGTAGTTTGGTAATTTTGTTGTTTTATCAAATTAATTACTCTTGAAGTAGTTTGTCAAGTTCATGTGTCCAGAAACAAAGGTTTCACAGTGAGACACAACTGAAACTGCAGCTTTTGCACTTCATTTTGATTTTTGAATCCCTGCATCTTGACGTCTAACGCAAGGTTCTGTGATTTAGAAGACAAAACAATGATAGAAAAATAATAAGCAATCACATGTGGTTACTCATCTTTACACACTCAGCAGGGTGGACTTTATGGAATAAGATGCTTTGAATGAACTGATTTCACCTTTACATCAGTGTATGGGAATCATATGTTGTTTTTAATGATAAATCTTTCTGCTATGACTTGTATTTACAGACAACAGAATGTATTAACCCATAAAGACCCAGTTTTACTTTTATGTCAATTCCCAAATTGGATTTTCTCTATATCTAACCTTTCTTAAGTGATTTATCATCATTTATTTATAATATTATCCTCTGCATTTTGTATTTTATCAGTATAAATCAGTTATTTTCCTGTATTTAATTCACTGATGATGTATATGTTTATTAAAAGCTCAGATTAAAGTTGCGGGCTACTATATCAAAAACAGAGAAAACTGCAGAAAAACTGACTGATTCAGTAAAATATATTAGTAACCGAACATGAACCAAGCATTTCCAGTCACTGTCATTGATCAAACTCCATAGGTTTTACTGGTGAATCACTGCTGTAGAAGATGGTGTAGAACACAGGTGTCAAACTCCAGTCCTCAGGGGCCGCTGTCCTGCATGTTTTAGATGTTTCCCTCTTCCAACACACCTGATTCAACCACATGGCTCATCATCAAGCATCCCCAGCAGCCTGCTGATGAGCCAGGTGGTGTGTTGGAAGAGGGAAACATCTAAAACATGCAGGATACCGGCCCTCGAGGACTGGATTTGATATCCCTGAACTAAGTGGTGCCAGGCACAACAAACCCCGCCCCTCGCACATTTTGTAGCTTATTTTGGCATCAGTCCAGCTGATGTCATCATGTCTATGCATGTGCTGATGTCAGCACATCAATTGCTTCTATATATGTGCCAAGTTTGAAGTAAATTGAAACAAAATTGATGTTTTATAGATGTGAAATTTTACACATAATAAGTAAACGGAAAAAAAATATTTAAAAAATGCATTAAAAAAAATTTTAACTTTGACCTACTTTTCCCAAAATGTAATGACATTTATTCTGGGCCACTGGAAATCTATAAACCCAATTTTGTTTGAATTCAACCAATAGTTTTGCTGCGACAGACATTTGAAATTTCCCCCATTGTGAGTAAATGGGAAAAAAAAAGATTTTAAAAATGCATTAAAAAAATTTACTTTGACGGACTGTTCACAAAATGGAATGAGATCTATCCTGGGTCACTGGCAATCTATAAACTAAATCTGGTATGTATTCAACCAGTAGTTTTGCTGCTAGTGTTAACAAACAAACCAAATCAAAAACAATACTCCTCCTCCTGAAACCAGAGAAAACTGAAGGAATACTGGTAGTTTGGTTTTCTTTTGGTGTATTGCAGATAGTTTAATGTACGCTGCCAAAAAAAAAGTCACACATTCAATATTTGACTGCACCACCTTTAGTTCTGATCACAGGAGACACTCACTGTGACATCTTTTTTGTCATATAATGCTTATGTAGTTTCACAATAAGATTCATCATATTTCTTCCATCCATAGCTGCATTATTTTTTGATTACTGATGATGGGGAATCGGACTGCTGCATCAAGTCTTCACCAGATCCCAAATTAGAGTCTGGACTTTTTGGAGGCTAATCCATATGTGTAAATGTCTCATTCCCCCTGAACCATTCTGTCACAAGCCTGATGATCCTGTTCAATCCTGGCACTGTCCAGTCTTTGTGACGTTAAAGAAATGAGAGGCTACTTACTGCATCAGTTAGAGTAAAATAACTGTTACAGCTGAAATATTATTAACCACCGCACTACTTACCCATAGGAGGATCTGAATTATTTTAGTTAAATCCATTGAATGTTTCCTGTAATCAAAACCAAAGGTGGTGCAATGAAATATTACGTCCGACTTTTTTTTTTTTCTCTCAACCTTTCACATATTTAAACCCCATCACAGACTCAATACATGTCATGATCAGTGCTGCCACATAACCAAGTTAGATAACACATCAGTTCCCATCAGCACATCATCACTTTATGCTCTGTGTTCACACATGACTTAGTTTATTGTTGATAATCAACCATAACATTAATTATCTGTCAGATACTGAAAAGAAGAAAAAGGAAGAAAAAAAAATCTCACCACAGGAAATCTATAAACTCATTCAATGGTGAGGTGGAGGATATAATACAGAAAACATTGTGTTACTGATCAAAGTAAACACAAGTGGAACATTATATTTTCAGAACATGGTAATTATGTTTTCTTACTCATTTGTGTGTTGCATGTGCTCATGTATTTACGTAGGTGAGTGTTTTTCTTGCACGTGTGTGTCACTGTAACTCACATCCTTGTTTGTGTCCCCGTGAACAGAGTTACATAATGAAAACTCCAACAGAGAGAGAAACACATGGGTAAAACTACACGAGGTTGGTCCTCATGTCTCAGACCCCTGAAAACACTGCAGGGTACTTAAAATAACCCCCGGGCTGTTGAATTGTCCGATGGTGCAAATCAGCTGATGTGGAACATTCACACTGCTTGAAAGCAAAATGGTTCTACTTAATATGAGAGACGTGATTTATTAAAACCTATAATAGTGATCCTCGACTATCTAAAATGAGCGATTAGATGAGGTCGGCTGATTTTTAAAGGCTGATATAATTACGGTTTTGGAGCAGGAAAATAGTCGACACTAACCTTAAACAAACCTTGAAAATTAACACAACTGGAAATGAACTTTTTACTTGAATCTGAAATCTTTCACTTAAACAGATACTGGATAATTATTTATATCAAGTAAAAGTATTAAATACTATAATAAATGTTTTTAAATCATTGACAGCCAGTCTCGAAATAATAATTTTAATAACTGAACTGATTAGAAACATGTAGGAGTTTCTTCATGTGACATTTATTTATTCTGGATGAAAAGCTGCTACTTGTCACAATGGAATATCTCTCTCTCTGTAGTAATGACAGGCATTAGTTACAAATTGTTGCATGAAAAAAATAATTAATTACTAATAAGTTCTGCGTTGCTGTTAAATATCCATAGTTTTGGTGTAGAAAAGTGTGGCATAAGACATTTAATTATATGTCCCACTGTATTCATTTTCCCAAAGATGAACAATAATAGTAGAACCAATTGCTGGAAAATGTGGTTCCTACTGCGCATATTTGTCACTGGCATTTTACTTATTAACTCTCTGAAGATGATGAACATAAGAGTACAAAGTCTGGCTCCAACAAACTTCACATAAACATCTCTATCTAAATAACAAATTGTTTTATTTCTTTTTTTTGTGTAGACTCATCCAGTTTGTTTGGATCATCTAATCAGTGGATTCATAGTCCTTTTTGTAATTATTCTCTATTAATAAGACTTTAAGGCCAAATGTCTGGATGTCTGCTGTGTTCAACTACTAGCTGGCTTGCTAAGAAGAACAAAACTTTTATGTAAACATGTATAAAGCCTGTAGGGTTTTATTACTTACTACTATTATTATTATTATTTGATCTATTTAAATGTCTGTCAATAGCTTTCATATATTAATGTAATTCTGTCTGTCTGAAAATAATGTCATGTTTTATGCGTTTCTGAATACATGCATCATTTTACAGAAACATTAATAGTGATGTTCTGTTTTGTGTTATAACTGCATCTCCAAACTCCAAAAGAGCCTGTGTGTGTTTTTATGCACGGCACAGTAATGGTAAAATCAACTTTTTTTTTTTTTTTAATCTGTCTGACAAAAAAGAAACAAGGAATCTTTATCATCAACACTACATCAGCCAGAAACTGATAGAATTAATGTTCCGTGTTCTGTCAGTTACACTGTGCGATACAGAGTTAACAGAATAATGATGTGTTTGTGATAACGCAGCCAGATCTCCATCAGCAGTTTCTACTAGTACGTAAGTTGTAGAAACATCGAGTAAGCCCCACATCCACTTGATCTTTCCGACAAGAGATTTCACGTGGTATCATTTTAACATTAATTTAATATCTCTGACGACGTGAAGAAAGACAAAAAGGCAATGAAAGAAAAGAAAAGTGCATTCTGCATGCAATGACTTCACCAATGTTGAGGAAATGTTTACTGTGAAGTTTATTTTCATAGAAAGAAGAGTGACTTTTTTTTTTTTTGCCATTTTCAATGACTATACCATTATTTACATCCATGCAAATGACACAGGTGTAACCATATCAACGCTGTTTGCTCAGCTGAGTTTGTAGTGAGTTTCTCTATTTGTGGCTGCTTTGGGAATTATGCACTATATTTTTGTCTCATTTGCACTAGTTTCGCACCTGCAAAAGCTGCGCAATTATCTAATGGATCAGGCTTAATGGTTTTACCATGTCCTTATTTCCAGATCATAAACCTCATATCGCCTGTACTGTGTGTGAGTGAGTCTAACACTGATTCCATGATTCACTTGTTCATGGCAGCACTATAAGGTTTGGTAACGTTCAATTATAATATACAAGAAATTTGGGAGTTTCATTTGTAGTTTACATTTGCTCTGAATTTTGTACACAACATAAAAGTGACGACTAACAAGCTCATTTACATTTTAGTGAGTGTAACTGCATTACAAATAGTACGGTGTATTATGGTGCATTACAAATAGTGTGGTACTATGCTGTCCATCCTGTTTGTTGTGTATTTAATCTGTTCTGTCGTTTGTGCAAGTAGCCTGCGCTGCTACTCATTCCGTTTGTGTGCTGCCTCTTGGCCAGGTCGTTATTGTAAAAGGAGAATCAGTACTCAACTAACTTACCTGGTTAAATAAAGGTTAAATAAATAAATAAATAAGTAGTTACATGCCCAGTTACCACCAACTAGTGAATGAAAAAATGCCAAACATAAATCAGAGAGGTGTCTAAGTACTAATGAAATACCAAAAAAAGGACCTAAAAAGAACCCATGTGCCGGTGCTGGGGCTGGGAATGAAAAGAGAGGTGGAGAGATGTGAAATCCCAGACACAGAGGAGGAAGAGAGAGGACTCATAGCGCAGAGCAGTCCTTGTTCTGCCTGATATCCTACTCTGTGACACCGTCTCCCTCAGGGTATTGTGACATCCAGAGGACACGTCCAAACTACTCTTATCAGCTTTTGCAACACACACATGCACGCTGAGACACACTGAGGAAGATCTGTTCTTGTCCCGGCTCGAGGAAGGTGTGCGCTGTGTAGGTGTGCAATGACAAAATAGTTCTGGCTGATTTATTTGATGTCTCACGCATTCACCACTGACCCATTACTGTTATGGTCTTCAGCACATGCTCATAGTGTCACTTTAATCCCTACAGATAATTAAGTCTAAAAAGATAATGGCATTGATTTGAAGCTCCATAGGCTGAATGCAGACATGCATATGTGCACAGCATCATTAGCAGACCTTACTATCTTCACTAGGCCAGGCACCGTTCATGGTTCATTTGAAGGCAGACTATTTTTGTCCTGTATGTCATGCAGAAAACCCCTCAGTAACATGTAAGAGGGGGCACTTAACATGTGTGGCCATCATGTGCTCAGTACAGATGACACTAACACTACATGCACAATGGGGACCTAAAGCAAAGCCAGATTTAGGCTTCCAACCACGTGGACATGGAAGAGGTGGAGACAAGATAAGCAGAGAGGTGGGGTATTATTGTTGGTGATGGTGCCAAACAGACTGCAGAACATAAATAGCAGAACATTGTGAGGGTGAGTCCTTCCACCATTCCTCGAAGTCTTTGAAAGAATTCATCTGTGAAACTTTTGTGATAAGCTGCAACTGCTTTTATACGTAAAAGAAAAACACATTGTACTTGGTCTTTGTTCAGCCATGGTCAGCCTCCAGCTTAATTTTTAGAGTGACGACAACAGAAGGACTTATCAAAAACAAACTTACAAAAAAAATAATAAAAAAAGCCATATCATTTTGTTCATGATATATTTTTTTGTATCACATTGAGCGTTTTTGGCAACTTTTTGCTCACAACAACGTTAACTTTGGATACAAAAATAAATTTTACCTGTAAAATTTTGAAAATATAGAACATTTCAGGTACTTGTTTTTTTCCACAGCCTTTTTATTTCCCTTAAATGGCACCAACATTTCAATATTTTTCAATTTTCAACCAAATAACAATAGAAATGTTTTTCGTAATACAAATTTTTGAAAATAACCAAAGACTTTCCTATAAAATGTGTGTTGGATGATTTAACGATAGTGACCATATTAAAAAGGACAAAAGCCCCGAAAAGCCCTTCCACTGGTTGTAGTGGGATGATAATCCACTAGGGGGCAGAAAACATGTAGTGGGTATATATATATACAACAAGATTTTAAGGAAAGTATTCATCTTGATAAAATAAAGGTCTCAGATCCAGACTTAGCAACTATGATACAAATGGTTTTATTGGGTTAAGGGATTATGAATATGTGATTTATGAACATACTATGAGTTCATTTCATTAATTAAGGGGAAGGCAACACAAAGATTTTTGCTCCATTAAAAATCCCATAGTTCACACATGTAACCATGACAACATAGTCACATTTTGTCAGCGGTCATGCTTAAAGGTCACATGTTGACTATTAACAATGGGATAAATATGGAAAGTCTGGTGACTGTGTTATAATGAGACAAAGTGGGGGTGGTGGTAGATTTGAACATGGGTGAGTGTAACTTGTTTCTTCTTTGGAAACCAAAGGTCACCACTGTCTTCTTTGTTCCATAGCTGTATCCATGTGTTCATTGCTTTACCTATGATAACAAATATCCCCTAACTTTAACAAAGTACTTTAACAAAGTATACTTATTTTAACCACTATGACCTTTCCTTCAATCTAATGTGTGTTTTTGTGCCTCAACCTTTTTAAAGCTTAACTTTAGTATTATCTCAACATAAATACAAGAGTTAATTGTTAAATCTCAGTGTTATTTGTGGTCATTCTAATAATAGAGGAACCTACACCTATATAATATAATTTCTCTCAACCACAACAATACAAGACATTGGCTGCTGTGTATTTCAGGTCTACAACTTCAAATTAAGAGGTAATAAAATATCTTACAGTTGATTTCAGTTTTTAATTGATAATTAAGTGTATAATTTAACTATAAAGTACAAAATATGGAACCTAAGCCTAATCATTTTTAGATATTTTATCGTGACTTTTTTTTTTTTAATCTCAAATTGTGTATATAAAGAATGGAAATAAGTTGTGTATATGAAGTTAGTATATGAAACCAATACAGTA
This sequence comes from Apogon hyalosoma, assembly GCA_037367295.1. Classification (NCBI taxonomy): domain Eukaryota; kingdom Metazoa; phylum Chordata; class Actinopteri; order Kurtiformes; family Apogonidae; genus Apogon; species Apogon hyalosoma. The sequence goes on along the minus strand of JAPQRP010000011.1, from coordinate 23,175,796 downwards.
TAGTACAAATCCCAACTAAAATTTGACATAAAAGTGTAGCAATAACACTTCTGCTGTTCATGGACATAAAAATTAATCATCAAAATACAGTGTTCACTTTGTTTTCATACCTGAAGCTGGTGCTGTGCAGTTATAAATCATTTTCTCTTGGTGAAAAACAAATACCAAGAATGCACGAGGGGAAAACACCTGTGGCTGAAGCTGCCGTTATTAAGTGGATCTATAATGTGCAGTCTGAGTTGAAACAGTTACCCAGGTAAAATTATATTATCACTAAAATATACGTAAAGCATTAAAAGTAAAAGAATTGACTGATGAATGCGTCCCTTGCAACCGTTATTTTACTACTCATTCATTAATGTAAAACCAGGGTTTCAGTTTACCTCAGTTTGAACTATGTTGTATAAAACTTTCATGATGGATTAATTGCTGTTTGATCTGCTTTTTCTGAAAATACAGTACACAGAAAAAAGCCTTCAGAAGAGCTACCACATATGGACACGTACACATTTTATGGATCAGATAGGTTTGTGTGTCTTTTATGAAATAGCTGGAATTATTTCATCCATCCATTTTCTGAACCCGCTTTATCCTCACTAGGGTCACGGGGGTCGCTGGAGCCTATCCCAGCCACTTA
>JAPQRP010000011.1:23132965-23159442 GCA_037367295.1 Apogon hyalosoma | reverse complement strand
GAAAGAGCTGCAGCATCTGAAACCCACCACAAGGAACATTTGACAGATAAACAGTACCACAGTGCTTCAGTTTCAGACTCACAGTTTGTCATGTCTTTTATGTATTGGGATTGTCTCTCTCAACTCACCATATATTTTTTATTAGTAAGTTTTTATTTTTTAAATTTTTATTAATTACTAGAAATTTCAGGCGACTCCATTTGAATTCCAGGTAACCCCACGTGGGGTCCCAACCCCAGGGTTGAAAAACACTGGTTTAAGGGGACACAATATATTCCTAATCATATGTCATTTTGTGCTAAACAAACAACAAAATAAAAAAAAAAAACAGAACAAATCACTTATTATTACATGTTATTCATGAGTATTAGAGGTATGGAAATATTAGTGATTCCTAACGGCCACTGTAAAAAACAAAACTTTTTCTTACTCTGAGTGTCCAGCTGTGCTCAGTGCTGCTGGTTGTGGCTCTAAAGAGACAAAAACACGAGGAATGCGGATCTTCTCATGTACTTGTTCTAGAAAGCAAATAAGACAATTTTCAAAAATGTCAATGTGCTCCTTTAACAATCCAGTGGGAAAAACAACACAAATGGCATGAGAAGCCAAATCAATCCTTGCGGAAACCATTATGACAGCTTTTTAAATATAATCTTTGCCACACTTTCCTTTCTCTCTGACCGTTTTTTTAAATCTCTTTCTAGGCTGCTTATTATTTACTTAAAAAAAAAAAAAATCAATAGACAGTGGCGTCTTGGGGTATAGAGCAAAAAACCCTGGAAAATTGCAGAACTGATCATTATCACTGTAGTAGGCTTTTTATCTTGGAGTTTATGTGCATTTAATTTGGTCTGTGTCTGGTGCACGAAGTTGACCAGTCTGCAGCTAGGAGGCGGACTTAATGAAACAGCTGCTTGGCAGATGTCAAGGTTAAAACGTGCTTAGAGGAATTCACTTTCTGTTTAACAAGCACAGGAGAACATGCCTTACAGCTGTAGCCTATGGAAGCCTTGAGTGTGTTTGGCACAGTAGATGTGTGTTTTTGCACAGATTTTGAACCCTGAAAAGACACATAACGCCTCACTCTTTCTATGTATATTCTGTTTCGAGGGATTGATCAGAAAAGAAAACCCAGGTCTCATGGGAGCAGAGGCAAATACTCAGTCATGAAATGAGATGAGCTTATATTGAAGGCAGCTGCCAGCCATGAAGACGATCATTTTCAAGATTCAGCTTAAGATGAAGCTCTGCTGCCTTTTGAAAGTTATAAAAGACTAGTGCTCGTCTTTTCACCGATGACATAAAGAAGAGAAGCACCGGCAGGGAAAAAAGAAAAGGTAGATTTCTTGTCTGAAACTGTCAGAGTATTGGAAAAAAACATGTTTTCCTGGGTAAGTTGTTGCTTCATTACAAAATGTTGACACACATAAAATACGTTTGCAAACATTAATGATATTTTGTGGGTTTTATTTCAGAAAGTGGTGACGGAGCCATATTCTATGTAATCATATGGAAGTAATGTAATATACCTGATGTGGGTGGTGGTTTGGGAGGATGCTGTAAGTGACATTTGGAGATTTATGGCACCACAGAGACAGAGGGGAGGCGTCAGATACTTTTTCATCTTTGACAGTAACAACTTCTCAGTAGCACAGCCCTCCCATTATAACGACATCTACGATTACCGCTCAGCTATCTTTACACGCACAAACTAGTCTTTGGAGGAGAATGAGCACTGCAGCCTTGAATTTTAGTTTGCATTCCATCCTTATGTTTTTAATGTGGGATGGCTTGTCTTATTTGCTCATTACATTCTTGCACTGGTACTTATTTAAACGCAGGCCAAGTTTCTGAAAGTGAACAAGGCTGTGTCTTTGTTATGGAGAGGCAGGAGTGGACATGATGGTGCAAAATTACCCACCTGATGCTTACACTGAACAGCAACACATAAGGGAATTGTTTGGCCACTTTAAGTATTTAATAATCAACTGCAGGAACAATCAGAAAGGGAAACAAAGCAGCTGTAGAAATGTGTACCTCTGGAGTACACCACGCATACAATAAAACTGCCAGTAAATCATTCTCTGTTCTTATCCCCAGTCAGCCACAGTCCTATTGCTACTATTAGTAATGATGATTTATTGATACATTTGCACAAATATCCCTCAATCACGGTCTGTATTGTGTAATCCATAGGGAGAGGGATTTGGTCACACTCCTTCCACCTCTAACACTATACCGTGGCTTCAGGTTAGCTCCAGGTCAGTGCCAGCAGAACCTGTTCAATAATTCAGAGGTTGGAACGGAGGGCTGGGACCCACATGTCACACATGATGAGAAAGCACACAACACTACCACCCAGCCAGGCACTCACAGCTCATCATGAGCCGCCGACAGGTAATGAACCTAAACGACCTGACATGAGCAGAGAGAGATAAATGTTGCGAGAATGGAGAGCATGTACAAAAGATATCTGGCACCTTTATTCTTACTCAATGATTATATATTGTCCGTTTATTTAATCTCTCCTGCTCTGGCCTCTCTTCACTGGCTACCAGTCAAGTACATAATTAAACTTTAAGATTGGTGCATTTGTTCTTAAAGCACTAGATGGACTGGGAACAGCTTATACCGATGCACTGCTAACCCCCCCCCATGGTCTGCATGTAGACCTCTCAGATCTGCTGTCTAGCCACTGCTGTCCAATTTAACACCCAAAAGCAACTGTGCATTCTCTGTAGTCGGCCATAAATTATAGACTAGTTTGCCAACAACAACAAAAATGTTGTTTTGTTTGTTTTTTTTTTTTTTGCTTTTTGATTTAATTCTATTTTGCTCATTGTATTTTGTTTGTTCACAGTGAAATTGCTGCTTGCGTTTGATTTTATCAAGTGTATGCCCTTATTAATTTACAGACCCTCTCACCCTCTCTTATTCATGTCTGTCTTTCATCTCTGTGTCTCTGCACAGCTCTTTGGACAACAGTCGTTGTGTTTTGCATGTGCTGAATAAACACAGTAAATTGACTTGGCTTGACTAGACTTATTCAGCTGCTGTTTGCTGTTTTGCATCTGCAGAGACGAGTCGTCAGCATCATGCCAATCCCCGCTGACAAAATTCACTGAAGCCAAAGCATGGTTACAACGAGCTTGCACAAGTATGCACTGAAAGGTTTTGACAACTTCTGAGCATTTTAAATCCCCACAGGAAGCTTAATAATCACCTCTTGGGCTTAAACTAAGAGCGGAGGGAAATGAGCGAGAGCATCAGACTTCTCCATCAGCTGAATTAATCAGGAGGCTGAGAGTACTCTTCAGAGTGCAGGCTAGCATCACTCCGAATGACTCCGAGTTGAAGCACAACATGCCCCTAATTGAACTTTAAACACTTGAGAAAGACATAGAGAGAGTCGACAAAAATAACAGTGTACCCATTACTCTTTACATAGCAGAGCGAAAGTTCAGAGGGAAGTCTAGGTGGGATTCAAAGAGACAAGTTCCCACTAGGGTTAAAGGAGCAAACAAAGAATTCAAGCAGAATGTGAGTCACGTTGAATCCTCAGTGTTTGCAGTCTACACTTCTGTTTTTAGAACAGACACAATATTTGGAGTCTTTTCTTACTGAATGGGCATTTTTTGCAGAATGCGTGCCCATTGCGTACAGGTAAAACCTCGCTTTGTGCAATAGGCGTATATTCCCAAGTGTGCTATAATATATCTTGGAGTTTGCATAGCAGGCAAGTCAGTGTGTTCACATTTGCAATTCATAGCAGCTCCCCCACACGTCTGCTCAGTCTCTGGAGTAATAGACTCCTGTCATTGATGAGTCCCTGGGGTTTACAGAGTGAATCCTTTCTCACGTCTGTATCGATTGGCCGGAGAGTCCTACCTGATTTACATTGACAACGCCATTGGGGTCTAAATGAAAGTAAGCATGTTTTCCAAATTGGAAACACAAGGGACAAGTTGCTCTGCAAACAGACAGCTGGGAAGGTAAACACTGACATTTGGATTGAATGTTGCAGAGGAAGGCTGACTTGGCTACTTTTCTGTTTCATCCCTTTAAAAAAAGCCCCTTGTGTTTTTTAAATTTATTTTACCCTGTTAAATTAAAAAGTAAAGGCTCAACACAATGAAGAGAAACCAGTGGCCAAGTACATAACTTCTAATCAGTAATTGTTGCTTTGTGAGCACATTTTAGAATTCAACATTTCAAAAATGATTCAGCAAAATATTTGATTTTCTATTTTGTACAATTATTTTGATGCTGTGATTACATACCAAACAAAAACAGATTCCAGGGTCTGTGATTACGTGGTTACCAAAGAAATGAGAAAAATAAAACTGAAAATGGTTTGAGCCATTCCACGCCAAAGCACCCAGAATCCAGAAGTTTTCACGACTCATATTACTGATTTTCTTAAAAAGGAAAAGAAAAAAGGGAAAGTTTAAGTTTAAGCTGCAGTCCTTGACATATTTTTCACTGGGAAAAAATCCCATAAATATCTTTCAGCTTATTGTAATTTAAGAAGTCGGAGAGGACATGAAACTCCTGCATCTATTCCTTTGTTCCCTTTGTGATTTAAGGCTGTGGAAAATGTACTCTGTGATGCAGGTTTCTATCTAATCAGAGGCTTTTCATACAGGCAGGGGGGTTAAATACATGACTGACAGCTGTAATTATTGATTACTGCTCAGATTCTGTCTCAACATAGAATCCTTAAAAAAAAGAAGACTTTTTTGCCCTTAGTGAGATGAACCAGACTCAGGTCTTCTATACTTATATTTTGATTTGGACCAAGAGGAGGTATTTTCTAATTCTGGCATTTATTCCCTATGATTCCCCATCTCCTGCAAATTTAATAACACAGGACCTTGCTTAAATCTCTTCACCTAATGCTTTTTTATTTCTGAATTTTGAAGTTTAGCTAGTGCGGTTAAATTTGATAATTAAATTAGCATGTGTATTCTAATCCACACGATTGACTTACTTTTCACTGGAATGTGTTGAAATTTTTACTGAACGCAGATCATTTGCATTGATAATTAAGGAGTAATGAACCATCTTTAATTGTCTCATATATCGACAGTGAATATTAACACTTTCCTATTTGAATATGCTATCTAAAATCTAATCTGCTGTGACGATATGAAAGCTGTGAAGATATAACATCCAATCACGTTTTTGCAGGTGCATTGCATAGTCATTATAACCTGACACCACTAGTTACACTGCTGATACGCTCATGTCACACATGCTCATACTCTGCTCCTACGCTCATCATCCAGCCCTCCTCTCTATTTGCTATTTTCAGGATTGTTAACATATACTGACAGTTCATGAATGTCTTTTGTTCCTACTCACATTTACATATTTTTGGGCCACTTGGGGCACGTTTCCACCTTAAAAGGCCTTTATGTGTTAGTAAACAAAGTCTGTTTACACATCCAGCAGACACAGAGAAACATTAGCATTTGTTTTAGAGCTGTTTTGGGGGCGTCACATGAATGTTCAATATTCACTCTCATTTTCACTCTGGTTTGCTCTCCACCAACTCCTGAGGGAAATATGTGTCTCTTTAGCCATTAAATGTTCCACTATGTTCACCAGCCAGCTGCTAAATTTGCTGAGTGGGTAGTGCACAGTGTTGTTTGAAGCTTTTTAGCCAAAAAGAGTTGCCTGATGTGGCTGGAAACATAGCTAATGAGAGGACTGACAGTGACCACAGCAAGCAAAACAAACTGAAAGGAGCTAAAACCGAAACTGAGGGGAAGTGCAAAGTCCATGCATACTTTGATTATGGCCAACTCCCGTAAATACTCAGTTGATCCACATGTGAATATAAATAAAAATATTTATTTTTTGCAGCTTTATGATGCAAAGTTCACACAGTGTGTAAATGACAGTACGGACTCTTTGCCATTAATTTTAGATGACATTTTTTCCATAAATAATGTACTTCAAGCATAAGTATTGGTCTTACATTCACCTAGAATAAAAACATGATGAGGTGTATCACTGAGTTTGCCAGGTTATTTCACAGGAGGATGCTAAGACTCACAACATATGGGTGACCATATTGAAAAGCCAAATGAACAGATGGGCCAAAGCCCACATAGTAATAAGGTGTCAGTGCTCATTTAAGAGTCAGAGTCAAAGACTGCACATCTCATTTGGAAAAATTCAGTATTGCTTTTTAATTTGAATGAGGTTTCAAGGATATTGGATGATAGATGAAGAGACAGAGTAAATGTCAAGCTTGCTTAGAAATGGTTTTAAGCCATTAATGATGTAGTGCTTCTTAGTTTTTTGCTGTCATTGGGAAAAGTTCCATAATTACCTTTAGGCATATTGTAATTCAAGTGGTCTGATAAGAGTTGCATATTTATATGCAGTTTTTTTTATTTGATTTGAGAGCAGAGAGCTGCAGAGGAAAACTGTATTGTCAGATTCTGTCTTTTTTCCCCAATGCTTTCAGCATTAAATAAATATTCTATATTTTGAGATTTGTCAGGATCAGTATCACAAAGCCCAATCTTGCTTCAAGAGGCTTTAAAACTCATTATATATCACTCTATTCTTAAACCTTTCAATTCCGGAAGTTCAGCGGAGGAGGTCCTTCCTAAATCAAGGACAGACATATAAGGGTAGATATAATATCAAATAGGTCTAGTGAAAAACAGTTGTAAAAAATAGATCTAATATTCATTTCCCCTTTTTGTGAATGAAATTATTTGAAATGTAGCCCTGATGTAATGCCAGGATTTTATATCTCTCTATTAGGGAAATGTTTAGTAGAAGAGGATCACAGGGAATCAGTTTACGTGAAACCACCACAGACATACATAGGTGGTGAACATACTTGAACTCACTGCATTAAAGCTAAAATGCAGACCTGAATTCATATTTGACAGGGGGCAGACGAGGTAGTGAAGCTGATGTAATTATGTTGTTGGTGCGGGATTTGCATCATATGAGAACTGACAGAGGCAGCGGCTCAAGGAAATATGAGCCTAAAGAATGTCAAGGGTTTAGTTTCACTGAGGAAGACGACAGATCTCAGGAAATGTCAGTGTGTAAACACATTAAAAGGTTACGCTTCATCTGTCATATCACATGCATGCTGGCAGGTGCACAGGAAAACGCTGGATCTGCATAACCACATGAACATACTCTCATTGACGCTCTAACAGACATATATGCAAAATGAAAAATGAAAAACCTAAATGCCTTGGAACACACACAGGAATAAACACTGATACACCAACCCATCCACCCACACAAATGCCCATACTCCAACTGCAGCTGTAAATGACCTTTTGACTAATCATTATTTTTGAGTAAGCAGCACAAATGGTGTTTTCATGAATCACACAGACGCTCAAATTACTTTTCTTTGCATAGTAATTTCTGTGAAAAATGGCACCATATGCAAAGAAATGGCTGAAAAATGGAATATGAACAAAACACAGGAAAAAAAATAGCAAAAGTGGAAAAAAGCAAGAGAGGACAAGCACTCAAATTTCCTCAGTGCTGTAATTTTAGGCACTGTTAAAGTGCTGCATTTTTAAGGGACCTTGAATAATACTGCCACATTATACCGGGACAAAGCTTATTTGTGCTACATATCTTCCACTCAGCCACCCGCTTTCACTTCTGCATACCCTAAATTGTATTTAATAGCTCCAATCAGTTTGGACTTGGTGAATCCCTGCTGCTAATGCACTATGTGTATTTGAAAAGTGGATATTGGAGGCGAATCATCAGTCAGTTTGCCATTAATGTTGCATTACATGTTCTCTTCTGTGCCATAATTACAGCTCTTGCTCTGCTGGAGAGTGGAGACTGATGATTTGACCTGAGCCTTGGAATAAATCCAGCCTATCAGGTGTTTCAAGGAAGAGACTCGGCCCTCAACCCACTCACATCCCGTGTGGGGTCCCACCGCCCTCCCACAGACGCATGGCATGGCTATGTGTTAGGTAGTGTCAGCCAAAGTATAAGCTAAGAAGAGCTGCATGCCAGATACTGTTGGACTCTCCACACAGAGCTCTGGATGCCAGCCAGAGAATTACCATGTGTATTGAGTGGAGGAATGTGGATAGAGATGAATAGATACAGCAGTCCTTGGTCACACAGTGCAGAAATGACATCTGCTCTGAGACAAGAGAGTGACACTGAACAGAGAGAGAGAGACTATTACTGATTTTAGCTTTTCAGGTTTTACTATTCACCGTGATGTCTTTGTCTAGAAATAACTGACAATTTGAGGCCAAAATCCTCTGCATTATTGTTTTATACCCTAAGAAGCTAGTTTAGGTTGTTTATAGCAAAAATAGTTAAATTCTGTTTTTTACAGTAAAATGTAAAACTTAAGTATCGAGTTAACAGTTGCCGGCAAACCCATGTACTTGAATTCATTTCTCTGTATTCAGTCTGCTGGAATACCTAAATACCTTGAGTCCATAAAATACATCCAGTTGTCATTTGATCCCTTTTCATGTGATCAGTGGCAGAGGAAGTGAATGAAGTTGATAAGTAAAGTTACAACTGTTAAATGAAAAGAAAAAGAAACCAAAAAAAGTTTGGTTCTAAGTAATGTTAGTGCCTGCTTCATCTGCAAAACAGATCTTTATGGATTCCCCTGATATTGAATATGGGTTTTTATCAGTTGTTGTACATCTTCGCAATCTATAAAAAAATAAATAAATAAAAATAAAAAAAGTAATGGTTTATGTCAACACACAACTGCACAAACTGAAGTGATGCACTGTTGTAAACGGACCATGAGCTTAAACTGCATTTCATTTAATCATTCATTTTCCAAAATTGCTTAATCGTCTGGGGAGCTGCAAGAGGGCTGAAGCCTGTCCAGCTACCGTCAGCTGAAGGCGGGGTACACCAGGGACAAGTCACCAGTTCATCACAAGACTGACTTAAAGAGATGAACAACCATTAACTCTCATATTGACACCTACAGGCATTTAGAGTGACCGATTAACCTATTAAAGTGCATGTCTTTGAACGGTGGGTGGAAGCCGGGGTACCTGGAGAGAATCCACACAGACAAGAGGAGAACGTACAAACTCCACACAGAAAGGCCCCAGGTGGCCGGTGCTAGGTTTGAACTCAGGACTTTTCTTGCTGAAGTGTCCTAGTCCAATGTAAAATTACACAAATCATTGTATTTGAGTTAAATAAATTACTTCAGCCCCTTGAGAACCCTCACTGATGCCTCACTAAAGAGTGAAGTTAGAGTAAATAATCATACTGGCCCTGCCGTTGATTATTTCAATCTGGAAAACCTTTTAACCAATAAGGTCCCAGTGTGACATTTGTGGCAGTTCCCTAATGATTTTTTTTCTCTACATCACCATTTATTGTAATATTATCTTCTGTATTTTGTGTTTTTCAGTTTTCAGTGAAAATCCGGTATTTCCCAACATTAAATTTACTAATCATGTAGATGTTCATAAAAGCTCAGAGTAAAGTTCAGGAATATTATATAAAAAATACAGAAAACTGAAGAAAAAGTGAGTTTTTCAGCAAAATCTATCATTAACTGAACATAAATCAAGTGTCTTCATCCACTGTCATTGATCCAACTCCATGGGTTTTACTGGTGAATCAATGTTATAGAAGATGACTGTGTTTCCACGTTCACTACGGAGCCTCTGAACGTCCAAATGGGTCATATCTGATGACCATGAAAAGATGACAAACTGCATTTTATACCAATTATTTACATGAACTAGTGGATCAACAGGGATTGAACAGTTTATATCAGTAGATGATTTTGGTAGATGGTGGATGTTTGGGTCTTTATGGGTTAAGGCACTGTGACACCAGACTAAACAAAAGGATAAAAGCAAAAAGGTGAAGCTCAGGTGTTCTCAGCTCAGAATGGCAGAAGTGCACACACTGCTGCCGATACACACTGATGTAGCCACTGAACAAAATGAGGTTTCACCTCTTTAAGTTTCAAATGAATTACTATTCCAGTAGTGCAGAGTAGAGATTAGAGCAAAAAGATGAAACTGTGGTGGTTTTTGAGAACCTCTTTCTGTCCATAATGACAGAAAAGCAGCCCTGCTGTAATGGACTGAGGGTTCTTTGGTACGACTGCAGAAACTATGCTAACATGTCACTACAGCAGCTAACAATAAACTTAACCTAAACAGATATCTACCTGCCAACCATGTAAAAAAAGGAAGGAATGGTTTATTATTTGCATAGATGGACAAATAAGTGCCTTTGAGAGTTGATTATTCAGTAAGCGTTCATGCAGATTTCAGGTATGCTAAAGTGAACACTAATCACTCATTTAGCCTGGTATTATTTGCATAACATTTAGCAAATGTGATAAATGTTGTTACTATTTTGTGAAATGTGACCAGATTATTCCCAGTTTGCCAGATGACATTTTATCCAGACACTGATTTTCAAATAATCCCTGTTATCACTCTGAATGGCTCAGAATTTAACATATTATCTAATACTGATCTAAAAGCAATTGCTTTTCTTGGTTCTTGTCATCACACAGCATTTTATAATTTGTGCTTCAGCCTCTGTAGGCTATTTTATAACATTTAAACATTTTGCATTCAATGACACTTAAGACTGATCCATTTTAACAGCCGTTAACATTTACAGGTAATGTATTTGTAAGTGGGTAATCATTAAATATGCACACATTTGTCAACAAGACTTTTCAAACATGTCTTTGGATGATGTATAAATAGAAAAATGACACTGCAGTAAAGCTGAGATAAAAACTGTAGTTTTACAACAAAATAACAAATATACAGACTATACATCACAATGAGATAATATTTCAAAAGTGATTCAGTCAAATATATAAACGTGACATACAAACATATCAAATTATTCATGTATATAAAGACTAACTTTCATGTTAAGAGGGCTTTTTTTTTTTTTTAAACTTTATTAAATGACTCAATCAGGGGTGTCAAACTCATTTTAGTTCAGGGGCCACATTAAGCCAAATTTGATCTGAAGTGGGCCGGACCAGTGAAATAATAACATAATAATATATAAATAATGTCAACTCCAAAATTTCCTCTATGTTTTAGAGTGAAAAAAGTTAAATAATGTGATGAAAATGTTTACATCTACCAACTACCCTTTAAAACAATGTGAATAACATGAACAAACTGAAATTTATTAATAAAACTAAGAGCAATTTTAACAATATTACATCTCAGTTCATCATTTACCCATGCAAATTACAACTTTTAGATCACAGTGCATCGACAAATACACAAAACATTTAATAACAGGCAGAATATTGGTAAACTTACACTTTAGACATTTCAAAAGGTTCATATTTGTTCATGTTATTCACATTTTTGTGAAATGATAGTTTTTTTTAGTGTAAATAAAATAAAATGACATGAAAATGTTTACATTTACAAAGAGAAACATTTGGAGTTGTGAGTGTTTATGGATTATTATGATAGTATTTTACTGAGCTGACACACTTGAAATTAAGTTGGTCTGTATGTGGAATCTGAACTAAAATGGTTCATATCTTCAGTGTAATTTTTGCATTTCACAAATTCATCCCACGGGCCAGACTGGACCCTTTGGCAGGCCGGATTTGGCCCCCGGTCGCATGTTTGAGACCTCTGGACTAAATGATAGCTCAACAGTTTGGGGTAAAAGCTAACAATACAGTATATCATCTTGGTGATTCACGCAGTAGTTTGTTAACACTAATAAACAACAGTCATTGCATGTAAACAGCATCTCAAAAACATGTCTGATAAAAGTTGTTCCGGTCATGTTTGCCAAATTCTATCGAGCAAGTCATCCTTAAAAGAAAAACAAAGAGGCCTTGGTAGGGAGTGGTCTGCCCTTGCATCTGTCTGTCTCTGCTTATCAGTCCCTGGAGAAGTCATTGATCCGTACAGACCTTTTGCTCATATGCCCGGCAGACGCTGCGGCAACAACAAAGACTTATATCCCTCCCTGACAGCACGACCACTCGTGTTTCCGTCAAGATTGGTAGGAACCCTGGAGCTGTCAACCTTACAGAGCAGGATCAAACAAGACATGATGACGAGCAGCCTGGAGTCTGAAATTTCCTGGACCTTCACCTTTTTATGTCCTAGAGTTACCTTAATGTTTTGGAGAACAGTGTCAGTATTTCCTCTCAGCTCTGGGCTGTTGCTGAACTTATTGGCCGACATTAACTGAAGCTTAAACTCTGTTAGAGACCTGCCCAGGGTGTTGACCTCCTCGCCGATGATCAATACTTTAATAAGGCTCAGTAGGAACTTGATTAATCCTCTAAGTAGTTTTTAATGAGAGCGCGCTGTTGGAATTGTTAAATTGATGAGCGGTGGAAAACCTTTCTCAGCTGATCAGTAGATGATAAGGCCTTCAGCGGTGAAGATAATGAGCAAAGGGACAAATCTGCATAAATGACCAGCCCTGTTTCAGAAATTAAATTTACACAGATCCAGTTGGCAGCAAATGTATCTAGTTTTACGGTAAACACACTGTTTAGGAAACATAGCTCTGGCAGAATTACACTTTAATAAGGAAACTTTCCCAGTGAGTTGCGACAAAGGTTTATGAACTACAATTAAAATGTGCACAGATTCACCTACTTCATTTACTTTCTATCAACATGTTACATCTCTTTTTTAGTATCTGCCTTTTTCTATCTGTCTTTTTCTATCACAAAGAAATATTAGTGACAGAATAAAAAAAAAAAAAAAAGAACTTAACTGAACGCAATGGCTCCAAACTTTTGAACTTGTGGAGGATTAATAAGAGGCTGCTTGTGATAGACTTGTCATAAACTTTAATGTACAAACAGCTAAACTAAAATGTGATTTTCCACCTTCATTAATTATTCAGTCACATGGAAAGGTAACATCTGAATACATCATTGATTGAAAGATGGAAATATTTTAAAATATTTACTCTTTTTCATCATTATCTTGGGTTAGCCTTGACACCCAGACTATAAGCACTTCACTTACTCAAATTTTATTTTATAGTGGCTGTAAACTTGCAGAATGTCTAGTACTGTTGACAGCTAATTTTCAATGATGCTTCTGACATTTCAGCAATTAAGCACACCTCTCACATACCAAATGAAGTATGAGTTCTAAACATTTTCTGTATATCTATACTCATAAACTTCATATTAAAAAATTAAATGCCATTGTTAGATTATATTTTGGTATATAAAGAATCTAAAAGGTGAGGTAGGGTCATTTGGGATACCTTTCCTTAACTCACAAAGAAAGCAAAGGTGTCCTTAAATGTTGTTTCTCTTGTTTGTTATGACTCGTATGTGGCACGTATAACACTTGAGAAACTTTGGACCATCAAACATATTGAGAGCCTCTTTTCGATGGCAGGTTCAGATAAAACGAGATATAAAATGGCTCTTTAAAAATCACCAAACAAGTTGCAACAAAAGTCCTTTATATGAAAGAATCATTTCAATTGGTCTGAAATAAATAGAATACGGAAAGAACAAACAGAAATCCAGGGAGACAGGTTTTGTCTTTTCTCTGCATCTTCTAACTCTGGACTGTTGTTGCTGATATGGATTGATTTAATCATCTAAATCATAAAAACAATTGGCAATAAACATAGAAAAATGTTGGATATAAACATAGTAATTGTTGGTTTTATGGCTCTTTGTCATCTAAAAACTGGTTACACTTTAGAAAAATATCCCTTTTAAAATAATTGTCTGTCCCATTTTACTTGAAGGCATTATGTCATCACTCAGAACAGTTTTTTTTTTTCACAAAAAGTAAAGTACATTGTGATAATGCAACATTCTATGAACGTTTTTAGTGATATAGTCTTTTAATTTAGCTGCAGTACTCTTCTTACAAGACAAAGAAAATCAACTTTCCACATGTCTCATACTAAAGGGTAAGGTTAGTTAACTCTCTTTATTATCCCTGTACAGACATTTAGTCTCTGCATTTGACCCATTTGCAGCAACTAAACAATAAGATGTTATGTGACTAGCAGCTAATTTTCAAAGAGCTCATGAGGCAAAACCTTATTTATCCTATTTTACCACCTCAAATTTCCCTTTTCTTTAAACAAAATGCTTAAAACCAGTGACAATTTTGAGGGTGATTTTTTTGGTAACAGGAAAAAAAAAAAGAAAAACTAAGTCAAAAAAGCTAGTTGGCCATAGTTTTCAAGATAGCTGATATGACAATACTGAGTCATTACTTGAGCTGCATGACAGTCTGGTGACGGATATTGTGGTATATTACTAATGGAATGTTTATGCTTCAACTCTGTCAGGAAAAAAAAAGTGTATACTGTGTTTTCAGCTTTATAGAGATTCTATAAGTCACTGTTGATTATTATGTCCTTTGACTTGAGCACCTGTCCCTGAAAATGTCTGTGCATGTGCCTGCATACAGACATGAACCATAATAGTCTCCACATTACAACACATTCACTTTTCAGATTCCTTCTAGTGTACGATTTTTGAATGCATTACATAAATGCACAGTAAATAAATCTATGTATACGTGCAGTAACACTTTACCACATATCTTGAAAATAGTGGTCAAACAACACTTTTGTCTTTTTTTTCTGGTTTTTCTTATCAAAGTGTGCAAGATTTAAGAAATTTCATCTCTGAAGCAGATCATTTCAACTTAATTCATATTGTTTTGATACTTCTTTAATATCTATAATGGTCAAGTAAACCAACATTTCAGTGTATATTACTATGAAGATTAACGAATGCGAGTCAATTAAATGACACAATATAAGGCACAAATAACAACTAATCAGGCTATACACGACAAGAAAAAGTTCAGATAATCCCATTCCGTGCTTTGAATCTCATCTTTTGCCATTTGGACCCTGCTGGATGCCTAATTCTGACCCACAGACGCACCGGGTGCCGTATTTTGAGCACCATTAAAATCGCTGGGCAGGATAATCATTGTTCTTTCCAGAAAAGCTCCAATCTATGTATTAGAGAAGTGAATATCTTTGCGAGTACTAGAGAAAAGCCTGGACTTATTCAAAAAACTCAGGCCAATCCCGAGTCACATGACACAAGCACCGGCAGCGGTAGAGAGCGCAAAAGGGACGCAGAGCCTCCGTATCCGAGCCTGCACACCACCAATCCACCACCGCTATACGCCCAATTTCTTTTTAATTGAAACCTTTTACTCCCGCTCGGTGAGTACATTTTCCACTGACATTTTCTTAAGCATATTTTTATCCTCTTTTTCTTCCTTCCTTGTCTTGGTGTACCGACACGGGGAAAATGTTTTCTCGTTTTCTGCATGCAATGATTTAAATCTTGGATGCTGAGTGCTGGTGCTCCGGCGACATCCACTGAGAAATATCCCTACGTGCTTGCGGACGCTCTTGGTATTTTTTCCCCCCTCTCCCTCTCTTCCTCTTCTCCCGAGGCAGCTTCTTTTACGAGCTCACTTGTTATAATCCTCACCTTTTGCTTGTTTTCCGCCTTTTTCTTTTATCATGGCTTGTTTTGGTGTGATTTTGGTTTTGGTGCTTTTCTATGATCTTGCAGTGTTTCTCTGGTGTTGGAGGCTGTACGTCTCCGAGGGCGCAAAAATAACAGTTTTGATTTTCATCTCTGAGGATTTTGCTTTTCAAATAGGTGAGAATTTGAACTTTGCTGGAGTTTTCCTTCGACATTTTCTTTGTACTTCTTCGTGCATCCGAAACGAGCAAATGGGAACTTTTTGTTTTTCAACTGAATGTTTTTAAAAGCTGGATCTGTATTGAATAGTCAAGCAGTTTCCAATGTGGCAGACTTTACTTCACAACTCAAAGGGAAAACAGAAACACATAGTATAGCATGCAGGATGCAAAACATGTTTGCACATTTATCTGAATTGTTCTTGTGAAGACTGCTGAGCTTTGCCCTCCAAGCTGACCACAATCTGGACATTTTCAAACTATAAATGCACATCACTGCTGTGCAAAACAACACAGGAGCAACAATAGATTCCTGCCAATTGAACCAGGCACAGCTGTGCTCCTCACCCTGCTCCTTTTGCTACATGCACAAATCTCATTGCCTTTGGGATTGATATCTGGCGGACACAGCGAGACATCACAGAAGCTTGGAAACTTTAACTGTCTGAATGAGTCAGTGGATGGAGGAAGAGGAGGAGGGAGAGGAGGAGGAGGAAGAAGGATGGAGAGGGGGAACAGGTCTTTTAAGGGCTAGCAAAATTTTGCAGCAGTTCATTATGCAAATCAAGCTGATAGATTTGATTAATAGTTTGACCTTGACATGCAGCCAGAACTCACCCACAAACCTGCAGGCTACACATTTAAATACACTCAAAAGTCCTGCAATTAACTGAATAAAGAAGTGATATCATCCTTTCTATTGTTCACCATGATCACCTCTTTGAAATCCTGAACCAACATTTGTTTTTGTGAATAAATTCTTCACATTTTTGCTTAAAACTTTTAACAACTCAAGACAAAACCTCCTTTCAGTCATCCCTTAAAGATACGGGTGAAGGCATTTGACAGCTATTCCAGCCTTAATACTCTGCAGGTCAGGGAACAGGTGGAGGAAGCCAAGCATGAAATGTGCTGCTACGCAAACAATACTTATCTCTCACTAGGGATGAGGTGGGAGGCTGGCTCTGGAATAGCCATCCTATGTACGCATGCACTGAATCACTATGAGCCAGAGTGGAGGAATAAAGTTTAGCCAGGTATTTCTGGACCGGTCAGTAATCTGTTTCTGTCCAATGAAGGCCTGTCTTAGGTTTCTGCATCTGTAGGCTGGATGATCATTGACCCTTAGCAGGCTATGATGTGGGCTGTCTTATAGCCACGCACCACAGAGTCCATCTTCTGAAAGATACGGATAAAAACATTTCTAGAGCTGTTCCAGCTTTCAGACTATAGGTCACAGAACAGATTAGGGGAGCTGCTTCTCCACTTTCTGTTTTTATATCCCTGCGAGTGCAAGATAACCAAAGAGAAAAACAGATGACAAACTATGAGAGAGAGATGGTGGTGTGGTTGTGTGAAACAGTGAGTTGAGTTATCATTTATGAACACACGTGTATCCACTTCACTTAGAACAGTTTTGTGTTTCATTATGCATGTGACAATACCCACTGCTCCCTATTAGGTTCCCTATTTCTGTATCCAGATTGCACACACTATGTCTCACGCCTGCATTAGTCATATTTAACTCAACATCTATCTATTCAGCTATTGGAAAGCAGCTTTCTGAACAAACAACAGCCTCTGTATATGAATGCACCTGATGCTCAGCTCTGTTATGAGACGTGCCATTAGTCTGGCAGCGTCAGTATCTCAGCACCCTGGCCAGCTCCTTTTATTTTCCATTCAGAGATAGTGGTTGATTTCAGCACCATGGACAGCTGCCAGCAGTTTATTACTTTAGCAGCTGGAGCGGACTGATTCTTGCCTGGAAGTCTGGAGTGTGTTCACTCACTAACCTCTGCCCTCTCCACCGTACATGTCTTATTCTTAGCCATTTCAGACTCTGCAGCCCCAATCCAAAAGGCTAAAGCAGAGGATTCACCTTAGATAAGAAACAAAGCAAGAAATACTTTCTCAGGATGGGTTCCAGGATATCTTAAACTTAGAGGGAACAAAAAAGATGTTTCTGGTGTGAGTCTTTCCCTGTAAATCCCATTAAAGCTCTAAACTGAAAGAAGCAGAATTGATGTGTGATACAGCTTTTTGTACTGCATGTATAACAGACTAATGAAACAAATTAGAGAGCCCATGACACGTTTGATTTACAGCATTCCCACAGAAGTATGCAGCTGAAGATTTCTCCAGCAAATCCATTTTTTACTCAGTGCCAAGGTAATGCAAAGTTAGATATTTACAGGAAAGCCCGTATTGAAGATTTACATCTTCAGTAGACACAAATTAGTTTCAGGCTATAAGATACAGACATGAGTAAAATATTGAAATTCAGACTTATAAACAAGAGAATGGGTTATGTGGTGAGGAGGGCTAAAAATGACACAACATATATCTATTGTTTTGTCAACTATAAACAAAGGTTCAACCGTACAACCACAGCAACATTAAAAGTAAAAGAAAAAAAAAACTTTGAGTTTCCCAGTTGTGACATATATGACATGAATGTTGGATTGTATATATTCTGAAATACTTGAGAGAAAACAGACTCTTGGGAGCCAGTAGATCTTTACCCCTGGTTTCTGTCATTGGATGAATATTTCTGTTCAAATTCCATTCCATTTTCAGAAGTAGCATGTGTTCATCCCACCGTTGCTGTCTCTACAAAATCTGCTCTTTATTCACAACTGAAATGAACTGAAAACAAACGTTAATGTTTAAAAAGCAGACTGTTTGGCATTTAAGTTACAAATTGCTCCTAAAATAAATTATAATCAATTCTTTTTTTCATATTGGCATTCACAGAACAAGCCCCATATCATATACATTCAGCACAGCCTCGTACATATTCTTGATTCTGCTGATCAAACCTACAGATTGTGTAAAAATTCTCCACCACACATTTTTAGCCTCTTGCCCACTTTATGAACTTTAACCCTTGCTGTTACTCCTGCTAAAAAGAAATCATTAACTGAGTATGAGTTTGCACCTCAATCCATAACCCTCTGGTGCCATAAAGCAAAACACATATTTTGTTATCAGCTAATTACTCACAGCTCTAGTGACCCAGTTACTTTAGGCTGGTGGAGCAGAGGCTATATTTGGCAGTCACACAAAAGGAGAATTAAGGAAATGGAGAAATATTTCATTGCCAAGAGATATGGGAAAGCATGGCATATGTTCACATGCCAACGGGCTGTGGATTCCCTTGCTACAACAGCAGGTGGAGTCTTTCTCTCTCTCTCTTTTAGTCAAATGCACACACAGTGCAGTAGAGTGATGAATAAACCTTATTTCAAGTGGTTTTCACAGCAAAGGATGAGCCAATATCATAAACAGTGACGATTATGAGAGCAACATCAGACCAAATGAAGCGACAGAAACTGAAAATGGGAAACGGGGTTAACATTTTTCTTATATAAACAATGTGGAATCAAAATCGCATCATCTAAAGAGCAGTTTTTCATTGACGTCACAGAAGAAGTTGCTCTGTGTATCACTTCTGAAAGTGTTTGCTAAGACTAAGAATGCAAACATCCTGAAGTTGTCCATACGATACACACCGACTGACCTAATAGATGAGGCTTGTGATATGTAATAAAAGCACGCACAAATCCCAGGGAAAAAAAAAAAACACTCATTTTGAAGATAATCAGCTCTGCTTTTATTGTAAGATGTAAGATAAAGTGCCTCCTGGAGATATGGCTTCATTCCATCTAACCGTATAGGTCACATTGTGTTTTTATCTCCCTGCTGTCATCGCTGGTCGAGGCTATAGGTTGCTCAAATCAGATTATGGTACAACTCATTTTAGGTGCGTGAGTGTCTGCCCTCAGTCGCCATGCTTCAGAGAGCCTCCATAAATTCACATGGGGGGTGGAGGGGGTGGGGGTCAAAGCTGATGGAAATGGGAATGTATTTTCTTTACAGCAGCTCTGTCCTCGTATAGCTGCGGGGTCTCATACAGTGAAGCATAACGTACAGCCGTACAGTTCAAAAAAGTCAGTTCATTATAGGTATGAAAAATATGTAAATGATAGAAGGCTGATAGGACGGTAATATAAAAGGATGGAGTCACAATAATAATTTATAAGCTTGTACCACCTCTGTGCATACCCACCTATCTGCCTACCTACCTACCTACCTACCGCATGATGTATGCCTGAATTTGCCATCTTTGATATTCCGGTCCTGGGCCCAGAGAATAAGCTCCCTGAAGATGATTGGCATTGCAAATGTCTTTTCCCCCTTCTTTTTTGAAGTTCCCTCATTCCTTTCTTCCATCTCACTTCCTTTTATTTCCCTCCCCTCTCCCTCCCTCTCCGCTGCTGTATCTCTTTCTCTCTCCTTTTGTTGCCATTTTCCCCTCTCCTTCCTCAATTCAAACTCAAGGCAGGTATTATGCAGAAAGTAATGGGGTGTAGGATTGTTGGAAAAATAAGAATGGTGCTTGACAGTCATGTTTCCTTGTTAAGATCCTGAGCAAAACGGAACGCGCTTCAAAGAAAATCCAGGTACATCGTAAACAGGACTAAAACTATGAGGCAACTTGCTCATTATATATGGGCAATAACAGGGTATTCTCAATCTTCTCTGCTCTGTTAGCCAGCATTTACTGTACAAGTCCTGCAGGAGAGATTAAATTCCACTGGGCTCCTTTGGGCAGGGAGCAGAATGGACCAGCATGGACCTCTATTCATTAAGCTCTTAATTGCTAATTGAGGTCTTTGAATGATTCAGCAATAGCTGCTGCTGTTGGGGCATTAGCTGAGTAATTTATGGCTGCGTTGGAGCAGGAAAAAAATGAATGAGGGCGAGAAAGTGTTATTAAAAAGGACACTGGAGCCTGGGAACAGTTGTTATTACACAACCACCTTATGTTACCTCCCAAAAATCTGCACAGTGCCCTTTTTTGAGATTAACTAATTATGTTGTGTGATTAAATTTCATTTAGCTACAATGCGTTACACTCCACAAGCAATGTTAATGTAATAATTTTTGGTTAAGCTTATTAGTCTCCACATTTGTAATATTTCACTCTATGTGACTGACAACTGTCAGGTCAGTTGCAATTAATATTCCTGTTGTATGGCCTCTCAGTAATAAGTCTGTAACTGTAATTTTAGTACTATTTTCAGCTTTTATGTTATTCACAGCAGCATTTTGATAACTCCTCACATTTTATGTTGCATATATTACCACATAAAAGGAAGAAAGGGAAGGAGAAAACCCATACCTGCACTGCAGACAAGTTCGTAAATTTAAACTGTGTAAAAATGTAATTAGATTTCAGTCCATATTTATTCGCTTGTAATGCGTTTGACTGTCATTCAAAAATATGAGGCAAAAATGGGTTACGAGCATATTTCATACTCTTATGCAGACATTTTTTTTTTTTTCAAGGAAGCACTAAAAGTTGAGACCTGACTCCAGAAACATCCGCCTCCTGAGTCTGATAAGGTAGAGGGTGACATGTCAATGTCTCACTGCAGGCAGGTCACAGGATGAAGACGTCTACAAATTAAACACACACCTATTTCCCTCTATTCATGACAGTGGAGGTCTGGCACTCTCGGTTGTACGCTGTCAATAGCATGAGATAAATTGCTGCAATGCTACATTCAAGCAGCAGAGACTGAGTGTGGCCTGAATGCATTGTTCACATCCCATACAGTATGTATTTGTCAAATTGGATAAGGAGTTTTCATCTTTTTCCAAAGACAGGAGTGCGAGTCAGTGAGAAGTTCAGGGAGAGGAAGTGCTAAAATGATTACTTTCAGTAGTTCCTTGCTTCTTTATCTCTGGAGAATTCATACTCTGAAGCCCTGACAACTGGTGTGAAAGGACGATAGAAGATCCATGAAACACTTAAACCTACACAACCTCAGCTACTGACATGGGAGGACGCTGTAGAGTGCCTGAAGAAAAACGTCACTGTCAAACATTCATTTCTCTGCTATAAGAGGGAATCTGTCAGTGAGGCCTTTAAGGAGACAAACACAAAGTCTTTGCATGAAAAAAAAATATGCCATTGATGAATTGGGATATGTTCACCGCTTCAGTATTACATTTTGGAGCCGTAAGCATACCAGGATGAATCTTACCAACATTTTCATCTGTTTTGGACTCGTTGTGTTTTCTGAACAGTGACATTCCAAGTACTTCTGCCACATGGTTCTTCTAAACAGTCTATCAAGGACTTAAAGGAGTGATATTTAGTTTTTTTTTAAATTGAATTATGCATTTTGAAACATTTCCCTGTGGTCTACATAAACTGTAAATGCTCTGCTTGGGTCTGAATTCTTCATTAATTCAACTCCACAGGTCCATCTTCAACCCTATTTCTGAGTATTGACACCAGAAAGGTGGTTTCGAGCGTTGGCCCTTTAAATGCACATGAGCCATTTCACGCTCCACCCCCTCCAGGTTGTTGGCTGTGCTGCTCTGTCCTGTTCAACCAACAACTGAACATTTTAGGTAATCTGCTCAAAGTTTGGACATATTTTGAGTACGGACTACAACCACTGCTGCTGTAAATAATTATGACATACATGGGGAAATGTTCGTTGGAAGCCTTGATCTTATATGCACAAATGTCGTGATGTAACTAGTTATAGATGTGACAAATTAAGCAGGAATTAAAACAGGTTGTAGAAATCCACTCGATTTTTGCCAAAATGAATATAAAGATAGCTTTGCAGCACCTGGAGGGTTCAAATTCAAACTTTTTGAACTATTATGGTCCAAATATACAAATAAAATAACCAAAGACTAATAAAAGTGGATTTTACAAAATATGACCCCTTTAATATGGTATCAGTATTTTAACAGAATTATCAAGAACCAACTCATTTTTTGGTTTTAATGTTAAATGAGCAAGGAATAATGAAAACAAACAAAAAAAAGGCTTCCAGTAATACGTTTCATTTAAAAGAAAAACATAATCGAGGGCAATTGCCAAAACAATGGCCCAGCACCTCTGGGGTGATAATCCAAGGTGATGCCTGTGGAGAGAGAGCGCCTGAAAGCTCATAATTGGATGATTGGATTGCCTGTATTTTTTTTCACCACAGGATGTCTGCTGTTATTGTCTGCAGTAGTTCAGTGGTCATTCACTGGCCGTTCAGCGCTGTCAGCTGCTGTACAAGTTAGAAGTTGAAAAGCTTCATATAAAACTATAAATCCGACTTTTCAGAAGCATATTAACATTTCAATTTGTCAATAGCTGTTTTTAGGTTTCGTAATTCTGAGGTTTTGGAGAACATTTGTTTAATTTATTCAGCTTTTTTGGAGCACAGGGACCAACTAAATGTTGTTATATACAATTATAGCTGTTATGCATTTTATTGCAATTATAACATGGAAACATCAAGCAATCCTTGTGGCTACACTGAAAAAAAGTGGGCCAGCAGCAGGATGGTTAAAACTACTGACTATGAACTGCATCAGTGATGGTTCACATTTGTTGCATGTGATTCCAACCTTTCTCAACCCTGTGTTCTGTTTCCTCTGTACTTTCACTATCAAATAATAGAACAAAAGCCCCAAAAGCTAAGGTTGTTATTTGTTAAAACTGACTTTGATTGAGGAAACATGAGTCGAAGAAGACATGGTGAATAAAAACATAAATGTTAATCATTTTATTACTTTAGAACATGATTTTGTCATCACACTTGTACATCAGTTCAAGGAGAAGCACTATAAGTTACCTCAAAACAGTTTCTTCTTAATTTTAGCAATTTTATATTAATATTGTAATTTAAGTAATGTTATTAAAAACTATATAACTATATACTAACAATAAATATAGGCTTTGATTGGCTGATTTTCTACACTCAGACTCTCTATGAATACTTCAACACATCTACGTTGGTTGGTCTGAACTTTGGAACTTGCAGGTGTGAAACCTCCCCCGGACCACGGTGTGGACCACACAGCCCATTTGACGTGGTCTTGGTTCAGATCAAACTGACATTTGGTTTGAGGGCAGTTTGGACTTGAAGAACAATCCCAGGAATATCTGCAAGGCCATTGTCATAAAAAGTAAAAGAAGGAAAAAAAGACAGATTAAAAAAAAAGTTCATGAGGAAAATTAACAAGATGCTGCCATGGAACTGGACCAAATCTAGACAATCTAACAAACACATGAACCTTGCTTCAGAACTTTGAGGTGTGAAAATGTTCTGAGAATAAAAGGTTAAAAAATATTCTACACTTCTCTGCTTTAGACCCTCTGCAACTTCAAATGAATAGGCTGGACTGCATAACTTTATCTTTACTTGGTTCTACCTCACTCACTTTTTAACCCATTCTTTCAAACATTTCAACTACTCTTTAATGAGCACAGGCCAGTGCTTTCATTCTGTATTATATTCCAGCTCAGCCCGATCTTAAATTAGGGAACTCATTTGCTTCTATTAAACCTGCTCTTGCTTGCTTAATCATCCATCTAATGGCCTCACCTCTGTACATTTGCCTTAAATAGGCCATTCTGCACATTTCCCATCCATCAGTCACTTACTGGGCTGGTTTAGGTGCAGAGGCAGAGTGGCCGTTTAAAGGGTGGTTGAAAGGACTGAATGAATAGGACCTGATTAGATTGGATTGACTGCAGGGCTTTTTAACCCACTGCTGTGTTGATAATCAAGTTAATCAACTCCTAAAAAAAAAAAAAAAAAGTGTGAGGGTCTCGTTATATTATGGGACTCTCAGCTCTGTTAAATGATCTTTTCCTCCTTTCTGTGATGTGTAAATGGAGATCTCTTTTAAAGAACAGCGTGGGGAAATTTTGAATGGATTATGTGTAGGCAGAGTCAAAGGATGTCGGTAAAAAAGGAGTAGGATGGAGAAAATTGTGACGTGAAGTGTGCCTGAAAAGAGATCGACTGCAGAGCACTATGACTGTGGTGGATGTGGGGGGTTCCTGCTGCTTCTGTATCTACAACAGGGAGGGAGGGAAGAAAGCTTGGGTATATTTTCAGAAAATACCTATGGAGAGTACTGCATCTTTCCATCTTTTCTTGGCACTAACTAACGGAAGACTGTTTGGAACCTTACGCATAAAACAATCGCACAATAAAATACTTTCACCAGCACAAGTGGTCAATCATGTGACCTTCAGATGTTTGGTGGAAACTGGAACTGGCAGAAGGTCAGCTCTTCCATGACATTACCTCTAGTCTCTTTGCAGGTTACAGGCTCATGGGTAAATGAAGATGTAATCTCAAATTGGTTTGTGGATTAGTGTCCCAAATGCCTTGAGTTTGCATTTTGCCCTGGCCATTTTGCACATAAGTTCAGACGAAGGGTGAAGTTAATGGAGCTAATACTAAACGCTCATTTATGCTCGCTTTACGTACATAAACAGGTATGTCCATTTCTAACGTTGTCATGCGTCACTGCCTCCATACTTTCATGCGTCCTGTACATTGGAATTTCTAAATCAACCCACCAGAGGGTGCTGCTCTTAATTTTCATAGTGCCTGAATACCTTGAAGAAGGGTGAAGTTTTTTGAGAAGAAGAAGAAAAAGAAGAAGAAAGTCAGTAATAACAAACATGGTGACAACAGAGGAGGATTTACTAATGTGGATACTAATGTTAATATTCAGAAGGGTAGTTGTCATAAATATGTCGGTAGTTTTTCCACTAACTCACACATTCACTCTTTGAAAAGTTCCACTATTTATGGAAATGATTCTGTTCAAATCTCAACACTGCCTCCACGGTTCCCGGTGGTACTGCTCCATATTCTCTGTCTGGGTGCGCATCTGCAAGCTCCCAGAAAACAGACAGAATTACATACGTAATGTAGGCAGGGGACGGAGAAAACACTCCATCCATATCCGTCTGTGTCTTTAACGTAAGAGCATGAATGAGCCCTTAGAGTAACTCATTAATAGCAACTACAGCCAAACTATCTATCAGGATAAAAATGTTTTACCAAATGAACAGAAGATGTGAAATTCTGATTCTGCAGGTGAGGTTTCTGACACCAAAGCCCTAAAACATCCTTCACAGAAGAACACTTTTTAGCAGGACAGAATAAAATGAATGAACTCAAAAGTCTCCAGAAATTTGTCTCATTATTTTTTGAGAGAAGTGTAAATGAATGGGATCCTCACTGGAATAATACTTTAACATATTCATATTTCACTTTAAATCTTTGTATGTTACTCACCTACCCAAAACTAAGTAATCAACACGTTGATCACTAATAACCAGGAAACAAAACGCATCTATAATGTGAAATAGCACTAAATAATTTCAACTGCTGGCTAAATGTTGACACACAGTTGTGTTTCATGGCAATATTGTCCACTTCACATAATGTATAAACTCAGTAATTAGCAGATTCTCTGATAGACTATATAGTGCAATACAAAAATGAGGATAAATGTAACTATGAATGTAAAGCAGTTCAAGTAATTTAGCTAACAGGCCAGTTGTTGTTATTAAAGTACATGTAAAATCTGGCCTTGTTAGTATAGGTTCTAAACTACATTTAGAGCTTCTTGGTATCTTGGTAGGTGAAGAAGCTGCAAATCACACATAGTGGATTGTTATCTGTAATGGCACCCACTCATCACTCAGAGCAGCCATGTCCTTAATCATCCATAGTTACCGGTAAAAGCATTAATTTAAAGTGGTGAGTTAAAGAAAAACGTTTCATATGCATGGGAAAAGTAGCTTTATTTTTCTGTAGATTTGGGGATCTCTCTCTCTCTCTCTCTCTCTCTCTCTCTATATATAGGTGGAGACTGAAAAGGTGCCACTGATCCACATATGTTTGACCCATCAAATGAGGTCTTACGCAACATCTGACGTG
>JAPQRP010000011.1:23112216-23125024 GCA_037367295.1 Apogon hyalosoma | reverse complement strand
CCCCCCCCCCCCCCCCCCCCCCCCCCCCCCCCCCCCACTGAAGAGCATTAAAAAATATTCTTACATCTTGCCACTAGGCTACATTTTGCTTTTAAAAGAATCAATAAATGGCTGCCAAATTGTATAAAATTTGCTTTCTTGATTTTTCAGTACAAATCTTATTTTCTCTAATTCTATATGTTTCATAACGTCGTTCAAAAGATCTGGAAAAGTCGGGCGTGTTTTTTGTTTCCAACTAAGTTATATCAATCTTCATGCCAGCAGGCTGACAAACGATATGATTTTATGCTCCATATCATTTTTCAAAACACTCAAGTCAAAAATTCCAAGAACTAGTAGTACATTTATTTTTAACCAAATACCTTAAAAACAAATGACACTCCTGCTAGCCTCAACTGATTGCTGTGCTAATTAATAAATGTTGTCATGCTACTATGATAAAGGATGGCAAACATTATATGTGCTACACATCACCCTGTTTTCACGGCACAGTTCCACTGTAACCTAGAGGTTTATCAATAGTGGATTTCAAAGGCTGCTGTAGAAATGGACATGAGGAAAACCCACACATGGACAGGCATAATTTTCCTCCACTGTGGGAAATTAATAATTCTTCAGTTTATTAAAAACTGGATAAATGTTGATCTTTAAAGTCAAATGTGTAAGATTTAATACTAATTATAGGTAAGGAAAATATTTTTCCTAATGAGCTCCAAAGGGATACCCTCCTCTCTTTTTTTCTGTTTTGTGGTAGGCAGCTTCTAGTCTTAAAGAAGTATTTCAGCTTTAAAATATTTGAAAATCAGTCTGTATAAATGTGTTAATGTTAAAGCACTGAAGTGCAGAGATGTGCAAAGAATTTATTTACAACCACAGGCCATTGTGTGTTTACACGACCACTAGAGGGAGTAATGAGTCACTGTAGCCTTAAGACTCAGCCTTCCACTGCATAAACACTAATGCTTAGATGTCTGTGATTAAATTATCAGAATGTGAATAAGGCAGAGAATTGGTAATAACCCATTTTCACAGTCAAAAAACATGAAAATGATAAAAACATAGACACACTGCCATTGTTTTCACCATTGGGCACTGCTCTGAAGTGAAAGAATGAAGTCTGATGCTGATGTCAGTGTATTGTTTTTTGTTTTTTTTTTTAATTGATGACATTAAATATGAAGCTTATGAAGGTATAAAGTTAGTTTGTTATTACGGTTGCTTGTGTTTGTTGAGCCACTCTTCAGACTAAACTATGACAGTTCTGACCTTGTTTGGACGATTCCAAACAGACCTTTGGTGCAGCTACTGACAACACAAACTGTACAGAAAACAGGTGATTTATGATTTTACTGCGGCTGTTTACTGTCTAAAAAGAAACTAAGCTAACAGAGCCAGAGTGTAGACTATCAGCTGATGCAGCATGTGAAGATTACAAGACAGTGTTATTTTGGCTGACGATCTGAGTTTGTGTTTGATGGAGAAAACTTGATGATCCCATAATACAGATATGTGTAAACAATGACACTTCATAGAGTGAGTGATACAGACTGTGGCGCACTAAAGTCAGTGGTGGTTTTGGTAGCTGTGAGTGCCTTCTGCTGTTGATCATTGTGAATATCATTACTATATACACATTAGAACTGCATCGATGTCACACACTATGTTATGGTGTGGACCTGAAAAACTCATAATGGACAAACTAAGCAGGGGCTCTTTTGCATTTTTGGCAGCCACCATAAG
Organism: Apogon hyalosoma; assembly: GCA_037367295.1. Taxonomy (NCBI): domain Eukaryota; kingdom Metazoa; phylum Chordata; class Actinopteri; order Kurtiformes; family Apogonidae; genus Apogon; species Apogon hyalosoma. Next base: position 23,123,284 of record JAPQRP010000011.1, on the reverse strand, counting down.
GGAGAGTGGCGTGTTGACAAGGTTTGAGTTAAACATCTAAGGTGAAATAATAACCCAAACAAGTGGTGCCAGGCACAACAAACCCCGCCCCTCGCATGTGGAGTAGCTTACTGTGGTATCGATCCAGCTGATGTCATCATGTCTATGTGTGTGCTGATGTCAGCATATGAATTGCCTCTATATATGTGCCTAGTTTGAAGTAAATTGAAACAAAATGTATCTTTTTATAGACATTTCAAATTTCACCCATTATGAGAAAAAAAAAAAAAAAAGTTAAAAAATTCATAACAAATTGGAACTTTGACCTACTTTTCCCAAAATGTAACACATCTTCTGGGTCACTGTCAATCTATAAAGTCAATTTGGTATGAATTCAACTGATAGTTTTGCTGCTAGAGTGTTAACAAACACAGAAACACAGAAACAAACAAATAGAATTAAAAAAAACAATAAATGTATGACTACCCATTGATTAGTGTTGCCAGCAAAACAGTCGAATGCATTAATAATACCATACTGCAACAACTTTATCATGCTCATAATTGACAAATTTTGTTGTAATTTGATGTAAATAGAAATGATTTCTTCTACACAGTGACATCAGGTTGGCTGTGTGTATGGAGCTCAGTTACTGAATATAACTCCATTCTGTGTGTGTAATTCTTTTCATACAAAGCACAACCATGAATAACTATCAGAGCCAAATTCTGATGATTAATCTGCTAAACTCATTAATTAGTCTACCCCAACTGTAGACCATAGTTTCTTGTTAATAGATGAATTCAGGGCCCTCTGCCTTGGATTAATAAGGTGATTACTTATCAACATTTAGGATAGAAGAAAAAAAACCACAAGGCCAGTGTAGCTCCCATTTTTCTTTGTCTGATTATGTTCGATGAAGAGCTTATGTTCGCTTGAAACACAGCTAGAAGATGTCCTGAAAAAATGGGAGTTGGACTGGCATGTAAATTCTGCCTTATTATTATTTTTGTTTTCTCCAGCAGTTTGTTCCATGAGGATGTACATGTCTTTTTATATTTCTTTCTTCTTAGTTTTGAGTGATTGTGTGTTATTTGAGAAGGAAAAAAAAATACTGAGTGGGGTGATTTTTTTTTTTTTGTTTCCCAGCCACAGAAATAGTCACACATCACTTGTGTTTTGTCATCACTGTATCTACTCTTCACTGCTCCTAATATCAACATGCATGCTGAGAAACCCCAGTGCAGTTACCGTCCGACTTCCCACAAGAAATGATGTTCCGCACGTGGCTCAGATGCTCGTTAAATGGAGCCGTTCTCTGGTGAACATGTGTCTCCTGAACAAAGACAGCGTAGGGTTAAAATCACATAATGCAATGCTTCTAGCAGCAACCAATGAGCCTCTGAATTGCAGCCTTCTCTTGTATGGGGTGCAACATGGCACATGCACAATAAATTACCTATATTAGCAGTGCACCATAAATGTCAGTGTTATACTAGTGGGGCCTGCAATAATGTCTCCCTCTGCTTTCGAAAGAATCTCCTTGCCTTTTTTCAGCTTCCCCTGCGAAATTTAACCCTTTCAGTCACCACACCTTATCTTTTAAACATGATCTTTATATTTGATTAGACTCTGGCATGATATTGCTAGAGGTGGGAGCAGTCTGCACAAGATAGGAATTCTTGATATTTTCTATAGCACCCTCCTGTCTTTTTAAATTATACAGAGAAGAATGACAGCAAAAATGCTTGTAAAGGGTTGACATATGACAGGAGGCTGACCAGGTCACAATTCAACCTGAAATGTCTTGAGTGCAAGGTGGCAAGCTCGGCCCAACGGGCATCCCATGCGCAACTCAATTTATAAGGCACAAATTCAGCGATTGCTTTATTTGATTCAATTCCTTTGGGCATGATTTCACTGCCGATACAATGACTGCAAGTAATCGGTGCAAATAAAACTGATGCCGGCCTGAAACAGCAGCTGCTTAGTTCCTGATGAAGATGTCAGCTGGTGAGAAACTGGAAGGTGGGTTTTCATTCCTGTTTCTCTAATCCAGCAGTTTTACTTGACTATGTTCTGCTTCTGTCGGTATGATGTAGACACAGGTGTATTGATATTTAGAGGTTAATTTTTTTAGATTAATGCATGGGGTGATCATATCCGATATTATTCAGTTTACGGCATAGATGATTGTTGCGTGGTGGTCTTGGAGCACCCCTCTGTGGCTGGAATACTTAACTGCAGATTTGTGCATCAACCCCCAAGGCGCTTTTAGCTGTTCATTTATGGGACTGGGAAAAACAAAGAATGAAAAACACTGATTAACTTTCCACTTAAATATGGGGAATATATTTTGAAATGGGGAAAGGATTCTTCACTTCTTAAATCTGTAGTCAGATTCAAACCCCCAATTTTAGAAGTCTGAAAACATGTATTTCATTGAACAGTCATTCATCAGATTGCCCCTGTTACCTAATTTAAATGTCATTATCTTAGTGGTTTTACAACATTAATAGAAATGTTATTCTGATTTGTAAGTGCCCCCTTGTTTTAGATGGTGAGCATACAGATATGGAGGAGCAACAACGTAATTATTATTGTTTCACTGCTCATACATGTATACATTTTTCGTCTGCTTGAACACTAGATGGTGCTGAGATCAAAGCATTAACAGTGATGCCACCAAAACTGGGACTTTTCACATGGTCCCATAGCATGTTTGATTACTTTCCACCCTCTGCACCCACATGCAGAAATAGCCAGCGCTCTGTGCAAAATATTCAGTGATGTTTTTCTCTTTGTCAGTAATTTATGCCACAAATAATGTCAGTTTTTAGTGAGTGCTTATGTTATTCTCTCGGCAGTGTTCAGCTTGAAATTCTTTGACACGTGGACTGTTATTTGATTTATTTAGATGACAATGATGGCTGTGGTTTAGTAGAGATTCTTTCAAGGGAATGAGACTCAGACTCAAGAACACGGTTCTGCCTCTATTTTCATTGATGGACTGTTTTAAAAGTAATAATTACTAACATTTCTCCAAATATGTCAGAATGAAAAGCAGGCACTCGTGTTTGATTTCAGTGACTAACTTTTAGTTTAATGTTGTTTCTCCCTGAGAAGATTGAAGCTAGGGGACTATTAAGACGTCAGGCAGTGTGCAAGGCAGCTGCAAACCCCATGTCACTGTAATTAGATATTACAATTACAAGGCTTCATCTACAGCAGAGCCCAAATGCTGCAACAGCTGGGGAATCAGTAGGCTGCGTCCCCTGGGTGCTCGGCCTTTCAATCTGTCACCTACGTCCATGGCCTATCTACTTTGAATTAAAAAAAAAAAAAAGAATGTGTCAGTGGGAAACTGGAATGCATTTCCCATGGATGAAAATATGCTGTTTGAGTAGTGAGGTCAAACAGGATTTTTTGTAGAGTTAAATGAGGATGTATTTTCTGAGGAAAAACCTTGAAAAGTACCCGTGATTCATTAATAACTGGCTCTTGTGATTAGCTTTTTGGTATTTTGATGCAAATATGTGCAGAATTGTGGGTGATTATACATGTGTGTCAGAGTTATAAATCAAGCCACACTCTAGTATTGAACTTTTACATTCTGCTCCACCCTGCTTTTTTTGCATTGTCTTTTATCCATACTATTTTAAGTTCTTTAATTCATTCCAATGCACAGTTTTATTTTATTTTATTTTATTTTATTATTTTTTTATTTTCATGCACAGTACATGTTAGGTGCATTTCTAAAGATCAAGTTCCAACTACTTAAGTGGATCTGAAGGTAGAAATTGAGTATATTATTGATAGTAATAATTTTCATTAGTGTATAATCCAATGAAAATATCAATAATTGCTTCTGCATCATCAGTATCCACAGATACTTTTCTGTTTTATACCATGTGGAATCCAGCTTTCAGGGGCATTACCTCACCTCTTGTGTCTGAATGTGGACCAGAGTTAATATCCCTTTAATGAAGAGCCCAAAACAGACTCAACAAACACTGGCTCTACAGATGGACTTAGAGGGTATTTAGTGGTAATTAGTTATTTTTCATTTCGCAGCTTTAGTAGATACAATTAAAATATCACACACTGAAATTTTGAGCAAATATCAAGATGGAAAAGAGAAAGAAGAAAAAAAAAAAAAAAAGAATTGCACTGTCACTTAAGTAGCTCTAGACAGTACAAGAGACAAACTTACATCAGTTTTCATGCCTGCCACCAGTACAGATTTACATCAGGCTGTGTATGTGTACCTGTGAATTATATGATGTGTGATAACATCAAAACTTCAATGCTCAAAACATTAACGCTCACATTTTGTTTTAAGTTTCCCTCAGCTTTATTGATCCTTTTAATGTGTTTCATCTCATTATTTTGGTTTTATGCTCACAGCTTGACCGCTTTACTTCACCACTGTTAATCTACTCAGTCTACATTTGGATCCGGCAGCTGTTTTCAGTGTAAAAAACACGATAAATCATGTATGCTTCCTGCCCAGGTAATCAGTAGGCAAAGTTAAATGGCTTGAAAATAGCTGATGAAGGAGCACCACCTGTGGCTCCTGGAGTTAAGATGTGGACCATAAACTGCATCATCCAACCAACATTTGTTGCATGTTATTCTTCTTCCTCACACATCGTTCCTGTGTTTTTCCTGCTGTTTCTGTTAAAATAAACAATTCTAGAATGAGATATTACAGACTATTAATTAGATGGACAGAAGCAAACTCACTCACATTCAACACAGAGACTTCCAAAGCTCATAATGTTGGTGTTGTGTTTATAGTTTATTTTTACTGTCCCCTAGTGGCAACAAAATCTGCATAAATTGGTTTGAAATTTTAGATTAAAACAAATGAATGAATATTATCAAATACAAAATTATTTAAAATACATAAATGTACATTATAAAGTCATATTGGTAAAACCTTTAGGCCCATCATATGTCGTTATCGTTATCATCCTTATATTACATATTATTGTAGGAAGCGTGGTTGAAAAATATACCAAATACACTGCTGCCCATAAAGTTGTTTTAAAATATTTTTACCTCTTCCTGGAAAATGATTATGATGATGTGATTTATTCTTGATAGATAAAGTGTTACTGAGACTCAGTATGTAATTATTGCACCAGGTTAAAGGTGATTATTGATGTGTATAAATAGGAATAAAAAGAAGAATGTGTCTGAAAACAAAATTATTCCAACGTTGTGAGCAACGATGATGAGTGCTGCTAATAATGTTGTCAAGTGTGACAGTGTAACACTAAGACTCTGAAAGTAAGGACACAAAGCCTTCATGAATGTTATTATTTAAACCTGTGCTTATTGTGATATATCAGGATTATCACTGATGGCAGCCTTTTGAGGGTGTGTGAGGATCGTATCCATATGCTCCAATTTTTTTAGCTTTAGCAGAAAAAGAGAAGTTCATTTTCCAGAAAATAGTAATTGAAGGATAAGGACTAGTAAACCTAAATGAAATTTCAAAAATCCCCAAAATAATCTGTATAAATTAAGTGACTATTTTGTTGCCTGGTCAGAGAGTTGTCATGTGGATGTGGATTAAATCCTGGTCTGTAACATGATGTGTACTATATAGCTGACAATAGACGGCATAAAAAAGCTTTTGTGGTTTATGAATATGTAGCTCACCCCTTCCCTTGGATTTGTATCTCATGCCTTGGTTGCTATCGCTGCATCACCCCCTCTCTCTGTGATAATACAAATACCACATGTAAAAGGATAGAGAGCCCCTTTTCTGGTTAAATGTCTTGACAGTGCTGTTAATTTAAAAAAAAATCACATTTAATCTCCATTTAATTTCTCACTTTCTCCGCTGTGCAACACAGAGACGGTGTGATTTTTAGTTCAGCTAGAGCTCCTGTGTTTGGGGCTGACCTGAGTTTTTTTAGGCAAGAGTTCCCCCTGGAGTAGTTTGATAAATGGTATGGTCTGAAGTGGCTGTGTGTCTGGAGCTGGAAATGCACTGGCGGTCTGTTTTTGGGAGAGAGAGAGACACACACACACACACACACACACACACACACACACACAGAGGAAAAGGAGGCAAAGCCGAGTCAGTCAGAGAAGAGCACCACTCGTGTTTCCACGCTGGTCATGACCATGTACAAAGGCAGGCGCCGCAATCAGAGATGTGAGTATGAGCCATTCAGTCACTGATTACAGAGGAGTTGAATGTCACTGGAGTTAATTTTGTTTCCAGTTTTGATGTATAGCTGTATTTGTACTGGGTATTTAGAAACGGAACCCCATATGAGCCATCTTTATGATGTTTAAAGGATGAGTAAAGCTTTAAACTGTCTTCAGTGGTTTATATGCATTTGACATTGTCACTTTATTCAGTGCAACTAAAATAGCTTTTACATTATTTGTTAAGTTACATGTTACTACTTTTTTTACTACCTAAAAAACTTATTCGAGTGTGTATTAATTAATAGTTACATGTTAAAGATGCTATTTTATTTATGCCATTACACTCTTCTTATCTTTGTTTGATACTGATGTTTTAACGATCATATTTCTGGGAAAAACAAAACCCTGATTGTATCTTAAATGCATTCTGAAATACTGCATTGCAGTTTTCATCATGTATGCAAAACTGTTTATGGGAACATAAAAAATATATTAATATCGGCAAGTCCTTTTCTAATTTGCATCTCTTCCACCACTAAATGTGTTTTTAAAGAAGCTGTGTCAGATTTCAGCCTCAAAAACAGCATTCAAGGTTAAGTGGATCTCTGTGAAAATACAGTTGAGAAGCAGGGAGATTGGGCTGTTACTGGGTGACGAGGTGTCAGGTGTGAATGAAGGCCTGATGTTCTGCAAGGAGATGATCTGTGGCATTATGAGAGTAAACAGTGCTCATGTGCAGTGCCAACGGGGATGTGGTGTGATGCTCTGGAGAGCTGCTCTGGTGAGGTGTGTTGGAGAACTTGGTGTAACGCACTGAGGAAAACACCAGCAGGAGGAGCAACGACTGGAACCGGAGAATTTGGGAAGCAGGAAAACTGTGGAGCTGATTGGTAAGAGAATACTGAGGGTTGGCAAACAGTATTCAGCAGGGTAAAGGCTATTCTGGTGAATGGTGAGATTTGCCTCCAGGGAAACCAACAAACCAAGTGCGGATAGAATACACTTCAGTGTTTATCTGAAGCCAGAATCAACTAGGAAGACGTCATTCAACTAAAGGAAGACAGTCCCCCGAGGACTCAACTAGGAAGGAACAAGTTAAGATTTAAGAGCCTGTGGAAGACAAGTAAATGCTGAAAAGACTAACAAAAGTAAGTCTTAGGAAAATACAAAGTGAAGCCTCAGCTGAACAGTTGGGTTGACCGCCTTGGTTATGGGAGCCTGCAAGGTTTGGAGCCAGCTTCTTGAACGCTATGCAAAGTGGACGTTTTCATGTCGACAGGATCCTGGTGCAGAGGCTTGGTAGAAAGTGGTGTGCAGAGGTGGATAGTCAACTCCAGGTATAGAGATCCCATTTTAGTTGTACTCCGTGGATTGTTATTTCAGAAAAAAAAACTGTTTTAAGAGTCAATGGCAAATGATGAGTATTATTTTTTATCTGCTTTGAATAAACCCATCATTTACACATATGATGCTTGTAAGTTTACAAATCAAAAGACTCGCATTTTGTTGTAAAACTATTGAAGTATCAGACATAAAATCATGTAAATAGAAAGACTTCACATCAGAAAATCATGGAGGTGATGTTGCTGTAACTGTCTCCCTTCATGATCTCACGGATAATGTCTGCAGTGTCATCATGACCAGACTTGTAGTGATTTTCACCTCACACAGTTTTTCACCTCCCTCTCAAAGAATAAGGTTAAATATGTTGAGGTAATGTCTATTTTGGTGTAAATGAAGTGTGTTACATGAAACAAAACATTCAGTCCACTGAGCTGTTTATCACAAAATAACTTTCTTTTGTATCTTTGCCTCAAACCATGACTTGTAAAATTATCTATTAATTTGACAAACATCATGGTGGTACCATTCAAACATTCCACTGATCACGTTTCATATTATTTCTGAAGTTATGTCTGATTTGCCAACTTCACCTCTCTGTATTTCTACTGAGCCAGCCTGATGGATGTTGTCTGGGAATAAAGAAACCTCAAATAAGTGATCCCTGGTGGGAGAGCAAAGGTGTCTAGTATCTGTAGGTGCAATGGAAAGGTTTTCGATATAACAGGAAGACATTTGTTGGCAGATTCAACCCACAATACCTGTTGAGAAACCATAAAATTAAAAGCATAGGGGGATTTAAAGCAGCTGGTTTTGCTTGGTGCATAGTGACTTGTCTGAAGGTGAAATCTAAAAGTGAGACTGTAATGGAGTCTCTCAGAAAGTAACAGACCTGCCTCCAAAAGGATAAGAGGAACTGAGGCACTCAGTTCAGTATTTTGCAAGACCGTGGTCTCTTTGGTCGATGACAAATGTGTGTTGATGTGTTGCCATTAGGATCTTGATCTGATGGTTATCAAAGATTAAGGTTAAATAAAGTGGATCATCCAGGAGGACAGAGAGGATGGGGGGATTGTGTCTGGACCAAAGACCAGGTGATGGTTCCAGGCTGGTATTAAGGTTCCATGTAATTGGCTCTGCAGTCTTTTGCTCATAGAACTGGTGTGTGTCTGGTTTGGTGCATTTTGAGTTGAACAACATGACGTGAAACCTTTTAAAGAGGAGGGCCATGCTCAAAGTCCTGTGGGGTCGAGATGCTTGGCCATGAGTATGTTTTACAGGTTTTTGTAATCGATTCAGACCAGGAATGGTAACGCCATCCTACTTACCTGGAGAAGCTGGTCAGTGGTTGGTTGTATTTGAAGCTCTGATATGTGAAATGTGCAACCGAGAGCATTTGATTGGTGCAATTGGTATTTTAGATATTATATTATATAGATATATTTAATTTTTCAGTGTAATGACTTCAAGCCTATCTTAATTTCTAAAAGATCAAATTGATGTTTGTAAATGTGTGTGAAACTAAGGAGGATAAATGCATGAATGGAATATAAATTCTAAAATTATTACATTTGCCATTAATTTGCATTAGTATACATAAAAATTAAGATCACAGTGAAATAATTTTTTATGTCTACAAAGAGAGCAGATCACCATTGACGCTGCCATGTTTCTACAGTCATTCAGGATGGACTTCCTCTTTCTTGTCTTTCCATTTTATAACAGGTTACATTCGGTGTTAAGGGGCATTGCTCTCAGCTACTGTGCTTGAGTGTGAACTGGAACAAAGCAAACAAAACACTGATATTTAGTGGTAAAGTGTCCCTCATTGCAGCTACACACTGAACCTTTCAACTACATATGTTTAACCACATAATTAATTGACAGTAATACAGGCAGGGCAGTGTATTCAGCACATTTAGATAAACAAAAGTGATGAACAACAACAAGGAAACAGGGAAAATGTAATATTAAATATAAAAATACAGATAACACCAAGGGAAGACGGAAACCATAACCAGGTTTGAAAGGAAAACAAATTAGTGAACAAATGTTTTACATTGTTACTTTAAAATAAACACAACAGCTGCTGATTTTAATTATTTAATTTATTATCAAAATTATTGGTGATTAATTTTCTATGTATTTGCTAAAGTAGTTACACTAGAATGAAAAACCCTGAGCTATAGTATCATGCAGTGTATTTTCCACTTCAAATCATGTCTTTACATACGTCACATAGAGCGTGATACATAATGCAGCAGAGATATATGACCTGTAATACTTCCCAGTTGTTTCGTCTGGCAATGAATGCAGCCAAATGTTTCCACAACCACTTCATGAATGAGGAGGCTTAGTTTAGGAGCAGAGCAGATGTACAAGTAGTTTCAGCAGGTGGCAGCTGCCACTTTGTTTTCCAGCTGCTTGCACAGATTAATGAGCATGTGGTTAGGTGCGAGTGATGGACTGGCCCAGGGGGGTTAAAATGTTGCAAAGCATTGCACTTAAGAGACACATAGTTACATCATAACAAAAGACACCAAAACGGAAAGAAGGAAAAGTGAATTAACAGCTCAGGAGACATGAAAGACTAAAGCATTTTTTCCTCAGGCTACAGCAATATGCTAATTATGACTTAATGCAAAAATCAACACTTACCAATGTTGGGATGTAGCATGGCTGTGTTACATTTTACCTCATGTACCACTGGTTTTTGCCTCTGGATATAAAAGATTCAGCCAGCCTGTAATTTTAGTTGTTGCCGCAATGTATCAAACACAGCAAACTGAAAATTTAGTAATCTCACTCCACATTCTCCTAATGGACCATAGCTCAGCATGTCTAATGAAAATAATTTTATTAGATGCTTTGGAGCTTAAGGATGGGCTGCCAAATTTATGTGCTGCCAAGTAACCATTCTCCTTAAAAGGGCAAAAGAGCAAGGTACAAGGAATTCATTAAGGAAGGACATGCCATTGAGCAATTAATCCACATGTCCCCATTCAACCATAACAAAAACTGTTAAAGCCCCAAGGTTCATCTTCTGTTTGAAATTGTCAGGACATAAAACGCTCTACATCAGGTCTTGTAGATCAAAGAGAGTTGATGGAGTAATGTAAATAGATGTCTATAGTGAAAGCTCACAGGGTTGGAAGTTCTAATTTAAGTGTAAAAGATCGACAGAATTCACATTAAACATATTTGCAAATATATATTTAACTCTGTCAAGGTTGAGACCAAAACATTGCTAATTAAATCCATGGTTACAAAGAACAATTGAGTTGTTTGGCAAATCCTAGATGCAGGGAGACAAGACCATTTAAATATGAACTGAATAAAGTACTCAGACATACCTGACACTATTGTGGTAAAATAATGGACAGTTTGAGACAGAAAATTCAATAATGATGTCAACAAATTGAAAATAAAGTATTGTTTTCACTCATACTTGTGCACATTTTACTGAACTGTTTAAACCTTGGTTTTACCTTTGCATATGACAAATAAAATCTATCTATCTATCTATCTATCTATCTATCTATCTATCTATCTATCTATCTATCTATCTATCTATCTA
>JAPQRP010000011.1:23083918-23105750 GCA_037367295.1 Apogon hyalosoma | reverse complement strand
CTCTCTCTCTCTCTCTCTCTCTCTCTCTCTCTCTCTCTCTCTCTCTCTCTCTCTCTCTCTCTCTCTCTCTCTCTCATTTCATGAGGTACGCACAAGCCGTACAGCTGCACAGTTGCAAGCGCCAATGGTGGGGTGCACCATGGTAAAACCTTACCAGCGGAAACATTGCTGGTGTGGTAAGCAGGCCCGGTAAGCAGTGCCCCCTTAAACAAACATTCTGCCCCCTCAAATTCAAGTTTCCAAAGGTAGAGATAAGGAAAATGAGCAGCACTACAGTGGGAGACTTAGAGGAATTAGTAAAGCATCTTAAGTGTCACTTTCACTTTGTACGATCGTATGGTCTGCGTGTACTTATTGTGAAGTACGGCACGGATGAAGCAAAGACATTGTTACAGGAACCAGTTGAATTCCTCTAGAACTAAGTTTTGCACTGGTGTAGGTGTGTTTAAGTGTGACACCTAACTATAACACATCATGATTAATGCTGTGTTTTTCATGTATTATGAAAAGATTAATGACTTTAAGTGCAGTGGATTATTGCCTTTAATGACTAATTAATAACTTAATGAATGCTTTATGTTAAACTTACAATAGTTTTGGACCATATTATTTTTACATTAAAACTATTGTTCTTAAAACTTGCCTTGAACAGATCTGAGCAATAAGCAGTACTATTCAAATAGATGTCAGTTGTGTTGTATGAAAAGCACCCAGAGCACTATTAAAACATTGATTCGGGATCTGTAGCGCTTTACTGCAAAGAGGAACACTGGAAAAGTTTCCCACATGAAATCCCTTCGTCTGAAAAGAAAAAAGTTTCTGTCATTTCACCGAGGTTGCCCAAGAGGTGAAGAAGAAAATTCAGAAGACAGAGAATATGAAGTCTGTCAGATGAGTCCATGTCTGGGATGTGATTTGCGGGAATCAGCCCTCAAGCATTTGTCAGCGACGCTTTTCCTCTAATCTCAACTCACACTCTTTTTGTCCTCTAAAGAAAATCACCTAATTAACCATGTCCCTCATCTCCCTAAGATGGAATAGTGAAAGTAGCTTTGTTGGGTTTTGTCACTTTTGTTTAAAAACTATAGTTGGAGCGAGTTTCACTTTAAATGAACCCTTGTGTGTTTGTACAGGGTTTATGAAATCTGAAAAAGTTAGTTGTTTGGCTTTTTACTGCAGAAAGATACTCATATTTGTAGGGAAAAGATTAAGATTTTACTGACTCAAGACCATAACTTAATGACAAACAGTCCAAACAACACAATATTTAGGCCACACTATATTACAATATAATTTTTTCAGATTTTATCAGACTTTGAGGTTTAAACTGTAGTATTACCATAAATCCAAAAACAGGGGTTAAATATAAATTGGCAACTCATTTGTCCTGTTAGTTAATGTACTCGTTAAGTCACCATATACATATACAACAAGGTCAACCGTTTTTCTAGACATTTGTCATGGCAACATTCAAAATATACACTGTTATCCATGAAGCTGGAATGAAACATATATACCTCTTCTCATGAAAAGATTGTGACAGTGTTATTTATTATTAATAGATTAACTGGGGCTCACTATGTAATCATTGCACCAGGTCAAATGGGATTACTGATGTGTATAAATAGGAATAAAAAGAGGAATGTGTCTGAAAACAAAATCATTCCAATTTTATGAGCAACAGTGCAGTTCATTTAAGCACCTTGGAAGTTCAAAAAGATATATATTTTATTGATGAAAGTGAAGACATTTTGTGATGTTTTCACATATAGCAGAAATATAGAACTCTTTTATACTATTTTCTCTTGTATTTAATCTGCTCACTGATTCCACTTGCACATCCACTAGGAAAGTGGCAAAACTTTGGACCCCTCACTACAAAACTGTTTGGAATGATAAACAACACAGATTAAAATTGTCAGCTCATCAGCTCAAACATTCAGATGGGGGATTAGCATAATCATATTTGGGCTTTTTTTTTTTTTTTTTTTTTGAAGAGTCTCAGTTATGAATTTAGGACAGTTTCTCCCAGAAAAATATAGCACCTGAGCTAATAGCACTGAAAATAAAGATGAAGGAATTTGTTCTTAAATGTATGCCTAATCAAAAAAATATGGCTTACTTCATAGGCTGACTTTCTGATAGATGTTGCAAGTGCAAGTGAAAAATGTCTTAAATTTATAATCATGTGGTTCACCTTCATCTTCTCTACTATGGATCAATAACAACCTTTTAACTGTGGAGAGGACATTCATTAATAAAAACTGTGAGGATAAAGGTATTAGGACTCCTCACACAAATGCAGTCCTCAGCTTTCAAGAACGTGTCTCTTGATTTAGTAAAGATAACACTCTTCATTTACCTCATAGTTGCATTAGCATATAAAGCTTATGTGGTTCCCTGGGGGTCCCGTAGAAGACCCAGCCCTTTGACTTATGTTATCAGTTGTGGACATAACATTCACTTACATCTCCTTTAACCCTTTTGAGAATTTTATTATGTCCTGATGAACTGTAAGGAGGACACAGTGGGCTTTTGAGTAATTTCTGATGTGACTGACTGGAATTCTGGGAAGTTCTTGTTTCTTTGCTTGTTTTATTAGAATGATGAATCTATGTTATTTATTAATTCATTTTCTTACTTACTTAAGTCAGAGGGGATGCTGGAGCCCATCTCAGCTTCCATCAGGAAAAAAAGGGGGGGGTACACCCTGGACATGTGACCGGTTCATTGGAGGGAGGGCTGTCATATACAGACAAACATCCATTCACTGTCACATTTACACCTGCAGGTGATTTAGACTAACCTCTTAACCTACTATAGTGCATGTTTTTGGAAGGTGATAGAAAGCCGGAGTACCTAGAGAGAACCTACATAGACAGCCATGGGTTATTGTTTATTAAAAGGTCAGGAAAAGTATATTTAGCTCTAAAAACAGTTAAACTTTGTAATTTCAGAAATAATAGCTCTTTGATAAATGTCCAGTACAGTGGACGCCAGGACCATTGTAATTATACCCATGTATCCTCATTACTGTAGGAAATAGAACTAAATTAATCTCATATATCTGCAGTATGATGGATTAAATTCCCCAAATTACATGCTAACATTACGAGCAAAAGCTTTGGGCGTAAAGATTTATTGGATTAAGGGTAAAACTAAAACTGGGATACAATTTAGGCTAATGCTTCCAGATATAGTCAGGGCAAATGTTTTTTTGTGGAGTGAGTGGGTTAATTTTTCAAAATGCAAATGGGAGTGTGTTTGACTGAATAATATTTTTGTTTGCTTCTGTTCTTAGTCTTCATTTTTTTTACAGAGGTTATAATATGTGCAGGAATTTTTTTGGGGTAACTTTTTTCATTTCCCTCTGCAGATATCAACATGGCCGGAGAGCCTAAACCATACAGGCCTAAGTTGGGCTCCAAGAGGCCCCTCTCATCCCTCTACAGGTCAGTGTGAAAATCACCTCTCATTTAAGCGTCTCAGTTGGATATTGCTTTACTGACCTAGTTTTCCCGCTAACTTTCTGCTGTCTATAAAATTTGTGGTCACGGTCCTCACTAGCAGGACGAGTACCTGTGAAGGAACATCCACTTCTACATCTGTGTTATCGTTCCAACTTTTTTGAGTTTCTTTGACATACTCTTCACATTTTGAACATATAAGATAAAATATGTGAATTATTAATTATATTATAATAGGTTCTTGGTGTTGTATGTGTTTTAATTCCCCCTCCTCTATATTTGTTAGTGTCATATGGCTGGATTTTGTTCCTTTGCTGACTTTATATACAAGGATATGAGATGTCTTTTCTAACAAAAACACTTTTATTCTCATAGTGGCTACGAGTTTGACTACGACTACTACAGAGACGATTTCTACAGCAGGTATGAATAAAAATGGCCTGGTGCTATCGGTCATAATACAGTCTTTTCCCTTCCAAACCTTTCCTGTCATTTTTAAATCCCTTTTTCCTGATGTTTTGCCCTTCACTGTGCACCCTCCCCTCTCCCCGTTTCCGAATCAGCTACTTAGATAAAGATGAGTTTTGAACAGAATTGCCCCATTTCCATCTGAGGCAAAGTAACTACATTATCATAGGCATAATGAATGTCATGTTGGGGAGGTTTTTATTCCTCTCCGTTGGGCTTACTAATGATGCTTTTATCCGCATAGGCGAGTACTGAATGTCAGATAGTCCCCCGGCTGGTCATTTGCGCCGGCAAGGCAGAGAATGTATCTTTCTTCTGACATTTTCATTGGTTTGTTTACTTCCTCTACTTTGCAATATTCCTGAGAGTTGAATCTTTCAGCTTTGAGTCATTATTGCTATTTTGGCAATTTGGCATGTCGTAGTCAACAGGGAAAAGATTTGATTGAATGGCCGTGGCATTGTTCAATACGTACTACTATCGTTCAGACATCTTTTTCTGTTTGATGCTCTGTAAGAGCTTCTTTTAGCTTGATCGTCAAGAGAAGAGACAATGGAGAAAAAAACTGTTTATCTTTCTAATGCTCATATTACAGCTGCAACTGCCTAAACTCTATTTTTCATGTGTCCCCAGACTCTTTGAATACCACGGTCGTGTTGTACCCCCAACCAGGGCTGTGATCCCCATCAAACGTTCACGGCTAGTTGTCCCCTCCACACGCAGAGCCAAATCCTCCTTTCCAGTCAGAGCCTGCTCTTCCTCTTCCTCCTCATCCTCATCCTCCTCCCGGGCACTCAATATGGGGTCCTCAATCACAGGCCCTAAACGTATGTTCTCTTTGTCCCTCCTCTGATTGGCTTTTTCCTGTTGTATGTAAAGTATAAAATATCTAATAACTAAATATCAAAGATGTTGTTTTGGTACTCTGATCAGCATTTCCACAGCAAGAAATTATCATAGAGTCAGACGACATTTACTAAAATGTATGCAATAATCTAGACTGAATAAGTAAATTCAACTTATACCATGTAAATAGGCCAGCAAATAAGACAATGCCAAAGGAAATTAATGATTCCTTATTTTATTTGATTCTCCAGTTGCTAAATGTGACTGACCAAGATTCTAAAAACATTATCTAGGTTTTTATATATTTTGTATTTCACTGCATATCACAGACTATGTGCTGTTTTTTTTTTATTTATTTTATTGCCCTTGTATTTATTTATTTAGAATCCCCAGCTGTTATTACCACCGTAACAACCATTTTTCCTGGGGTCCACACAAAAATAAGCAAGACATAATAAATAAATACACTCACATAACCATGGACTGTCTAGCTTTAAAGTGACTTGTAGTGCATTCCAAGTAATATACAGCACATGGGAAAAAATACTTGGACTCATCACATTTACAGCTTATAGGTATGATTAGTGCATATATTTTGGATTCTAAATAATATCATGTCAGAAATGTTCATGTCAGTTGTTGCCAGTAATTATCACAATACATGTCAAGTCAATTTTCTATTGTAAGTTTAAGGGCTGAATTTTCCTTCTGAGTGAGCGTTGAGGAAACTACATGGTTACTTACAGTTTAAAATAATTATTTGTGGTCAGAATGTGATGCATATCACAGAACATTTATAATTATGAAGATTAAAAAAAAACAAAAAACAAAAAAAAAACAGCATTGACTAAAAATAAGTAAAATAAATTCTCAAAGATTTTGAAAGAGTAGATGACAATGTAAAAAACAAAAACAAACAAAAAAAAAACCCTTAAGATGACACTGAAACATTTATTGCAATGATGTTCACAATATAAGATCAGATCATGAGCCTCATGTTAGCAATAAAACCACTGAATAGAATGTGTCCTAATACATTATTTAGTGTAATTGAAATAGGGTACATTATAATTGTATGTAAGTGTATGCCTTCATGTGGCAGTTATGCAGTACAACCATCTGAAATACAGTGAACACATGCTGTAGAGACTTTAAGTTACTATATGTAAACACCAAAGCAGTGTGATGTTGTGTCTGGAAAAAGGACGAGTGTTTGCTTGACCTTTTATTTTCCAGAGTTAGTGCAAAAAATCAATGCAGATGAAAATAGAACTGTGAATTTACAGTTCCAGACCAGAATGTTTTGTTTTCATTTAATTACTGACTTGAATTTTGTTGTCTTGGAATAATATTCTTAAACACACAGTATGTAATTTCTGCTGTCATCAGTCTGTTAAGCCAAACAGTAATGAGATGATATGTTGTATGCTGTTATAAAGTAGCACAGGATCATAGGAGTTGTTGTTTTCACCACCACTAGTAATGAAAATGTAAGTAGAAATCATGTTTACATTGAAATCATGTATTATCTAAGTCTTATTCATATCATGTGGAGTCATATATATATATTTTTTTTACCTTATCCCATTTCATTCTAATGAAATCACAGAAGTACTGATTGTACCTACATGGCACCTCTGACAGATGATGAAATGAAATGTGCCATTAAATAAAATGAATACAGTGTTGGGAATATTTGATGTAAGGTAAATACACAAGTCGCAAAGTGTATAACATAGGCCATGTCATGTTTCCTTTTAATGTAGAAATTGGACTTATACTATATCTTTAAAGCAAAAATAGTACTAGAAAAGGTAATTTATTCCTTCTGCAATTACATTGTATGGAGCTTTTTTTTTTTCCATTTCTCAGCATGAGACTATATCATTATATCGTATCATGAACTCTTACTCCTTTTTTCTTTCCTCATTGCACTTCAGGCACATGTCAGACCAGTGACTCTGACATTTTGATGTAGATATAGAGTTCTGTAGCTCTCACTGTTCTATCTGTCTCTTTGTCAAGCATCACATTAATTATGCTTTTTAACTTTGTGCCTATATGCACAGTTAAGACAGACCAGCTCGTAGCAATCAAAAAGGAGCTGTTGCAGATCAAGACCAAGATCGACTCCCTGCTGGGAAGGCTCGAGAAGATTGAGCGGCAACATCATTCTGATGTTGGTAAGACTTGAAGGAAGGGAGGAGTGATCCTGTCACACACACACGCAGACACACACACAGACACACACACACACACACACATACACACACACACACACACACACACACACACACACAAAGGAAACAGTGGGAGAGTGTAAGGAGGATGTTGACATGCAAGGACAAAGTGATACAGAAAATATAATAATGACTTGCAAAAACAAAATAGCCAATAAATCCGTTATAGCCTATGAAATACCAAGGTTTCTGTTTTCTGATGTTAACTCAGTTACTCCTTCTCTCACTTGCAGAGATGCAGAGGAAACAAGAGGAGGTGTGTGAGTGTCTCCATGGTGATGTAGCGGACCACTCTGGTGGGGAGGAAGTAGAGGGAACAGTTGAGGTGGAGGCGGGGGAAATGACGGACGGTGGCGAAGATGACTTTGAAGATGAAGGCACCAGTGACATGGTGAGGAGGCCAAGTAGCCATTTGTAGTCTCAGTAAGGATGAGTGGGCGAACAGGGTGCACCTGTCTCTCAAGGAAATGCATGGATAAAGCAGTCAGACTGGTTTGTGGGTATGAGCGACAGAACATCTACAATATATGCATATCCCCTCATACACCTGTGAATGTGGTGGTTATGTGCTCATGTCTTCACTGAGTACATCCGTGTAGTTATTATCTATACAAGTATGGCTGTAGCTTATTTGACAAGATTTAAAAGCCATGTTTAGGCTCGGGTGAAGGTGTAAAAAGATCAACTATATGCTTCTCACTTTAAATAGGTTAGTTATTTGTATACGATCCAATACCTGAGTTTTACAGGCTATACATTTCCTAGAAATACAGTAATACGGTGCTAAGGAGAGTGATAGTGTTGGATGAGTACTAGTATTTCCATTTATTAATTGAATTATGAAACCTAAACTGTTTTCATGCCAAGATACCTAAACACAGAGAAAAGCCTCCTATGTTAAATGAGTACAACAAACAGTAGTAGGTGTAACTACAGTAATTATTTAAATCAGCTCTGTGTTTTCTGTTTCATTTCTGCCAAATTACCAACTGTATTTTTTCAGCAACCCCCCACGAAATTGTTAAAATATAAATGCAACATTGCAGAACTGTAAAATTGCTTGTAATTATAACAAAACTGAATATGACACATTCAACCCTTTTATTTTATTTATTCAAATTGCTCCACTTTACCCTTACATTCTTCCTGTTTCTCAAAACAAAAGACAATATGAATTTAGCAGCTAACAGAGACACTTCTGTTACATGTGTCTTGATATTTTTGCCACATTTAACCACAAAAACTTAATAATGTTACCGATTTACAAGGATGACAACTCATCTTATTGATGCCTGTAGTAGTGATTATTTTTCTTTCTGTTTTGTTTTTTGCAGATAGAGAACCATATATCAGACATTGACAACTGAGTCAGGTCAGTATTTTATCTTTTTTTTTTTTCCTCTCAAATAACATTAAGAGTCCGTTTTTGCATTGGATGATGCTCAGTTTATCTGGGAACAAACCAGCTGCTTTACAGTATACCCTCGCTGACATTTAATATTGCGAAT
This sequence comes from Apogon hyalosoma, assembly GCA_037367295.1. Classification (NCBI taxonomy): domain Eukaryota; kingdom Metazoa; phylum Chordata; class Actinopteri; order Kurtiformes; family Apogonidae; genus Apogon; species Apogon hyalosoma. The sequence goes on along the minus strand of JAPQRP010000011.1, from coordinate 23,097,221 downwards.
ATAATTTCAGTGGTGAATGGAAAACATTCAGCACCAGCCAACTTTTCATCTGTGGTACTAGCGCCTCAAAAGATCTAAGGCTTATTTTTCCAATAATCAAAGTGAGAGAGTGAGAAACACTGCTCATCACCTTCCAGTTTAATCCCCCACACTGTTCATCTAAATGGCCTGTCATTTGCTCCGTCTGGGAGCGTCAGGAAAGGCAGCTTCTCTGCAGCTATCACTGATGACTGTCTGAACAGCCGCAGAGATAGGACTCTGTCTCAGCTGCACTTTCCATCAAGCGACATTTAAATCTCCCCTGATTTTCTTTGTATGAACAAATAGCTTTGAGATTTAATTTGTCTCTTGGCTGATATTTCCTCCCCACTGTCCTCAAGTGCCCTATCTTTTTTAGCCACTCTGAGCATGATAGATCATTAAGATGATGGCATAATGAACTGCTGGTCCTCAGGTGGATAAATGTGATATCTCACTTGCTGCAGGTAATAACAGGAGCTCATAGTATTAGTTTATTTTAGTCACAAACCTCCTCACGCCTCCTCTGTGTTTCCACTCACTTCACAGGGAATCTTGCAGATGCAGCACTTGGAAATGTAGTCAGATCGTATACATAGGAGCACTGAGTAAGAGAGTGTGTGCAAAATAATGAATTTCACTGCAGTTTGTCGTATTTTTTCCCCATCGCTTTTTCAAGTTGGAGCCGGGGAAGCCTGTGTGAAGTTGGGAGAACAGATACCAGCAAAACCTTCTTGAACAAGAGGAAGGTGCATTCGAAATTAAGGGAATTGCAATGAGGGAGAAGGCAGAAGGAATTTTTTCAGACTTGTTTGTTGCTTGTTTGCCTCATTAGAACATGACACTCCTGATGTGTGATATTCTCCAGACGACTGCAAGATCAACTGCAAAGAGCAATCAATAATCATCCAATCTGATTGCCTCTGAGAAAAATAAGGACATTATATTGTGTGCTTAATATATAATGGTCTGTATTGTGTATAAAAATACAGTAATGTGATCAACCAGATGAACCATAAAATGCGCTCCTTTGTTGAATGTTTGTTCTGTTTCTGTGCATTAAAAACTGTGACAGTCCAGGGTACTGGCAAAGAGCTAAATATGAATGTAAGAGGAACACATTTTCTTGAGAGTTGATAACTTGGTGATTTGCTTTATTTGTTAATTTTCTTGAAATGTACAGTATGTGATTTAGTAATACTGTCTCTACACAGTATTGTAGGCATTTCATGTTTGACATTTGTTAGGCATAAAAAAAACATTTAAAATTATGTTTACGTTCTGTTTATGGTAATCAGAGGATGACTATTTTTTACAAACGGCATGCTAAAATGTGGCAATTATGTATCATTTGTATTCATTGCATCTGTTGTACAGCTATGGATGAAGAGTTTTTGAAATAAACATGTTCCTCCCAAAAAATGTTTGCCCTGTGACAGCTTTTTTTCACAATAGAAAAAAACAACATACCATTTCTTTCAGGGTCTATTCAGACAAAAAAACTAAACTATTTTTCACTTTCCACTTTTTAACTCTTGAGTGAACTTTCCAAACTTGCATCATTAAACGCAAAACTTCCTCCAGCCTCATGCTATTTTTAAAACAAATGAGTAGCAAGGTGAAAATAATGACAAACAGACCAATGCTAAATGTACAGAGTCACCATTCATGTTTAATTATAGCATTCCAATTACATTAGTTCTGTTCCCTAATAGCTCACAAGAATATTCATCCATTTTTTTTATGTACAATGCCCTTGAAAACTCTAACAGTAGCCGGTGAAAGATGTGTACGTGGTGAGGCATCAACAGATGGCATTTCTAATTCACTCACTTCATTAGCACCAGATCATCATTTTCACAGGTTAAGGAGGGCCATTGGCTAGGTTGCAGGTATAATTGGTTTTATCATTGCTGGCTAACAGCCAGTGAGTACTACGATCACTCATGCAGCTCCTTTAATATGGACAATCTTCAGTGTGAGATGAACTGAATCAATCAACAGCCTGTATCAACAGCCTGAGGAACTATGGATATAATAGGGGCCAGGATCTTTATAATACATCTGTGATTAGCCACACTTGAGCAAAAACTCACAACTCGCAGCCAAGTATTGTTTGGTAGACCTTAAAATGTCTAAGATGTTTTATGAATTACATCTCAGTGAAAACAGTCAAAAAAGAAACCATCCTTACTGCTTTCACTGCTCGAAGCTTTCCCGTTAATTATGTTCTCCACAGCAAAATGAAAACTACACTGAAGGTCTAGTGCAAATTCATACATAATATTTTCCTTTGTGGTCATGGGAAAACAGAAATATCCCACTGTGATATTTTATTTTACATGAGTGGATACTAGAAATCATAGGCTTTGTTTACACTGCAAGCCACAGTGCTTAATTAAGCTTTAGTGCTCAGATCTGTTTTTTGTTGTTGAGGTGTTCACATAATTTTTTCCCCCCTGTGAGATAGTGGTGTTAAACTGGCTGCAGGCATTAAACTAGACTTTTAAGTAGGCTTTAGATTGATTCCTTCAGTAAAAATTATCAATTGCAAACAGCAAAACAACCAAGATGAATAAAAAGTTGTGCCTTCCAAACGTTTCATTCCAGAAAAAATATGTATGTATTATCAAGTGAAAAGGTCCCTCTTGGTGGTTATGCTTTTGGACTCACATTACTGTTGCATTTCTTTTATGTTTTACTGAAGCAGGTGTTTAAGAAGGTTGAGCCCATTTGAGATACTTTGTAATATTGTCTTTGAGTGACACCCTTCAGTGCAAAGTTGTGACAAATCTCAATCTGAAGTGACGTAAAAAAAATCACTTTTTTAAAAACACTTTTATAAGGCAGGACCAATAATAACAGAGCACAAAACAACAAGGAGGGGGGGTTCTGTTCCATGTGCACTCATCTGCTTTTCTGCATCAGCTCTGGTAACAAGAAGGAGAGTCCTTGAATATGGTCCATTTCTCCCATCATCAATTAAAAGTTCCCACCTTAATCCTCAGATGAAACATTAATTTTTCCATGGTATATATTTCCTCTATTATGTCCAGCCATTGCTGTGGTGAGAGAGGGTCACTGTTTAACCAGTTTCTTGTGACAACCTTTTTGCAGACAAGAATTAACATTTTAAATAGGTAAGCATCTTCTCTTTTGATTACATCATCAGGTATTAGACCCAGGTAGATAGACTGGGGGTCCAAAAAATCACTTTCCTTTTAATGTTACTGTTCACACTGAGGTCACATCATCGTCGTCGTCATCATCATCATCATCGTCGTTGTTGTTGTCATCATCATCATCATCACCTGTATCTGATTTAGGATATCTGAAGTAGCCCACATCAGGAAAAAAAAAAATCGGATACTTGTCACTTATACTCTTCATACTGTCATTAAAAAAAGGTCTGAGTCACAAATAAAGAAAAACTTCAGACTATGAACTCTTGCCTGCAGTCTGAACATGGCATTACTCAAGAGAAAAACTTGTTGAATGGTTCCCAAAATTTGAGATACAATAGCTAAATGTGTCTCTTTGATGTGTAAATTTACAAAATTATGTCATAAAATGTCATAATGTCTACACTTTTACTGATTATAACACTGTCAAAATAGCATTTAATAAATGGACCTTGCTGCAGTGCTAAAGTGTGACTAAGGCTGCATTCACAAGCCTTAACACTCATTTATGATTTACTGCTCAGATCAGCAGGTGCCCTGTCACCATAAAGCCTTGGCCTCCCAGCTGCCCCCCTTATTTTTGTGTTCTTATAACTGAACTTGAAAGTTTTTCTATTCCATACATCTCAAAGGTACTATAATTTTTACAGAACAGAACTGTTACTTGTTATATAATATTTTCATTTTGTTATGAATACTTTTGCTGTTCAAGAGCTGCACTGTTTTGTTTAAACACCGGTTTCATTCATGTTATGCATTAAGAACACTAGGGCAGTGTGTTGATACAGGTCATGATATAACAATAAATAGTTTAACTGTTTTGTGGATCATTTGTTGAATGCATTTATGTATGCAGGATTTGGGTATTCTCATGTACCGTTATTCCATGCCATCACAGAAAAATCTCTTGCCATACACCTTTGCCAGCCCATGTAAAAAAAAAAAAAAACTAAAATTGCCACTTAATTTCACTTGTCTTTGTTGTGGTTAATATTTCTAAACTCTTAACTCTACTTGCATTATGAATTCTGGCACTGACATTTTTGAATCTGTGAAAATATTAAAAGGAAAACCTGGTCATTCAGTATTTTCGATTAATTGCCGATTCTATATCTGCCCAACTGAAGCAACCTCAGATCATTACACTGCCCCCACAGGCTTGCACTGTAGACACTGGGCATGATGGGTAAAAATGTCATCCACCTCTCTTCTCACCTTGATGCATCCATCACTCTGGAACAACGTCAAGCTGGACTCAGACCACATGACCTTTTTCCTCTGATCCACAGCTCTCTATCAAACTGATGACTGTTTGAGAATTGAGCAGCTGTTTTCTGCATCAGTGAGGGTTAAAAACCTTGCAGCTAAAACGTTAGTCATTGCAGTAATTACCCACTGGAAAGCATTTCTATTCTCTTAGTTAAATCCAGGTGGGGACTTCTATTGGCCATGCTTTGTTTTTTATGCTGATAATTGCCAAAAAAAAAAAAATTAAAAAAAAAAAAAAAAAAAAAATAAATAAATAAATAACAGCTGTAGTTTATGAAAGACAGTATTAGATAATAATTCTCAGGACAAACTCTCTTCTTTTTTTTCTGTTGTTGATATGCAGACTTCAGAATCTAAAGATTATTATAACAATGTTATGATAACAGGTTGCAATAAAACAGGCTAAATGTTAAGGATATGTAATGTTTAAAAGGTAAGTTTCAACCCTACACTATACTATTGTATTAGTTTTTCGTCTGACAAAAATAAAAGTAAATTGAATCATTAATAGTGTAGTGTACACTCTATATACTATTTCCTCTCCATTGTGTTGAAGAGCCAGTGGGCGGAGCAAATGAAAACTTCCCGGATGTTGCCGTTGTCTACGTCACGTAAACAGGAAGTGCAGTGCCTGAAGCGGCGAGTTTAAGAAGCTAAACAATTAATGAGTTTAACAACTTACAATAACATGGTATTTCGACTGTTACAGAGTGTACCAACACACGCTTTGAACGTTGCAGTAGCAATATTATTGTATACTTAACGTTTGTCGCTAGTTTGGAATAAATTTGCCTCAATCTGGAAGATTTGTATGTGCTCCGTCGCTGGAAACAGTTCCATTTGCTAATCTGCTAATGTAGCTGAAGAACATGGTGGTCGGTTTTTGACAGATTGACCCAACATTTAGCCTCAACAAGACTGCAGTGATACGGTACTTTTGTTTGCTAACTTGGAAACTTCACAGTAACCATTACGCAGCCTTCATTAACGCTACCTGTATGACGACATCATGGGAGAAAAGGAATTGAACCTCATTGACAAGAAAATATCAAGGTAACTACACTCAACACTTTTCTCTCTATGTACAAAAGGATGTAGTTACCTCTGAAAAGTATCATTAACACCACCGTGAAGTAATTACAAACACAATCAAGATGTTAAAACAACAGAAAAGTAAAAGTACTTGCTGTGTCATATCTTGTATCAATTCGGATTATTGTTAATAATGCATTGATGTCTAAGGGCCAGATTAAGCGAAAATTAACATCAGTGTCAACAATTAAAAGTTTCACCTATCATTTCTCAAATAGGCTAATTTTTTGTTTATCATATCTCTATTTTATGGAACTATTTACAAAATTTCAGTATGACTTGTAGAAAAAAGATAGAACTGATTATATAAAGTTATTCTTCTGACATATGTAAATGCAGTATTAACATTAATAATATTTTTTCTTGCTTGTAAAAGTGGTGTTTTAAGTCTATGCATCTGTGGGAACTAATTATTCAACAGTACAAGAATATAGAAAGTTTATGTACAATGAAATTATTTGTCAAATATGCTCTGCTGTTAGCTGTATATATCAGTTCAGTTGTAATATGTATGTTCAAGAAGAGTTTAATAGCATATTTGTGGTGTTTTAGTTTCAGGAAAGTCTTTTATTCTGATTCTGAACAAAGTGACAAACTGCTGTCCCTGTGTCACAACATATTTGTGTTCGTCAAAACGTACCATTTTATCTGATATTGATCAATCACAATTGTACTTTAACATCATAGCTAAAGCCATATGTTTCATTTATTTCTTAGGAGAACAGCATGTTTTGTACATTTGCGTGTTGTGGAAAAAAAAAAAAAGTTTATTTTGAGTCCCTGTGTCACATAGCAGTAATTTAAGTATTTTTACCCCAAATTTTTATTTCTGTAAATTGCAACACATGTAATATGAAAGTACTTACTGAGATCTATTCATGCATTAAACATAGAGATAAGTTATTTAGTTTTCAATACAGAGCTTATTGAAGATGAAATGTGTCCCCATGTCACCGCTTGATCATGTTAATGTTGCACTTAGTTACTGTTATGAGATAACTCTTTGCAATATGGTGTACTCCACCAGAGGTTTAATTTCTGGAAGTGAAACAACAGCTGTCAGGTAAATAAAGTGTTGTTATAATGGTAGTAATTTCCCCTGGGGTACAGCATAGTTTAAGCAATAATCACAGTCCAAATTAACATACCCCAAAACTGTGCTTGAGCAATAATCAAATTGGATGTTCCTGGTATACCTTTACTGTTGCAAAATTTTCTCTTCCCATCAAAAGCCTTTAAAATGACCATGAATGAAATAATTTTGAGAAGTAAAAGTCACTCTGAATGACTTATAAGGAATCACAAAACACACAGAAATCACTGATTAAGACTGTTAAAACTGTAGTACAAGGCTGAAGTTCACTCCTTAGTTCATTAATAAGCCACAATTTTGGTAGATTATTAGTAATTTTAATCAACAAGTGAGACTAAAATGTTTTTAAAATAAATACTTACTGCCTTTTGGTTAGAAAAGCAAGATGTGAACTTCACTTGACCTCAATCAGAAATAATCCAGAGTTATTTCTAATGAAAGTTTGTGTGCAGGGTTTGGGTTTGTGCTGAGTGATCAAACGATTTCTTCATTGAGCTTGTGGTCTTGCCTGCAGCCTGCTGAAAGTCCCACTGTTACCTACTATAACATCACTGAATCTGCACTGCAACAACATCCCAAGGATCGAGGGCCTGACCTCAGCTTGGCAGCTACGACACTTGGACCTTTCCTCCAATTGCATTTCACAGATTGAGGGTCTTAGTTCCCTCACTTCTCTAAGGACTTTAAATTTATCCTGCAACTTAATCACCAAGGTGGAAGGTGAGTCGTTAATTACCATTTTACTCATATGATAAATGTTAGCGTATAGTGGGAGTTCCTAAAGTAATTCATCTTAACTGGGCCTTGTGTTGACTCGGGTGTTGCGGTCACTGCTTTATGAGCTGTAGAATCACTCGGTTGTTACTGCTCCCTCCCTTTCTCTCAGGACTGAATGGCCTTGTAAACTTAACAAGATTAAACCTGTCGTACAATCAGATAAATAACCTTACAGGTGAGTTAAATACTGACTGAAAACTGTTTTTTGTACATACATAGACATTAATACAGTAACAAGTGATTGACATGTGACTGGTGTTGAATCCTGATGTCATTATTAGGATTGTTATATCTTCATGGAATGGAATATAAGATGAAACACCTTAGTCTCCAAAGCAATCACCTGGACAGCATCGATCATCTACTGCAGTGCCTGCTGGGATTACAAAGTTTGAAAGAGGTCACATTAAGCAAAGATGGTAGAGACAACCCTATCTGCAGGTCACCAGGTAGGGCATGAACAGCATATGTTGATGTAATGGTGTGCAACTTGGATAAAATCTTCTTTCATACCATGTTAATTACATGTTAATTGTTTGTTTAACACTCTAGCAGCAAAGCTATTGGTTGAATTCATATCAAATTTGGTTTAAACATTGGCAGTGACCCAGAATAGATCTGATTACATTTTTGGAACAATAGGTCAAAGTTCAAATTTTTAATGAATTTTTAAAATCTTTTTTTTTCACCCATTTCCTTATAGTAGGTGAAATTTCACATGTCTGTAGCAGCAAAACTGTTGATTGAATTCATACCAATTTGGTTTATAGATTGCCAGTGACCCAGAATAGATGTAATTGCATTTTGGTAAAAGTAGGTCAAAGTTAAAATTTTTTATGAATTTCTTAAATCTTTTTTTCCCCCATTTACTTATAATGGGTGAAATGTCTATAAAAACATACATTTTGTTTCAATTTACTTCAAACTTGGCACATATATAGAGGCAACTGATATGCTGACATCAGCACATGCATAGACATGATGACATCAGCTGGATCAATGCCAAAATAAGCTACAATATGTGTGAGGGGTGGCATTTGTTGTGCCTGGCACCACTTGTTTAAATTGTATTTTTAATGTAACTGAGATATTGTATATTTACGCCTAAATTATAGTGAGAATTTAAAAAAAAATGCTGATTGATTCTCAGCATTGCCTACAGTTGTTAAATGGAGACATATAAATGTGAGAAGTGTGGCAAATTTTACGGTGGTTAATAAATTTCTGCTGCTCCACAGTGTGGCATATATTGAGGCACAGTGTAGTGTATAGATAGACATTAGATTAATCAGTTAACGAGTTGATCATGCTGAACCTTTTGTATTTTGAGATAATTGGCATCTGTGATTATTTTCCCAATATCAGTTCCTGATTATTTCAAGTGAACTGTAAATTAAAAAAAAAAAAAAAACAGACACGTGCAGTACAGGCAGCATTGTTAGTGTGGCTGAAGTGAAACAATGTTAGCACTCCACATTGCAGACAGAGAGCATAATAGAGCAACTGAAGCAAATGGTGCAGACAAAATGATGTTTTTATGAGTCATCTGTTATTATAGTCATATTGTGGTATTTTGTCAGATCTAAAATAACAGCAATAGCTACATGATGTGGCTGCCTTGCTATCTAAGTTATCTGCACCAGTCAATTATTAGTTTTGTGTTAGTAAATGTAAAAAAAAAAAAAAAACAAAGCAAAATGACTCCAGGGCAGAAAGTAATATCACAACAGACATTAAACACAAGATAATTGGAGATGTAATTGGAGTAGATTTATGGAATTACTTTGATAAAGAATTAAAAACATGCACATCAGTCACTACATTTAAAAGGATGTTTAAAACTAAGGTATTCAATAAATATAAAATACTAGGATAAAGTAAGCCAATTATCAGTATAAATCTAAGATTTTGCCTAGATTATATTATTGTTTTATTCATATTATTGTTTTAAACTGTGCCATCTTGTTGTTTTGTTTTTGCAACTTTCCTTCTTGTAAATAGGGTAGGCAAAAATAAGCTGTTGTTTTAGCCTACACCTTTTCGCCCATGTTTAATATAGAAATCCAAACTGTATGTACTGTGTGTTTATATTATGTTCTGTTAAATGGAAAAATAAATGACTAACTATGATAATACATACATGCAGTAATACAATAAATAGTGCTGGATACAATTTTATTATCATTATATAGTTCATCTGCCTAAACACTAAACAAAATGTACTAATTTGAATGTAGTCGTCTCCTGAGTAGCACCTGACGTTTGACAGTTTAGCTTATAGTTCTGTTTATTGCATCACTATATCTTGCCTCTTCTTTAAAATATACCACAGAAAGTGTAACATCTGCACATATATCTGTTTATACTTGAAAAGTGGAACCTGTTGAACTTAGATTTTTTTTTTAATTTTGCATTGTTTTTAAGTAGTCATTTACTAAACTAGAGGACAGTTATCAGTTAATGAGGCATTGCTTACTGATAACCCACTCCTATTTTGTAATAACAGCACACTGAACATCAGAGGTCATTAAATAATATATAATTCACTATTTTTTGTCACAGTTAAAGGTTGTGCTCTATGTCTCTGCCAATATGCATCTTATATCAGTGTTTTCAAAAAACACTCCTCCCATTACTCATTTTCTTGTCTTCATCCAGAATAGTATATTTAATGTAATTCTGTACAATCCACCCTGCCAGTACACTAACATTGCTTCGTCATCATTAAATAAGCAAAATTAATAGTGTATGTAAGCAAAACACACACAGATGATTAGTTATTTTTATTATTATAGACTATTTCATGTTTTGTGTGGGCCATTTAGACCATTGATGTAACATGAAGTACTTAATATTACAGTCATTGTGGAGAGCTATCCTTCTTCACCGTGGTACATTTTTATGATTTAATGCGTGTGCCTCTCTGCAGGTTATCGAGAGATTGTTATACAGTCATTGCCTCAGATCTCCATTCTAGACGGGCTAGACCGACTTGGAAATCCATCACATTTAAGTGTAGACAAACTAGATCTCCTCCCTGGTTTAGAGGACTACGTGGACCTCCTGCTCTCTTCGGATACTAGTCAGCATGACGTGGTAATTTTTCATGGTGTTATAATGAGTATATTTCATTGCATATTTACCTCCACCAAGGAGGTTGTGTTTTCATCGGGGTTTGTTTGTTTGTCTATCTGTCTGTTAGCAAGAAAACTCAAAAAGTTATTGACGGATTTTGATGAAATTTTCAGGAAATGTTGATACTGACACAAGGAACAAATGATTACATTTTGGTGGTGGTGGTGGTGGTGGTGGGGGGGGGGTCTGCCTTGGCAGAGGTCTGCGCTCCCCAAGTGCTTTTCTAGTTGTTCATGCATTTTTATCCTGCACAGTTTAATTTTTTAGAGTCAGTTTTTCTGTTGTCTATTTTTCTTTGTCATTACAAGTAAGATAAGCATGGAACCTTTGTGATTGATTGTAATTCTGAGATAATAAGTTTCCACCAGTGGGTGTATCTTAGACAAATGGTGTTCAGAAGGCTCCCTCATACATAAAATGTCAGGTATCCACATATACACAAAGATGACATCAAAGAAATTAATGGTACACAGAAAACATGCAATCCACAAACTAGACAGTTGAAAAGAAAGAGAGAAGAAAAACCGAACTTACTTTTCATTTCAGGTTAAAGGGAATAGTCTGACCACACCACGCATCGATCAAGTGCTGACCCAGTTTCGTCAGAGGATTGCCTCAGAAGCAATCACAGATCCAGCTCCACAACCGGATCACAAGCACTTCCAGCATGCAGCCTCCACTGTGGCTGAGCCAGCAGACCTTCATAATGAAGAACGCCTCAGGAAACTGGAGCACCAGGTGTCCAGGCTCATCCAGCAGGTGCTTTTTCAACTCTGTTGAAAGCTATTAAGTTATTTAACAAGAAGTATTTGAAAGAGGTAAGGGTGAAATAGATTTCTAGAAATAGAAAGAAATAGAAGGGGTGAGAAAAAGACAGTATTCCTCAAAAAATATGTTTTTGAATTATTAAATGTGATATCTAAGTATATACCGCTTCAATATGGATTACATCTATTTGGTTATTCACAAATTAATTATTCAGGAAAATCCTTTAAGTATTTATTTGTCTATCTCCTTACATGTTAACAGTATGTATTTCTGCAACATTATTCAAGGCTCCTGCTGGGCACAAACCCAGTACTACTAGCCAGTCTATGGTGAAGGTACAGAAAGCCAAAAGGGACACAGACCGCACATCAGAGAGTGAGTGTGACAGTGGGAAGGAAAACAGGAGGCGCACCAGGATTCCCAAGCATCGTAATAGAATAGCAACAAGGATGAGCCCAAAGGAGACAAAGAACGGGAAATCTGATAGGTTTGTGCATGTATATAGTTAACAGATGTTTCAGCTCTCTGGGTATAAACATTATATTCCAGTGGATTGTTTTTCTGTTTAATTAAGATTGCTACTCCATGATTTGTAGCAAGATTTCTGCTGCTCCTATAGAGCCCCAAATTCCACACAAGCTATGGACCAACTAAGTTGTGATAATGTTAAATAAATTTAATCTCATTCATACACATGATCACCATTTTCTGTCAGAGATGTTTACCGTGTGGTCAAATCAAATCACTTCACAAGTCAAATCACACAAATTTGCCTTGAGGGTCAATCTGTACAATCTACGACAGTGTGTTCTTTGACCTTCAATTTGAGTTGCTATGCCAGTTCCTTAAAATGCAGTAAATTCAGTTTGATAAATATTAGGCTTTAGAAGATATCAGATAGATTTTTAATTTGAAATCTTTTAAATATATTATTTAATCATGTCAGTCATTTAATTTATTTTTGTTAAAGTTAGACTATACTGTGTGAAATTCCACATTTGTGATGTCATAAGGCATTAAACACTGAACCAACTGTTGTCTTTTTCTGTTATACCTGCACTTATCTGTTGATAAACTGCAGATTAACCTAAATCACTGTAATAACCATAGTTATAATTCTGCGTGGGACAACATACAGAATATATTATTTACCTTTACATTTACTGTACATACAATGCTTGAAGAAGAAAAAGGTGATCTGTACAAACATCCTGCAATGTTCCTCTTTCAGGACAGAGATGCAAAAATAGTTTAATGTAAAGATATTTACACATGCACAGATTTTTCATTGATTATGTGTAATATGCAGTAGTGGAAATTTGCCTCTTGTTTAGCATCTAACAACCTGATCTTCAGATATCTTACAGTTCAGAGGGGTGATGACTTTTCCTCTGTTCCATGTCTTTGTTAGAAACTGTCATCTCAGTCCCATGATTAACGACCGTGCCTCTACGGTCTACCCCATCATCCTACTTCATCAGCTGCTGATGGCATGTACTTAAGATTCAGTAATTTAACTAAAGTAAGCTCCCCATTGTCCTCATCAACAGCAAGGTGAACTTAAAATATTATTTCAGTACTCAATTCAAAGTTGCTCAAACTTTGTTTACCTATAAAAGTGAGTAAGTCATCTACTCTGACCTTTATTGAGCCAGGCATTAGCTTGAGGGCTATTTATAATCAATTTTAAGGCTGGTTCAATACCTGTGATTTGTTTTATGTGCAGCGATCAGGAGAATCATAAACAGAAGACTTCAAAGTCAGCTGTAGGGCCTAGGAGGAAGGCTGGCAGCACAGGAGGTGTAGACACAGTGGGGCCAACAAGAAAAGGACCTTTGAGAGCTGGCGAAGCCTCTGGCGCTGTGAAAACCAAGTCTGCTGGGGAGGAGGAAACCTACAGGGTACGGGTGAATAGGTCATCTGCAGAATGAAAGACAGCTTCTATTTATATTGCATGAATGTTTTATTT
>JAPQRP010000011.1:23063509-23083906 GCA_037367295.1 Apogon hyalosoma | reverse complement strand
TATATATAAAGGTTATGTCCTTTTGCAAGAGTGAAGCAGTTGTCTTCTGTGTATTTATCCAATGTATACAATAATCTTGTGTGCTTTCACACATTGTGTAATGTTCGTGTGTGGCTCAGACTATTGTGGAAGAGCGTGACCAGGAAAGGGAGAGACGTTGGAAGGCAGAGCAGGCAGTGAGGAGACTTACAGAGGAACGAAAATGCCTACAGGCAAAGGTCAGCGAGGAAAAAGACCTTCAGAGTTTGGCCCTGCACACCACAGACAGGTAAGGGTATAAACACATTTGCTTGCATGTACCGTACACACAAATTCATGTATATGAATTACTTCAGTTTCTCAAAGCAGTCGTCATAATAAAAAGGGATAATTGAGATAGTGTCTGTGGATTTTTGTTGTCAGCTGCATAATGGAATCTCATCCATTTCTATCCTCTTCATTCTTTGAACTAGCCCTCTTGAGACCTGAGCCTCCTGCCTGTCTTATTCTTGTACAAAGAGTATCTATCCTGCCATTGAAATCCCTCACTATCATTGAACCAGAGTCTCTCCAGACATAAAATACAGATTTTTGCTGTATTATCACCCCAAACCATAAACCTCATGAAATTTGTCTATAGTAATGCAGTTATGTAATTAAGGAAAGGCTCTTAATCTGTACACCCATGTTGATTATATGCCTTATATTAATATCACAGAGGCTATAATTATCTGTAATTAAGAATTCCTGTCTGGGTCCCTATACACATAAGACCATTTGGCTGAGAGTATTCTTTCTGCTGCATTGTGCAGATAAAGGCAGGTGTAACTGCATTGTGCTTTGTTCTTGCTTCACACCCTGCTTAGATAAATCTGCATTATGTCTGTAATTAGAAACACGCTGACAAGCATATGTCAGCACTATTACATGAATCCATCTTAACTGTCACTTTATAATGATACTGAGAACGGCTGCTACTGTTGACTCTCTCTCTCATCAGGAGGTAGATTACAGAGAACATCATCATGGCAAATTTAGAGGGAACCACATGAGATGGCCCTGCATTGAAATAGCTGTGTGATTTTTATTTCTTTTTTTTTTAACCATGCTTTTATTTGTCTTTAATTTCCACGTTTGTTTTCCTCATCTTTTCCTTTCCACCAGACTGATTTTTTTGTATAATAAATTTTCCTTTTTCATTTTCACCATATTTCCATTTTCACTTCCTTGAGATTATGTTTTTATTATGCTATTATGTCAGATTCTTTCAATTTCACAGGCTATCACATTTTTCACTCAGTGAGATAAACCAGAGGACAAAGAAGGACATTATGTTAATGGCGTACTGCTCCAGTTTCAATGTACAGAAAATAAATATTTAGAGAGTTTCTTTTGCCACTTGTATACCCTCACTGGGGTTTCTTCCCATTCAGACTGAAAGAACTGTTGCTAAAGGAACGATCGGGCTGCTCTGAGCTGCAGACTCGTGTGGAGGAGCTGGAGGAGAGATGTCGGTCCCTAACCCAGCAAGTGAAACAGGCCCACAGCAGTGAAGAACAACACAAGGCTGCTCTGCACAAACTGGAGGAAAGTATCTCCCATGGAGAGGCACTCAGGGCTTGCCAACAAGCTGAGGAGGTACAGGAGCTTGTTTAAAAACTCTCAACATTTATCAACATTTCAATGCAAATAGTATTAATCCACACAAATACCCTCATAAAAATTCAAAAATTCCATTCTGTTTTCTATAAACATCATGATGTAGCACGGAAATTTCTGCATTGGCTTGAAATGTTTTTGTGTATGTAGTCTGCTGAGTGAATAAATGCAGCCAGACCAAAAGTTTCCGTAAGGAGGGTCATTGAACTTTTACGTAGTGTGAGAAGTTTGGATAAAACACGTGATGAACTTCCTCAGATGAAGAGGTACCAGGAGCTGGAGAACAAGGCAGCAGCTCTGAAGAGGGAGTTGGACATCCAGAGAGCTTCAGTACGCCAACACAAAGACAAATTGCAGCAGCTGCATGAACTGTTGGCAAGCAGAGAACAAGAACACAGGTGCATTATATGCAAAACACTTTATAAACCACTGGAGAATAAGAAACATTATGTATGTCCCTATTTATGGAGGGTCAATTAATTGTAATAAAATGGCTAAGATTTACTGCATCTATATTAATGGAATACCACCTTGTTGTGGAAGGATATTGGTCACATCATATTGAACAACTATTTTACAATATCACAATTTGTTCATCGTTAAATGTAATTAACTTTTATTGGTACACCGTTGGAAATCATGGCATCTTAACAACATGCAGGCTGTCCTGTAAGGGAGTCATCAAACACAGTTGTTCAAGGGTCAAATTGTTTCTAAGCAGGGACTGTGTGGGCTGGACTAGCCAATTATTGTTTCTCTCTTCTACAAAATGTATTTATTTTATTTGTATTATCCTATATCTGTGTGAACAGACTCAAGCCTGTGACTGTGGTCTGACTAGAAAATGCTCTTAGCCCTCTATGAATGAAGCAGTTGACTAAACTCACCCTGGTTAAAATCTGAATTTCTGGAAAAATAATTGTTGAATTTGAAAATTTAGCCAACTCTAAATGATCAGTGTGTAAGATTTATGAGGATCTCATTGCAGAAATGGAGTATAATATTTATAACTTTCTTTTAATTAGTCTTTAATCACTTGAAAATAACAATTGTGCTTTCATTAGCTTCGAAGGAGATGTTTTACTCACCCTTCTTGACGCCTCCCATGTTGTGCCTCCATGTTGCTACAGCGGCTCACAACAGACTAATTTAAATATTACAGCCAGTGGCATCAGCCCTGAGGGTGTATAACCATCAACCACTATGTTGAGTGTGGATCAGAATTATTATACTAAACTACTAAACTAAAAAGTCCAGAACAGACAAAATAAACAATGAAGACTCATCTGTGTTTAGCGGCTATAGAAGGGGAAGGTGTGTCAAAATGTTTGACTCTTTATTAATCCTGAGCTGACACTCGGATTTATAGTGTCTTAAGAATGAGCAGAACAAACATGCATTTTGGAGTGTGTAAATCATGCTACAGTCAATCAAGTTACATCTCAGTTGTTATTATTAGAGTTGCTAGATATCCTTTATACAGAATTACCAATTTTCTTACTCCTGTTTTCTGAATTTATTAATAGTTTGTGGGCTGGATGCAAAGCTTTGGTGGACTTTGAATTTGTGGATGTCCCATTTTTAACTAATCTACCATTTTCCATAGGAAACAGCTGGAATTACGCCTACAGCCTGGTGGGGCAGATTTTCGTGAGGCAGTGGCAAAGGAAGTTGCCTCAGTGGAACAGAGACATGCCCACAGAGAGGCAGAGCTGCAGGAGAAACTGGCAGAGGGGAGGAGACAGTATGCTGCTTTGGAAGACGAGTTTCGCATGGCATTAACCATCGAAGCTACACGCTTCTCTGAGGTCTGATAAGAGATGGACAGCAGCCACACAAAGATGAAATATAATCATTTGAATGTTGCCCTGCTCATTTTTTCACTCCTTCTTTCATAGCACCCATCTTAGAAATTATTACTTTGTTCAGTTAAAAGTGAAATGATTGAACTAGAATTGACCCCAATCTCTACAGACTTTTTTTCATTCTCAAAGCTGAGATTGAATTAGATCATTTGACTCTGGACAGATAGTCCATGGTTGCCACAGGAAGAAAGTTATACAAAAGGATTGGACTTTGTACATTCTGTACATTGCTGTTAAGGTTACAGATTCCATTCAGTCTCTGCACAAATGTAACCTTATTCTTCAGCCATCATAGTTTTACACTTTAAATGCAACCTTTTGACCTTTAGAGAGGTCTGACTAAGATATAGCCTGCCAACCAAACTGTCACTGGTCAAACCTTTCAAAGATTTCTTCCTGTAAATCCATTACCCTGAAACCTATTCTGTCAGCTCTCAAATGTGACA
This sequence comes from Apogon hyalosoma, assembly GCA_037367295.1. Classification (NCBI taxonomy): domain Eukaryota; kingdom Metazoa; phylum Chordata; class Actinopteri; order Kurtiformes; family Apogonidae; genus Apogon; species Apogon hyalosoma. The sequence goes on along the minus strand of JAPQRP010000011.1, from coordinate 23,079,957 downwards.
TTGATTGATAAAATTGACAAGTCCAGTAATGCTCAGACCAAAATCCCTCACTCTGGTTAACTCTTAGGTTTTGCAGCCATATTTAATTCTACATCTTCACTATATTTCTGTAGGTAAAAGAAGCGTGTGATCTGATGACTACAGAGCTAATGGAGCAAAAGGCAACCCTCGCCCATTCTCAGCAGAGAGAGAAGAAATCAGGCTCTTTAGTGCAAGAGCTCACAGCTATGGTCAAAGAACAGAAGACCCGCATATCAGAGCTCATCAAAGCCAAGAGAGATGCTGTCGCTGATGTAAAGGTACAGCAGTACAATAACACCTTTGAGATCTGCACTGCATGGAGTTTAAAAGCTAAGATCACGTTATTAATAGGATTGAGGTGGTCACGTCTGGGCATCAGTCGTTGTCTTTTCAAATTGTACAGTTTTCGCCTCATCATTGTCCAGCTGCCTTCCCATCTGTCAGGCATGACAGATGGCAGTTGATTATTAATACTGTCTGTCTGTCCGTCTGCCAGGACCGTCTGCATTCCTTGGAAGCAGAGGTGGAGCAGGACCGCCGTCTCAGTCTGCAGCTTGAGTTGCTTAAAAAAGACAAGGCGAGGCTATTGTCTCAGCTCACAGCTCAGGAGTCAGTGATAGATGGTCTCCGGGCAGAAAGGCGGATCTGGGGCCAGGAGCTGGCTCAGCAAGGTGAGAGTAAGCCATGGGACTACTTCATGTCCACTTTTGCCACTTAGTATGAGCCCTATAATACTTGACACTGACAGCTAGTTTTGCTTCTTTATTGAGAATTACAGTACATGTTTTCCCTGTTTTCCCATGTTTCTTTTTAACTTGATAATACAGTGTACACATGGATGGTTGTGACTTGCCATAGGCCAAGGGAGTCTCCATTAGCAATTTGGAAAGTTAACTTTGAAAGAGGCAAGACTTTGTGGCTCAATACTCCTATACTTTGATGTGTTTTGTTTGTTTTGTTCTGCCACCTAGTGGTTATTTTTGAACAAGTCAGAGTTAAGCAAGTCAGTAATACTGTACCAAAAACAACATGGATTATCAAATAAATTAATATAGAATAACCTTGTAAAAATAATCAGTTGTGGTGTCACATTTAGTACTATTATGAGAGACAGTCTAATTCATTATTTCATTCACCTGTGTGATTATCCTAGGAGCATCTTTAGCACAGGACCGTGGACGCCTGGAGGCCAGGATAGAGGTACTGGGGACCGAGCTTGAAATGCAGAAAAAACAGAACGAAAGGGACAATGATGCTCTTAAGATCAAAGCCAAGATCATCGATGACCAAACAGAGACCATCCGTAAACTCAAAGAGGTAGTAGAATGCTTGAAAATGTACAATGTGTTGAAGGAACAGCACAACTAAATAACAGATATTATGCCAGAGGCAACTTGTTTTTCCACATTTGGGCATTTTTTTTAGAGGCATGGTGTCTCATTATATTTTGAAGACACACTGAGATGATTACAGGAAATGGCAGTAAATTTCTGACAAACTTAATGGAAGCATGCATGACTTGTTTCGTCTCTCCGTTTCCTGTTGTTCAGGCTCTGCAAGAGCGTGACGAGCGTATCCGCAGGCTGCAGGAGGAGGCTGTCCAGGCCCAGAAGATGTTCCAGCAGCAGATTGACAAAGAAACAGCCCCGCTGGCTGAGCTCAAGGAACGACTAGAGCATCTCAGCTTGCGTAAAGAGGAGCTGAAACAGCAGCTGGAAGATAAGGAGGTGGAGCTTGAGGAGGTCAAAAAAGTTTACAGGCAAGGCTTCCATCATAATTACAAATACATAAACACCTCTGCTCTGGAGTGGTGAAAGATAAAATGAGGCATGAACAAAAATAAAAAAAGTCAAAATGGGTTATGATCTGATCCAAACCCTCAGTATGCACAGCGCATGTTAAAAAGGCCTTAACCAATGTGTAGCCAACTCATGGTCTGACTCATTGTCTGTTCAACTTCCACCTCTGCTAAATCAAAGCAGTTTCTCATGTCCCTTGGTGTTTTCTCCTTAGTGATTCCAGTATGAGGTGGCAGGAGAAGGCAGATCTGCTCACTCGCCTTGAGAGCCAGGTGAAACGCATGAAGGAAAACTTTGATTCCAAGGAACGTTTGCTACTGGAAGAAAGAGATAAAGCAACAGAAGCACACAAGTATGTTGTGGTACCAAACAGCAAGACTTCTGTTGGTCCTATCATGGTCAGCATCTTGGCATCATTGCACACCATTTGGCTACAAAATAAATATTTATTCTTGGATTACCAAACAATATTATGCATACACCGGGCATCTCACTTTAAAATACCCAGTATAAACTTGTGTTTGGTATTTTGAATAACACCCACCAAATGCCTTTGTCTAATATTATTTTGTGGTCGTCATCCTGCAGCGCTGCGGTAGAGAAGCTGCACTCTGTGGATGATGCATTTCGTCGACAGCTGGAATCTGTCCAAGTTTCTCATCAAGCTGAGTTACTACAACTGGCAAATGAAAAGCAGAGGCAGATAGAACACGCCAACCAGAAGGTTAATATAAACATAAGGACATTTGTCTTTGTTTCTTTGCATTTCAACCAATGAAGCATTAAGTTAGAGTTGAAGTTTGTCTGTATGCGTGTGTCTTCCTCAGGTATTTGAAGTGGAAGAGGAGATGCGTCAGCTGCTGGAGGAGACTACTACTAACAAAAGAATTATGGAAGAGAAAATGAAACGTCTCAACAGTGTACTGAAAGACTTTGAACATTAAATTCAGACTGTTTAGCAGCTATGGTAACTTATTTAAAACACTGAAGGACAGTTGTGTTTTCAACATGTGTCCATCAACTTTGATCGATTTTGTATATTAAATTGTTATGATTAATTAATAAATTATTTCTGAACATATTATCACCATTGACTTTTATGGTAAGCTGATGAAATGGTCAATCAAATTTTATTTATATAGCGCCAAATCATAACAAAAGTTACCTCATGACACTTTACATGTAGAGCTGGTCTAAACCAGACTCTCAAGCCAATTTACAAAAACCAAACAGAATCATCCTGGAGCAAACACTTGTGACTGGTGACAGTGGTGAAGAAAAATTTCCCTTTTTGCCTCCAGGCAGAAACCTCGAGCAGACCCTGACTCTTGGAGGATGGTCGTCTGCCTTGACCAGTTGGGGTTAAAGAGAGACTGGGGGAGAAGGTGGGGAGTAGGGGGAGACACATGGATGCAGCTGATGCACAACAAGCTGAACATCTATGGAACTTTATAATAAACACTATCACAACTATATGGATAAGTGAGTGGTGATGAAAGCAGGACTGGTGTGACTCCAGTATTTTTTTCCTCATGTCTGAAAACAACCATTCTTTGTGGCTGTACAGAAATTCAGGAATAATGGACTTAAAAACTGTAATTGTTCAGTACACAAGCTCAGTAGTGTGAATCTGGTTTGGTTAAGGGAAGCTGAAGCTGGTGGTTTGAAAATACTAGTATATTAAAGGCGTGTTTACATAAGTATGCTCTACCTTTCATTACAGGCACTGTCCGGTTAAGGCAAAGGGGCGGGGTCAAACTCAGATTGAGGAGGGGTTTTCCTTGACAGGGAGGGCACGAGCAGCGGGACAAGGGTTGCCTTGGCAACAGTAACCTAACGTAACGTCCGTTCATTTAAAATCTCTTCAGGTACTGCCGTCGTCCCGTCGAGGTAAACGTGAAATAGCTGAATATAAAGAAATGTTTGTAAGCTTTAGTTGAATTCGAGTTACTAAACCCAGTAGTGAAGACTTTCTTTCATTGAAAAAAGATGGAACTTGAGACTACCGAGACCGTACGTTCGGCACCGAGTCGCCACGAGAAAAGTTTGGGGCTCCTCACCATGAAGTTTGTCAGTCTGCTGCAAGAGGCAAAGGATGGCGTCCTTGACTTAAAAGTGGTCAGTGAAACAGCCAGGACAGGCTCCAAGTTGTTGTTTGAGAGTTGTTTCGTGGGCCATTAATTTGTGCTTTACGGCCCCCCTCTGTGTAGGCAGCAGATGTGAACAAAGGGCTGTCAGTCACCAGTAGAACCAGTCAGGTGCATTGGTTTAGTTCCCAGGTGGATTAGCTAGCCGCCATTAACCAGGCCTCCCTGTTTATGAGCATGAAAATCACTAAACATGTCTTACAACAACTTTTTTGTCGACAAACTGCACAGAATTTGAAGCTGCTAAACCTATTATTGTAATTCATCGACACTGATATGTGAATGTCAGAAGCGTTACGTAAATGTTAGCAGCCCACCTTCAAATGTTATTGATGAGTTTATTTTGTATAAGCAGAGGAACAATGAGTGTAATTAATGAATGGGAATGTTAAAACTGAAAATCATTATCAGTAGACTGAACCAAAATACTGCTTGGTTTTACACAAATTTATTATTTAGTAGCAATTATAATCACACATGCTTTTAATACAGTAATATGTACCAGAAAGGTGTCGTCATCCAAGCTAAACATCCACTACTTTGGAACTTACTACTTACTACTCTACTACTACTTGCACTGAACTAAAATCCCAAAATTTGCAAGTTTGTGATGCTTGTAAACATTGCATTTGACACAGTAACTTGAATTTTATTTTGCTGTTGTGTGTGTGGAGGAGAAAAAAAGTCTTTTCTCCAGCTTTTTGCCACCTGCCCTTAATGTTTAGATGTGCAGCTGTATCTTCTGTAGATGTGTCTGATATGCCCTCCTTCAAGTGTCTTCATCTAAGTGGTGATAAATTTTCCCTCTCTTGTTACGCGCCAAAGCTGGGTAATGTTTACTCACAGTAGGCTTCTCAGTCCCTCTCCCCCCTCCTTCCTCCTCTGCTATTGTGTAGTTGTCCTCTCCTGCCAAGGGGTTTGATTTGCCATTTGTGCACTTTAATTTGCCAAATCCTTCAGTTGTTGGCATCACTGAACTCCCTGTTTTTTCCACCTCATGCAGTGTTAATCACACAAGTTTGGGGATTTCTCCTAATGCCTCTTAGAAATGTCTATGATGTACCTTGTCGGCATGAGTTCATTTTTAAGCCACATCTGACCCTTTACAAAAACCTGTCCAATTTACCAGGCTGCAGACAGTTTAGCTGTGAAGCAGAAAAGGAGGATATATGATATCACCAATGTGCTGGAAGGTGTGGGGCTGATCGAGAAGAAAAACAAGAATATAATCCAGTGGAGGTTTGAAAATGAGTCTTTGTTTTTACTATTTTTATATTTTGAAGTAAAATCATAAGTGTGTTTTTATTTGACAGTTTTCATCACCACCTATTTTGAACCTTGTTAATGTTTTCAGTAAAATATGTCAAAGTCAGTTTGAGTTGGAACTGAAGCATATTTTGGGACAAAACAACAGCTGACCACAAGTTTAAAAAAAAAAAAATCTATATCATGACAGAATTATTTATGATGGCTGTCAACTCTGTCTTAATTGGTGGTGAAGAATAAACATTGAGAAAAATTTTCATCATCCTTCATCTGACTGTACAGGGGGGAGAACACAAGCAGTCAAACGCAGGAGGTGTTGGAAGAGGTGAAAGTTTTGAAGTACCAGATCTCTGAATTAGAGGCCCAAGAGAAAGAGCTGGACAACCAGAAAGCATGGCTGGAGGAGATTATCAAACACTTTAACCACGATCCCATCACCAACACATATCCTTTTATGTAATCAGCTATGAAGATGAAAATGTGTTTTCTGTTATTTTCTCCTAGATGTGAGTTTCTTTGGTTCAGGTCAGTGTTTTTTGTAGGACTGTATGTTTCTGTCTTTTCTCTTCTCTTCCTCTTGGAACCCTGCAGACATCCCCATTTCTGTTTTCTAGAGTATCTTACTGTTTAAATAAAAAAAAAAACAAACAACAACTGCCTTGCTGAAACTTCATGTTTTTGTTCCAGTTCAATGTCATTCACTCAATCTTGCGTTCTTGAGTCTTTGTCTGCAGAAATGACAGTTTGTAATTCTAGTCCTCTTGAGGTACCAGTTGTTCATTTCAGAGGATAAAAAGCCTACTTGATCCTTTCTACATTGTTTGCTTATTGAACAGAGAAAGGGAAGGATTTTAAATATAATCGCTGTTGTCAGTCTTGTGAGCCAGCCTAATCCACAGTTGTTTTTCCAGTAAATTGTCTCCATTTTCCACTTTCAAGTAATTCTATCCCTGTTTCTTTAACACCTCTCCACTTATAAATTTGTGACACATGAAGACATCTGCAATGCCTTCAGTGGAGACACACTCCTTGCTGTTGTAGCTCCTGCTGGGACTCAGCTGGAGGTACCTTTACCAGAAATGGTGAGTCTCTTCTTCCATGTTTTATTTACTGATCTGAACATATAGAAATGCCCTTTGCAATGAAATAAAGAACCACCATACAAGCAAGAATTCACTTTATTGCTCATGGTTTATGGTTTATGGATTGTGTGTCATTGGTTAGCTCAGCTTTTCAGATTGTACCCAGTCATTGTCCTGGCCTTGGGGAGTCCTGTTATTTTCCAACTCATTATAATGGCTGTCTTTTGTGAAACTATTAAGGTTTTAAGGAGATGGACATGTTGCTGGTTATTAATACCAGGTACATGGTCTGACAATCCCTGAAATTTCCCATAATCAAGGACCTCCTTGTATTTCCACCAGCACTGCTGCCCCATTCTTAATCTTATACTTTTTTATGTGGATTGTAGTAAAAAAGCATTTTTTTCCAGCTGACAGCTCAATATTGACTTCTTAGATCTCTATAAATTCCATGACTATTAAGTTTAGAAAGGATATTTAAGGGGGGATGATTATGCAAACTTATAAAAGTGTTATCTGTTTTTTAATATGTTCCTCATAAATTTGTCTTAGCTTTCATTATCAGAAAAGATATGTTTCCAAGCAAGGTTCCCTCTTGAGTTGCTTACAGTATTAAAACTTTTTTTCTCTGTTGGCTCACCTTTTTGAGTGCACAAACCACCAACAGCCCCAGTTTATCCCCTGCCTTTCCTGTTTATCAGTGAATGTCACTATTCAAATAAAATGTACAAACATGCAAAAAATCTTCAACAAATTCAGTTGACAGTTCTTTTTCCTGTACATGTCCTGCTGGAGCCAAACCTAGATGTCTGAGGAGGCCATATTAGAAGATCTGTTTCCTTCCACTTTATCTTATCAGTAGTTCTCCTAAGACTGCATTTTGTCCTTTTTGTTGTAAATATTACTTTCCACCTAGCCCACTTTAGATCTACCTCAGTGTTTTACCATATAGCATCATCCTGTATTATTGTCACTGTCGGTCAGAAACCTCTTATGTACAAAATGGTTATTTTTCAGGAAACTGGAAAAATGATGTATATTCTAAATAAATGAATGGCGTTAAGAGATGTAGTCACAAGCCATTTTCAACACTTTTCATTGGTTAAATATTTCTAAAATTGTCCGGCCAACATGAAGACTGACCAATTAGGATAGTTTTATGACAAAAAAGACTAAAAATGGACTTACGAGGTTTCCGCCCAATAGTGACCATATATGTAAATATATACATTATAAGATATGTAAAGATAATGATATAATGCTGCCTGATGTGCTGATATTGGGATTTTGCTTTTGATTTAAGTTTGGCTATTGATTAAATACATAGAGTATGATTTTTTTTTTACAACTCAAACATAAATCTAAACTATCTTGAAAAATTACAAAGATTTGAAGAAAAAAAATGAAATGATTTGAATAAGAACTTTCCAGCCTATAAAATGCCAGGCACAGAACTGTTTGACATGTGCTGAGCATTCCCTAACTAACACATTCTAGTTGTGTTGGTCTTTAGTGTAGATTTAGAAACACTCATGTGAAGTTCCTAAAACTGTTATCATATAAACAATTTGACATCTATCTGTCCTCTATTTACATGAGCTATTTCCCATTCTGATGTTCTTTAGGGCCACAATGGTCAGAAGAAGTACCAGGTGAATCTCCGCAGCCACTCAGCTCCTATCCAGGTCATGCTCATTAACAGAGATTCAGACTTTACAGCCCCCATAGTTTTCCCTGTGCCACCCACCGATGATATCTGTCCAGTGCCAACTCCACCCAGCACCCCCGCAAGCCTGCAGAGGTTCCCTCTTTCAACCACTGCGTACTCCACCTCCAACTCTACCTTCTCGTGCAGCAGCCAGGACTCTCTATGCCCAGACCACCAGATGGTGCTGCCAGAACATGATGAAGTGCTGACGCCCTCCTCCACTCCACCTGATGTGCAGATGGGTAAGGATGGGGACTTTGAGATGAATGGATGCGTAGTTAATTTATCACCTGGAAAAGCAATCAGATATCTGTTATATAAAATACTTGTCTTAGACTTCAGTAAACAACATTTGTCAAATATAAAGAAGTTTTAATGAACCTGTGAACTAAACTCATTTTACATTTCAATATTTAATTTATGAAATTTATGAAAAATCTTACCAAAAAATCTGTCCACTTGGATAGTCACTTAATGTCAGAATGTGAGATGCCTACTTTAGCTACTGCTTTGGTTAGTCAGAGTGTTTTAAAGGACATTATACAGATATACAGATACAGACAACTTTATTAGTCCCCAAGGGGACAATTCAGTTCAAGCAGTTCCTGAACATAGAAGATCACACCACCAACAACAGCGACAACAATGACATCAAGCAGAAGACAACAGACCGGAGTACAACATGTCAAAGACACCACATCAGTACATAACCAAGGCCACAAGAGCCAAAGGACTAAGAGACAACTCACTGGCACTTAAACTACTGTCCACATGATTTTTGGAGTGGTGGCACAATAAAATAACCGCAAAGAAGATAAATAATAGTAATAATAATAAAATAAATATAATAAATAAGTGGGCATACAGAGATGCATTCAGAAGTAAGTTACATGATACAAGCAAAGGTCCTCACTCCAAAGATTATCAGTATTGTCCAGGTGCTGATTGGCACTAATGGCAGTGATAGAATGAGTGCGTCACAATCGATAGCAGCAGCACTTGGCTCCAATAGAGGCTGATACCTACTTTTCAATTGACATGACAGGAAGATTTTTATTTATTTATTTATTTATTTATTTATTTATTTTTTACAAACTAGCTTCTAAGGTTTTAAGGCAACAGATAAATTATTTTTTTTGATGGATAGGAGTGATATCTGCCGACTGATGATTGGTTATCTATTTCTTTCTGTTCTAAATGAATCTAAAAATCCACATAGATTTCTTAAATTTTACACCATCAAGTAACTCCAGGACTCTAAAGATGTTCTCCCATCTGCTCTTTATTTGAGAATATTAATGCTGGTAGTGACTGTAAACTGGGATGTTACTAGTGCACTGAATGGCACTAGTGATCTCCCTACTGAAACTTGCCCAGTGAATAAATGTACCGTCACTAGTTAACTTGCCTGGACTTTTTTTTTTTTTTTTTTTTTAGAATCTTGCCTTGTAAGAGCAATGAATTGCTGAGTTGTCAGGAAATCAAGTCCTTAAGACAAACTGAAAACCAATTGTGTGATGAAGTATATCATGTGAGTTTGGTTGACTGTTGCCTAAGAAGGCCAACTGACTCTGTCAGATCAGATGTCTGCTTGGACTGGCTTCAAGTGGCGGTTTCACAGAAGTCTTTGCATGGAAATGTAATCCATGTGACAATCATAAATTAAAGCAAAAACAAAACTGATTCATAGTCACATATAACAATAAACCTTTTCTAAATATCAGCTTTCAAGTATTATAAAGTTCGTTGTGATCTAAGATTTTTATAACCTTTGACAGTTGTTTGATTTAGGTCAAAAACAACGTAGGTGGCCACAGAGGACCATAGACTTTATGCCTCTAATGATTTTAGTAGAGGTTTGGAAGTAAATTGCAGTGTGTGATATATTTGTCTCTACAATTGTTATTTTTCAACATAATAAATCTTTGTAGAAACCCCAAAACAAATTAACTGTTATGTCTCTGCAAACCAGCATGGATTATATTCCACCTTTTTAGTGCTTTTTTATTTGCAGCATGTGGCACAGTGGTATTCTATTATATACACAACAGAGGACAACCTAGGTTCACAAAAGTTTCACCAGCCACACTGTACACCTGCATGTGTTCCCATATCATGTGATGAAAAGTTAAACATAGTATACTTACGGTATGTGTAAGAGAAAAACCACTTCCTCATCCAGTTCTGGGATACAGGATGAGTCAGTGTTGTAAGCATTTGATAGACAGTACTGTGATACTAGGAGGCACAGACACATCAGCCTTTTGTCAAAGTGAAACTACAAAAAACAACCCCAGCAACAGCATTTACAGCACAGTTTTAAGGATACAGTGGGTTTAAATCCATCTTGAGATTCATGTTACTGCATTTTTATTGACATTGATTTTTGATGGGTATGTTCATCCTGCCAGCTTTAGGGCTCTCTCTGTGGTTATTTATCACTCAGATCTGACTCTTTATTTGTCAGTGTTGAGTGTGAACTGGTATTTGTCCTGAACTGAGACACATGCACAAAAGCAGTACTGTAAAAAGTATTCAGATCATTTAATTCTGTAAAAGGACTAAAATGCACTATGAAAATTTTCTACCAACATGTAAAAGTTGTACATTCTAACATGTTACTCTATCAAAGTATTATTAATATTCATTGTACAGTAAAATTGTCACCATTTTACTATTATGATGTTGTTGGATTAATTTTAGTGTTACATTCATGTGTTTGTTAAAATGTACCACTGCACATAGTTAAGGTTTAGGTCATTTAAGCTACTTTCTAATGTGAGTGACTTCAGTGGTGAAGAATCTCAGCCTGGAGTGATGTAAAAGTTCCAACTGATTAGACTGAGGTCACAGATAAAGATTAGAGCTAGATCTGATCTGTATCTGAACTCATTCAAGATGGCAAATGGAAGCAACCTAAGTCATCATTCAAGAGATCAGATCAGCGTCCATGTGATTTGTGTCATTCACACTGTCATGAACAAAATGGTCTTAGTTACGTGTGACCAAAAAGATCAGATTTGAGAGACTTTTTCCTGTGGTGTAAATATTATCTCTCCGGGTGCGTTACTACATCTGTGATGGTGACTAATCCTCCTTTTAAAAACCAAGCTCAGATAAGTGACCTCTGAAAGGCTGCGGGTTTTGTACCCCAAAGAGGCTGTACAGCTAATTATTTTTGCCATACCTTCTACGCCCCCTGCAGGGTGTCACATAGATCCAGCAGCAGTACTGGAGCAGCAGCAGATGGACCTGGCTGGCCCAGAGTTCCAGTCTGTGCTGGACGTGAGCAGCCTGCTTAAGCTCAACTCTGTAGGAGACCACACGAAGGACGACAGAGCTGGTAAGCCAGGAAGAAGTAAACACGGTAATACTAAACAGAGTGCACTCCAAAATTACATCCAGCAGAGAGGTTTGGGAGCAGTTTACTTGTTTCACATTCTTTTCTGTTTGGGTCTGAATTCATTTATTGTGGAGGATTAATTATATCCCTGAAATTGAGTTTCGGGGATATAATGGTTTTACCCTGAACGCTGCCAGATGTCCTTGGTGTGAAGGCGATAACTAGGACAGATTTGGTTGGATTTCTTATCCCTTGAAAACCCTTATAGGTGACCCCAAATGGAAGAACCCTATGAATTTCAGCTTCTCTATGAGTATTATAAGTCATCCACATGGGGGTACTTTAGTTGAAAGTCAGTTTTTTTGGACATAAAGCAATAATAGGCCGATTGAGATCAAATTTGGTTCATATTGATTGTCTTACAAATGTCCATTTTCTGGCTACCATCCAGAGTTCATACGGTGTCATTTTTATTCACTAGATGGAGTTTTGTAGGGAAAAGTTGGTTCTCTGACCATTATTCAGCCACTGTCAGGTCGATGTAGCTCAAATTGAGTTCATATCGACTGTTTAACAATTATCGTGGATAGATTTATACATAGCAGAGAGTTGGGGGTATTTCGGGGATATACGTTTACTGTCTGCCCCCAACAGCGTAAGCCTTGTTTGAAGTTTGAGTTTTAGGACTGGCAGAATAATGTACAGATTTATCTACATTATTGTTTGTGCTGGTGGTTAAGTTTTTAACAGTAATTTTTCTTCTTTTGCAGAAACCGTTGATCTAATTGATGAGCTAATGTCAACTGATGGTAAGCATCTCAAACTCATGGTGTAATCATAAGCACAATTTATTATAATGAATCTGCTGAATATATTATGCGCATTACTTTAGAGGAGTCTAAAACCTTTTGAAATCTTGGTGCACATCCAAAGTAGCATGTTGAACCCTAGATAGTTGTAACATTTATTTACGTATGTTTAGTCACAATCTTGGCAATTTTAGTATTTAATCTATTTTATATTAAGGGCAGAAAAATTCATGAATTCATCAGTTACAGTGATTTGCAGGTCAGTCTGCATAATTAATTATTTAAATACTTGGAGAACATTTCTGCTCTCTCTGCCTTGACGTTAGAAACGATCATGATCTTTAAAAATCCTCCTTCTACTTGTGGCTGTTTTTCACCGTAGGAGCTCTCTGATGACTTGAGATGCTTTATGAATGTGGTTTATAATATCTTAATCAGAGACTACTGAGTCACAAAGGGAGAGTCGTACAGTAATACTAAGGTATGGCTTGGAATTTTGTCAACTCTATATGGGGAAACTTTTATGAACACAGCCCCAGGTGTTTTGTGGGTAATGTTCACCGTGCTCAGTAGTATGTTGGCATGCTTGCAGCACTGTTAGGATGATAATTATGATCATCAACATGGGACAGGATTTCTTGCCCTGTTGGCTGTAGCATAGCCTCATTAATGGTGACAATGGCATCAGTGATCTTTTGCTTCAGGTCATTGATGTCCCATATCTTTACTTAATACTTGATGTTTTTAATATAACTCCATAGGAAGAAATTTTGTTTCAATAAACCATGATGCACATTGTGCCTTTTTTTTTAAGAGTAGCCATATTTAGGGGTTTATTTAACAGAACCTATTTCATCAACAGGGTGCCTGAGATACACAAATGCAATGTGATTAAAAACTTTGATAACCACTGAGTACATAGAACCTATCTGATTAACATATCTTTTAATATTTTTTTTCAATTGTAAAGACACTTTGGGGACACCCTGTGTAAAGGAACAATTTGACAGTCACCACATTCAGACAGTTTTATTCAGTGGATGTGGATAAGTGGTATCCTCTCCTAATGCTGACTGAAGAGGTTAAACATTAATATCATCTCATTCTGGATAGACAGTAAAGTGATGTTTGACTCTCTGCATGCAGGTATAGACTACAGCTTCAACCTGGACGACAGCGAGGGAGTGTGTGACCTGTTTGACGTCCAGATCCTTAATTACTGATGACTCTGCTGCTGGGAAGCACTTTTGCTGCTCTCCAAAGAAGCTTCCGAGGTATTTTCTTCCATTTCTGTAAAAACAGAACAGCTGATACTTAAACATACCAAAACCCCACAATACACCAATGTGACTTTACCTCTTTGTAGCAGACATTCATCTTCAATGCAGGCGTCTTTGTCCTGAGTTTACATTCAAACCTAGTGTCTGAATGAACGACTGCATGATTTTGGCCTGGAGTCATTGTGTTCCCCCTGAGTTTTTATAAGGAGTGTGTTGGGTTTAGATGATACCATTGGATCTGTTGGTTTGGTGTCTACAGCATTCCTGAGAAATGAAGTGCCTTTGTGGCATTAAGCCAGGACAAATCATTCAGCCTCCTACTGCACTTTGCATGATGTACCTTTGTTTTTTTTCCACATCCAGTGGAAAGCCTGAAACTTGAAGACAACTGCTTTAGATTCTCTAGTTTATCACCAGCTGGGAATGTAACAGTGTTGTCATTTAGTTGGTATTCACAATAACTTGTAACAGTTCAGTATTGGGATGTTTTAAAAACATAGATACATCTTTGATCTAGTTCAGGGTATATGTGAAAACATTTTGTAATACTGTGACTTTGTTCGCATGGAAAGCATAATGAGGGTAAATGTATGAAGTTCACATTTAATAAAAAGGCAAAATATATTTACATGTATAGTCATTTGAAAAGTAAGTTTTTTCCTAAATTATTTTAACACTGCCATTTTAGGCAAATGAGTTTTTGTTTTTTCTGTTCTAATTACATTTATCTATTTGAAAAAAAAGTAAAGTTTTACTGAATTCAAGAGGAAGCAAATCTTAGTTCTGGAAAGTGAAGCTGATTGACTGCCTTCATTGTAATTTAATAATTGTATTAGATGTATTTCAGGTTCAAATGTGGAATGTTGAACTTCTTGTTGCCATTTTGTATATTTATAGTTTTCTTGGTATATGACACATGTTTTTTGTTAATATTTATACAGTTTGTTTATTTGCACAATGTTTTTGGTGTTGTTTGTTTGTTTTTCAATAAATATATTTGACCTGGATTTATTTTTCCTGGCATTTCTTAAATGAATATACGTATTAAAGAATTACAAACTATTTTATAAAATGGACAAAAATGTTCTGCAGAAAACAGGTTTCGTGGGTTAATGTTTGGAAGTTGCTTGTTTGGACTTGACAAGATATTTCATCCTGTCAGTCTGGGCTTCATGCTGAAACGTTGTTTTTTTGGCTGTGTGAGATGTTTTGTTCAGTGAACAGATGGTAAACCTCAGTCAGATGGTTTCCACATGAAGAGGCCCACGTGCCAGCGCTTGAACTGCAGCATCACTTTATAAACCATGTGATTTATGCCACCTGTGATACAGGAAGAAAACAGGAATGGTATTTCCCAATGGAGGGTTTGTTTTCTTGTATGCTAGGGTTTACGTTTCATCAGAGAAATTAATGACCTGACAAACCGCAACCTCTGCCTCACAATAACAGCTGATGCAACAAAAATCCTAAATGTACAAAGCTTTGTGTTTAACCCAGGAGCAGAGATAATGTTACTTGAGGAGGATGTTGTTTTTCAAAGACAAGTAATTTTAAGTGTGTCCACATGCTCAACTTTTTACAAGTATTTCTGCTAAATGTGTCTCTGTACAGCTTGGTTAAGTCACAACATCTGTTACCATAAAATAAGATTTGCAACTATCTTTTCTGTTAGCACCCTTTAAAAAGGTCTATAAAGGTATTTCTGTGTGGGTTTGGACAAGTGCTTATAGTGTGACAGAGGTGTGTGTGTTCGTGGTCACAAAATGTGGAACTCAGATGTTGATGAATTCAGGACAAAGTCATAATTGTCTCTCATCAAAGGGAGTTAATTCCCATTGGACATAGATTCAGAACAGAGGGATCTCAGAGCAGAGGGTTATCTTTCAATTTACAGGAAATCAAGATAGAGCTGGAGATGAATCAGAAAGGACATGGTTTAACTGCATCCGTATGAGAGATGTAAACTTATACCTCCTATGATTACACAAACATTTAACTTTTCTTCTTTTTTGGCTGAATATTATTCCCTCTTAAATCCCTGACCAACTGCATTTCTGGCATTAAGCTGTGGTTAGGACAAAACTTCCTCCACTTGAAGACAAAACCGATTCTGTTCTGTTTGATGATGCTGCACTTTCTGACTTTGATCCTTTATCTTCAAAGCTCAAGTCAAGTGTAAAAAACCTTGGGGTTGTCTTTGATAGTAGTTTTAAATTTGACAAACACATTGACAGCATGGTCAGAGCTAGTTTTTATCAGTTACATCTTTTAGCCAAAGTAAAGCCTTTTTAAATTACACTGACCTGGAAAAAAACCATTCAGCCTTCTATCAGCTCAAGAATTGAATACTTAATGTTGGTGTCTCCCAGTCCTCCCTCAGTTGCCTCCAGCTGGTGCAGAACACTGCAGCACGTTTTTTAACCAACACCTCCAGACGTCAGCGTATCACCCCAGTCCTTCGTTCTCTCCACTGGCTTCCAGTTTCTTTTAGAATTGATTTTAAAATTTTACTTTTTGTTTTTAAAGTTCTTAATGGCCTTGCCCCTCCTTATTTGTGTGAACTGTGTGGAACCCAAACAGGGCCTTAAGGTCAACTAAACAGCTGTTACTTGAAGTGCCCAGAGCTCAGTCCAAACCATGAGGAGACCGACCGGGCCTTCTCTGTGGTCAGACCCAGACTCTGGAACAAACTGCCCCCAGACATGAGAGCAACCACAGACTTTGGTCTTTTTAAATCCAAGCTCAAAACATATTTATTACCCTGCCCCCCCGAAGGGGAGGCGAAGGTATGGTTTTTAGTTCGTTTTTTTGTTTGTTTGTCTGTCTGTTTGTTTGTCAGCAACTTTACACAAAAACTACTAGACCAATTTCCATGAAATTGTCAGGGAAGGTGTGAGGTGCTCCAGAATAGATCATATTAAATTTTGGTGAATGTAGGTCAAAGGTCAAGGTCACCAAAAATGTGTTTTCACAATGATCAGAGATAGGGCAAA
>JAPQRP010000011.1:23053187-23063409 GCA_037367295.1 Apogon hyalosoma | reverse complement strand
GTTGACAGATAGGAAACTACATGTAGGCTCCAAAATGGCATCATGACCTTTGACCTTGAGTGACCTCGAAAGGTCAACCCCATAGTCTCACGTTTTGAGAGGGAGATGTCCATTAAGTCCATTAAGGGTTTGTTGTACCTGGCACCACTTTTTGTTTTTATTATTGATATTTATTTGCTTTATTTTTATTGGAAAGCATTTTGGTCACTTTAAGTGTTGCGAAGAGCTCTACAAATAAATATTAACTGATTGATTATTGAATGCAGCCTAGAGAGCTCACATCAGATTTTCATTTTCTAGTGCAATTTTGGTTGGAAAGATGATTTTCTGTAATTGTTTTGAGAGGCTTTTTCTTTTCAAATTTAAGAAAAAGATATACATCTCCTTGAGCTATGGGATGACAGATACTTTGACTGTTTCTATAATATCCAAGAAACAAGCAATGGACAACTGACAGATTAACTGATCATCCAGATGTTTATTAGCTGTAACTTCTTATTTCATTTCAAGTGCTAATGTAAAAAAATGGTCAAACATAAAAACCAAGTAAATTTTACATCTCGTTCATTTTTCATAGAAACATAAAGTTGCTTGAAGGCAAAAATGCATAAACAAGTATATTTTTCTTGAGGTTGGTTTGGTTTTATTTCGTTGGAATGACAACCTCCTGTTTTTCATGAGCAAACAGGATGGTGTTCAGACATCAGTGGAATTTTACAAAAACTTGAACATTTCCACACATTTATCATCTGCTGTTTCACAAAACACATTGAGTATTTGTATGTGACACTGAGCAACTGTTAAATCATCACATTTACTTCCATTGTTTAATCCAGAAGATGCATAAATCATAATTAAATTGTTTATAAAAAGGATTCTGTTGAAAGTAGACATAGTGATTTAATTTCTATATAGATGTAAAAGTAAAAAAGGATCTTTAGGATCTACAGGGTCTGTAGAAACCTGTTTTGATAAATATAGGTAAAAGAAAGTACAGATTATTTGTGTAAAGGAATAAAAGTAAATAATTTGGCATTAAGATGAAATAAGCTCTAAAAGTTTTTGTGTAACTGGACAAAAAAGCCAGTTGCTTTTCATTATATTACAAAACTGAACGAGTCGTCTGGGAGGGCTTTACTTCTACATCTACTCTTACCTTAGTTTTCTGTCTATAGAAATTCTAGCCATAACGCCTACAATTTTTATCATGAATTTGGTTAAATACATGAGTGACAGCTGTAATTACCAATCACTGATCAGATTTTGTCAGATTCAACTTGGAAGTGACTCCACTGCTCCCCTCTGTATTTGAAAAAAGTGGTTTTCATTTTTCAATAAAGGTATGACTTAAACTTTTCATGCATGAATTATGAAAACAAGTATATAGATGATTTTTTTTTGATTGATTTTATTACTCCAGATTAGACTAAAGTTGAAATGCATTTTGAATTTTAAAATATATATATGGTTTTATTAAGAAGATATTTAAACTCCTGAGATCCAGGAATATACAAGTTTTGGCTTTTTTTAATCAAATAATTGCCTATATTGGAAACATCATGATGCAACACTTTTTTCAAATACATTTTAAAACATTGTTTATGGTATGTCCTTTGCGGTGGACATTTTTTGTTTTTTTTTTTTTTTTTTTTTTTTTTTATATAAAGCTGTGAAACTCTCGCCCACAAACGTGCACAGAAACCCCATAGCTAGGTCTTAGGAGGTTCACTTAATGAGATCACAGAGCACTCCAAATCCTAAAACTAAGATGATACTTTTTTCATTGTATTGCTTGAGGTCTATAGAGACTGCCCCCATGTGGTTTGGAGAATATTGCCTTTATTACCCTTTGGAAAGTGAACTGAAACTCTGTGTCCACAGATGTGGACGTCATGCATGAAAGGGTAAATGTCAGATTATGTCTTCATATCGATACCCTGTCAACACTGATGTTGATTCTTTTCTAAGCAAGTATTTTCCTCCAGTGTTTTTGTCCACATGACCATATTTTAACCAAATATTCCAGCCCTTACTACTACACAAAAGCAAATCTAAACAGGTACAAACATTTGGACAAACCATTGGTTCTGGTGGACGTCAAACTGTGGACACCAGGGTTTAATACTGGATGCAGCAGTCACAGAAGCTATAGACTATCTATAAACTTAAGTTATCTTTAAAGTTGGTTCAGTTTGTTGAAGTGTATTCTTTATATTGTCTAGATTTTGTTACAACATCAGTGCATGTCTGGTCCAGACCATTTCCCAAATATTGAAATCTACCGGATGCAGGTCATTCACTGACTTATACACCTGTGCGTGATGTTAAAGGTGCATGTTCATCACACAAAGCAACAAATTTGAGTGCAACATCATTGTTTTTTTTTGTTTTTTTATCTCTGTTTTTTTGACTGTGTAGGCCAGGCTCAAATGTGAAGAAAAATAACCATTTTACAAAATGTCTGTATCAGTGTGGATGAGACATTAGTGTTTTGATTTGGACCCAGAGCAGGAGGAAAATGTGTATTTACAAATGTGTGCATTTTGATCCCACTTTGTTTTGGTTCCTGAAGCTTTAAAGGTTCAGTGTACACTATTTATTAGTAGCATGTTTTGGTGAAGTAGTAGATTGCAACTAAAAGAATAGTCCCCAACACACACCACAAACAGTGCAGAAATTAGGTGGTTGGAGTCTCTGGTCCTTGGTTAGGTAAAGGTTCAGTTTATTGCCCCGCCCCCTGAAGGGGAGGCAAGGGGTATTGTTTTTGGTTTGGTTTGTTTGTTTCTTTGTTTGTTTAATGCTCTAGCAGCAAAACTATTGGTTGAATTCATACCAAATTGGGTTTATAAATTGCCAGTGACCCAGAACAGACGTGGTTACATTTTGGGAAAAGTACGTCAGTTAAAAAATTTTTTATGAACTTCTAAAATCTTTTTTTTCTCCCATTGGGCGAAATGTCTGTCTATAAAAACATACATTTGATTTCAATTTACTTCAAACTTTGCACATATATAGAGGAAATTGATATGCTGACATTAGCAAACGCATAGACATGATGACATCAGCTGGATCGATGCCAAAATAGGCTACAGTATGTGTGGGGGCGGGGTTTGTTGTTCCCAGTTTTGTCTGTTTTTAACTTTTTACTGAAGGGGATAATACATTTGGTCCACACTACCACCTGCTATGAACCAGAAGAAAGAACAGGAAGTCCATTCTGACCTTCTGCAGAAATGTGACAACAGAACATGGTGAAAGGCGACCCAGACACTAACTATGTTTCCTTTACTTCCTGTTACTGGTATGATCTCATATTGAGAATGTGTTTGTCTCTTGTGATGCACTGTGGAAGTTAAATGACATCTCCACCCCTTCTTCCTCCACACGTGTTTTATTCCTCCTCCTCCTCTTCTCCCCGAACTTCTTGGCCACTTTCATCATGTGCTGCCTGAAGGAGGTGCCCACAAAGGCGTAGAGGATCGGGTTAATGCAGCAGTGAGTTAGGGCCAAGCTTTCCGTCACCTGAGCAGCCTGGTCTAGCACTTTACTGGTCCCACAGTGGGTCACTAAGACGTACACTGAGTCCATCACCCTGTAGACTTTTAAAGTGTTATAGGGCAGCTGAGTGACCACAAACACCCCGACTACTATTAGGAGGACACGAACAGCTTTCCATCTTTTGCATCTGCTCTCAATGGGGAGGTCTTTCAGTGCAAGGCCCACTCGCCAGTAACAGACCACCATGACCAGGAGTGGGATCAGGAATCCCAACAGCACCTCGGCCATCTCCAAAGTGGCCTTACCAGCTCGAGCTATTGATGAAGGGTAAAAGGCCAGACACACACTCCTATTAGACGCCCGACTCACTGTGGAGAACAATAAATCAGGCAGACCGAGAAGGAAAGCGACCCCCCAGACAACCACACACACTTTCCAGCAGTGCCTCCTGGTGAAGGCCCTCTGCAGACGTCCTCCTCCATCTCTACCTTGCACTCTGGCCAATGCCAAGTACCGGTCCAGGCTGATGCAGGCCAGCAGCAGCATACAGCAGGTGAAGTTGACGGTGTAGCACGTCGACACCACCTTGCACACGACCCCTCCTAGTTCCCAGCCCCTGGCGGCGTCAGCGGCCCAGAAAGGCAGCGTGAAGAGCAGTAACAGGTCAGCCACAGCCAAGTGGGTCAGGAAAACATCTGCCATGGTCTTGAGGCGTTTGTGATAGACGTACACGGCCACCACCAAGGCGTTACCGGCCAATCCCACAACCAGACATACCGTGTACATGACGGGCAGGAAGACGGCGGCAAATGAACGGATGTCTGCCTTCTCACACATGGAAGGGTAGTCATCGTAGCTGAAGTTGAATGTATGGTTTTCATGGTAGTAATAGTTGTCTTCCTCCATGGTGTCCATTCTGATCAGATAAACCTGCTGCGAGGGAGAGAATTTTGTATTATTTCTCTGTTGATTTAAAACAGGAGGGTCAAATTCATTTCAGTTCAGGGACCATGTACAGCCTAATGTGATCTCAAGTGGGCCAGACCAGTAAAATAAACAGGGAATAGAATAAGAACCAGTAAGTAATGTCAACTCCAAACTTTTCTCCATGTTTTAGAGTGAAAGAAGTAAAACTACGTGATGAAAATGTTTACATCTATAAAGCGTCTAAAAAAATGTGAATAACAGGAACAACCTGCAAGTGCAATTTTAACAATATTCTGCTTCAGTTTATCATTTACACACGTACGTGACTACTTAGAGGTCACAGTGGATCTGCAAATACACAACACATTTCATAATTTTGAGAAATTTGAGAAACAAGATCAAAATTAACAGAGAAAAAAAAAACAATTAAAAAACATAATAAAGAATAACAAGGACCAAACTTGTACAAAAATCTGATAAACATGAACAAAATAAACAGAAATAAAAAAAAATAGCAAAATATAATCAAAGTAAGCCAAAACAAACCAAAACATGCACAAAAATTAATGAAAACTTGAGAAATATTAACACATTTTCACAAATTCCTCCCAGAGGTCAGATTGAACCCTTTGGCTGGGCCGTCTGTTTGACACCTCTGATTTAAAACATTCACAGACCTGCTTGTGCAACTCCGTCCACATACTGGTCAAATCTTGAATCAAAAAGGAGCAGAAATTTGAGATCACCGGTAACTATGTCAACTATGTCTAAATAAAAGTCATAATGATTTAGTACAATAATACACAGAACAGCTGTATTATAACCAAATCTGGCACAAAAACAAACACAAAAGTCCTTTAGCAAATCAAAACCTGAATGAAGAAGAAATCTTGTAATCTGCAAATACTTAATGTCTCATCCTGCTGCCTGGAAGTAAATACGGTTGTGATTATTGTGTCGTGATAACATCAGTGTCAACATCTGGTCATCATGTCCTGACCTCAACTGTTCCCCATCTTGTGCCGTCACTGGGATAAATGCTGTTTGCTCAGTGCAGTGTGATAAGTACAGTGGAAGGAGGACAAATCTGTTATTTCATAACCATCATATTCCCACAGGTATCTCCCTGTTCATATTTCCTCATGTTTCCTAACGATAAAGAGTTTCGCAATATCAATTTGTCTACATGTCAGTCATTTCTTAAGTGAAATATAAAACTCTCGCAAAAAATGCTGCTAGCTATTGAAAACACTTATAGTTATGGCATTGATATACACATCCTGGCCAAAAAAGTCCCCACCTGGAATTAGCTAAGCAAATAGGTAAGAGTCTTCTTTTATTATCTATATATATTTTTATTTATCTATTTAGTGTGATTAACCCATAAAGACCCAAACAACCTCCAGTGACCAAAAGCATCTACTGATCTAAACTGTTTAATACCTGTTGATCCACTAATCCTATTAATACATGTAAACAACTGGTGTAAAATGCAGTTTGTCATCTTTTCATGGTCATCAGATATGACCCATTTGGACGTTCAGAGGCTCTGTAGTTACCGTGGAAATACTGTCATCTTCTACAACATTGATTCACCAGTAAAACCCATGGAGTTTGACAAATAACAGTGGATGGAGACACTTGTATTTATGTTCAGGTAATGATACATACGACATGGTGGTGCAGTGGATAGCATTCGTGCCGCACGGCAAGAAGGTCTTGGGTTCAATTCCAACACCAGTCGAGTGAGTGGGACCTTTCTGTGTGGAGTTTGCGTGTTCTCCCTGTGTCCCTGTGATACTCTGCCCCCACCCCCCCATCCAAAAACATGCACTGATAGGTTCATCTAAATTGCCCATAGGTGTGAATGTGAGAGTGATTGTTTGTCTCTATATGTTCAGCCCTGAGATGAACTGGTGACATGTTCAGGATGTACCCCGCCATTGCTCATAAGTAGCTGGGTCAGGCTCCAGCGACTCCTGCAGCCCTAGATAAAGTGGGTTGAGATAATGAATTAATTATATACTTTGCTGAAAAGTCACTTTTTCTTCAGTTTTCTCTGTTTGTGATATAATAACCTTCAACTTCAATCTAAGCTTCTATGAACATATACATGATCTGTAAACTAAATATGGAAAATACCGGATTTTCACTGGAAAAATGCCAAATGCAGGCAAGAATATTACAATAAATGGTGTTAAAGCACTTAAGAAAGGTTAAATAGAGAGAAAACTTCATTTGGGAACTGACACAAAAGTAGCACGGGGTCTTTATGGGTTCACTTTGCTGTGAACTGCTGGAGAACTGAGGCTTTTTATTGGAATCCAAAGAAAACCTCTTCAAAGTACTGGTAATGCCTTCCCATTCGATTTACATCTGGAAGTCCTCTCTGACTGTCTGTGATTTGGTTTAATTTGTGCAGGAATTTATGTAAGAATCCATTTGAAACACTGTTGAAGGACATGAGAACTTGAGTAAAAAGATATACATTGATTTTCATATTATTGCAGACACTGTGACACTTTGATTTCACAATTCAGGGCAGGAATTTATGCACTGCAAAATTTTTGTGCAAAAGCTGTCGTCAAGTTGGGTAAAATATGTGGGTTTTTTTAAGAATAGAAAGGTCAGAACTAATGATCTTTCTATTTGGCGCATTGTGAGTGTAGCAGCACTGCTTTAAAGACCTTCAACATATTTTGCTCAGAAAGATGTCATGTGTTGTCACTGCTTTTACTTAAACGTAGTGAGCAATAATCAAAGAGTGTAAAAATATTATGTCAAAATGATGATGCAAAACTCTCTATTTAACCCATAGAGACCCAAACCATAGACTGTTTAATACCTGTTAATCCATTCATCCTATCAATCCATGTAAATAATTGGCGTAAAATGCAGTTTGTCATCATCTGATATGGCCCATTTGGACGTTCGAAGGCTCTGTAGTTACCGTGGAAACACTGTCATCTTCTACAACATTGATTCACCAGTGAAAGCCAAATAAGTTTTTCTCTCTATTTAACATTTCTTAAATGATTTATCACCATTTATTTCAATATTATCCTCTGTTTTTGCTTTTTTTTCCCCAATGAAAATCAGATATTTTCCAATATTTAATTTACTGGTCATGTAGATGTTCATAAAAGCTCTGAGTAAAGTTGAGGGTTATTATAGAAACAGAGAAAACTGAAGAAAAAGGGACCTTTTCTGCAAAAATATCAATAAGTGAACATAAAAAAAATGTGTCCATCCACTATCATTGATCAGTCTCCATGGGTTTTACTGATGAAGCGATGTTGTAGAAGATGACGGTGTTTCCACGGTCACTACAGAGCCTCTGAACATCCAAACGGGTCATATCTGATGACAATGAAAAGATGACAAACTGTATTTTACACCAATTATTTACATGTATTGACACGATTAGTGGATCAACAGGTATTCAACATTTTAGTTCAGTAGATTCTTTCGGTTGCCAGGGGCTGTTTGTGTCTTTCGGAGTCAAACAGAGACATGGCCTATCATAATGTCTGTTCACGGTAGGTAAATGCGTCCGCGTTCTTCACTAGATAAAGTCCAGTCAGTGTTTTCACAGGCTGGGTTAGTTAGATTTTTTTTTTTTTTTTTTTAACCTGTGCAGCCTGAATGGATAGTGGCTTTGTGTGCCACTGGTAAGATTCCACAGACGAAAAAAGAGAAAAGGAAAGACATGTGAGGGGATAATTCTGGAAAAACGGTACCAGTTCCAGGTCCGCAGGTCTACACACATTCCTCACGGACTCTGCTCTTGGATATTTTACTCGCCTTCTATTTTTTTCCCTTTATATACTCTTTGTCACCTCCCCTCCTACACACATGGTTTTCCCTCTACTACCTTATATTCTGTTAGTTTACCATAAAAGATTTTACAACACAACATCAAGACTAAAATATCCAAGTCAGATATTCTTTAGATCTGTATGATTATATCAAAATGCATTAAGATGTAGTTTAATCACTGAAATAAATAACACAGAAGCATTTTTAATATTTGCCTATAGTAATGTAATGTAATTTAACTAAAATACTTTTATTCAAACACATTACCTCAGTAATAACCAAATGCTGTTTTTTTACCCCACTTCAGAGGGTGTTTTTTTTTTTTTTTTTTAACCCACATTTACTACATTTGCATGACAACTTTACATGCTTTTCAGATACAATTTCTACCGTCTCTCTGTTCAGATGTCTGGATTTAGAATGTATAATTTCTTTATGTGTTCTACAGCTGGATGGTACATCATATTTATTTGATTAATCAAGACTTTGCTCTTGCTCTAGATGTATCTCATGCAAAATAATCCAGTTGGACACATTTGTTTGGGAGTAAGAATCCCACTCGGTTCTGTAATAATTTGTGTATGAAAGTAAAGCCTCGTTCTTCGACAGTCGCAGGACTTGACTCAGCTTTAAAAGACAAACAACAGAGGAACTAGTCTTACCGTCAATCAGTGGCCAGAGAACAGGAAACCAGACCAGAGTGAAATCCAGCTGAGACTGAAGCTCCACACACAACAAACCGAGTGAGAGAGGAAAGGATGAGTCACAGAGAGAGGGAGAGAGAGAGAGGAGGGAGGGAGAGCAATGAGAGGGAAAAGCCCCTTTACAACAGCAGATGATTGGATTTAAGGGGTTTATTTGTTTTATGGAAGAACTGGTTTACTCTGGAGTAAAACAGATGCATAAACATCACCAGAGGGACGCCACACACTATGAGCCATAACACCAGATATACACAGGAAGGAAAAGAGAATCTCCTCATTAATGCTGCCCAAGTGCCCGTGAGCAGGACATTTCAATTCAGTTTCATTCACTGATTTCTGTAGCTGCTGAATCCTTCATCAAAGGGTGGCAGACTGATGATGATGATGATGATAATGATGATGATGCTTCTTCATTATTATTACTCTTATTATGGTTGTACGGTTAAGTACATGATAAAAAAAAAAGTCTAAAATGATTTAAATCTAACGTCAAATGCAACAAAATTCAACAACAAGTTCCATTATGCCATCATTTATTCGTAAAAAAAACCCAAAAAAACCTGAGAAGTAGTATGTGAAAACCTAAACACTGTCTGATTATTTAGGAATTGAGAGGGGAAGTAACAGCTAGGTACTGATTTACTGACCATCAGCAACTGTGACATCCTGTAGAAAAGCAGAGGTTTGGCCTCTGTGCTTTCAGTTTGGGGCTTTCAGTTTGAAGTCCATCATTCATACCGTGAGAGATTTTATGCATTTGAGGAAAACATTTAACCTTCCTCTTATGTTAGCTTTCTGTTCCCATCTCTTCGATTTTGATCCATGTCTTAAATCAGCTGTAAAATACACTAAAAACAATTATCTATCGTCAAATTTGTTTCTCATCTCTTGTTTACCTTGTCAAGTTCCTTATCCATGAAAATATTGGTTTTAATATTTTTGGTGAGGGCCTCTGGGCCTTTTTTTGTCAGTATACTCCTCGATGTGCACTCTGTAAGTCACCAGCTCTATACTGAATTGACCTCAAATGTGTGGACATGCCCATCTTTGCTCATTTTTGTGCAGGTATAATGCATAACAAGGCAAAATAAGAATCCCCAAAAGCTGACATGATTGGGAGGGGAGCTGGCTGTCAGTGTGTTGGCTAACAGTGCACTTAGGATTTCACTTTTGGCTGTAATTATTGCTTTATAATCTTATTTTTATAACTGGGTTGAAATCGACCTTAACAACACGAAGATCATAATTTCAACCAGAGCATTTCATAATTAGTG